>JACCID010000019.1:0-703418 GCA_018906775.1 Sycophila sp. Sp_5 | reverse complement strand
GCGCCTCGGTGCAGCGACTGTGAATTTTCGGCCTAACAACGGCCGGCTGCCTTCATTTCGTGCGGCGTAATTGTTTTTTTCAGAAGAAAAAGGAGAGGACGTTGGCTTTCCAGTCGAGAGCGATCCTGGAGACTGGCACGGGGAGTTCCTTTGGCTTTTTTTTCGGGAGGCTCGCTCCTACGTTGCGTGGCTTTCGTGCGCGCCTTCCGCTCGCATTGTTTCCCTGTTCTTCATATTTTTTTCTTCTTTTTTTTTCGACCAAATAAATAAAGGCATTGTTGCGTTTTGTTACGAAAATTGCGCCTTGAATTGTAATTACGAATTTACAATCGACTAAGCTAAAATTATCTAAACTCGAAACACTTAGGTGTAATTGAAAATTTGTTCATCGAGCAGAATCACTTGTAGACGTGAATATGTATATTTCGTTATTCCGACGCCGTTCGCGCGTAAATTCAAGCCAGTGTTTCGGAGGCCGCTCGGCAAACGAACAGCCAGCGAATTAACCCGGAGTAATTGGTTACCTAAACAGGGCATACAAAATTAAGGATTTTGTCACTGTTTAACGATAGCATTTAACAATTTGCGCCGAGTAAAACGCAGCGAAATCGGATTTATCCCTCCGCTCGCCTCTAACAGCTGCACTAGACTCTATCGATTCGCACGCCTATATATAGCCGGCGTTCGCTGCATTCCGCGGTGGCTAAATCAACAGACAATCAAACTGCTACGCCGCCATTTCTCCCCCATTGTCCCTAAACACCTTGTCGTCCCATATCCAGAATCTGCCTTTCGGCGCGGTTGACAATGCGAGAGTCGCCTCCGCCGAATTCGCGCTCGTCGCTATTTACGCGGATAAAAGTAATGAGATCGTTCGGTGGAAGCGGACGAGGCTACACGTAGTTTGGGAATTTCTGGCCATTAGTAGATTTTTCTAAGCTACTTTGATTACTGTTACTTTGCGAGGATTAATGAGTAAAATACTGTAATTAAGATTAGGAATGACTGCTTCGTTGATTATATGTGCTAAATGTAGTGAAGCTTTTTGTAGTTTAATTTCATTAAATTACGTGGCATTTGACTAATTTCAATTTAGTTTGTATGGAAAAGGAATAAAATGACTTTTAAATGTACTCTCAAATATTTGTTAATTTTCTAATAAAAAATTTGTTCGATCGACAGTTCTACAGACTTTGAAAATTTCTAGAGAAGGATTCAGGGATGCTTTAATTTTTACCTGAAACTTCTTTTCTTATAAAAATAAAACAAAAAGCTTTGCCAAAATTCCAATCCAATATTCAGATAAACATTGCCGATAATCCTGTCAATATATGTGTATATATAACTGCGTGTATTATTTCCAAATGATCTCGTTGCGAGTTAATTGCACGGCTGTCCATTAGTCATTCATCGTACTCGTTGTTGTCGGGTTTACTCCGTAGCTGACAGACATTCGCTGCTAAATCCTTGAAGCTCCTGAAATTTCGGACGACGATAATGTTTTTGTCGAGCTCTCGACGATAACTCGCGCTCGTCAAAAACCGTCGGTACGTTTTTTTCTTGTAGAACTCGACTAATGAGCGAAGCCTTCATAAATCTCGAATTATGAAGGACGTAAGGTTGAAAGCTGCTCTCGGAACGTCAAGATTTTGCAATAATCAGGAAATACTCAACGTCAACAATTCTCTCAAATAACATCCCAATTCAGCCCGGTATAGCCCACTGTCCAGCCCGATCGTCGACGTTTGATTATAAGCCAGAAGGCCGCTCGTATCAGTCCAAGTGCGTTTCATCGGCGAGATCGCTTTTTTCTGAGCGTCAACTCCAAAGGGCGAAGCGAATGTGGGTAGATCGGTATCTCTGCGGCTGGTCGGCCGGTCCCTTTGTACCGGCCGTTCTCCCAGCGGTCGCAGGTAAATCAGCCTAATTTTTCGCCGGCTCTCGGCGTTGCTTATCGCGGCTCCCCCGGCCGCTTATCTCCCGCCGGATCTTTGAATTGGACCGTGGGCGAGCGGCTACCGCGGCGTCCCCTTTGTCCCGAAAAAATCTCAGTTTATTTTGGAGAGCGCGGCGCGGAAGTGTACGACGTCGATGGAATCTCTGATGACGCGCGCTCGGATACTCGGCCTAATTGTCTCGTTAGTATGCCGGGCAAACAATCCGTGGACTTGGGTCAGATCTCCATTAGTCTCGGACTGACGTTTGCTGGGATTATCGATGGTTAATGTGGACGCGGCATCGTTAAACAATGGATTACAGAGGACCCTGGAGTGCGAGTTGTAATATTACACGTGGGCCTATAGATTCAATCTGTTAAACTCGTGATTACGCCGAAGAGTAGCGCTGAATCGGTCTAATTACTTACTGTCCTCTGTGCACAAACATCACGAGTGATACAATTGCTACATACGCAATTACAGCGAACTCGAGACAATCGTGAGATAAAGAATCATTTTGAAAAAAAATGTTATATACTGTACAAGAAATGAAGCAAGGAAAGAGTATAGAGTGAAATTTTCATTTGACCGAATGGCAGCGCAGTGTATAAGAAAGTTTAATTTGTTTGTCGATTCTTTCGCAGCGATAGAGCGTCTCCTCAAAGAGTCGCATTCCCGAAGCATCAAAGTAGAGTGGATCCATAAAATTCAAATCCATCTGTTCGGGGTGGAAGCGACGAGTGTCCCGTTGCCCCGAGCCGTTCAATTTTATTCGTCGCGCAGTAAACGAAAGACGAGAGCCGACGCCGCCTAAGTCCGCTCGTCATTTCCGCGATTTGCAAGGCGAAATTCGGAATTAAGTCGGGCGAATTCAATCAGCGGATTCAAAAGAAACAGGCCGAGGAGAAAATAACGCCTGCAGGGGGGTAAGGGGCCAGCGCTTTATTGCTCATTTCCTCCGAAATAACAAAGGACTCCCGGAAAGAGCCTCCGCTCTTCTTCCACTCCCCGGTTCCACTTTACTCCCCCGCGCCCCTCGCCACCCCCGCAGCGGCGCAGCCGTATTAAGTGTCAGGCACGTACATATCATCGGGAGGAGGTCGTCGACAAAGGTACACTCGCGGGAGTAAAACTTTCGACTTTTGTCTTTTCCACCTCGAAGCGAGAAGTGCAGTAGCCTATATTCCCTATTCCACCTGGAATTCCAGGCACTCCTCTCCTTCTCCTTCTGCAGTCTCCTCCTCATCCTCCTCCTCCTCTTCTTCTTCGGTGCCTGGCTCTCGGTTTTTGCAGCCGCCGCGCGAGCTCCTTTTCTCCGGCTACGTGCCGCTCGGAGAACGGAGGGAGCGCCGAAGAAGCGGAGAGAAACTTATCGCTACTCCCCATCGGCGCGCGAGCGCGTTCTTAGGTCAAATGGCGTATATATAGAGAAGAGAGCTCGGAAGATAGTGGCGCGATATACGGGATGGAAAATTGGTACGAGTATCATTCTATCGGATATCTATCGAGATATAGCTAAGTGCGGCTTGCTTTAGTCAGCGAGCGTGTGTGAGTGTGGGTGTGTGAGCACAATCCTACGGTAGCTATAGTCGCCCGTAAATTCGACGTTATAAAGAGGCTGCTCCGAGGTGTATGTATACCCTATATATGTAATACACACACACACACACACACATATATATATACCTGCTTTCGAGATCTTCTTTCATTACCGCTTATGTGTGGTGTGCCCTGCGATAGCGGAAATTTTTTCATTTCGAAATGCTCTTACCGCGGGGAAAGTTGCTTACAGAGAGAATAATCTTTTTAGCAGTTAAGACTTTTCCGCTTCTTGTGCATTGGGCGCACGCCCGCGATTTCGACCAAACAGATTTCCCGCAAAATTGCTTTATTTCTCTCGCTTCGAAATTTCTTTATCGTTTCTATACCGATGGGTTTTCTTAATTAAATTTCCACTTCAACTCGTGTCGTTTGAAAGATTAACTTTAAAAAAAAAAAAATAATGGTTAAATGTGGCGTCCGCTTTTTTGTGCGTCGAAATAAGAGTAAGTCGTCGAATTAGGTACAACGTAAGCTGCGCGCACGAAGTGAAAATTCCTACAAGACATTTCCCCCTCTGAAACAGTTGTTCAAATTAAAGTATACATATATATAAACGTATTTGCCGTTTTATTCAATTAACAGAAATTTCCATTTTCCCGCAGCGCCGTCGACTATTTATACAGCAAATAAGAATTGCGTTAGAATTCATTAAACGACGTCGACAAATCATAACCCTCCGATACGGTATACCCGGAAGAGGAGAAAATTCCGCACGCACGCAGAAAGAAGGGCTCGCTGTACATATAGCCGATGGCGATAAATATCTTTCTAATCAGAGGGGGGGGAGGGAGGGGAGGGCCAAGCCTCCGTACCTCAAATTTCCCCCGGCCCCGCTCAGCCGGCCGAGTAATTAGATCAAAGATCGAGAGCGACGCCGCCGACTCGATAAATAATTCCCGGGGCCGCGGCGCACTTCGCCTCCTCCCATCCACGCTCGCTCCATTACGCATGCCTCGCTCGTCTTTTACGCTTTGGATAGTCCCCCTCGATTCGATCGGACTCCATCGACGTAAATATGGGCCTGTCGGCGCGTTATGCGCGCCGCGCGGTAATTAACGTAAGCCCGTGGGATCGTTATCGCGCACCCAACTAAGCAGCCGATATTCGTCGGCGTAGAATTGCAAGCGTACTTACACGCCACGCCCGTCTTTCGCATTTTCTTTTCATTTTCTTCTATTTATTTTTATTTTTTATTTTTTTTAACTTCGGCCGACTCGCGCGCTGGCGGCTTTATGAATAAACATTGCCGGGGGTAATTGATACCGAGGCTAAGGTGGTTTTCCGTCGCTTCTTTTTTTATCGTTTAATGGAAGCGAATTATTGCCTCCTTTTGGCCGTGGCGCTTTTTATTTCTGCGATCCGATGGTAATCTTTATTGGATTATCGCGCAGCTTGCAATTTTCCCGGCCGCGGCGAAAAATGAATATCTCGTTAATTAAGCCTCAAGTTTTTTTTTCTTTGTGTTTCAGGTGAGTGCGGAGGAATATACCGTAACCTTTACCGCGGCTCGCTCGAGAGTAAGTAACACGTTTTCGCGTTAGCTGCGATTGCTAAGGTTCCCTCGGTGTAACGGAAAAAAAATATCAATTTCATGAATCACGCTAAATAATTGCTTAAGATTCGGAGAAGGGAATTATTTAAATTATTATCGATAAAATCGTATTTATTTCCCAATATAAATAAAGATCAATCTCTGCAATGAATAAACTCGTATAGTAACTTTTACTTAAGATTTTGTAACTCACAGCAGTATACATGAATAATTGATAAAAAATTATAATAATTTTCGCTGAGTGATCAAGTATAAGTATTACATTTACTTATTAAATTAAATTAAATTGATAATTATCAAAATGAATGAGTGCGCCTTAAAAATGCTTTCAAACAAAATTAGCTAAACATTCGTTTGATGTCCCTACCCGCGCCTTAATGAAAAAAAAAAAACGCACGACAGAGAGAAATAAGCGTCGTGGATGCGCGACATCCCGGCATTTCCGGACGGGCGATTTCCGCGTCGAAATCCGCGTGCAGCATCGCGCAGGGTTCTTTTGTGCTCAGCGGGGAGAAGGACGGCACGCACGCCCTTTTCGCGAGTGACTAAGCGCGCGAGCCCCACTCGCCCCTCGAGGAACGGGGAAACGAGCCGAGAGGGAGTCAAAGGGCTCCCTCGCATTCGAATGTTTTCGGGCTTTTCCGCGACGGCTCCTCGGGAGCACGTGCGTCGGGCGGCGCCGGCTTTGTTGACGCGGCGACGTCTAGCCCGAGTGCAGCCAGGCGCGTACACGCCGAGGGGCGGAAGAGAGGCGGCGGCACTCACGGATGCGTTCCGAACTGCGCGGCGCATCCCTCGCGGCTTTGCTTTTTTAATTAGCGGTGCGAGCGACGACCCCCGCGCGGCGGAAGTGACGCCCGGGCGCTGGGAACGCGCCGCATCCAGCGGATTTTTTCATACAGGCGGATGCGCGACACTCCAGTAAGACTACTCGTGTTCTCGAGCACTTGAGTGCGTGCTTTTTTAGAAGATTTTTTTTTTGATACACACCGGGTGTTGGGGATGTGCCTGACTGTATTTGCTGCGGGGATATTTGCGTAAACTGTTTGTGCACGCGAAGGCAGGGCTACACAATCGATATGATACAGTGTGCAAGTAAACTCTGGGAGGATCTGCTTCTGACAGTAAGTTTCTTAGTTACGGTATGTTTACTGCTTTGGGAGGGATTATTTCTGAGCGAATTTTTGTAAGAAATACAAGCCTTTTCGCTTTTTAAAGGAAGATACTAAATTTCTACGCTTTTATATTGCGACAATTGTGTTTCATTTAGTAGGATGTTAAATTCATTAAAGTATTCAATAGATTTAATATTAATTGAAATTTCGATTAAATTTGTTTTAAAATTTGTCATCCTAATATATCCAGACCGAGGATCTACTGAAAATTGCAATGCTCAGCTTTAATGTGATCGTAAATCGAGACTATCGGAAAAATTATAGAAAATTATGAATATAGCTCTAGGAAATTTCGTAAGTAACTTTTGTATAATTTTTTCAATAACGTCATTCTGAGACGATACCAATATAAACTGTTGTAGTTTTAAAATCGAGAATTTTTCTTCGTGTATCTAACGATGAAAGTCTTGGGACGTACTTATTACGGATACACTGAGAGAAAAAACTTAATAAAAATTACTATTGTGATTAGGAAAGGCAATTTTTAGTATTAAAATAGTAATGTTTTATATTTTAAATACTAAAAATTACTATTTTCCATATAAAAAATTCTCACTTGATAAAACTCCTTTCGTAACCACAATAGCAATTTTTATTAAGTTTTTCTCTCAGTGTAGTTTCTTTAAAATGTCAAACTCCGTATCAAATGAAAACTTTAACAAAATCACGTGAAAACGTACAACTTCTTGTTAAATAAAAAGTACAAATCTTCAGGACCGCCGCATAACGGCATTCGCATGGATTTCAGTCGCACGCAAATCATCCAATATTCAGAGAATCGAGCGACCACGTGCATTTTTTTTTTCGCCCATGTAGCCGTGACTCCGATCGGGCAATCGGGAGATCCCGGCGTCCAAATGAAATCTCGCAATCTTCGCAAATTCCCCGAAAATCCGCGTCCGGTATTCCTTACACATTCGTTGCGAGCGCTAGGGCCGACCCTCCGTCCCCCGTTATCGCCGATTTCGCCGCCGCCGCCGCGACGGACCGGCCCATCACCCCGCCCCCTCCCCGGACGATTGACATTCGCAAAATCCCTCGGCTGCGGTCAGCCCTGCCCTCCGCTCGCAGGATCGACTTTGTGCATTTCCATTTTCCACGCGCAAATTGCGATCGACCCGGCGCCCAACGCAAAATGGGATTCCGCTCGTTTATTACATCCTAAACTGCTATTAGAAGCGGTTTTTGTCCCTTCCGGCGATATTTTACCGATGTCTGCATATATTTTAGATAACAGTAGTGAGTTTTATGAATTCTAGAGAAGGCTTAGAGCCGTGAAATCGGGCTCTCGCGATTTTATGGATACTTGGAAGTGGGTATAAAATTAACTTATTCAAAGGAAATTAAAATAAGGCCACTTGTTTTATTCATTCGGTTCCTTTTAAAAAAGAGATTATAAGAGCACAATGGAAATATCATGCTAGGTTTTCATGGCACCTTTTCAAATAAGCATTTTTTGTAAAATAAAAACATTGATACAAAATAGCGCTGTATAAAGGATTATTGTCTTTCATACTTCTTTACAAAACGGTGGATAAAGTCAAAGTATCACATAATAGTACAGAACACAACATAGACTTATCAAAATTTACAATGACAATTTATATATAAATTGTATCGCTTAAATATTTTAAAAAGAAAAAAAATTCAATACCCACTGTTTATAATGTAAGAACATAAAAAATGTCAATTAATTGTAGGCTAATACAGAGTGCCTTATTTAAAATAAATGTATTATATGTTGGTAGCCTAGTTATCTTCAATTGTAATCAAATTTTGAATACTTGAACAATGAATGAATATTTCAAACTCTTCTTTATTTTTCAATGATAATTTATATAATTTGTATCGCTTATGCCTTTTAAAAAGTAAATAAAAATTCAATATCCACTGCTTATAATGTAAGAATATAAAAAATTTGAATCAATTTTAGGCAATGAATGAATTTGAAGAACATATTTCAAACTCTCCTTTATTTTTCAAAATCAAACACAAAAACCCTTCGGAATAGTATCTCCCAGCCAGTAACTCAGCGAAACGACGATCGATCCTGCGGTCGCCGTCCGGATCCGTGCGAAATAACCGGGGCGCCTGGAAAGTTCGCGAGCGCGCAATGACGTATTCATTTAGCCCGTGGTCCGTCGCGATCGACGCAAAAATTAGGCGGCGAGCTGCGGATCCGGGAATTTCACGGCCGGACCGATGACGGCCGCGGCTTGGCGCGAACAATGGCCCAGGGAGAAAAGCCACGAGGCGGGGAGGGGGGAGGGGGAGTCGGATCAGCGCCGCAGAGAATGAATCCAATGAATTTCGCGATCGCGCCGGAGATGACGGGCGGCGAGCTGGCCGCACGTATTCGCGCGCGAATGCGCCCGCGAGCATAATGCTCGCAATCAAATGTACCCCTCCGATCATTCTCGCGCGCGCGCCTCGCTACACGCGCATTGTGTCGAACGTAAATTCGCGCTCTCTGTATACGCGACGCGCCAGCCGCACCCACCCGGTCCCGACCCTCTCCGACTGCGCGTGTTTGCCTAAACCCTCCGAAAAGTGCTCCCTTTATCCCCGGGTTAATTAATCAGTCGGTCTAAAGCCGCGCGGCCGGCGAACGAAAAAAGGAAATTATGGCGATCGACGGAGCTTGAATTCGCACCCATTGTCGCGTGTGCTTTTCTGGAGCCCGAGTAAATAACGCGCTGCTTTTGAGGGCTCCAGAGACGTCGGTGTACACTCCCGCTGTAGAGAGGGCGAAAAAGAAGGAGAGCTGATTGTCGAAAATATATGATTAAGCGGGCAAAATTAGCGCGCACTCGCCGGAAAAACAGTATTGAATTGTAAAGCACGCTAAACACAGACAGGACGGCTCGGCAGCTAGAGACATTTGCCTTGAACAAACTCAATCGTGTTCGCGAGGGCAAACACAAACACGCCACTCGGCTGTACATCGCACGCGACGTACACCCGTAAATATACATCCGCCGCATACAGAGAGAAAGAGAGAGAAAGAGAAAGAGATAGAGAGAGAAGAAGAGAGACGACGGGTCCGAAGGGTTTTCGGCTTTTTCTCGATTACGACGCGGGAGTGTGCTGCGAGGGTGCCCCGTAAACGGCGTGTACGCGGAAATTACCCGGCGCATTGTCCCCTTTTGCCAGCTGCGAATTCGTCGCGAGCCACGAAAAAGGGGGAGGCGCAATTGATACGGCGCCACGGGATCCTGCAATTTCGCTTATCATACGGGAGCATCGGTAGCGGGGGGCATAAATGGACTGGGAGCGCGTGGGAGTAAGTGAATCACGCGCCGATGCTGGGAGGGGTAGCGGCGTGACTTATGGATTCAAGTCCATTTCGTTTGATTGTTCATTTGGACGGCGGGAGAGATTTGCGTAATTGAGAATCGGAGCGACGCGATCGCGAAGGGACTCGCCTCCGCGTAATTAAACAGTGGCTGCTCGTCTGGTCTCCGTCAAGTACACTACTACTGCGATGTATTATACTTTTCAGTAAATGTTTGGTCCAATTTATATATACTTTGGAGTAACTGAAGAATATACGAAAGAACTATTCCAAAATCTAATAAAGGATGCCCTTGCGTTAAGGGGGTCTGAAAGTCAGTTAAAAATTCAAATTTCGCGCCATAATGTAGCAGAGGAAAAAACACTTAATTTACTTATAACAAAGAGTATTAATCAATTATTGAAAAACCAAGAGATATTTACCGTCTGTTAACGTTAACGATCTATCGTTTTTTTAAAGTTCTAAATTCGTATATCAATCTCTTGATGAAAAAAACTTGAATAATAAGATTATTTTACATTTTTCAAGCTTGTCTCATTAAGGTATAGTTGTACGAACTTGGAACTTTGTAAAATGATAAATCATCAGTTAACAGAGGGCAAGTATCTCTTGTTTTTTTCCATATTTCATTAATATTCTTTGCCATAAATAAATTAAGTATTTTTTCATTTGCTATATTATGGCGCAAAAATTGAATTTTTAATTGACTTTAGACCCCCTAAATACAATTAATACTGCAATTTTTACGATAATATCTTAGTAATTTGTATTGTAAGATTTTTCTGAGTGAAATTTATTATTGAAAAGAGGACACATCCATGGAATCTAATCCTTTAACGTTTTTTCACAAGACCAACGTTGATTAAATAAAATGGAGATTTAAATGACATTTTAATAACTCGTTAATGCCGCGGGCGCCTTTGATTTACGTCGAAAGGGGGAATATCGCGACGCCATGTTTTAATTAAAAATGCAGATAATATTGATCAAGATCTCGAGGTAGTCCCACGCTTCGCACGCGTCAAAGGCCAAATTCGGTCTCGCGGGCGCATCAATTAGTTTGATGGAATTTTTCGGTGCCGGGCCAAAGCCGCGCGCACACCCGGCCGCGCCAAAAAGCAATTGGCAGCGATTCGCGTTGATGTATATACCTCACTCTCCCGGCGTATTTTCAATTTTGCACCGGCCGGTCGCGGCAAAAGCGGAAATTGCCTTATGTTTCCCTCGCCCCCCGCCCCTTCCTCTCTCGCCTTCGTGGGAGTACACATAAGTTCCGAAGCAGCCGCGCAATTAAGCTAATAAGCACGAGATTTCCCGTTCGACGGGTGGACGTGCAAACATAAAAGCTCTATCGCCTGCATAAAAAGTAAATACATTAAGAGCTTTTAATTTATCAGCGAATTCAATGGAGGCCGGGCTCGCCTTGGCGAACTTTCATAAAGTAATGAATGGCCGGGCTCGGCGTGATGTTTCATTTCGTTAAAAATATTCTTGAACAAAAATTGGAGCGGGCGGGGGGCAAAAATTGCTTTGCGAGCTTAATTAAACTTGATGAAATTATGAAAATTCCAGTTTGCCAGAGCTTTCAATCGCTCGACGAATAATTCTATTGCCGGCTACTCGATAAACTTCCATTAAATTTAAATGCGCTCCTTTTTCCCGCGACTTTTTTTTTATATTTTTCGAGGATACTTGAAACGGGCTTTCCACGAGTAGTAGTACTTTGAAGCCTTTTCTAGCGTAACTACTAGAATAAAATTATTTGAAAAAATTTCCTGGGGAATATATTCATTTCGTTCGATCGCAAATCACTTTAATTTCAATATCCATAGCCTACAGTTACTGTTTCATGTATACTAAAGGAAGTAGTCAGTTATTAGAATTTTACGTATCTTCATTTTTTCATCTTGTCACTTTTGAAGTATTCGCTCTATTTTACAGCTGAATTTTTTCACGACGTCACTACAAACGCTATGCATATCGCGTACTTAAAAAATCCACTCTTTAATTGTTTAAACAAACGAAATACAAAAAAAAAAAAAACGTAATGCTCCACTGGCAGCAAAAACTTCCAATCTTCTCGCCGGAGAGCCTCCTAATACTGCAAATTAAAGCTCCCCTTAACCATGAAGAACGACCCTCTCACTCGCTCCCAAACAAAACAGAAAAAAACAGAAACGACAAGCACCGCCACAGCGGGCGTTTCACTTGGCGGCGTCTTCGTCCGTGGGCATTAACCGGCGGAAGCACGAGTCACATTAATTACCGGCCAGCGGCGAAACGCGCGCGCCGTAAAAAGCGAGCACTCCGCGTGTCCGGGACAAACAAGCCCCTGAACCGGGGCGGGGTCGTTACCGGGGCCCGTTAACGGCGTCGAAATAGGTCCGATAACGCGCCGGTGATTCACGTCCCGCGCACGCTTCCACCGGGGGCCTCGCGCGCGATTAATAAAACTGGCCGCGCGTCATAAGCCGGGGGGTCGCGCCCCCTCGTATCTAATAAGGCTTTCGAGCGCTCCTACGTGTATATACGTGTACATAAGCACACCTACGCGAAGCGAGCGCCGGCGGGCCTTTAACGGCGGCACCGGCGCCCCATAACTTTTCATTGATCTCCGGTGCGCGCCGGGATAAGGAATTTACCGGAGGGGCCAGGAGCCCCCGCAAGGATAAATCGCGTTAGGAGATGTAATTCGAGGAGGCTGCAGCCGTGCGCCTGCGAGATACGCAGGGGCTAACAAAGGCGCCGTGGCTACTGCACTCGTTTCGGATTTGTTTCCTGCGTCGGCCGATAAGGGCGGCCGATCGCTCTACTCCGTCGAGATTCTCTACGCCAAGGTGCCCGAGATCCGGAGGGGATCTTGATTGAGTTTTTCTAACTCGCTTCTCGAGTGTATTGGGACGAGCAAATTGCGTCTTCTCGTTTATTGGATCGCCGGCGAGGGGGAGGGGGATCCGCGATCGTTACTTTGTATTTAGTTACAATGCGATGCGTTGAGTGGCGGTGTGATGACACTCGTTTTCTGAAATTGCTTTAATAGCTTAAGATTCGCTCGTTCGCGCTTGTTTTATACACTTCGCAACAGTCGTTTCGCAGAAACGCTGGAGAAATAATTATCTGCCCGGTCTTGTTTAATCAGTTTCATTTGTTTGTAAAGCTTTTTATTGTCATTGCGCGGATGCTAAAGGGGGTTTTATAGCTTCGTTATCCGGCCGAAGAGGTGATCATCCTTTTTCTTCTTTTTCTTTTTTAAGATAATAATTATTGAGACTTTCGCAACTTCGTTTCATGTCTCGGTTAAAAGTAATTGCGTCTCTTATTAAAAAAAAAAAATTGAACTACTTGAACAATAATTTTTTCCCGGCTATTTCGCCGCGTTATATGACAGTTTAAAAAATAAATATAAATAAATAATAAAAAAAAATCTGAGATTGTGAACCCCGAGAGCCAAGGCTTAAATTAGCTTAAAGCGAGACCGCGTCTCTCATTCCGCGCGGGTCTTTATCGGCCCCGGGTAGCGGTGGCAATCGTCGGCGGAAATTAATTCGGTTGAAAATAACGACGTATACGCAAGTCGCCTTATCGGGCCCGCGGTCTCCGACCCACCCATTATAAAATCCATTAAGACAATCGTTCAATTACCGATAAACATCGCGAGCGCGCCCGCCTTATCGGCGGCCCGGCTCCGGCCCGTACGTGCCCTCATTACGCCTGCAATTGAGCTCCTCTTTCTCCGGCCGGGGGGGGGGGGGGCGCCGACGACGACGACGGGGGTGGCCTCGTTATGCCGCGCAAACATTTGCACCCCGGGCGCACGCGCGGCTGATTTCTCGGAAATTCGGTGCGTGCGACGAAATTTCGCGTCGCTCACTAATTCGCGCCTGCTCCTCCCTTTCCAGGATTTTAAGCTGGCCCGGCAGGACAACGAGATGTTTTCGGCACTTTCTAGTTCGTTACCGACGAGAGTAGGAGCCTGAAAGTAGGTTTATTGTGATTACACGTATACGATGCCTCGCCTCGACCGAGACTGATTCTGTACAATTGCGCCGGGGGATTTTGTTAAAATGTTTGTTATATACAGCATTGTTAAATTTTTATACAATAATTGCGCTAGTACCATAGATATATAATATAAATTTAATTTTTTTTAAAGATGTATATATAGAGTTTTAATAACCGTAGTATATAATAATTTCACAAGCCGTCGCATGATTTTTTCAAGAGAATTTACTTTGAGTTTTTATTGAGAACAGATATTCTGTAGAATTTTACGACGAGGTCGAAAAATCGATTGTTACGCCGGAGAGTACGTTTCTCCTGAAAATTGCAATAGTTTCTTTCAAAATTTACTGCAACTTCTATCTTACCTTCTATATAAAGTTGACAACAATCTATTAAACTTTTGCCAATACTATAAACTGTGCGAGCATTACAATCGACCAGTGCAATTTTTACTTGAAGATTAACTCAGCAACAGTTTTAAAAAATGTACTCCGGTACTTCGATTAAAAATTTCTTCGCCCTCCGTGGAAGAAAAAGTGGTAAAAGCCCATGAATTTTTCGATCGATTTAAACCGCGGGTCGAGAGAGCGCGAATTTCAATTTTTCCGCGGGCAGAGCTCCCATTCGCTGCACGCGACTATTTATTAATCCGCGCGTGTTTATATCTCACCGGGACCATCTTGGCCTCGCGCTTTATCCGTTCGCCTATCTCTCCCCACGGCTGGTTCGCTCTATCTCTCGTGCTTCGCGTCTCGCGCGCCCCCGGAGGAGCGGACGCATCAGTCATGGGCCGCGCTTGTAAATTCCGCAATACACTCCATTTATTTGAAGTGCACCCAGACCCCCGAGCTCCCTCTCCTTCTCTCTCTTTTTTTCCCTCCTTCTCCTCGTTTACGCCAGAGTCCGGCCCGGCGTTTCTTCTGCGGCGCGCACGATCGCCCGTTAGTAGCCGCGTATTCCACGAACATTTCTTAATTATTTTACTTTTACGGAAAGTAATTGTTTCGCAACTTTAATTTATCGTAACGGCACTTCAGGCTGAACGTGCGCCGGCGATAAATAAAGGTGAGCAGCTTCAATTTTCGATCTGTCGCCGATAAGATATTTATATAATTTTTATGTAGATGGTAAATGTTAATTTTGGTGTATTGGGTTACTGCGGTTTATTGATATGCCGGCAATTTTATTTAAATAGGTTTTATTTGTACATATACTCAAATGAGCAAACAGGGTACATTCAAAACAAATCGCATTGCAAACAACTGATAAATAATTAAAGCAAATAAAAATACTAAAGGAACATTACGCTTAAAGGAGATATCACCGGGTTGACTAGGCGTGACATTAAAAGCTTCCTCGCAAATCAAGCGAATATTTTATACGTATATGCAGATATCGAGCGTCGGATACAGAGTGAAAATGTCAGCTAGAGAATCGGAACAAAAAGGCATTCTCTGAAATTGCGAATTAAATCTTTCTCTCAAATTTTGCCCCTTTTTTTTTTTTGAACCATTCCTCGCCGGGTGATTTAAACGCTAATTCGAAGTTTCACGGCGCGAGTGGCGCGAAAATAAATGGAGGGACGCGCGCTATCATTCCGATGCTTTGATGATAATTTATATAGATACAAAATCGATTTTTTATGGGTCACTGCTCCCAACTACGAGCCTCTTAACAAACGGGCTTTTATATATCGCGTTTAAATTTATTCAGCCTCCGAGGATTCATGGTACAATGGCGAGCCCTCCTCCTTTTATTTTTGTAAAAAAAAGAGAAGGATTCGATGATAAAAAAAGAAGCCTCCGCCCGAGAGAACATAGTCCACAAATCGTGTCTTTTAAAAAGATAATGCGAAATTTATTAACGCCTCGAAAAAGTTCCCTGCAGATACGAGGTAATTTCGAAGAAAACAAAATGCTTAGATAAACCAAATTAATTGCTAATGTCTTTTATTGAACATGCCGTATACAAATAAATTTTCGCCCGTTCTGTGAAAAAATTGCCGTTGTTCATTAAAATGAACGTGGAACTTCTTGTTGCATGAAAAACATAAGTTTTTAAAAATATTTTCTGCATTCATTTTTGTATTATTAATTAAACGTTCCGCTCTCATTGAATCGTTCATTTAATTAACATCACATTTTACTTTATTTCATTTACATCTTAAAATTTTAATAACACAAGCTATAAAATTTTATGTATAAAATCAGGCAAAAAATACTTTTTTTTCAACAAAAATACAATTAATCTTCCCCTTTACAAGTCTTAATACTCGCAAAATTATTTACTGCATTGAAATTTTTATCGTTTAATTTACAATGCACCGCATTCTCATTAACTCACAATTAATCATCGCAATAATTAATTATCGCCGGGCTAATTACGTCGGCGAACGTCAGCCACAAATAATTTAAAATACTTTTATTATTTGAAATTTCACCGCGAAAAGCACTCGTTCTCCTTATGCGCATTTCGGCCGCGTCTACTAACGCTAGGGTCTCGCTGCAAAAGGAAAGAACTCGGCCAGATAGAGCGGGCGATATTCGCGACCTGCGAAAGCGAGTCTATATATAACGGCGGCAGGCGAAAAATAAATAACACGCTCTCGCTCTGCACAACACGTGTCCGAGCGCCGCTGGAATGCTGCAGCGGCAGCTGAGAAATGCGCGCCGAGCGATAGCCCCGTGGCCGCGAGAGAGGGAGGATTTTTTTTCCGGGGCGAAGCGTGAGAGAGGTTCACTTCTCTCTCTCTTTCTCTCTTTCTCGGCTGCGCGTTGCACCAGAGGCTTTTTTCGGTGCAAGAGGCCTTGCTCTTTTTTTTCCGCGACCGCTGGAAATTGCGTTCAGCCGCGTTTAATTTTTCACGCGGTGATCGGCAAAAAATCGTAGAATATAATGTAGATCTACCTGCAATATTTATTTATGTTATACAATACGTATTTATATATTTTTTATTTACTGACGTTTCAAATAAAGCAGTGGAGTTGCTGCCTAAATTTTTATTTGGGAAAAATTAATGGGAAGACATCCACTATGTATACTGATTATTGCTGTGACGTATATATATAGTAATTATAGTAGATT
This sequence comes from Sycophila sp. Sp_5, assembly GCA_018906775.1. Taxonomy (NCBI): domain Eukaryota; kingdom Metazoa; phylum Arthropoda; class Insecta; order Hymenoptera; family Eurytomidae; genus Sycophila; species Sycophila sp. Sp_5. The sequence continues at coordinate 686,771 of JACCID010000019.1, read as the reverse complement.
TTGATTTTAAATTCAATTTGAGGGGGTTGAAAGATTTTATTTTTCATTTAATTGAAAGGATAAATCCGAAGGCCGGAAAGAATCGAGTAATGTTTAAATAGTACTTGATCAGCGAATGATTTGCGTGATAAAATTGAAATTTTTCGTAACTCCGAGAGGGAAGGTTGTGAAGAAATTCTCTTAAAGGGAGTCTTGCTGGGTCGTAAATTTAAATCTCTAGATTCGCGTAATGCTTAAACAGACATTTACTGTTGCATTTACCCTACTTTCAAAGGCGCTTATCTGCCTCTCGGAACGAGCGGGAGTTCATTTAATTTGCCCTAAGGAAAGAAAAAAGGTACTTTGGCCCTTAAAAAAAAAAGAAAATCCCTCCTCCTTTCTCTGTCCCCTTTAATTCCTCCGGAGTACGAACTAAGTGTCACCTGGGCATAATTCACAGTACTAATCTCCTTTGCCGCGAGGGCATAAAGTACAAGATCAAAAGATCGTTAAAGACGCGATCGTCGAGAAAAAAAAAGAGTAATTTTTTTTTTATTAATACGAGCGCACACCCTCGCTGAATGTGCCGCATCGGCGGTTTCTTCGGAGTGAGATATATAAACGAGCGGCAGCAGTGGCGGCAAGCCTGACCGAGGAAAAGAGAGGACGAAGAAAAATGCGCGGCATGCGCGAGATCTAGACGCGTTGAGGAATAGGAAAGGGGGCGGAGAAGAGCCGGTAGAATGTCGAGGATTTTCAATGAAATTCGCGGAGCCGTGGGTATTCGCAAATGAAACTTCGCCGGTTGAGCGGAAAAATCGAGGGGATTCGTCCGCGGAATTCGCGAATTTTCCTTGTAAATTTCAGCGCGCGGGATCGCTTTCCGACTCCGCTCCTGTATACCGTCGCTCCGCGCACCTGCCTGTTTACGGACAGAACCGAGGGGCGAAATGTTGTTTTCCAGAGCGGCAGTCGAAGAAGTTTTCACCGACGCGCGAATCAAATCCTTTGATGCGTGTTTCTGACTCGCGCGCTTCCGCTCCGAAATTTTGATAAATTCACAAGTTTTCGCGATTACATCGCATGCGTAACTCCAAATTTACACTCTGCCCATTTCAAGTCCTTAATTTTATTTTTATTAATAAAATATAAAAATTTTGACAACTTCACAAGTGCTTCCGATTACATCGCTCGCGTAACACCGAATTACCACCCCCTTTACTTTCGCACCATAAAATACAAAAATAAAAAATTGTACACACCAACGCCTTCGTGCAACGATTAATTAGTTCGCCTCCTCGTGCTCCATATTTCGAAAAAAATAAACGTTTATCTGGAACGCGAGCGTTTTGTTTTCTTTTAACCACCGCAAAAACATGGTGCGCTCCACACGCGATCTCGTAAAGTCTCAACAATCAAGTGGGGGGTAAAAAGGAAGCCGCGGCCGCAAGAAAAATTCGCGCCTCGCCGAGAAAATCCGGCAAATCGCGCCGGCGTATTTCCTGCACAAGAGCCCGCCACCTCCGGCGCCAAAGTAGAAGAAAGAAAAAAAGGAGGAGAGAAATATCGCCCGCGTGTGCAGCGCGTAAGGCAAAGGGAGGCCCCAGGGGCATTCGCGCAGACTCTCAATGTCGTATCCCTTGCCTCCGGCGACGAGGGGAAAAAAAGGGAGGAGAAAGCAAAGGAGGAAGGAAGAGGCGAGTCCCAAAGTGCGCGTACGCGTAATGCACGCGCTACGGCCGTTTCTTTTTGCGAGGGAACGCACTTACGCGCCCGCGCGGGGGAGTACACAAAAGGGGCCGCGCCGAGCGCTGATGCACTTTGAAAGCCGGAGCAATGGGTTTCCGCGGCCGAGCCGCCGAGGCCTTCGGGGATTTGTTTGTGTGCGATGTAGTTTGTTTGCGAGCTGGTGCTGTAGGGACCCTATAGGCGCGCTGGATTCCCTTTGTCGCAAAGGCGCGACGCTCGGTGCTTTTTTTTTTAAGGGACCAGAGGTGGTACCGATGTTTATGGCTTTTCGCGAGGCACTCGCGGGGAAATCAATTTACGCGCCGCTGTAGAGAGATTCTCCCTCATTCTTCTGTTTTTAGGTCGGTGCATGGATTTTCGTAATTATTTATAGGAATATTTTTTTTTGCATTTTAGGGAAGCAGGAATCTACAACGTAGGTTTAGATCGAGGTAAAGAAAAAACTCTATTATTACACGGAGAGAAATGTTATAGTAAAAATTACTATATTCCGTAGGAATAATGGACATACTAGACCTATGACGATTTTTACTATAAAACCTACTACATTGCTATGTAATACATGGGAATTTTTATAGAAAAACTTTAATAAGATGAGTATACATTGTTCCTACGGAACGTTTCTCTCCGTGTATGAGATATCTATGTTTGATATTTAAAGAAAGATCAAATATTTTTGGATAACTTTAAAAAGTTTTTCTTTTACGAAAAATGTAAATATACTTTTTTATTTCTACTAACAAAATTCGTTAATCTAGTATTGCTAAGTAAGTATAAGTTAAAAGAAAAAAGTCGAAAATAAAGAACGCGCACAACACTTACAACGAAATTCAAAAATCAGCATATGAAAAGTGCAGCTGCGTTAAAAGCCCGTTATAAAAACCGCAGCGAGACCCTAAAAAAAATTGCATTATTTCGCTGGCTTTTTCCTCCCCGGCGTCTTTTTAGAATTATTCAGAAGGTCTAAAAAGCATCGTCAAGTAGTCGCCGGGTGAAAAAAAAATAAATAAACCAGCGAGTAAATATACGCAACCGCGGGTTCCTCGCACCCCCGAAGAGACCTATCGATATCGCGGCACTCCCAACTCTTGACTGTTCGAGCGCCCCCAGGCTGTAAAGTAAATTTTCGCGCGCAAGCTCATCGACACGTTTGGGAATACCCCGCGAAGAGGATACACAGCGGGTATCGGGGATTTTTAAGTGCACCAAGCGAAGATGAGTAAACGCGGATTTTATTCGTTCCTCCCGCAGACTTTCGATATATTTCCCATTTTACAATGTTTTAGCGATGTTGACTTATCGTCTATGCTGGGAGTAGTTCAGTACCACTCGCCAAAACGCACAGTTCCTTCTTTCTGTTTTTCCAGTAAAATGTTTTCATTGAATGAAAGAAAGAAAGAAAAGAACAGAGGTAGTCTTTTTAATTAAAAAAAGTTTGTACTCGTCAATTGACAGCCGGTAGAAATAAAAGTAACGCCGATCGGATAAAAATAGAATTTGTTTACTCTCTGCATAAAAAGTCCACTTGAAATCGACCGAAAAACAGTTATCCTATTTAATTGAAAAATTCACCCTGCTTGATCGACGCTACGGCAATGAGCGAGTAACGAATTTGTTTATATACGAAAGCGGAGGAGTAAAAAACTTTTATTTACGGAAATATCGCGCAGCGGGAGAGCCATCCCGGAGATTCGCGGAATTAAACGGGCCAAAAATACACGACCCGCCGTCAGTCGGGTTGACTCGCCTATTGTGTGTGTACAGGCGTCCGCCTTTTTCCGCGGCGCTTCCTCGACCGCGCGCGCACGTCTCCGTAATGCTTTCCGACTTTTTATTTATCGGCCGCGACGGCATAGAAAAATCGCGCCAGCTCCTCTGGAGCTGCAACCCTTCCGCTGCGGCTCGTCTTATTTACCGAGACAGTAAGATTCGCCGATTGATTTTATATATATATTTAGACAGTGCTATCGGGGCTCGTAACTCGGTTTTAATTACGCATTAAATTTGGACTTCCAATAGGGCACGATTATTTAGTCTGGTGCTATCGGAAAAATCTATGTCGCAAAAATAGCGATCATCATTATTTTGCGAGACTTGATTAATCCCTCCTACGTTCATAATAAATCATCAGAATAAAACGCGCGAATTTATTATTATTATTATGAATTACTAGTATCGATTATTTTTATTAATTAATTTTTTTAACGAATTAAACCGACTAACTGGTTACTTGCTTGATTGAAATTCGAAAAGTTACTAGTTGGTCTAAGTTAGTTACGTTGTTTTGGATAGTAATTGACTAGAAACTGTTTGAATTACGGCTGGAACTGTACTTAACAAGGGCTGGCGCTACATTCAAATGCTTTGTCAAACTTCAAGCGATACGCATTTTTCCTGTTTATTTACCCCCTGCTTTCCCAAACTTTCATCCGCAAGTGAAATATTCACTTCCCCTCCTCGAGAACCGAATGAATTGGCGCGAAGACACAGGCATAAATAAAAAAAAATCAGCGGAGGCCCGCGTCAAGTTACACGCCGTAATTTACCGCGCGACACGATGAATTATCGTAATTCCCCGTCCGGTGCGAAAAAAAAATGGAGGAGGCGTTTCAAAGCGACCAATTAAACCGACAAAAAAAATCGCTCCTCAATTACTCGGCGACATTCCGAGGAAAAGCGGCGATAAAAAGAGAACGAGGAGAGGGTGGGGACATCGTGAAACGGGGAACAGACGCCAGTGTCGATGTCAAAGTAAAAGCGAGAGGAGCCTCTCTATTAATTCATCTCTCGTTTCTCCCTTCGTCCGCCCTCGGCGCGCGCGCCTCCCTTGGCTCTTTGCGCCCGCATCCTTTGCCAAAAGTAATTGCGCGCGAGCGAGCCTCTGTATAGCCGACGAGCCACTTCCCTTCAGGCGCTGCGCGTCCTATTCGATTTGGGAGGCTGGATTAGCGCCTTGGAATTTTTTTGTCTATATTTTTAAGAGGCTTCAGTCGATTTCGAAGTTTGGCCCTTGAACTTCAGTCATCCTTTCATTATTTATTTATTTTTCATTTTTTTAATCATATATATTACTTATTCATTATTTTAATCATTTATATAATTCTACAAAATGTGTCTCTGAGTCGTATAGGTAAAGTAAATTATAATAATGTTTTATGCAAAATTTGTCTGCGAGTCTTTGAAAATAGTCGATAAAATAGGAGCAGTTCGAAATCCATACACTGAGAGAGAAAACTTTCAATGCTATTGCTATACTTTGAATACCAATAAATGTTATTTTTGATACTAAAATTTCTCGTTTGTTAAGACTGTCACTCCTTACCCAACTAGAATAGCAGTTTTTATTCATTTTTTTCTCTCGGTGTAGTAAATGAAGCGCGCAAGCCAATTTCATAATTATCCGTTAATCGTATTTAATCGAAATAAAAAGACAACGAAATAACAGGCAACCTACACCGACATAATCCAGCAATTACCAATCTCCACAGCAGAGTCAACGAATTAGCGAAGTTTCGCAGTGGCGAAACCGCTGCGACGGGCAAAATTTCGCCTTCCTCGTAATTTAACCGCGCCGTCGTCACCTTAAACTGCATTTATCCGTCTTCTCTCGTCAGGAGCGCGGCGCGCACCCACACACACACGGACCCGCGGAAAATGCGAGTGCGCGGGTTCGGCGATATCCGCGGGAAATTTCGGGGCTTAATTACAATTCGCGCGCGCAGCTAGTCGATTGCTTTCGGGACGGCGCCAGGGCGCGTCTTTGTGCGCCCTCCTCGCGTGTTTACGCCGAGCGCGCCTCTCCAGTATTAATATTTGCCGAGGGGGTGCGCGTAAATATTTACGGACGCGGCGAACTAAGCTGCCATTTCGCGGGAGGAGACGCTCGGGCGTCTCTGAGGGGCGAGTTTTTATTATTTTTTTTGCCTCTATACGGCGGGCAGGTGCGCCGGGTTAAAAGGGAGCGTATAACTGTTACGTGCTGCAGGTGCCTTTTTTCCACTGGTCCGGGCGGGTCGGTTACGGAGATTGGATCTACTGATTTCGGTCGGGCTCCGACGGACCTTGCAGGTTGCTTTTGTTCTAACTGCCTTCAGGTGCACGAGTTGATATGGCTTAACGTGATATATACCTATACATTACTCGAATAAAAGTAAATGGAAACTGTAGGAGCATTTGTTTAGGATAAAACCATTAAATAAATTTATTGCACAATTTATACACAGAGAGAAATTTTATAGTAAAAATTACTATTTTCCGTAGGAACAGTGTATACTCAACTTATGAAAATTTTTACTATAAAAAATACTAGAAATTCCCATGTATTACATAGCAATTTCTATTATATAAATATCAATTTTTGCTATGAACATTTTTTAGTATATTTTATAATAAAAATCGTCATAAGTCGATTATGTCCCATTGTTCCTACGGAATACAGTAATTTTTATTATAACCTTTCTCTCCGTGTAGATACATAATATGCATCTATGCGCTATTTGGTTTAATGGTATAAAATTTTATATCTAGCTAAAATACTTTTTTTTTCGTTTCTTTTGAAAGAATTATTTCAGACATTAAAAAAAAATCCGCCGATTCGATTTGAAATTTGCACATGGTATATTCTCGAGGGCCTTATCCTATACGAGGGTGTAGAGCCGCGGCCGCGCCAAATATCGAACAATGTAATTTTGATTGCGAGTCGAGATTTCATTATAGCGGGACACGGGCGCGCGAATATATTTTTTTTCGTGGTGTCCAGGAAGACGAGGAAACTCGCAACGAGGCTTTGTCACGCGATACCGATTTGCTCGGACGGATTGAATTTGACCGAAACCACTCGTGACGTAGAGGAAGCCCGGGCTTATTTACCGCGATAATATTTCATCGACAAGTGCGTGTTAAGTCGGTAGGTTTTAATGTGCTTTTAAATGTATCCGATGGGAAATAAATTTTTTTTTTATATCTCCTTGATGAAGTGAAATTTTAATAGCAGTGTTCACCAACGATTGATAGAGTAGTTTATATTCTTTAGTATTTTTTGTCCGATTATTTGAAGAGTCGGAAGAAATAACCTTTTGTACTATTCAAAGGAAAATATTATTCGCGCGAATATAACAATAGAGAACTATCTTTTAATAATACCGCCGAATGAGCGCACGATAGATGTAGTGTAAATTTTAATGACCGAAGCATTGTTCCCTTTGAATTTTTCGCCTTGCAGAGCGGAATCGAAATTAAACCGATAGCTCGTATAACGCGTCGAGTGGAATGTATGCATGTCAACCATACAAACATACATTTATTCTAAATGAAAAACAAAAAGAAACCGTGAATTGACTAAATCCTCAAAACTTTATTCACATAAATGCTAATCACTTAATCCCTCGCATCGATGACTTTTTATCTGCGCGATCGATTAGAAGAATAAAAATAGTACGCAACTCGGCAACGAAAACAGAAGCGCACTCCAGCGTCATAATCAACCTACAGGTGTGGCAACAAAAAAAAAATCATGAAATCCCAAACAAACGCCAAATTGACTCTGCGCAAGCCGTTCGATATTCCGTTTGCGCGACACTCGTAAAAAAAAAATATCAATCCCACCCTTTCGCCATTTCGGAGAATCTCTCGTGTACCGGGAATCCAGTCGATTGCTCGCGCGGGGGTCAGTTTTTCCCCGCGGCGAATAAATTACCCGAGGAGGCTGAGTTATCGGCCGCGTTTAATTGTTTCCGCGGGCCGAAAAGTGTCATTGACACGGGCGAGGAGCAGCTGCGCACCCTCGCACTCGCGCACGCACATATGTATCTCGGACGGTCCCGATGGGGGCTTCTCATTAAGCCTCTCGCGCCTCCGTAACAGGAACATAATTTACGATTTCCGCGGCCGGAATTGAGAAAAATCGCCCGCAACTCGATGGCAGCGTGTATTAGGGGAAAAAAGAGCGAGCTAATGAGCGCTGCTAAGCGAGAAGCGTCCGTCATGTTGCCAGCTGCGCGTCTCCTACGTTCGAGGCGCTTCTCTTTTACTTCGAAATTGTAGAAAATTTCGGGGCTTGCTTTTATCTAAGAACGGCATATGGCAGTGCGTTTTAGTCGTAATGAACTGGCGTCTATTTCGGTAATGACGTACTCTCTCGTGGGGTGCAGTTTTTTTTCTTCAATTTCAAATTAATTTCAGACCGGCAGTGTTATAAATTTGGAAGTCTAATGGAAAACGATGGGCGTAGGATAAGATTACAAATAAACATTTTTTTGTTTTCGAAAAGTTGATTCATCGCCCATTTAGTTTCTTCTTCGTAAATTCAAGGATTTCTTTTCTACAATAAAAATTTCGTATTCTTGCGATAATAAAGACGATAATAAACATGTCGATATTCTTTTTTATTTCAATGAGTTAAGATTCATCGACATGCGTCCGGACAATTAACATGAGTATGCACATAAATAATAAAAAAAGAGTAAGAAAAAAGTGGGTTTATTATTGTACAAACCAGTCCTCGCTAATTCGAGGTGTCAGCTAGAAACGAATGACTGGAGGATCCTGGTTTCGGCAAATGGACTTCCATTGTGCGATATACGTAAGATTTGTGAGACGAAGAAACCGCGCGATTTCCGATTCATTGGGAGGCGCGAAATGATGGATCGTTGAATTCCTAATGCGCTGATCGGAATAAAAAAAAGAGAGAGAGAGTCCAGCGTTTGAATTTCGGAGCCTTTAGATACGCGCACGAATGATGATTTATACGAGCGGCGCTCGAGCGGTCGAAATGAATTGTTTGCATTCGGAATTGAATGATATCGGAAACTCGCCATTTGCTATCTTGATTCATTTATCTCGGAGTCCAGTGGGTCCCTCGCTCCAGAAACATTCGAATTTGTCAACCGTAACCGACTGTCCGAATGTGTGAAGCGTACATTTCCGGGCGAATTTTATTATGGCACCGGGGGGATGTATGTAATCCCATATTTTCTTTTTTTTAAACGCCATATAAAACTGCGATTGTTTTTCTCGGATTAACAGGCCCGACGGCAGACGCTGACAAGACAGATTAATTATGTTCCACATAAACCGACAAAAATCTGCGATGTTTATGCTACCCACTAAAAGCTTTTAATTTGCCCCTTCTTTTTTTTACAATTCAATTAACTCTAAATGTCTGTGACAAAAATTTGCTAGCTCGAGATAAATCATATTCCCCTCTGTATACATGGAAAGCTTTATAAGTATAAGAAAAACAAATTTATGCTTAATATATAGTATACATTTTTTGCCCTGTAAGAAAGAGGACCAATTCTTTTTCTCGCTTTCGCAAAGTCTCGATTACGCAGGGGTCGAGAGGGCAAAAATGTCTGCGAAAGAGAACAACTCGGTTAAAATTAAATAAGAAACGCGATAAGTAAGAATGAAACTCGCGGAAGACCGAGGGGGTGAGACGCGGCAGCTCGTCCCTTGCCTCTTAAGCCGCAGTAACTCCTGAAATTGAATAATAAACGCACCGACATTAACATGATTTACCGCGCTAATGCTCGTCCTCCAGAAAGTAGAAACTTTTCTTTCTCTCGAGTAGTGCCGGCTGCTTTTTTCGCTCCCCCGGACGGTCGTGCGCACATTCGAGAATTAATTTTCGGTCGTTGCTTGGTCCCTTTCATCCACGCTTAATGACGATGACGTGGAAATCGGAGTATCATTAAGTGGCCAGAGCGTTGAATTTTTCATGAAATTCAAATTATACGCCGATGGGGAAAAATTGCCCGACGAATCTTCTCCAAAGAAGATAAAAAAAATTTAAAAAAAAAAAAAGAGATCAAGCGCCGTAGCCAAAAATTACAAAGTATAATCGACGATTTTATTAATATCCTTCTTCTCTCTGTTACAGAATCGCTTTGCGCGCTGCCGAACCAACATGCCCGCTGCAAAGGACGCTAAATCAAAGGTGCGTAAAAAAGTGTTCATACCCGCCCAAAAAAAATGATTTTAATAAAAAGAAAATAATAATAAACGCCACCCGCATGAATCACCGAGTCGAGGGTCGAAGTTTCGATCGAACTTTCCCTATACGTTCCGTTAGACAGTCGGGGCGGTAGTATAGGATAAAAAAAGAGCGGGTGCGGCGCGGCGTTAAAGTTTAATAAATTCCGGAGTTGAATGAAGAGCGGGCGTCGGCGTAAAGAGCGAGCGGTTTGAAACGACGCTAAAGAAGAGGGGGAAATAAAATTTTTATTAAACGTATCGCGGCGAGGGAGAAAAGGGTCCCGGGCGAGGCGCCATAAAGCTGCCGCGCGGATCCACGCCCCCGCGCGCGCCCTTGGCGCTTAAAGCGCTCAGATTGCGCGGCGGCTCGGAGATGTGAACTTTCCACGTTATAACTTTATAAACAGACAATTACGATGATGTTCGTGCGAGTGATTCCGAAATGGCATTAATATTGCATGAACGAAATTTTATCGCGGCCACTGCTGAGAGCGACTCTTTTTTTTACGGCGTAAAAAAAGAAAAAGAAAAAATCGCTAGCGGTTTCTTTACGACGCTGGGGAAAAAATTCACTACGTCGTCCCGGACACGGTATTTCGGATTCACGAGGGCTAAAAAGGAAGAAGTGCCCGTTTAAGCTGCGGAATGTATATCTGTTTTTATAAATTCGGCGCGTCAGCTCAAATTGAGGCGATTCATTTATTTTAAAATTTTTATTGGATTATTCTTGTCTGGTTTTTCATTACCTCGTGCAAGGCATTTTCAATTATACAAAAGTAATTAAAATTGCCCAGCCGAAGCTGTCAGTTCATGCATTTTTAGGCAGCCGGGCTTTATTATTTATACCCGGCGGTTTTTTTTTTTTTTTTTTTTTACAAAAAAGGGAAAAAAAGTCGTGGACTTTTATATTTTACCAAATAAATTTTAATTAACTGCTCCCTTTCGGTAACTGCAACGATTGCCCGAGAGCTGCTCTCGTTAAAAAGTTGCACAAAAGGCGCCGAGATAAAAGTAATTAAACTTTTCCCGCCGTTTTCAACAAAAAAAGTCTCTCCTCCAGCGAGCACCAAACCAGCATTGTATCAACGACGCGACTACGTGTTTTCCAAATTTCCGTAAAGTTCGGTTTATCCCGTTCTTACAGAAACTGGGTCGAACCGAGTGAAAAAACTTCGCACAAAAACACACACACACACATACTCAGAAGCAGCAGCGCAGGACTATCCCGAAGGGCGCGAATAGCGCAGCCCTACAGCCGAAAAAGCAGGGCACGCGGTCGCGTCGAAAAAAAAAATAAAAAGAGCGCAAGACAAAAGAGCGAAGCGCGAAAACAATGCGGCGTCGGCATTGTTACAAAATCGAAAAGAGAGCGGCCCGGGGTCCGCGCGCAGGGGAATGTAAGTGAATGGCGCCGGGCGCGGAGGCGCGAATTTCGCGTCGTTTAGCACCGATAGCGCTCGGCGGCTGGATGGGCGCTGCATTGTGCCGGGCGCTCGTCCCGGGAATTCTGCTGGCTCTATCTCCCTCGCGCCGGCCGAGCTTTTCTCCTTCTCCGGGGGCTATAAACACGGCGATAATCCGGGAGCTGCAGGCTGCAGGCATCAAGGAGCGCACAATGGCGCGAGTTTCGCGGGGTCCAGTTCATGAAATTTCTCATCCTTCTACCCGACCGGCGCCTGATTTATGGCTCGTTAATCCGCGAGGTTAAAGGCGGCACCGGCTTCTTCCTCCTCTCCGTGTTTTTTTTTTTTTTTTCTCTTCAGCCGCGGCTTTCGAGGAGCGCGCCATACGCTCGTACGGCGGTACGTACGTGCAGTCGGACGATGGGGGAGGGGGGGGGGGTAGGTAAGAACGAGACGCCGAGGAAATCCGATGAAAAATCCCGGGGGGGATTTATCGCGGAGGTAGGGCGCGACGCCGATGAAAGGGACTGGCGCGGCTCAAAGCCGGACTCGCGCAAAAAGAGGCAGCCACTGCTTTCGGATCAATTTCCCATTTCATTCGCTCGCGCTGCTCTTTGGCAAATCTCGTTTCTCGCTTCTTTGGCTTTTCTAGGAGGCGCCTTCCCCCTTCTTTTCATTTTTTTTCCGCGCGAGTAAGATTTTTCTTTTGGTCCGCGCTTCGATCTCGAGTCGTGTTCCCAATGTCGCGTGGAATACCGCACAAGCCTTTTAGCAGATGATTTCAATTTGATGGCAGCGCCGGAGGATTATACGATGTCGCAGTGCCATTAGGTCCGCGAGGCTTGTTTCGGTTCCCCTCTGTCATTAAACGCATGATGCCATTTGTTTCGCGGTTATGGCGTATTAAACGTGTCGCTATTGGTCATTTACTATCTGTCGATCGTAATCGCGCTGCTTCCGCTTGATAAAAAAAAAATCAACCGGTAAAATATAATTTTAACGATGACTGGTGTAAGCGTTACCTGCAAGCAAGTGTATTTGTTCATGAGGATCATCGATAAAAAAAATGAAAAGAGAGAAGGGCAAGTCAAATCTCAAGTTTGTTCGACTTTGACTATCTAATCATTCCCTGCTTTTTTCCTGGAAAATCAATTCGTCGTTTTTGTCGCTCCCGGCAGCGACTTCCTCTCCTCCGGGGAGGAGGGCGTCTGGTATGCACGCCCGCTCCTCGCGCCAGCGCCGAGCAAACACGAGGCAGGCGGCTGCAGCTTAAGCGCAGCAGCTCGGCCCGCTTTTTTCGCCAATGCAAACTGCGTTTCCGATAAGTTTTGAAAAGTTGAAAGCAGGTCAAGTGAGTTTCTGTCTGGCGCGTCGAGGGATTGATGCCAGTCCCCCTTTTGCGCGCGGCCCAGGAATTATCCTATCCGACGTAGACTCCTCTATCCTTCCCTTCCTCTCGCTCTTTTTTTTCGCGTTTCTCGGGTGTTATATCGGCTTTTCCCTCGGTGCGGGCGGCTTGAAACTTCTGTTTTCCACAAGAAGTCTTTCCCCCCCCCCCCCCCTTGAGCGGCAAGTTTTCCTCGGGCTTCCTGCGAATATGCCCCCGTTCGGTTAATTACCGCGAAACATTTCGCGCGTGCCCTTCCGACCTCATTATGTGCCCAAACCCCTCAGTTTCCCCTTCAACTGAGTTTCAATTAGCGAACGCTTCGATTGGCGATAGGCGGTGGAGCGGCTATTTTTATTTCCACCCGCTCATGGTCCAGTTCGCCTTTCCGCTTTCCACGGTCCGAGTTTCGAGCGCCGGCGGGTGAAAACGGTGCGCTCCGAAAGAGGCGTGAGATATCCACTCGAGGCTATCTTTTCAATCTGAGAAGGGTCCGAGAGCGCGGGGACGACGAGGTGACGCCGCGCGCAGGGAAATTAAAGCTAATTTGGTTTTTCCCCTTTCTCGCGTCAAATTAATTGAAATCCCCTTCTTCCTCCTTTCTCCACCGAGCATATCTCCCTGCTATCTTTCCACCTTGATTCACGAGCTCCCCTTTCTTCCTTTTTTCCATCCCCTTTTATTTGATTTTAATTTTAATTGCCCCGCTGTGTCAAATAATATTTCTTCGTATACTTCTCTTTATCTTCTTTTATTTTTTTTTGTTCGTATCGTAATAAAGTGCAATGAAAAAAAGAATAAAAAGTATTCGTAAGTGTAAAGCAAAAAAAAAAGAAAGAAAAAAATCGTCAAGTTTCTTGTAAATCCGCGGAGCTGTAGGTTACATCAACGATAAGATTAGAAAGTTTTCATCGCAACAAATCGCTTCTTTTACGGCTGAGCGGTGAAAATTAGTCTGGCTGCTCTCGGGGGGTCGTTTTATTATTAGGAGTCCGACGCGATAAGAGGGGCTCCGTCGGTGCGGGATTTCTTTTTTTTTTTTTTCGCGCGCGCTCGCTCGGCCGCGATTCTCTCGTAAAAGCGGCATTTCGCCCGGGCCGTAAACGTCGAATATATCGCTCCATTGTCGTCTCCTGCCGCGTCGTAAAGGCGCGACGCAGTCCTCCCTTTCGGCTTCGCTCTGATAAAGCGATTATTATTTGTTGCGCCGCTCACGGTTTCTCCGCGTAACTCACCTCTCCCTTCCTCGATTTTTTTTATTCTCCTTACCTACGATCATGAAAAAAATCGGCCCTTTTCGGAGAAAAGTGTTCTAAAAATTCTAAAATGTTGTAGTCACTTTATTTTGTCTTTTAAAAACTTGGTACGATAAGTGGAAAACATTCGACGTCACACAGAGAGAAAAATCTAGTAAAAATTACTATACTATTTTGTAACATAGGGACAGATTCGACAAATCAAAAAAGTTTCTAAAGAGTATTGTAACATTTGATAGATTTGTAGAAAAATTTACTGTAAGTCTAGTAAATTTTATTATACTTTTTAGTAAAATTTTTGTGTGTTCGAGTCTGTCCTTGCGTTACAAAATAGTATAGTAATTTTCATTAAAATTTCTCTCCGTGCAATTAACAGTGATGATTTTTGATCAAGACCCTAGTTTTAAAGACATTAAAAATTCGCATTATTTTACGATTAAAATAAACCCTTTTAAAATATTATTATTATTCGCAAGTCCATATATCATTCTCTAGAATAGAGTGACTATTTCGTTCTTTCGTCAAACAAAAATAAAAAAAAACATTTCGTGCGCAGTTAGCCGGCGCTCAAGGCAGCTCGTCTTGCTTTGTTAAATTACTTCCTCGTAGCTCAGCTCATTACCATCAGAATTAATAAAACCGTCTCACAATTTCCCTAGCTGCAAGTGAGCGAATACAAAAAAAAAAGGAAAAACAAGGCGAGGAAGAGGGAAAAGCGCGAGCTTGGCGGTCCGGAAGAGCCAGAGGGGGAGGTCGAGAGAAGCGCGAAGGCGACCTGCGTCGCCGGGAAAACCGGATGAAATCAAAGGAGAGGAGACTGCGACAGCAAGAAGTCCGACAAAGAGTGCGGCTCCTCCCTTCCGGGGAGCGTCACACCGGCTGACGCCGTCCGTTTTATTAGGCGACCGAAATTCGCGACGACAGGCCCTCCATCCCTCCCAGCTTGACGTTTTTGAATTCAATATTTACATTTTTTCGGGGAACGTACGTTCGATCCTGCAGAGAGTCACTCAATTTTTTTTTACAAATAAAAAAGTGACGGCTTTCGACTTTCAGTTTCGAACGTATTTAAATATAGGCAAGCGAACAGAATTACCAGGGTAAATATTTGATCATTTCTCGTTTTCATATACGGTTTATTTGAATAAAAAAAATGCAAACCACCGACAGAAAATTAACAGAAAGAAAGATATTACAGGCATAACACGATATTTACATAGTGCTTGAAAAATAAAGAAACGAAAGAAAAGAGGTCGGACTCATTCAATTTAAAGCCGCATATGCAGGAAGGTACAATCTAGGCTGTAACCCTAACTGCGACAAGAAGCGCTCCGCATAAAACTCGGTGAAAACCGCACGAAAATGAAACGCAGCCGCGCGGACGGGATAGGGCTCGCAGAGCGAAAGCGAAGGAGAGAAAGAGACACAGGCAGGTCTCCTTGATACTAATTCGAGCAGCCAGCCTGGAACCTTGAAAAGCCGCCTGCCGCCTGCATTTTATAACCGCGGAAAGTTATACCGGGGGGAGCTCCGAGTGTCGCCCGCGTCTCGAATTTCGCGCGGCAGGAGTAGTGCGGCCCGGTGAGGAGGGGGGAAGGCGCACCTCGGGGAAATTCGCCGCGAGCGCGAGCATTTGGCCTCATAGACGTCGGCCGCCCGTTGTGCTATCAAATTTATGCCAGCCGAGAGAGAGAGAGAGAGGCGAAAGCCGCCAAAGAGTGAGCGCAAGCCGAAGGAGAAAGCTCCCGCCGCATCGACCCTCGGCACAGTCGATTCGACGCGACGCTGCGGTCCCCTTTGTTTCCGCGCCCCGTCTTACTCCCTGTCGTTCCCAAATTTATTCCGTTCGCGGGAGGATTGGAATTTTAAGATTTTAATTGAAATGGATAATCTCGAGCGAAAGCTTCATTTTCTAAAGAGTCGAGAATGAGATTGTCTTACCTCGGGGATGGGAGGATCTCGCTCGGATGGAGCGGAATTGTCATTCGTTGACGGTGATGTGACATTACGAAGGTATCCGTAAGGCTTTATCTTACAAATAAATTCATTTTCTTCTTCTTTTTTTATTGCAAATTTGAAATTTACGTATGCACGATCAAAGTTCGCCTTTGACACGTGGGGAGTATAAAAAAACGAGTACATGGAAGAATGTAGTTTGCGCTCTAATGATCGAACGAAGTGTAATCAAAGAAGGCATCTCGTTAAAAAAGTTACGTAATTAATTTAATTTAACTAATTATACGTAATTTTCGCAAAGAAAGGTGGCGCGCGAGCTTTGTTAGAGATATTCCCGCGCCGCATTCATACTCGATCAATCGGGTATATAGCGAGCGCGCAGGCTAACTAATTACTAGCTTTTTTCTCGCTCGCGTGTCACCGTCGCTCGCGCACTTTAATAAAGTTACGAAAAAAAATAAATAAAAGAGGCGCGCGTCCCAGTGCTGACCTGTTTCATATCTGATTGAAGCCAGAACTTCGCGTCAAAGGATCGGTCTTTTTTTCATCGTTCACTTTTTGCAACCCCCCACCCCCGTGCACCCTCCGGGCCGCTAGAAATAACGAGTCTGTTTATGCAGATGCGCGGATAGCTCACGCGCTCTTCTAATTAAAAAAAAAAAGAGAGAGGTGGAGAAACGCACAGGAGATTTTGAGGCTGCGCGACGTTTTGATTAATTAAACGGCGCGTCACGTTTGGCGGTCTAACGACTAAAACTCCAGTCGTCCTATTCGCGACCGACATTATCGCATCGTACTTTTTTTCGGGTTGACGATTTTTTTTATGGAAAAGGACGTTTTTTGCGAGTCGTATAATATTTAATATTTAATATCGCGACTAATTTGAAAGCCGCTTTATGTGTCACCTGTGAACTTTTGAACCTTCGAACTTTTATCCCGACGAAAACGGATCAGGCCATGATAATTTGATTATTTTTTCAATGCATTAATTTTTTTAGGCTTTGAGATACCGACAGATAACGAATAATTAAGTGCTGGATAAAAAGAAAATTGAATTTCGACCAACAAATTTTTAATTCAATGTACTATTTCTGTTTACTTATTAACCCGAAGTTACACGTCATTGAGTTAAGGGAGCTAATTAATTCAATTAATTAATGCCTGTTCGATTGGCTAAATAAATGTCCAATACACCGCAAATTTTATTTTTATAGTAATTTCGTAAGTGTATAATTGATTTTCAAATTACGATATTATTTACACCGAAAGGCAATAAAACGAATCATTAATTTTAGAGTACAATAAGGCTCGCAAAGTGTGTTGATATCGTAATACATTTAAAGTAGATGTTTCGAACAGGGTCTTACAGTAATTAATTCTAATAGTTCGCCGAATTGACATTAGCGTACTCTATAAATAATTAAAAATCAAAACGATCTGAATTTAGGCGACTCCGACGTTAAATTAAATTTTCATATTCTCGGAATTGTAAAAGGCCATATTAATATTACGCGTCGCTCGCTTGGCATTTAATTATCGCCGATATTCTTGATAAATGCAATTAAACTGTATAGGGCCAAAATTTACATAATTCCGCATCTATTCGTTTATTATGCATCAAAATTGATATAAGCATTTTTCGCCCGAGCGAGTGGTACGTATATAAATTCGGCGCGTCATCGACAACGAAATTAATTGTTTTACAATTTCCCGGGGGTCACCTTCTACAGCTCCACCACGAGCCTAATGCACAGATTGGCCGAGCTACTAATTTCAAATAATATCATACCCGCGATCGCCACCTCCGGCATAATAACGAGGCTCGCGTGCTTGTTATATAAATTTCGCGCGCCATCGAATCCGCCGAAGCGCAGCCTATTGTCCCCTTTCTCTTATCGCTCCACTTCCGTATAAATAAATGCATACGTCCATGCATCCCTCGCTCCCATTTTTTTTTAAATATGTATAGCTCGCTGTTTTTTAGCGTCAAGAGCAAAACAAAACGATTCTGTGCGTGTTTTTCGGTCACGCGCCTTTTTTTTTTATTTCCTCGCGTCGACGGGACGAGTGTTTGCGTAGACGCGCGACAATGACGTGACGCCGGCCACCTTGGCTTCCTTTTGTCGCGGCAGGCTGGTGGCTGCCACTCGCTTTTTTTGTCGTCGTAGAGAAAATAAAATAAACGGCAGTCGGCGATAGGCGGGAAAAAAATCGTGACGCTGAAATAACAGAGGGGTAACAGGCTGCCTGTTTTGATTATTTCTCGTTTTTTTTTATGCGCACCGAGCTTAGTGTAAATAGTGCCTCTTCCTTTTTAGCCGGGGGTCCGTACAAGACGTCGACGCGGTGTATTATTCTCGCTGCTTTCGAAATAGAGTACCCCCTGTTTATTTTCGCGTGGGACATGTGCGGGAGTCCACGAAGTTTTAAGAATGAAATTATTTAGTTTGTAAAGCGATATTGAGTGTCGACGGAGTGATTTTAAAAAGCTATACCTTCCCTTGGTACGTACACAGGCACACTATGAGCTCCCGCTGAAAAATTGATTATGTACTCTGTAAATAACATTTGACGGGAATTTAATTTCACCCTTAATTAATCTGCCTTTGATCGCTAGAGGGCAATAGAAAGACAAAATTAAATTTTTCAATAAAAATAAAGCGAGCGGGGAAAAACAAATTTTCCTTTAAAAAAAAAAAAAGGCGCTGCTTTAAAAAGCCACTTCGCCGGTGCATCAAAAGAGCGTTAGCGACGCCTCGCGAGTTTCCTCCTCGTAGGAAGAAGAGGACGCGCGGGAGCGAAGAAAAGTGCTAATTAATAACCCGCGCGAAAAATCGCGCTTCGGACGGATGGCGGAGTGGGGGCCTTGAAAATTTCCGCGCCGACGAGTTTCCGCTCCTTAACGAGACGCGGGAAAAACCGGCTTTTCGTCGGCGGCGAGGCGCCTAATGAAGTCCTCGCGGACGCCGACGACGACAATGAGCCCCGATGCGGGGATGCATGGCAGGCCGCCAAAGCAGCCTTTTCTCCCTCCCGCTTCTCTACTCGACGTCGAGCTTTTGCCGCCGTTTCGTCGCTCGCATTTTACAGGACGGTTGAATTGGGGAGTTGCGACGATTGTTCGGTGCTGATAATGAGAAAAGGATGCACCGGGGATGAAAAACAATTTTTCACGCGCACGCGTTACCTTTTCCAGCAGTGTTAATAAATATACTTGTACACGTTTTATTTACTTTCTTTTTCATTTTTAATATACGATCTCGGATAATTAAGTGGACGAAGAGAATTTTAACGTATTTTGCACTAAAAAGGAAAAAACATTTGTCGCACCTTCCTTACAAAATTATTTTAATGAATTAATTAATTAGTGAAAATAGAATTAACAAAATATTTGGATTAAAAATCGATCTATAGCTTAATATTTTAGTATATGGATACAGGGGCAATAAAGCTCAGATGGAATTCTCTATGAATGCAAAATTAAAAGAAAATAAGTAAATAATCCAGACGAATAGATTATAAAGAAAAGTGGGAAACTCGAAAATTCACGATCGATTTCACAAAAAGCGTTTCTCTCTGTCTCTCTTCCATCTTTGGCAGCCCCTGGCAAAACCATATTCTCTCCATCGTTCTCTCTCAATATCAATTTTCCGGGACAATATTCCCGTTACGATTTTCCATGCATATACTTGATAGAGGAAAAAAAGTCAGGCGAAAGAGGAAAAAAAATCAGGCGAAAGAGGGAGAAAGAGGCACGAAATTGATTTAAAAACGGGCACGAATGGAGAGATTCGACAAGCTTTTGCGGACTGAATTTACGCGCCAGGCGCGCCGTCGATATATCGCTGGCATTGTTTAGCTCCCCGTTCGCCCGAAGCTTTATCGAATATCAGAGGCTCTCTCGAGTGTCTTTGTGAGGAGGAAAAAAATGGCCAGGGAAGAGGGTCCGCGACAGTGTAATTTTGCCGTTGTATGTAATGCGCGAAATGCGAGAAAAAAAGTGTCGACGTCACATATCGAGGTCCATTGTCGAGCCTTGCCGGATTTATATTTTTATTACGCATAGTCCTTTTTTTTCGACGGCCCTTTCAGACGACGTGACAATGCTGCATCCAGGCCGGGGATTAGTTTCGTTAATGGCGTTTTTAAGACTGTACACTCTACTCTGATATTGGAAAACTTGTAACGAGAGTTCCACCAGCTGAAAATATTTAGGGCTT
Organism: Sycophila sp. Sp_5; assembly: GCA_018906775.1. Lineage (NCBI taxonomy): Eukaryota > Metazoa > Arthropoda > Insecta > Hymenoptera > Eurytomidae > Sycophila > Sycophila sp. Sp_5. Next base: position 666,847 of record JACCID010000019.1, on the reverse strand, counting down.
ATCGCGGTGAAATTCTGATATTCAAAAAAAATATTCTGCATTCTGTGCCTTGCATCCATACTAAGGACAAAACGTCCGTCGAATTTTTTATATAAATAAATCAATAAATAAATATACATAAATTTCTGTCAGCGTCGCGTCCAAACTAATCGACAGACTTTTCGTGCTCTAATCACTCGAGTTATACCGATAACATCGGTGTCAAAAAGGCGTGAAACTCCTCAAACGATCTTTTCATTTCTCTAAGACTCGAAGCTCGTGGAGGGATGCTCCGGGACCGCGGCGAGAAACAAAAGGGGGTCGGAGACAAAAGGCGGCCTGGGCAAATCGCTGCGGGTCTGGGCAAATAGCGTGAAAATGTCGCGCCCGCATGCGAGGCGCGCGTGCGTGATGCGCCCCGCTGTGGCGGCTAAAGAGCCGAACGCCTCGGGCCAATTACGCGATTACGGCCGGCAATTACGTTGGCGCGTTGATCGAACCCAGGGACCGGAGGTAAGGACAGGGAGTTGCGGCCTTTTTTCTCTCTTGGTCTCTTTCCCCTTCCCCTACGGCGGAAGAGACGGGGATTGCTTTGTTGCGAGGGAGAATTAGATCGTCTTTGATGTGAATGGGTAATCCCGTTTGGGCACCCCTCTGTACACTTTTTTTTTGGAGATTGAATTGCGGATGCTCGGGAAATTATTTTCCTCGTTATGGTTATATTTGCTTTCGGAAGCTGCATCAATTTAATCTTCTAATTGGACTTTCTCTTTTCTCTGTTGCAGGTGCGTTTGTTATAACTGTGAGCTGTGGCCACGCATTCTATTTGTAAGTTTATTCAAGACTGTATATACATCGTCGTTTGAGAAATGCATTCGGTTTAATACAGTTTTTCAAATTTACCGGTGAAATCGAATGTAAACGAAAACGACGAAAAAGGAGGAGAAGAAAAAAGAGAAGGGGGTCGCGCTAAGATCTTTTTAAAGGAGGATTTAAACGATTTCTACTCGAAGGGGTAGAATAGAAATAAAATAAAATTAAGGAAAGAAAGGTTCTTTTATTCGAGGAGCCGATAATCCTCGGAGAGGAGTAAAAATCGAGCGGAAGGTGAGAAACAAGGGGTGGCGCATCGAAGGGGGGGGGGGGAGTGGGCGATAAGAACTCGTCGGAGGGAAAATCGCTCGGCGACGGTCGTTCGATTCGGCGGGCGGAAATAGCGTTGCGCCCGCGGAACTTAATTACGCGACGATGGACGGAATTATCGCGCGCGAGCCGAAGGCGGATGGAAAAACAAGGACTTCATCTCCGCGACGGCGAATTGTAGATTTTCAGCGGAGGCGCGAGAGGGAAAAATCCGCCGGCGAGACAATGGGGGAAGTGAATTTTTTCCCCTGGCTTCGACCCTTTCCTTTTTTTCTTTTTGTCCGCCGCGAATGTCGCGCGCAGATTTATTCTGGGTTGACCGGTGATTGACGATTCGCAATTAACGTCTAGCCTTGCAAGTGGATAAAAATTTTCGTCTCTCGTTATTTAGCGAGCGACTCCCTTCCTTTTTTTTCTTTTTGATCAAATAAATTTAGCGAACCTTTTTATTTTGACGCTGTCGTCTGTACATTACAGCTAAAATGTATATGTCGCTTTATACGACGCTTTTTTCACAGGTACTTTTGCAAGTCGAGTTTGAAAGTAAGAAGCGACTCGGCGAGAAGCGTGATATAAATTTTAGTTTTAAACAAAAAGTTCCTTTCCCATTTTCGCGCGTCGCGAAACAAAGTAGAGTGGTTCGATGCGAAAACACGAGGCGGTGGAAAAGGGGGGCGCGCACAAATCATAAATAATATAAATCACAACAAATGTAGTCTGTAATAACGGCCTTCAACGCCATTAAACTCGAGTTTGGTGAAAGTCGAGCGGCCAAAAAGAGGCGTCCACTCGATGCAAAAGCGGAGAAGAAATATGTCTGGCCGCGGGGGTGTAGCCTCAACCCCCGGTCCGGAGAAAGAAAGGAACGGCGGGGGCGCACATAAATAATTCGGGAAATATGGCGCGCGGGAAAAGTCGCCGCGCGCGAAAAATGCGAGCCGCGGCGGAACGACATAATGGAGAGGCGGGGGAGGACAAAGTTGCCGCTGGCCGCAATACCATGCAAATTTTTCGGGCGCCATTCAAATCGCCGCGCCAGCGGAAATCGCTGCTTTCCTTCCCCGGGGCCCCGGCACCTGTCCTTCTGCCGCCCTTCCTTTTTTTTTTTTTTTTTGCTCGCACCCGTTCCGCTGTATTTCGCCCCCCTGACGCTCTGCTATATGCGAAATCTTGCGGGTCACGCGCGCACCCGACGGATTTATGACGAGGAAGTCTGCCTGTACATTTTGTCCCGCACCCGCCACTCGAGTAGCTTCCAAAAGCTTTTTTCGCAGTCCACTATTTTTCCAAAAATGCTTCAGCGACCAGTTTCGTTTTGCTGGAACGGATGCATGATTTATCTTCTCAGTTTCACCTTTAATTAATACTTGATTTTTTTAAATATACGTCGTTGTAATCATTGTAGAAATGTTATTTCTATTTTTTTTAATGCACTTATTTCCGCTAGGTTCAATTAGTCGATGTTAAAAAGGAAGCAAGTTTGGTAATTCAGAGGAAAATTTACCTCGTGATTCAGTGACATCGACTTTCTTTTTTCGTCGCTCGTCTCGCGCGGGTCGTTGGCTACGTGGGCAGGCAATTCGCTGCAGCGTGAGCGCGAAAGTCGCGCATATAGCGCCGTTTATTTAGATATTATTACGAGTTGTTTTTACAGCCGACGCAAGTCCGAGAAAATTAAAGTTTTCGTCAAAAACGGCACACAACGCCGAGCCACTCTCGAAACTTTTTAACTAACCCGTTTATTGCACAGTTTCCGCTCACCTCGTCACTTGTTCGCACACCGGTCATTCCACTTTTCTTCTTTTTTACTGCTTCCTATGTACACTACAAGTGCAGGTGTCTGTCTGCTCCGTTCGCTTGTGAATGCTGTTGGATTTCGCGCCGAAACTATTTTTCTTTTTTTCTTCTAGTTTAAAACTAAAATTCTTTTGTTGCTTCCATTTTATTCATTTTTTTAAAGGAACGAGTGCTCTCGAGTTATTTCTAAATTGAAGGCTGCAAATTAAGAACGATTCAACTTTATACCAGTATCAAAATACTATACCCTTTTGAAAATTACATTGGGAGTTATCACAATTTTCTCCACGCTCTTCCTGGATAATTTCCGGTCTGGTTTCATACCGGCGGCGCGCACGCGCGAGCGAGACTCGCTCCTGCAGCAGCGCGCGAATTAAGCGCATCTCGCTAGGAAAAGGCAACCAGAAAAAAAGGAAAAAAAAAGAGCAGGAAAGGGAGAAGACGTGAGCATGCCACTTTACACGGTATACAATTTGCAAGCGCGGACGCGCGAACAAAACTACTTTTTAACAACGTGTGCACCCGGCCGCGCACGCGACCAACTTCCGCGCGCGAACGGCATTTTCTCTCTCTCTCTCTCCGGCCGAAAAGTTCGCCACGTTACAAGGCCACTTTTCGCGCGATCGCCCCGCGGCCGCCGACAAAAAGTCAACCCTGCTCTCCATTAAACGCAAACGAGCACTGTTTACTTTCTTTTTTATTTTTTTATTTTTCACCTTCTGGACCCGCGCGATTTCTTCGAGCTTGAAAGCTCGGATTTATTGCCTTTTCATGTTGCTGTGGCTTATCGTGTTCTCTTTCTCAATCAAAAAAGTTGCCTTAGAAAAAAAAAAACTAGTTCCAAACGTCATTTCGTCAAAAAGATTGAATAAACATAAGGTCAAGGGGCTTCCTATCGTGATTTGCAATCAAAGCTTGGCTCGCGTAAAAAGAGCACCTTTGACCCGTGTGGAATGTAAAAAAAAGTCGAACAAAAAGGAAGGGAAAAAACGAGAGGAAGAAAAGAAGAGACGAGAGCAACGAGCTCGCGGCTGATAAGCCTTTGAAAGAGACGGGCGCGACGTGCGTCAACGCGCGAAACCGCACGCCCGCGCCCTCCTATACACACAGTTATGCCGTCGCCGGCTTTTCCAATTCCGCGGCGATGCAAAATTCAGAGGGCCGGGATATTCGCGAATTTTAAACAGGCCACGGCGCGCGGTTTCATCCCGATGCGTTTTAAAGCCGCGCCGGCTAATGGCTTTGAAATCGAAACGGGCCCGGCGAAATATGCCGGCTCCGCTCGTAATTAAAAGCCCCGAATGCGTTATATAAATTCATGAGCGGAACGCCGGTGGGGGAAGATGATTCCTGTAGCCGCGGCGCTTCGATTTGGCGCTTGTAATTTCGCCGGGATTTTCAAGATTACGCGCGGGCTTACGATTTTTCGAATCCGTATAGTCGTAGGTTTTTTGCATCCGTGCGATGCATACATGTCCTCGGTTCAGCCGAGAAATTGAAAAATATATTTTTATAACGTATATTCAAATTTTGAGGAGTTTTCTATTGCATCGTATATAGTTTGCTATCGCAATGAAAACATGTAAAAAAGTAGAAGTCATTTACAGCTAAATTTTATTCGCAACGCCAAGAGAATTTGTCGAAATAAAATTTGCAGGGTACCTTTGTAATTTTGTCAGTTTACTCACGTAGGTGTATTTTAACAAAAAAAGAAACGGAATGTTATATATAGTAAAAATTTCTCAGCTCTGCAGTCTGCAAACAAAATTATAAAGTTTCTTTGCAGAATTTACGAGAGCATTTTTCTCCGCGCAGATAAAAAAACGTATAAAATTACTCATTAAAAATAAGCCACGCGCGGCAATTTATACAGCAAGCAGGCAGAAATATCGCGGAGAGGAAAATCACAAAAGGCTCTTATCAAAATATCAATTCTTTCTTATCCGCGGCGACGTAGCCGTCATAAAACTCGAGTTTCCTTATCGGCCAACAAATCACGCGGCCCGTAAATTTTCAGCCCGTTCCCCGCGCCCACTTCGCCGAGGCAGGAAAAAAGAACTTGGAGCAGCCGTACCTCAGGCGAGGCCCGTTGAAATTCAGCTCACTGCCGAAATTAGCGACTCGGCCGCGGAAACAAGGCAGGAACGCGCCGCCGGTAGCTTTACTGACGAGCCTATCGCGCAGAAACTCCCGCGGCCATATACCCGGGATTTATGGCACGGATTTTTATGATCGGCGGCGGGAGTCGTTCTCCTCGGTAGGAGGGCACAGACGCAAGTAGCTGCATAAGTCCGGAAAGCGAAACACGCGATATAATTCCGATCCGAGCAGTAAATCCGGAGGTTGCGCGACGCCTGATTGATTGATTAGAGCCGCCTCGACCCGATGTACTCCCTCATACTTTCCGTCTCCGCCTCGACGTCGTTGCCTCGGGGGCCCTTTTCTTCCTCCCCGTGCCTTACGACGTTTACACGTGACTCACTCGTAAAAATCGATGTTGCTCTCTCGGCTTTTTGCCACCGCCGTTTTAAACTTGAACTCCGCTGCTCTCTTGGCGTTCCATTGCTGTTATTTTCCTTTTCCCCTCTTAATTTACGGTGCGCTCTCCGATGTTTGCCCGCGTGAATTTTTCGATAGTTTACGGGCAATAAAGGCCGGGGGAGGGGGCGGGGGGAATCAATCTCCTGTAAGAAAGTTGGATGCACTCGATCGCTGCGAGCGCCTGGGAGACATTTTTCAACGCCGAAACTGGAACGGCTTTACGAGCCTTCGCGAACCTCCAATGCGGAAACGTTGCGCCTTATCATTAAGCGATCCTACTTTGACTATACAAACTTCTTTACGATTTGTCGTTAAGTCGCTTGGCCTGCCTTGCGATGGGAATTTTTTATTTTTTTTATTTTCCCCATTAAACGTTATGATTTTGTAGTTTATTCAATGCGCGCTTATAGCTCCTACAACAAAGTTTGAGGACGTCACGACGTCAGGCCATTTAAATTGTATTTTTTATTCGCGTTAAAAAACGGCTTCTAATTTGAAGGGTATAAAATCGTTTAAAAATAAATTAGCGGATCTTCCAGCTCGTTATAAAGTCTTAAAATTCCTTCAGGGCAGAGGCGATTGTTCGAATTGATTTAATACTCAATGAGGACCGTCCTTTTCGCCCCTCCGAAAGCAACTGCATTCACCGGTGTACGTAATCCGCGCGGAAGGGGGATATAAGGCTCGCCAATTAAATTTGGCATGGAGCGTCAAAGAGAATCGGATTCTGGTGCGCGCAGGCGTACACACGCGGCCGGAGTTCACTCGGTAAACGGAGGACGTCGACCGAAATTTAACCCCCGCGTCGAGCGAGGAGGAGACCAGAACCTGCCGCCTCCGCCGCGTGTCGGGCGAAAGAGATAGCGATATCAAATTTTCGGAGTAGGATGCACGAGTAAATCTCCCGTGCGATGAAAGTTAATTAACGCGTCTTTCCTTGCGTTTCCATTAGCTTATCGGTATATGCCCTCCCGCGCGCCTCCGTCCACGCGTAAACGGACCGTTTTCCCGAGTACATGTCCTCACCGGACGCTTTCCTTTTTTTACTTTTTTTTGTTCGCCGAATCGAAGTACTCGCGATTTTTTCCCCGATCCCAGTGGCTCTTCCCGCGCTGCTCTCTCGTGTAACACGACGCGGTTTTTACCCGGCGCAGGAGCAGCAACAGCAACGGGAAAATAAACGAAAAAAATTCGCGTTTCATTTCGCAAACAAAACTCATAAGTCACAACGACGTCGTTTCCGCTTACACTTGCCCCCCGCGCACTTACAAAGCGAGGAGCGCGCACAATATTAAATTTCGCTCGCCTCCCGCGCTCAAACATCAAAAGCGAGTTTCAATTTTTCCCCCTGCAGTCGCCTTGGTCGCAGTGACTAAAAAACTACTTAGAGGAGTCGACGGCTTGAGAGTTAAAAAAAAATATATATACACGAGGAACTCGCCGCGGTACGATTGCGCGAGCGGCGCGATGAAGGGAGACGCGAAGAAAGGACGGCTCTTACGCGTCTCCGTAAATTGTACACCTTTGCGCGGCCTTTTTCCTATTTTAGCCCGCGAGATTACGTCTCGACGCCTCGCCTTCACCCTCTGTGCCCCAGACGAGATGAAAAACTTATCGACAGTCTCGTTTCCCATCCCCCCGGCAGGTCTGAAAATTTTCCCGTGTGTGCACGTGCGAGAACCTCTGATGGCTCGTAAGATAGACCGGGCCAACGCTTTGCATATGAAAAATTTAATATGCAACAACGATTTAAATCAAATTTATTTTCCTCTTTAGAAATTTAAATTTTGACGCGAGCCATCAATATATAAATATTTTATAAACGATTGTAACTCAAGTCTTAATTCAGAAACTGTTTCATAATGTTTTGCAATTTAGAAATTAACAGGATTAGTAATGACGATTTAATTAATTATTAAAACACTCGTTGAATCTATTAAACGAACAAACGAACTTTCATTCTAATCGACTTTTACACAAAAATAATACATTTTTTTTCTAAATTTCATTACACAACCCACGCTAATTAATTGAATAACTTTTAACGCGATCAATTAGTACAGAAATATGTTATATACGACTATGACTCGAATCTTAATTCAAAAATTGTTTCGACGTTTTACAAATTGGAGAGTAACGGGATTACAATAATGAATTTTTAATTAACTTTTAAAACACTCGACCAACCTATTATCAAACGGATAAACATACCTTCATTTCTAATCGACTTTTCATACATAAATACTAATTTCTTTTTTCTAAATTAAATTTACACACACACACCTCGGCTCCGAAGGGCTTAATTAATTAAATAAAAATGTTCAAGCCTCGGGGGCCATTCAAAAAAACGAAAAGGAACTAACGGTAGTGAAAAAGTTCATTAATAACTCGGCGGCGGTAAGCGGCGAGCTAAGTGACTGCACGGTTTAGCGGCCGTGAAGGAGAACCGTTAAAGCGCTTCACCTGACCGATCGATGACTCGGCGCGGAGAGCCCGCGCTCATCGGCACATCGGGCGGGGCGGACGTGTGCGCCGGGGCAACGGCACGACGCGTCGTCGCTGCAAATCGTCGTCACCTGCCGCGCCAAGCGCGAATATAAGTCGGCGGACGCGGGCCTATGTGCCGCGGGAATATAATGGGGCGCACCGACGCCCCGAGAAATTCCACGATGACGTTTAGTGCTTCTGATGGCTTCCACCCGTCCGCACTGGCCTCACTGTTTTCGCGTTATATGGTTATATGTACGTGTGCTACGGGGGATAGAACCGAGACGAGTTTTTTTTTCTTGCCTCAGGGTGACGATGAGCAGGGTGTCAGTTTTCTCCGAGCGACAGATTTATCCGATTAGTCCTTTCGGATGGATTTCTGTGTGGAGTTAATTCGAGTGTATTACTAGATTACTGTCTAAAAACTGTATGAAACTTAGTGATATTTTGGTAAAAATTTAAGGATTGTTATAGAACGATTTTCACTAAAATATGAAGAAAATTTTTAATAGTGATACTTAATACGTGAATGTGTGACCGATTTTTCTTATAAAATTTGTCACTATTCACATTTTCTCGAGTGAATTTAACATTTTCAGATTCAGAGAACACTAATTTTAGTAGACTATTAGAATTCTGGTTCTTTTTTAGACGCAGAAAAACGTGTTAGATTAAAAATTATTTTTTACAGTCTCTACTAACTCGAAAATTATTACTTCAAGTCGTCTAAGAATTGATAGAGAATTCATCCAAAGAAAATTTCTCCGTCGAATTATACTTTTTTCTCTCGACTTTAATAAACTGCTGCGTCTCAAAAAGTTTCTACTCGGAATGGTGACTTTCGCTTAATGGCGGGATATTTCACTCGCACTATGGACCTATATTAGTGCTAAGTAGATTCTACATCACCTCCACACGATCCACCGTCGAATAAATTAAAATCGTACAAATTTAAAACTTCAAATTTCCTCGCCATCACAAATAATTTTCAATACCGCATCACTCGACAGTCCCTCTCGGAAAACATGTAAATCTCTTATAAACCCATTAACGCTCGCGCTCGAAGTCGCAGTAAAAGTAAATGAATTCCCCGGCGGAGAATGGAAGAAGGCATTAGTCGCATGAAAAATTTCCGCGATTCATTGTATCCTTTTCATAAATCACCGCATTATTTCCACGCTCGGCGCGCAGCACGCGTGATTTCCAGGCACGCGAATCCACATTCTTCATTTTTCCCCCCGCAATGAACGCACGGCCGCGCTCCATCACCGGCCTACAAGGGACGCTTCCTCCGGCAACGTCTAATCAACTCGTCTCCTCGCGACGCGCGCAACCGGCATTTAAAAAAAAAATCAGAAAAAAAAAAGTAGGCGGTCCCAGAGTCATAACGCACTTCCACGTACACCGAGCGACTCCACCCGTAAGGATCGGTCCTCGCGCCAGGCCCGTAATCCAGCGGAATGGTAGCGCCGAGGCAGAACTACGTGCAAGGTCGTGAGAAACACCTGGCGCTGAGAAGTCGCGGCTAGAGCAGCGCACAGGTGCGCTCCGGGGCCGGCGAAAGAAGTCGGCCGTGATTAATGGCGACACGCGCCTCTCCGCCTCCTCCACCTATACTCTCCTCGCCTGTCGGCCGGCGCGGGTCGGCGAACTTTGCCCCCGAAACTTTTGCCTCCCTCCTCGAGGGGAGGCTAGTCGCTAAGTCTCGCTGGATTTTTTTTTTATCGTGTCCGAGGTCCTAGTCCAGAGAGAAGTTACGAGTGGCTACTTAACTCGACGGCGAGAGGGACTGCTCCATTTGTAAGCCGATTTCTCATTGAGAGATCTTCCTCGGCTTTTATTGCCCTCTTAAATTACCGAAGGAATTTCTTCAAACGCTAATAAAATTGAATGGTAAACAAGGAGGTTGAGAATAGCCCTCGAAAGGGAGGGTTTAAAAAACATTAACTCCGTAAGATTTAGCGGCTTAGCGCGTGCGGCGCGGTTGGGGCTATTCCGGGGAGAAATCGTCCTTCGTTCCTTGTTTTTTTCCTTTTTCGAGGAAAATCTAGACTAGGGGGGGGGGGGGGGGTCGCGTGCGTGCATAATGCAGCGCCCGCGGGGACTGCGTGCACCGGCGACCGTAAATTCGAGCGCGAATTTACGAGGGACGCCGCGACGCGCATACAAAATGCACGTCTTCGACGCGCGCCTTTTTAAGCGTTCCGCACCAGGCAGTCCGGCTGATTTTACTCGCGGGGGCGCACCATGATTCACAAACTTCCGGGACCTCTGGAAAAATTTTACTCGCTCGAACGATTTCATTCTCGTTAATGCACTCTTTCGTTTATTTATTAACTTAAGTAACTGAAGCATCAAAATCTATGTTGTAGATAAAAAAAGATGAGACACATGTTTTAATTGTTCAAAACTTTATATTTGTATATTATATTTAATTGTTTATGACGTTTGTCAAATAGTTTTAGTTATAGTTTTTAAGTACTGTTACCAGCTTATATACCTTCTAAAATTGAATTAGTGAAACTTTACTAAAATTAGTGCAAGATGCTGCACTAATACCTAAATTGTGAAGCTCTTCCCACTAATTTTCAGTGAAAATTCCCTAATTATAGTAGGTTTTCACTGATTTAATTTCAGATATCACAGGTAACTTTGTTTTAAATCTTCAATTTATCTGGTTAATAAATGAATAACTGAATAAATGAATAAATGAATGAAAAAAAGAAAAATCTCGTAAATAAATTGCCTTTAGAGATACATCGCAGTAATGAAAAGTGTAAAGCCCGCCGCGTCCTGTAAATATGCTCGGCGAGTTAGCCCAGTTCTGCGCCCCGGCGTTAATTATCAAGATCGCGATAAAACGTTCGATTAAATGTTAATTGAAGGAAATGGGTTGGACTGTTGCAGTCGATATATACTGCAGGCAGGCGTAATTGCTCAATAACGCGTCGCAACTAATTAAACTAATTAAACGTCCTCGAGTCGACGTCGCGACTGCGGCGCAGCAGCAACAGCGGCAAATACAAAATGCAAAATTGAATCGGCGTAGGTCAACCCGGCGGGCAGCTTTGCCGCGTCTTACGCGCACCGGGGAGCATAAACGGCCGCCAACGGCTCGGGCAACAACAATGCGATCGGGTACCGCCAGAGGAGGAGGCGCGTACTCTTTCGGCCCGGGGTCCAGTGTACATACGCGGCATTGTCCCTTTGGCGCATTAACAATGGGCGCCGGCGGAATCGGGGGCAGGTCAGATTGTGTGGCGCGGGCGCGCAGCACTTGCGCGCTTCCGGGGGGCAGCTATACGCGGCCCCCAGGAAATGCCGACCGCCCTCGATCCTCTATAGCGAGGACTATCGCGGCGATGACTGCGACGCCGCTCCCCTCTGGGCCATTATACACATATCCGCGCGCTCGAGAGGGCCGTCCTTCTGCTCCTGCCATGCGCACGCGTGCGCCATACCTGCCCCGGAGGATGAATATCCTCTTTCGCTCCCTTTCGAGGATCAATTACTTAAGCATTATTGGAGGATCCACTCGATCTCCTTTTCATAAGGCTCAATGGGACGACGCTGGCATGCGTGTGCCTTGCTCTGGCAGGCTCCTTTGCCGGTGACACGCAGCGTCGTGCGGCCCGCGTAGTGTATAATGGGAGCGTCGCCGCGGCGTGCTTTTAATGGAGAATCGATGAGCTGACGCTTTTTGCGTCCCTTGGCATACTACTCCGTTGTATCCTGCGACGAGCGTTAAACAAAATTTATATACAATCCATATGGCGTTTTGGCGTCATTGCCCTCTACTTCTTTTTTTTTCTTTAGTTAAAACAGTTAGGCTGGATCGATTGAGGTTCGAATTATATACTCTTGAGATTCAGTTTTGTTTAGAATGTTTGAAAATTTTTTAGTTATTGCCCAGAATATGTTAAATTTAAATAGAATTGAACATGTTCTGTAAATTTTCTAGCGGTGTGAGAATTTACAATATTCGATATAAATAATAAGCTATTTTTCTTAAATGTATTCATTGAATAAACTGCATTCAAAATAAATGAAGTAACTTAATAGTGATAATGCGGATAGAGTTTATGTAAGAATGGATGAGAAAATTGATGTACTAATCAAGAAGATAAATTGAGTCTAGGCCTTTTTGCCGAATGTATCTTTCGCCGAATAAATACAAATACTTTAAAACCTTCACTTGACCTTCACGTGATCTAAACGTGACCTTCGCGTAACCTTCACTTGACATTCACTTGACGTTCACACGATCCAATAACCCAATAAACTAATTTTTAATCCAATAAAAATTAGTTGGGCTGTAACTGGATTCAGTTCTTAAATATTCCGTAGATGTTCCAGATATGCGATTAAGAATCGGCTAGAGCTAAATCAACTAAATCAGCTGGAGTGAAATAGAGTGAAAATTAACACTATTGTTTTTTTTACTCTTAAGTAGAGCCAAATGTAGGGGCGTAACCTGTCACATGCTAGTCTACTTTAGAGTAAATTTTGCTCTATTTTAGAGTGAATTTAAATCACTCTATTCACGTAGATTAATTAGACGAATGATTTCACTATAAACTAAGACTGAAATTTCAATCGTACCGTTTTAGCTTAAAGCAGATTGATTGATATCTCTGAGCGCGGTTCTTTACCCCTTTTATTATGTAGTCCTTATCGATCGACTCTCCTTTCTTTATTAATCGTAAAATTCACATTACACGTACACTTTCCGTCGACTCACTGAGCGAAGCCCTCGTCGCCTCAGGACACAATGTAACCCTCGAGCGAAGAAAAGAAACATCCCTAACAAAGTCCCTGGTACAGGGTCGATAAGCCAAGCAGGGTTGTGCATTAGGCGAAACCGCTGGCGGGGTCGCCTATTAATCCGCGGGCGTGCGATCGCGCACGTCAGATGTGCGAATCTTGGGTCGAGGTATCGCGCTAAGTTGCGAGATTGTGCGGTCGGAGTACGAAGGGTGGATGGGCGGAGGGGAGGGGGGATGATTTCGTGGCCGCGACCGCACGCCATCCGCGCTCCCCGGTGTCGCGTGTCGGCCGTGGGTGCGGCTAATTACCCCCCTCACCTCGGCCGCTGTCGCTTATTACTATCGTACGCGTCATCGTCATCGTCATCGGTCATACTGCCAGTGCGCTCCGCCCGGAGCGGAGATAAGGCGCACGCGCCCGGCGACACGCGAGCCGCCCGTCGGCTAATGGACCTCGATTTACAATTCGGGGTCGCTGGATAAACAAATTAGAGATGTTATGCTTTTTTGTTGGACCTTCGGCACTCCTCCCTCTCACTCCATTTTTCTTGTATGTAACTAATGGGAGCCGTCGGCTGTTTCGATTATCCGCTATACCTTTTTTTCTGTCAGTTCTCGGCACACATCTCCACTTCCGTCGGATGAACGGACTCTTTTTTCTTTTTTTTTTTAAGTGACTGCGCTAAGTCGTTGAGTAAACGCGGTAATAAAAAAAGCAGAAGAAGGGAAAATGAATAATTGCAGCGCACCGTCCTGGCTTTATTTATTTTCGGAACGAGCCGGGCGTGTGCGATGGCTCGATAATTATTGCTCGCAGTGTGTCGTGTAAACAGCGCAGCTGATTTAGTTCACTTATTTCCGAAGGATTAGTCGGGGTGGAAATGAACACGTTCAAATATTCCGCGGCCGGTCGCCGCGCGGCCATCGACGGCTGTTGGAACAGTTCGGTAAACACGACCCGATGCGCCAGGCCGTGCGTGAACGTGCAATTGTCGTAATAAATATCGGGACGGGGTTGCGGGGATTTCCGGGATGATTTTTGGGGAGGGGCGGTGAACTTTCGCCGCCTAATGCCCCGATGGATGAATAAGTTAACCTCATTAATTGCGCGGCGCCCAGAGCAGAATGGAGGACTGACACGCGAGTCTCGTAATCTCGCCCCGAGACCGTAAAAATTTCTAATTCATGTTAATGGGCTTCATTTACGACGCATAACCGATGGTCCTCCCGGGCATTACGTGTAAATCATTCTTGCTTTTTTTTCCTTTTTTCTTTTTGAGTAAAAGTCGGTTACTGCGTAATGGTCTAATTATTGTTAATAACGTATAATTTAGGCAATGAATTTATTTTTTCTTTTAACTTTTTTTTAGCTATGTAGAAAAAATGCGTAGAAAAAATTATTATAAATTTGTTTAACACGCATTTTCCAGTAATTTTAAAACAAAAGTTATATGTAATTTTTTAGTTGAATTTCTGCAGTAATATTTAACGCGTTTCAAGCTTATCCCCTGCATCCAGGAATTTACACTTTATTTTTCAGCGTAAAATAATTATATATCTAATAAAACATAAAGTAAAAGAACCCTATAACAATTTCAATTTTTTTTAATTCACTATAACTCAAGCATCAAATATGGGTTTCAAAGAGGAATTTTAAAAAGGTCGAAAAACTGTCAATGCTTTCTTACTTTCTACCCTTTATTACTTTCCCAGGCTATTATAAAAAAGTGGAATTTAAAAAAAAATCAAAAAGAAGAACCAAAAGTAAACCCAGATTCTTTCATTTCCCCAGTCAGACCAGAATCCGCAGCGGCTTGAATATTCATTTCCCGCTCGCCCATTCAACCCGTTAAACTCGAGCTCAGATTTGAAAAGGCAGTCCGCGTGCCGCGCGAGTGCACAAACAATGATCCTCGCGGAAAAATTAAATTTTCGCGGGCAACCCCCTGCCGAATCGTCTTTCCATTTACAGTGAAAATGTTGGTTCAAGCTCCTTGCCTCAGCCGGAATCCAGCAATAATTGCGCTCGTATCGTCGCAGCATCCGGCGAGAATGGTCCTCGCTCCCGCGTAAATATTGATTCGCGGTCGCCCGCATGGGCGCGGGACAAGGACAGAGCGAGGCACAGGTCCCCTTCGCGGCATCTCGGCGGTCTTGGCAGCCCGGCAGCTACTTATTTTGGACGATAAACGTCGACTGTAACGATCCCGTCCGGAGCCGCGTTTGTGCCTCGTTCCACCTCCTCATTTCGTCCGTCATACCTCCGTGAGCGAGGCCCCGACGTTCGTACTCCCGCCTCCGGGGCGCGTCCCGCGGGGGCGGAGGTGCCGAGCCGCTCGCACGCGTGCAATTGTAAGCCCCGCACGTACGCCGCGAAATAGAGCCTCCCCTTTCCTCGGCGGAAGTTATGTCTGTTACCTGGCTCCTCGCTGAGTCTTGGCCGCACTTTGTAATTTTCTCTCATCGGGGCTTCTCCCCCTGGTTTGCTGAAAAATGTTGTCTATTTCACGTCTGCCGATGTTTTCTTTTGCGCTTTAGTTGATCTTTACTTTTTCGTACGTACACTGATAAAAAAGTTATTAATTTTAAAGAAATGATTTACTTCAATAATACTTATTAAACATTTCTTTGTATCAAGTAACGATTTCATTAAAACTAAATAAACATATTTGTTTCTTGTTTCTAAATAAATTTAGTAGTTTCAAAAAAATAATTTTTCGATTCGATAAAATATTTAATAAGTACTATCGAAATAAATCTTCACTTTAAAAAATTTGTTAACTTAAATTAACAATTTTTTTCTCTCAGTGTATTTATTGGGCTCTGAGTTTAAACGCGTGCTCGAGATTTTTACAATCAATTCGTTGTGGCTTGTACTATACTTCGAAAATTCTGAAGGATATTACTTAATTAACTATGGAGCATTTTTCAATTACGTCGGAGGTCATAATATTTTTATCGAATAAAAAATTTGCAAACTTAATTTCGCAGAGAAGGCTGAAGAAAAGTACCGTGAGGATTTATTAATACTATATTAGTTAGTTTGCGTACGTTATTCCGCACTACAACCTCGCGGTTAATTAATCGTTAAATCTTTAAATCGTCAATCTCTCGCGAGCTTACCTACACTCGTGTACAACTTGAACGGGAAAACTGAAAAGTACCTCAAGTGCGTTGATAAATTGTCTTGAAATTGCAAAGCGACCTAGTTTCGCGTCATCCCGGCTTACGTGCGAACATCTGGAATTCTTAAGGCCGATGCACGCTCGTATTACCCCCATCTCCTTCGAAAGAAATGCAACCCTCGTCAAGATGAAAAGGTGAAAAAGAAAAATCACTCCGAATCTCGTATCTCACAAAGGGACAGAACGACACCGCGAGAGAGAAAAAAAAGGAAACACCAGCAAACGACGCGATAACAATTTGCATGTGCTTCTAAAGTGCTAAACGACAGCGAGCACCGAGGCGAAACAGACCGAGCGACTGCTCCCGTCCGATATCGTCGTTTACTTTACGGCAGTTGTTGCGCGGCTCACTTATTTTGATTGAGGGCAGTATACCCGGCGACGGGGTCGATCGAACGCGACACCCCCGCGGCAAAAGACAAACGTCGCGGATGAATTCGCCGAAATTGAGGCCGGAGAGTCCCTTTGACGAATTGGCCAGGCGCATAAATCAGCCGAGAGCCACGCACGCACGTCGCAATGCCGAAAAAGGAAAGGACCGGGAGCTCCCTGATGGGCAGGTCCGGTGGATTCCGACGTAATGGTCGAAGGTGAAATTTACTTTAGCGCCGCGCCGAGGGTCCGAGAGATACGTTCGAGCGTCACGAAACGACCGGGCGTGTTATACTACGCTGGATAAAGCTTTTTTCGTTTCGGAGGCTCTTTCACCTGGGATACTTACTGTTATGGAAGATTTTTATTGCGATCGTGACCTTCTTTGTTATTTCAGTAGCTTTTTATTAATTTACTATTTATTTACTATTTATTTACACTACCTATTTATTAAGGGGGTAGTTTTAGCGTGACTAATGTTTTTTTTTCTGTTTCAGGTGAGTTAAGCAAGTCTGCACTGCCACTACGAATGAATCTCACTTGTAGACTAAGCTTTAAAAATGTAAGTGTCAATGATATA
Source organism: Sycophila sp. Sp_5 (assembly GCA_018906775.1). NCBI lineage: Eukaryota > Metazoa > Arthropoda > Insecta > Hymenoptera > Eurytomidae > Sycophila > Sycophila sp. Sp_5. Next base: position 649,997 of record JACCID010000019.1, on the reverse strand, counting down.
ATTTTGTTTGCACATTATCAATTTAACGAAATTAAATTATATTAAATTGATAAAAGAACGATCATATTACCTTCGGTTGATGTCGCACTTACTTACCGCATAAATTCAAGAATTAAAAATAAAATTAAAGTTAAATCTACACTTCACTGTACCACTAATTTGTCTAATTATTTATAATTAATAATTAATCGTATAACAATTAATAACTGCTCTAGCTAATACACGGAGAGAGAAAAATTTAATAAAAATTGCTATTGTGATTAGGAAATGAGTGACAGTCTTGATGAGCGAGAAAATTTTAGTATAAAAAGTAGCATTTTTTTTGTGATTCTCAAAATAGCAATTTTTATTATTAAACTAGTAATTTTTAGAATTTTCGTACTAAAAATTACTATTTCTCATACAAAAAATTCACGCCTGTTTAGACTATCATACCTTTCTTAACTACAATAGCAAGTTTTATTAAGTTTTTTCTCTCAGTGTATTAAGAAAATTAAATTAAAACAAGAGTTTAATAAGAAATAAATAAATATAAATAACAAGAATAAAACATTAAAACCCTTGATAATAAAATCGGAGAAAAACACCCCATCCAGTGACTTTCTAAAGGTTGCGCGTAGCGCCGTTCCTCGGTCATTATGCTAAAACGCAATCTCACCGCGGGCCGTCGCGCTTAATTCCATCAACGCGCAAAATGCAGATAGGCTCGTCGAGGATATAAAGGCAGGGGGACGGGGTGTAAAGGCGCGCCCGGCGCGCGCGGAAGAAAATTAATCCGACGATCGAGGCGCGCCGCGCCTGGGAGACATCAAAGCGCGCGCGTCGCGCGAAACACACTTTGGCCCGGGTGCGTCGCGAGTCTTTGACCGACGGGGGTGGAGGTTCAATCAGCGCGGGAAACGCTCGTCTCTGTGTCCGCTGCCCCGTGCACTTCCTCCACCTCCTACGTCTCTTTCATTTTCCGGGCGAAACGATCGCGGCGAATAAATATCGACGAGCGAGACCATCCATTGTTTCACCCCTCTTTATCGGCGCCTTTCGCTCTCCTTCTACCGTCACTGCTTTTCCGGACAATTTTTTTTTAGTTAGAGTCTTTAATCTCGATATACGCCTTTGACGCGCGCGATGTCACGGACGGCTATATAAATAAGTTTTTTTTTTAATGGCGATGCGGTGCTGTGCGATCGTAGGAGTTTTTCGAGGACTTTTTGATACCGTACGAATGATTTTCTGCTATTTTAGGATTTAAACAAAAAATAATTAATTTACTACACGAATTCTTGGAAATGGTTGATTTATAGAAATGAATGTTTCTACGGTTCACCACTGGTGCATTCTAAGTGCACACAGCAAAGAAGACTGTACGTGCTCTTCTATACAATAAATTTCTAGTCTCTGTTCTTTCTCATCGAAGGTTTTCATAAATTTTATATGCTATTATGGGATTTGTTATAAGTACCGGATTACCTTTACAATAATAATAAAAATGTCAAAATAAACTTTTGCAAAGATCTCATCTTAAAATTCTTTAAACCACTTACTTTTTTATTCTATTTAAAGATTTCGAGAGAACCGTTGAAAATTCTTTGAAATAATGGAAGCCGAGGTCCAATAACTTTGCACGGGAAAAAATTAATTTTCATTCACCGCTAAGTCGATTACGAATCGGTGGCCGAAGAAAAGAAGCTGCGCGAAAGAACCGTAGGACCGTTCGCTCGACTTTGCCGAGAAGTACAAAAGGAATCGACGGCTCCGTTTCACGCGTCTCCGATTTTTATTAACAATTTGGCTGGGCTCGACCCTCGCGGGCAGGCAGCAGAAGAGCGAAAAGTTTCGCCGGGCAGGGCAGGGAAATGTATATATACCGCACGGCTGCGGGAATGAAGTGCGAAGAGCGAGAGAAAAGTCGTGTCGGCGCGTGTTGTCGAAGGAATATAAAAATCTGCGAGCGACGGAAGGAGTTGAGGCTTTTCGAGTGGAAAAGTGCCGTTTTTCAAAGGGGACCGTAGAGCGCCAAGGTATCTTTCAGCGGAGCCACCGGGCTTCTTCAAGTTTTTATGCCTCGACGAAAGTTGGGGCATTTATTATGTAAGTTTTTACAGCTCGACAGTTTCCATTACGGAGAACGAGATAGAAAAGGAGAGACGGAGATCTCGCACTCAAGGGAGGGGGGTTGGGCAGGGACGGGGTGGAAAAAATGTACAGCGAGAGATAGACGCTGGCAAGGATCTCCGACGACCGTTGTCGACGCGCACCCGCCTTCCCTTTGACGCTTCTCTCCGACCCTGCTTCTCGCGATGTTTTCTGTTTGGATGAGTTTCGCGCGCTCTGATGCTGCCGACGATATACACTCGCTCCGACGAGCCCTCTGCGCCCCTTCGTTAACGTGTAACATCAGTCGAGGATCCCTCGGCTAATTATTCTTTACTGGCTTTTCTGTATTCTCTACTTATTAAACAATAAGTGTACTACGAATTTCCCGATAATTGCCTCTTCGTTTTATTTAAGATTTTTTTGAGTATAAAATAGTCCGAGAGACTTTTCAATTACAATAGTTCAATTGCAAATAGTTATTTAGTAACGGAGCTACGTGGAAATTCATTATTTACATAGTTTATGCTACATATGAGCTCTTTTTAAAGAATATATTTTTTTAATAAACATTATTTTAATGTAAAAACCAGTAGTTGCTTTCGTGCGAAATGCCTATACCTGCTTCATACGAGTATTAAAAAATAAATTAGAAAAAGAAAAAATACCTGTCGATTGCCTTTGAATATATTCAATCGCTGATGGATGTAATGGAATTTTTCATGCAAGGATGTACTCTATAATAAATAACATACATTTTACTGATTATTAAATAAGTATATTAATACTTAAAAGATTCTTATAGTGAGCGAAACACGCAGTTAAAGTTAATAAAATATAATGAGACATTGAAGTAAATAAAGAAGAAGCGCAAGAAAAGCCGGACGCTAAGTAAGGTAAAAGCAACAATAGAAAAGTAGAAAAGAGCAGGGGAGGGTGTACATCAGCAATGCACATCATTTATAAAAGGAGCCCAAGAGTCCTCGTAACTCTCTCCGTTCTTCCCGCGCGAATCTTTTCTCGAAAAGAGCGACATTTACATGCGGCCCTCCCACTCGGCGTTTGTTTATAAAGCCCGAAGGAAGCGGCCGGCCCTCCCCGGGCTCCTAAATTTTTCTTCCGGCGGTGCAACCGAGAGGCAACGGGCGCGCCACCGCCTTCTGGCCGGGGCATAAAGCGCGCGCCGCTTCCCCGCGCGGAACGCCGTAACTAAGGCGCGCGGGCGGAGATACGCACCTCGCCAAGGGGGTCCGCAGCGCGGCGTAATAGCGGCGCCCGCGGAAATTCTCAAGTCCGATATCCTCAATCCCAGGGCGAGATTTCGGCCGCCGGAGGGGCGGGCCTCCCCGCTGAAGATAGAGAAGCCCGAGCGCGGGGAATTCGGGCTCCCGCTCGCTCTATACGATCCGGCTCGTTTCCGTCAGCCTCGGTAAATTCGCGAACTTTAGATACCCCCGGCCGTCCCGCAGCCACACCTCCTTCCACCCCCGCGGCAGCCTCCTTTCTCTTCTCCCTCGCCGGGCGCTAGCTCGCTCCACTGCCTTTCCACCTTTATACACCGGAGATCCCAAATAAGCGGGTTTTAAGGGGCTTAGTCCTCGTCGCTTGACCTCCTCGGGCCGGTTTAACGCCGGGGGCCAGGAAGCGTGTGTGCAAGCCGGAGTCCGGGGCAATCGCGGTGACGTTAAGAGGAGGCGAAGATGGAGCCCGGCGCACCGTGCAACCCGCCAGCCGAGGCTGGAGACGACGACCTCGCCGGATGAGTCCAGGCCGAGGGGCTGGCTTACGTAATCCTGGCCGAAGCTCGCAGCGTAATTTCCCATAAGACCGCCGACTCTTCTGCTCTATATAGCCTCTTATGCTCTCACCCTGTGTACCTTCACCTACGCGTTTACATCTTTTATTTTTTTTTATTTTTTATTTTTCTCGTTTTTTTTCCAAGAGTAAGTTTTTATCATCGCGGATAGCCTCGCGCAGCTTTGAAGTAGCTATCAGTCTCCCGAGTTTTTAAAATCGAGTTTGATGGTATGCTATTTTTGGAAACTCATCGCTTAACTAATTGCTTTCTTTTTGAAAGCACCGTCGTCGTTTATGAAGAGAGAATATTTGATCTACGGCAAAGTACTTCGTACAGGAGCAAATTCAAGAATCGCCAAGGAAAATTTCATCAGCAGACGAAAATTTAAAGTTGACGTTTTTGTAAAACTCGCGGAAAGTCGGATTTACGTCGTCTATATAAATATTTTTTTTTAATTTCGCTCAAGAAAAGTTCTTGCACTTTTAGATTAGCTTTCAACTTTGGAGCAGCTATCAGTTTCTTTTAAACGCGTGTGTTTTAGAATAAAATTTCATCAGCTTGCGCTTCTTACGCCAAGTAAATTTTAAATTCATCCTTTTCTCTTTCTTTATAAACATTCTGTTTGCGAGAAAATACCTCGGACATCGTACCGAAAATAAAATCACGCGGGCTCATTCCAGCGCGAGATTTAATCAGCGGACGAAAATTAAACGTCGTCGTTTCCGCAAAACACACAAGACGAATTTGTGCGGTGTATTTTTCAGCCTCCCGAATGAAAACATGATTTTAATTAAAGCGACAAGGGGTCGCCCGGCAAAATTTCCCGAGCAAGCAACTACGTCAGAGGCGAGAAATTCGGTGCGGCCGCGGCTTCTTAGCATACGCGCGTGTACGCATTGCGCACGCGTGCAGTCGTTTTTGCGGTCGGCATTATTTTCGTTTGCCTCTCCATTACCCCGCTCTCTTATTCAAGCTGCGCTTTTAAGCGTCCGCGCGGCTTTAATGCCCCCCTAATGCAGCTGCTGGCCGCCGGGCGGGAAGCGCGCGCTCGGACCTCCTTGATTAGGCGGCGCGTCCGCGCGAATAATGGAATAATCGTGTTTTCCGTCAATTACTCGGCCGCGAATTTCTGCGCGCATCCCCCGGAAGCGACCGTAATTTCCGCCTTTTTGTCCCGCGAGGAGCCGAAGGTGCACGTTTTCCGGACGCCCCCGTTTTCACACTGGGATACGCGATTTTCGGCTCCATCGGGCTGCCCCGTCTATTGATCGACTAAAGCGATAAATCGAATCTCCGATTAGTAGGCGAGGCGGATCTTAGTTACGAACTGCTAGTTTACACCTTCGATTTTCGGAGAGAGCCGAGTTATGTGAGCGACTATGGCAAATAACGAGTCTTGCCCCACCTGACCTAATTAAATTGCGTATAACGAGGCGACTTCGCGGTGATGTACGTTGATGTATATTTAGCTTTATAGGGGGATATAAGAAAAAAATTATATTCTGAGAGAAATTTAAAAAACGGACCTCTTTTTACGTCCTCGGTGTATTGCTTTGAATTTCCGCAAAAAGTTTCAATTAACTGAAAGTTGCTGAGAGTCATGCATTCGTGATACGGCGGTAATACTGGCTTTATCATCGTGCGTTTTAAAAAGGAATACTTTTTTCTAGGTCGCTCTGAAATTAAATTGGGAAGCTGCTTCTTTCGAAATGCATATAAACGGAAATTATTTTCCGCCTATACTATAAAAAAAATCTTATTTTTAGCATACTCTCCCGAGCGGATAAATGCTACTCTTAATTTAATCCTAAATTGCATTATCTCGTCGCCAAATTAGAAACGAGCTTTAGTCTCCGTCGAAAAATTTTCGCGGCGCTTAATTAGACGAAAGCAGAAAGAGAAAAATCTCGCGCGATGTTTAAACAATTTTGACAAAGCAGCCTGGAAATTCTTAATTTTGCCGCATAAACCGTGAGGTGCACCGACGAAATGAACCGAGCCCTGCGCACGGCTTCCATTTACGGCGCAGCACCGACGGTACATAAATAATTAGACGAGCGTCAGACTCGAGCTTTATCATCGCTTCAAACGCAGGCCCGCTCGTTAAGCGCCAAATTCTAATAGTTCCTTCCACGCCTCTCTTTGACATTTACTATGTGCGCCCGTAAAAAATTTCGTCGCTTCCTCTATCCCGGAATATTTAACGCCGCGTCCCCGGCGTGAAAAGTCCGCTAGTCGCGAATTATTATGCCGCCGGTCGAGGGAATAAAGCGAGGCTCGCTTCAAAAATTCTGCGGGTGCGATAAAGGGAAAAACGAGAGTAGAGGTGCGGGAGGCTGTCTCCACGCGTGCGGCTCACTTTTTTTTTCTGTTCCATGCGCCTTCCGACTAACGGGAATAATGTATTATATATCGCTCGACAAAGTTTCGCGACGAATTCAATGCGGCATTTGTTTTTTTTTTCAGATTTTTTTGCACGAAATAAAAGTTTATGTAGTAATGCGAGTGCAGATAAATATTTATTTTATAATTTATATGATACGTCGAGCGGCAGGGGAACTTTCATTTTATGTAGAAACATAATGCGGTTCCTCTCGTTTGGTTTTATATATAAACTGCAATCAATCGTTCAACTTTTGATAATAATATTATGGAAAAAAATGTATTCTTAAAATTCTGGCTTATATAGTTGTTCAGATTTAGAAATCAAATCTACTTTTGAAAAGTAAAATAAGTTATAGAATTTTACATTGGCACTTTATTATCCACTTAATATTTTTTTTTTAATTTATTAATCAGAAAAAAATTACATTAGGTAATTTCTATAGAGGTAAACGCAGTTACTTGTACGTATTAATCTGATTACAAAGAATAATAGCAGGCCTGTTTCAGTATTAAGTAAATAAATATTAAGAAAATAAATAAATCGGATAGATAAGAAGACTTCGGAGGTAAAAAAAGTATTATACTATATTATACATCAAATATAGATTAAAATTATATGCTTTCGAAGATAATTGATAAATTCTAAATAAATAATAAACAGAGTGGACCGAAATTGCATCGTGCGCACTTTGCCGGTGCAAAAAAGGCGCACCGCAGTTAAGACAGATGCGCGGCACAAAGAGGCCGCGGACAAATCGGATCTTCGTGGCGGAGCAGACGCAATTTGTCTCGCGCTCGCGATCAAAACGCACGCTTTGCCGAATTTCCATTAGCCCGATAGAGCGGCCGGCTCCGCTCGGCCTGTATAAACAGCCGGAGCTCTTGGCCTGGCCGCGACACGAGCTGACGCGCTTAATAATGCACGCGGCCTCGTTGGTGTGCGCGCGCCCGTCGCTAAAGGAAAAATGGACAGATGGCGAGCGATGTGGCCCGGATTGGATTAGTCGGCCGGCGGCGGCGGCCGGCCGGGAGCCGAAGGGACGTCGCGCGGGCTCTCGCGCCGTTGCGGTCCGATGCCTCGCGGAGATACAACCAGACGTGCTCTTTCGGTTACGTCGGTTGCCCCTCGCGGTTGGTGAATTGATTCCTTTTTTTTTAACCTTCCCCGATTTTAAATTTTATTATTGCCCGCGTAAAAAAATTTAAGTTAGGATAAAGTTCATGAATATGGTCAATGAGACTAAATAATAAATAATTTTGCAATACATTATACGAACTTCGGACGAAGTTTTTCTTAAATTTAAAAGACGTTCACATGACGAACGTTAAAAACAAATAAATGTAAAGTATTATTTTCTATAACTTGAGCGGTAGTATATCCATTTATATGACACAAACTTCTATAAAATATATAAGAAGCAAGTTCGGTAAAGTCCCATTGCCCATGTTCATATCAACGACCGCCAAACATGAACTTTGGCTAAACTTTATCCTAAGTTAATTTTTTTTACGCGGGTGAGTTATTTTTTGTTCTATTCTGCGCGGTTCTCGGTTTCTTCCTTTTTTTTTACTGCAGAGTAGTGCGGCATTTTTTTTTCGTGTAATAGATGACGGGGATGGACGCAGGGGTTGAGCTTTTTATCTTCATTTTTTTTGGTTAAATTAAAGATGAAAGCTGCGATTGAATCGGAAATATTCCACAGCGAGATTTACGAGATTAAAAGTCTGAAAGTCAGTATACGCGTGTGGCTTCGTACAAAATTTGGAGTGCGATTACGTTGGGACGTCAAGTAATATAAAAATACTTTTTTTGCTTCTCGTGGAATAATGACGACCGAAAGATAAATCCCTACATATCAAACGAGCGATCGAAAATTGTATCGCATTTCGCGTTCTCGCCTATATCCCATTTCGGGTTCCATTTGGAACTCCATCTCGAAATCGTACGAACTCACTGGTAATACTCTTTCAGTAAAAAAAATCTACTCTATATTTTTTGGCAAATCGCACAAATCAAACAAATAAATACAAAGAAACCTCAATTGCTGTGTAATATACACTGAAAGAAAAAACTTTATAAAAATTGCAATTGTGGTTAAGCAGGGAGTGACAGTCTTATCAAGTGAGAATTTTTTATAAGAAAAATAGTAATTTTTAGTATCTGAAATATTAAAAATTACTATTTTAATACTAAAAGATGCTATTGTGAGTACTAATAATTGTTATTTTCCATACTAAAATTTCTCGCTTGTCAAGACTGTCACTTCTTTCCTAATCACTATAGTTATTTTTGTATTTTCTCTCAGTGTACACAGTAAAATATATATTTCTATATATATTTCACATATTGATTTCTACAGAGTACAGATTTAGATCCAGATAAATCTACCAAAATAGTAAACGCTCTAGTAATTTTTCTCGCCACATCTTTCTCAGCGTGTAAATTAAATTATGCATCACACTGCAGCGGTAGCCAGCGAAAATACAATAAAAGCGCGGAAATAAACAACCGAATCCCAGGAGGGCCCGATAAGCGAGCGATACGCGCTCCCCGTCCCCGGAAAGAAAGAGCAGAGTGCCGCCCGCGCGGTGTACCTGCGGTCGCGGTAACACGCGTCACGTGTCGGTTCAGGCCGTTAAAAGTGCAGGAGCGGCCTCGAGGGGTTGGCGGGCGCGTCGGCTCGCGAAAAATCCGGGGGGCGACACTCGGCCCCGGGGGAGTCGCGCGACCCGCACCTACGCCAAGATAGATCCCTGTTTTCCATTAGCGCCGAGGCTATTAACGATCACGTGGAGGAGCGGGCAAATACGCGCGCGGCCGCGTCTATTCAAAGTCGAGTGTGCGGACGCGACTCTCCGGCTGCTAAATTAAGAAGGATGCCGACGCGGATACACGGCGCAATTAAGGCCCCCTCTCCGTGCGAGCCCTCGATTCCGCGCCTCGATCCTTCGGATCAATTTACCTTTGACGCTTTGTGCGCGGGCGAACTATTTGCGGCGTGCCCAGGTTTGTTTTCCGGGGTTGGAAGAATCACGATCGTTTGATCTGATGAGAAAAAGGAATTTTTCTTTTTTTCTTTTTTTTCACTCAGAAATATTACCTTATCGAGTGGCAGCCGAGGAGCGATATAAGCGATATAAGCGACAAAGTAATAAAGATTAAGTACACTAAATTCATGATTTTAACTATAAATTTTGTTAATTCGACTACAACGGTTAAATTTTAAAAATAATTTTGTAAGGAGGATCGAAGAAAATTAAATTTTTTTTACGTTCAGTGTATGAAATAGTGTGGAGAAAAATGTTTAAAGATTCATTTTGATAAACTCGTATGTATGTAAGTCCGACAGTTAATTTAATTTTCTGAAAGTTGCTTTGTTTATTTGCACCGAGGAGAAAAAAAAATCACACTTTTCGAAATATCCGTCGGAAAGTTTTCGCAATGTCCTATACTCTTATCCAGAGTTATGAAAATTGAATTTATTTCGTTTGTTTCTGGAGACTGAGTGATATTGCTTTCTCAAGGAGTTTATGAACAATTCATGCAGCAAAGTTTCCACTTGTAAAATGGGAACAGATATAAAAATTTCCCTCTGTGAAAAGAATAGTTAAAAAAAAAACTTTATTCCTGTATAAAGTAGCTTCTCTTTATGCAATAAACTTTTCACGAGTACCGGCCTGTTCTACAAGATAAAATGTTTCCTTACTCCTTCTCAGCGAATTTTTTCCAAGCCGAAAATTGCTGCTCCTCCTCGTTAATTAACGTCATGAATTTTCATATGCCGCATTCCGCGGTTTCATTTATTTTTCTTTCACCCAGCGAACAACGAGAGGCACGAGGTCTCCCTTCACAAATTTTCTATATATACCGCCAGAAGAGACGCGCCTCGACGTCAATATTTATTCCATACTTGACCTTCTTTTAAATTTCAAATTCCCGCGCCCCTCGGCTTGACCCAAATTCATGGCGCGCTCCGCCGCGACGCATAAACATTCTGTAAAAGTTGCCAAAAAATCAGGATAATGAAAAATCTGCATACGCTTGCACTAAGGAAGCAAAAAAAAGTTTTGCCTCCCATCGTCCGGAAAATCCGCAATAACTTGCGAATCCCTTACAAGGAGTAGCAACGGAGCTTCTTAATACTTGGGATATCTCTGGTCAACACGCTGGAGGTCCTGTCCTACTTCGGCGCCAAAGGCGATTGTGCGGCCGGCGACGGGGGCGAAATTTTGTTTGCCCCCGCGGGCAATCATGCAGTTTTATCGATTGTACTCACACGCGAGAGCCCGGCGGATTTGCGATATTACGAGGATGACCGGCCCGCCGAGATTGGATCTCCCGGCCGTTTGCTACGAGCGAGGAATTCGCGTCTGGTCTTCTTTGTCGGCCGGGCTTTTCGTGGCCTGCGATATGCTTTGCTATCGCATTTTATTGGACGGGTCTGTAACGCTCGCACTTCCTTTTTAATTGAAATTCACGTGCTGAACAAACGCGTCTTCCTTGATTTAACGATTTGCGCGTTATTAGCCCAGATTTATTTGCAGTTTAATTTTATTTTGGAGCGATGTTTCTTTTGTTGCGCGGAGGATTCAAAATCAAATTTTTCAACGGGGGAAATTGAATTAATCAATCGGTACGTTTTTATTTTTCCTGTTTGTTTTTTTAGATTTACTTTAGTGTAGTTCATCTGTGGAAGTATAGTGGAGATGTTATAACGGTCTCAAATTATCTGCTGCATCGTTATGACTAAAAAACTGTAAAAATATAAAGGCAACGCGTAAAATAAATAATCGAAGCTGAATCTCGCATTAGTCTCTTTTCAAGTCGAATTCGAATGAAATTTATTGAACGTTTTTCCTTGCTTTTGTGAATAGTACAGTAATTTTTTGTACAACACTTTTCTCAACGTATTTTATAAAAATTGTACACGAAAATTAGAGAAAATTCTACTAAAACTTACTATACTATTTTGTAACGTAGGGACAGACTCGACAAATAAAAAATTTTCCTAAAAAGTATAGTAAAAACTTCTAGTAAATATTACTGTACTTTTTAGTAAATTTTTTCTCCCCGCGTATAAAATTGATATTATTTTGCCTTTCTCCACCTTTTATTAAAAAAAAACACGTTCTAAGTTCAATCGAAATCGAAGCCCCAAACAATCCCTTGTAACTCTGCTCGTCAGTCGCCCAGACCCTCGCTCATTCGAATACGCAGATTGAATATCTGCACCATCAGCACAAGGCGCTATGCAGCTATATGCGACCCGTGTATTCTTGTACGCGCATTGACGCTCGACGCGTGCAGCTTCTGGACGCAGCCATACCTCTGATTTCGCCGGTAATCGCGCGAAAGGCGATCCTAGCGGTCGCTATACAGCCTCCAGTCCAGTAGAAGCGGATTCCGGGGTAGGGGCTTCGATGCAGGGTGCTCTGGCCAACAGCCGTTCGGATTCCTGGCGGCGTTGGGCGCGTGCTCGCACTTTTTTTACGGCGCGCGTGCCATCTTGCCCGTCACCTGAGCGACACGCGCCCATTGTTCGCGAGTGAAGAAAGATGCCGGAGCGACAGCTGAGGGCCGGTCGAACGGCGAAAAAAAAACGCACGGATCGTTCGCCGAATGTTTTTTACAATCCTTCGAGAGGGGAGTGTCGGGCCTTTTTTCCCATCTCGGGACAGCGCGAGAAGCCAAGATTAATCCGTTAGATATGCTTTATGCTTCCCTTTTTATAAATACGTTGGGAGCTTTTTTTTTTGGTAAATTTCTTTCCATTTAATTTTTATCTTCGATAAGTGCTACGTTTTTTAGGTTTATGAAATAAAATTTACTGGAGGATAATAACAATTTTATCTTACATTCAATAATTTAATTTATTTTTTTTTTATTTATTTTATTTATTTAACCATTTGAAATACATTATATAATTACAATATAATTGGATACATAAATCAAGTTACAAAAAGTAACTCAACAGAGCAAAGCATTCCTGTACGTTATAAACTAAAATTACTTAAAACTAAATCTTAAAACTAAAAGATAATTACAATATAATTCGATACATTTTATACTGACAATAAAATTTCGTATATTATGATTTACGTGCAATCTTTAATTTTCGATTTTTCTTTTTCTAATTCTTAACGACTAACGTCGGATGAATTACGAGCATAGTTTTAAAAACTGTCGGTTTTATAAACCAGGATGTACGGGACATCTTTATTACGCAGGAAACTCGAAATTAATCAAGAGGCACGATTAGATAGTTCCATGAATCCAGCGAGTCATTCCCGCTAACAGACAAAGGGTAAAAAAGGGGAGTCGCCGTCCAGGAGTCCCGGAGTAGCAATTTTTCAGCACGCACTCCTCTCGGGCGTAAATATACAGTGCGCGCAGGGCAGGGTCGAGCGAAAATCGTCGAGATTGCGGAGGGACGATTTAAGATTCCAATTTTCCGAAGAGCCGCGCGCGGCAACTTCGAGGTAGACGTCGAGCGTCGATCCAGCCTTTGAGAGTCCCCGGTGTTTCTTCCTGCTGCACGAAGAGAAGGATTTTTCCCTTTTATCGGGAAAATTATCATGGGGGTGTGCAAATCTAGCCTCCATGTAATTTATTGTACAAAAAAGGCTTTCGATATTACCTCCTCTTTTTCTTCTTTTTTTTTTCTTTTAGTGGCACTGAATTTACGAGGAAAGATTTTTATTTAGGATTCGATCTTCTTTCGGATAGCCAGTTGACTGCTCGTTCGATTGCTTTATAGACGTAAGTTTAATTAAAAAAAAAAGAGGACGAATAGAACTTCTGGATTTACTTGACAGTTATTCCACAAAGTGCTTGTTGAATCGAGTGAATATTTTTCTCCGCGAGCGCACGCAATCCCACGGAATTATATTCACTGTCGATACGCTCTTCTCCCTTTTTTTGCGTGTTGCGTTAAAAGGAATAAATCGCGTTAAATTGAACGAATTTTAGTTGTGACTTCGGGAGAATAAAGGAGCCGCGCAATTTTAGACGGCGGCAAAGTAGGTTGAACATCGTCGTCTTCTAAAAAATTTATCCATTATTTTAATGCCAAGCAGGGGCGAATCGCTGGGATTATGAATGTCCGCGTCCCCGTGGACACTTATTTACGATTCTCCGCTGCATTTTGCATTCGATTATTCGCGTGAGAGGATGAACGACCTGCGCGCGGGCAGAAAAAGCGAGAAACTCGTTGCGCCGACGATTTATTTCGCTTAATGCATTCGCCGATCGTATTTAACTCCCTTTCTCTCTTTTTTACAACAGAAAATCTGACAATTCGAAGCGGAAGTGTAAAAAATTTATTTCAGGAGCCGTCGAGATATACCCATTGTTTCGCCCCCTTTTTTCCGCAAAGCTTCTTTCTTTATCGGCGCAGGGAATTACAGAGGAATTGATATATTAAAGCCTCGGGTGATTATTTCATGCCGTTCTAGAAATCGCTTATTGGCAAGCCGAGTATATAAAGCCCCCGTCTATATCTCTATTTGCTATACACTATGATAATGATACTTAATGGCTCAATTAGGCCTCAATATTTCACGATTCCCAGGCCTTAGACTATCGCATCTCGTAGGCGCGCATAAAATTCACCCTCCACCGATATAAAGCGTAATCTCGCGGCTCGAGGAGCAAAGTAACCGGCTAGAGTGTAGAGGAGGGGGGGGGGGGAAGGGGGAGCGTATGAAAGTTTCAAAGGCGCCATTATTGAATTGGCGAGGCCGCGCGTTGTTTTGCATTATCACTCGACTTTTTCACTTGTCGAGGAAGGAGAATTAGGCGGCGGTAGCGGCCTCTCCGTTGCAATCTCCTTTTAGTGGGCGGAGGACTCGGCAAAAAGAGCCGTTCTCGGGGATATATTCCCCACCCCCTTTCCCCTCGTTCGAGGCCGTTAAAGTTCAAGCCCTCGTCTGAGATATGCAGAAATTAAATATTCATTTGCGCTCGCCACCGACGCCAAGAATTCGCGCCCGTCTTCTCCATTATCCCGCTTACCCCCCGCCCCTCTCGGTCTACTCCCACTGTGTCTATAGTCGCGGCTACCGGAGTCTATCTCCGCCCTTTTTTTTCACTCTCTCTTCTGCATGTTTCGTTTTTCTTTCCTTATTCTCCTTTGAAGTATCGTTTTTATTCCATTGATGCGCCTCTCTACCTCCGCGGGAAAATGAATCTGCTCCATGATTTCTTTTTTTTTTTGTTAACGAATGCTCCTATAGCAGTTCGATTGCCGTTTTATCGGCTAATCAAAAATTCTCTTCGTTTATTCACTGCAGAGTCATTCTTTTTATGCAATTACAAGCAGTAATTTTTTGTTCGTTATATAAAACCGGTGACGCGGCAATCAATGGTACAATTTTAACTCGTGTAAAAAAAAAGTAAAAAAAATATGCACTGACGCAGTTGAATGCGATTTTGTACGAAAAATACCGGTGAATAAAATGACGAGTTTCGCAGGTGAAAAGCCAATGCATCGATAGGATTCAATCTAAAAGAAGCGGCGCGCATTCGAAGTTCTTAAGCAGGCTCTAAACTTCAAAAAATTCCCATTGCCGTGTGTTATTATATACATATAAAAAAAAAAATTGGCCGAGCTAGAGAGCGACGGCTTGGCCGAAGGCCAATTCCGAGCTCTTGCTTTACTCAACCTGGTAAAGCGGGGAATCCGCGCGCTTTTAACGCTCCCTCCGCGGTGCGGCTTACCTGTTGAGCCGTGACGCGCCTTAAAAAAAGGGAAAACAGTCTGAAAACTCCGGGTGCCGTGCGTTAAATTTTCCGAGAGATGCGGCGAAACTGATGAGATCGATATTTTTGCGCTTCAAGAGTTATCGAGTACTTGGGTTAATTCGGTCGGAAAGGTGTGATGAATGATTTTAATTTGTTTTGCAGGAGGAGTGTCTTAAATTTAGCGAGAATGAGGTACAATGAGGAAGGAGTGAATAATCATCGTGACAGCTTGCGGATATTATGCTTTATAATCGCGATTAAGATTCATGAAAGACTTGTCATTCTCAGATGTCACAGTTATTATAATTTTCATTTATTATAGGCTAATTGATTTTTGAAATTAAAAATACTAGTTAAAAGTTTATTCACGTCGACGTTTATTATACTTACGATTGTCGATAAATTTCTTATCGCTCTTATTTTTAACTGCAGGTCAATAATAATACTTTGATCCATCGCAAAGGTCAATATCGAAAAATGGCTCGTACGTGGGATGGGATTTAGTAAACGAGGCAACAAACAGCCATCTTTAATTTTTCTCTTGCAGCGCGCTGTCGTCGGTCTTGTGCAGCGAAAAATTCTGCCCCGCGCGAACTACACCGACGGGGGTGTACACACTCACACGCGGAAGTCAGAAAGATAGGACGGGAGAGTCTTTCCAGGCGGGGATTAACCGAGCCATCGATCACTCGTTTTTTCTTTTTTTTTTTGCTCTCCCTCCCCACCCACCGGTGGACTGTCACCCTCCGAGAGCGAAATATCGCAGCGAGAGAGGAAGAGAGAAGCGAGGCTAATCCCACAGCAAGCAGCTTTTTTCCGGCTCTCCTTTTGTGGAATTCGACGTCGCCCGTAGGGCTACTCTCGTCATCGCTTTTCTTCCCACTCTTTATTTTTTTTCTCCTCCTTCTTCTCTTTTTTTGCACCACACCCATTGTCTCGCGAATCGATGACTTCTGTCTCGGGTTTTTTTTTCTCCCGCGGCGCTTGACTTTCGCCGGGGCGTTATATTCCGGCGTAATTTAAAATATGGAGTTCATTTCTAAAAACTGGGGGATAGAACAGGAGCGTTCGCAGTTAATGGGGCTAAGTTTACAGGATTTTCCTTTGGATCCGTTTGCAGCGCTACCGGGAAATATGAGAGGATTTGGCTGGCTAGATTTTTGTCTGGATTTCACGTAAGTCCGTTTTAATTGTAAAGGCACCAGGGGAGTCTTTGTCACTGGTCTTAATGCTCCGCAGTCAATTATTTTTATCGCCGAAGTAGCGCCGCGAAGCAAAGCTCTCGGGCTCTTTACTCTACTTTTGTAACTTATGCCTGCCCTCGTGAAAAATGTTCGTCGATTTCATTAAATTCCATCGCTTGAAGAATAGTGCTGTTACTGTACAACGTATCAAAATGAATCCATTCCTTTTTTCAATCAATCTTAAGGTGGCTTCTTTCTTTCACATTTTTTTTAAATTGTTTTAAAATGATTTATTTTTGTAAGAATTTTTATTATCCAAAAAAATATTTAAACCTACTAAATATATCCGTGACCCAGAGTATTTACACGGAGAAAGCATCTAGAAATTTTAGGATTTTCCCTCTTTTTTTTACGGCATCCTTTCGCAATTATCGTTAATCCCAGCAGCAATATTTTCGCAAATTAGTCAGAGCAGGAAAGCTACATACGCGCCGGCGATAAATAATCCCTGGCGCCCATAAATTAATCAGACGAAGCGAAGTGTTAATATCGCAGGCGGCGAAAGTACACTCGCAGTATCTCAGGAAAATTCGGATTAATCGAGACGCGCGCGCGTATATATAAGCGCCGGGGAGAGGCACGAGAAAACGGGAGACGTCGGCGGCTGCAGCGAATCGATGCCGGAGAGAAGCGCATAAGTGCTGAAAAGGCAGTTAAGTTTCGACGGCGCGCAATCGGAACTCGGACGCGATTAGTCCCAGCCCCGGCGCGCGGGAATCGCTTGGATTTTGACTGAAACTAGGCGCTCCTCGCGCAGTTCGCACAATCGGCCCCTGCGAGCTTCGCGGCCCCGATATCGGGAATTTCGCCACTCGATATCTCCTGTAATCCAATTCCCTCCTACTCCCGTCCGACCCGCTCTATCTTTCTCTCTTCGTGCCCCCCACCACCAGTCCTCCCTCCTCCACTTCCGACCCGTCAACTTCTCACTTGCGATCGAGGAAGTTGATCGGCGCGTTTAAGACGACTTCCTCGTCTATCTTGGGCTGCTGGCGGCCTCGTTAATTTCCAAATTTAGCGGACGGCTTGCCAGTGATTGATTTTCGCTTTTCGGTTGATTTTGCTAATTAATATCTCAGCGATCTCGAGGAAATTAACGTTTTTTTTTTTGTTCTTCGCGAGCCGCACGAAGAACATTAATTAACATTTTTCACCGTAAGTTCCGAGATTCTTCCGGTGAATGTAACAGCAAATACTCACTGAATTATAGTGGGAATCGGGTCACTAAACATAAGCTTCAATCATCGCAGGTCAGCGAGCGTTCGCAGAAGGAGATTTTCTCATCCTATCATTAACAGTATAATTCATCACTATCTGAATTCAACGCGTGCAATAAATAACTAACCGCTGCTTTAGACGTAAATTTTAGTGCCCGACAGACTACAGCGGGAAAATTTTAAACAATTTTTCAGAGTAAAAAAAAAGTCAGAGAAAATCCCGGTTGGGACTAATAGACAAATGATGCAGATCGGGCGGCGCTATTTGACGAAGCTCCATTTACTATATGGGCTCGAGCTGGCGGATAAGGGGCTCGAGATAAGAAATCCAACGTCGCGAATCGGAAGGAGCGCTGAGACAAATCGCCGGGGAGGTACGGCAATATCGGATCAAAGACACCGTGGGAATCGAGAGCGCGGCCCGTAAATCCCTTGCATAATTTAGCGGGCCGCGCGGAGGCAGTCGATGAATGCGACGCGCCTGCATGATTGATGCGCTCGACTCGCCGGTGTCGATTATAACCTGTCATTTTGGCGACGAGGTGTATTTTGGCCTCCCCCTATCCTCTCCGCCCACGCGAACCTTTTCAAGGTCGCTGTGTGTACAAACGACCCCACGGGTTTATCCACCCTGGCCTCGATAAGCGTCGTTTGTCACCGTTCGACTTTTATCCGGCGTAAACGCGTGTCTTCCCTGACGTCGATTATGCTTCATACCCAAGCACACATTGATATATAATTCCCCGCGATAAGGCTTATCCAAAATTTCTTGGCTACCGGTGTGTATCAGCGAATTATCTAATTCTTTTTCAATGCGCTCTTTTTCCCTGGGTACCTACTGCTGGCATATTGGATTTTTACCAGAAAAATTGGAATAACATTTATCCAAGTAAAGAATTAGAGTATAAAAAAATTGAATTACGAGATTTCATTTAAAAGAAAATAGCTGCAAAGCGAATTAACAATAAAAAAAATTTCGGCCGATCTAAATACCATGAGATAAATAAATTAATTGAATTTAGCATAACATTTTTTATAAATAAATCGAATATGATTCTTTATTTATGAAGAACTGCAAGTAATAACCATCGGTAAATCAGAAACGAAAAAAAGGCCGCGCTGTAGACTCTGCAGTGAGCTTTATTGCTCGCGCGAAATAATTCATACTCGACGCGCGAATATCGACGAGGCATGACAATAAAAAAAAAAGGAGGCCGTGGTTTTCGATTGAGCGAGGAGCAGTCGCAACGCAACTTTGATCGTTGGGGCGAAATTAAATAGCGGCGCGAACCAAACATCGCGACTGTGCGGGATCATAAAAAATGGGTCAGGCTCGCGCAGCGCTTCGGCGCGTAATCCCCCTCTAATGACGCGGACGAAAAAAAGCAGGTGATGCATCGCATCGACGAATGAAACGACCGAGTCCGCGGGGATATTACCGCGGTCGTGTCGCCGCTGGTGGGTGAAAAAAAAAAAAAAGAGAGAATAAGAGTGGCGCGACCCCGTTGCACTACCCCGCGCGAGCTTTCTCTTTTAATGAAGGCACACGGGGTGTGTATTCGCCGGCGCTGAGCCAGCCCCCGCGCAAGCACGTGTGCTTAATGGCTTTAAAAGAAGCCGGAGGGTCCGCTGCAAGATTGACTTTGAGACTTTTAAAGCAGGATCTTTGATGTCTTTATTAGAGCTTTCAAGCTGGATCGCCTCGTTTTTTTTTCTTCGCCGACCTGTGCCTTTAAAGCGGGAGTACACCCTCCTCTCCTTCTCTTTTTCTCCCTCTTTCTCTCTCAGTCGCGCCTCGTTTTATTTAGCGCGGCAGTAAAATGTAGTTACTCGAATTATACCCGTGCTTCATTCAGAGCTTACGCTCTGTGTAATTTTCGCTTAAGGAGTTCTCTGAATTCTTCCTTGATTGAGTGTCGGTCTTAAAGAACGGGCTGAATGTCGCCGCTTTCTTTTTAAATAAATTTGAATGCGATGCACTTGAATACTTGCGAGCGGGAGTTTCATCTTCACGATGCAATTTATGATTCTGCAAATAAGTAACTCACTGCCAAATTGAATACGGCTATAAACTGCTTAATGCCAGGGGCGTGTGAAATTTTCATCTTGCAATTTATGAAAACGTCTCGAGTGTACTTCCTGTAACGACCTGTTTTGAGATGACCGATTAAAAAAAAAGTCCCATCAAAATCAAGTTAAATACAAAATATAAATGCGAACCTTTAGAGCGACACTAATTAAAATAAATGCTTATCGTAAATTTAATTTAACCAGCAATAATTACCAACAACAGACTCAGCAAAAAATAATTAATTTCAAAGCGGTTGTACATGTAGAAATAATTATAAATAGACATTTTACATTTAAAGGAAAGTAAATCCTGTTGGTTTAATAAAATAAAATAAAATAAAATTTTTGTTTCAGACGCACAGAAGGATGAAGCTGACGACGTTGTTCCTGTTCCTGGCGGTGGTGCTGGCGAGCAGCGTAGCGGCGGGCGAAGCGGCCTTCTGCCCGAACGGCTGTACTTGCGACGACGACACCTTGGTGGTCTCCTGCGTGAACGCGAAGCTGGACGTGATCCCGATCGCTCTGAATCCGAGCATCCAGCGCATCGTTCTGAGCGACAACCAGATAAAGATCGTCGACGCAGCGGCCTTCCAATTCTACGGGGACCTTCGCAACGTGAACCTCTCCTACAACCACCTGCTGACCATCCCGGACGACAGCTTCGAGGCGCAGAAGCAGCTGGTCGAGCTGCACCTACAGCACAACAAGATATCCACTCTCACCGAGCGCACTTTCCACGGCCTCAAGTCCTTGGCCGTGATGAACCTGCGCGACAATTACCTCGAGTCCCTCGGCAACGGACTCTTCACTTCGCTGGATAAACTCGAGGAACTCGATCTGGGCAAGAACCGCATCGCCAGCGTCGAGCCCGGGGCTTTTCAGAAGCTCTCCTCGCTCAGAGTCCTGTACCTCGACGACAACCAGCTGCAGAACATACCCTCGCAGGCACTCGCTCCGCTGAACTCCTTAGCCGAGCTGCACATCGGACTGAACGCCTTCTCCTCGCTGCCGGATGACGCTTTCAAGGGGCTCGAGCGACTCGTGGTGCTGGACATCACCGCCGCCGGCCTCGACAACATCAGCGACGGAGCCTTCCGCGGCCTCACTGCCCTCAAACGCCTCCGGCTCAGCGACAACAAGCTCCGAGAGGTGCCCACCAAGCAGCTGTCCATACTGCCCAGGCTCGAGGAGCTCACCCTCGGCCAGAACTTCTTCGCGTCCCTCAGGGACGGTGCCTTCAAGGGCTTGAGCAACCTCAAGAGGCTCGAGGTCTCTGGTGCCAAGCTTCTCAGCACCGTGAAGCGCGGAGCCTTCTCCGACAACGGCAACCTCGAGACTCTCGAGCTCAACAGCAACAAAAAGCTCAGTCTCATGGAGGACGGCGCACTCGCAGGTCTCCCCAACCTCCGCAACCTCATGCTCAGGGACAACAACTTCGCCGGCTTCTCCGAGTCGATGGTCGCCTGGAACGAGCTGCGCCGGCTCGACCTCAGCGAGAACCCCGTCGTCTGCGACTGCAGCGTACTCTGGCTCTCCGACGTCCTCATCCCCAGGAACTCCAGCCCCGTGATCTGCGCCGAGCCGCCGGAACTCCACGACCGATCCCTCCGCGGCATGCGTCCCGAGGACCTCGGATGCGCCTTCTCCGACCCCCGCAAGCAGGCCCTCCTCGCCACCCTCTGCGCCGCCGGCATAGCCTTCTTCGCCGGCATCGCCTTCATCCTCTACTACCGGTGCAAGCGGCGCGTCCGCGACGCCTTCAAGGACTACGAGTGGAAGAACCGCGCCATCTCCCGCAAGGAGCACGAGTACCAGAAGACCTTCTCCGAGGACGAGTACATCGTCCGCGCCGCCCACGGCCACCACCACCACCAACCGCCCCAACACCCCCTGCACCTCCATCAGCAGCAGCAACTCGCCGCTCACCAGCAGCAGCTCCAGCAGCAGCAGCAGGCCCACCAAATCGCCTCCGGCATCAAGCCCATACCCGTGACGGAACTGTAGCTAGAGCTTCGGGCGGCCAGCCCCGGCAGCCAGCATCCCGGCGGCGTCTGGTTCCTGCCCCACGGCGGAACCACCCCCGCCGAGGGCTTCACCTACATCGACGGTGAGACGGCGCACAAGATGCGCCACCCGGGGACGCTGCCCGGCGCCAGTCTGCGCCTCTGCTCGAGCTCCGCCTGCACCAACGGCGAGCTCGCCAACGCCAACGGCTCGGCCACCACCGGCCACCACTCCCACGGCCACCAGTCCCACTACAGCAACGCCCTGCCGCCGGCGGCGACCCACCAGTCGCTGAGGCGCGCCGCCAAGCGCCAGGCCTCGGCTGCCGCCGCCGCGGCCTCCCAGGCGAACTCGCCCTCGCCGCCGCCGCCCCCGCCGCCCCGCTACCCCGCCCAGTACCCCACCCTGCCGATCAACGGCTCGGCCTGCCACCACCACTACCAGACGACGTCGCGCTACGGCAGCGACCGGGAGGCGGCGGCGGGCACCCTGGGGGCGAGGGGCGAGCGCTCGCGGGAGCGCGCCGCCCGCCGGATGGAGCAGCTCTCGGCCTCGTCGCACCAGCAGCGCCAGGAGGAGCTGGAGATCCACCGGGGCAGCCTGGCCCGGCGCGACCTCGCGGGTTACCACGCGTAAAAGGGGAGCCACGCCGGCGGAGGACGATAAGCAATCCGGAGGGGCGCGCCAGGCCCGCTCAGACGCTAACGGGAGAGGACTGTATATGTATATTTAGTTAAGTGTACCTTCCTGCGGATCATCTCGGCGAGAACGAGCGAGCGTATATTTATTCGGGCGAATTGGCAATCCGAGCTTTGAGGATTCGTGAAGTTGCGGGGGTGGACGGCTGCTTGGAGCCGCGAGTCAGGTTCGGACTAGTCAAGCCTTAGATTGCCAATAGTCGGGTGTGCGAGTATGTGTGTGAGTGTGTGTGTGCAAGCGCGATAAGAGGGTCTCTCGTTCAGTACAAAGAATCGGAATCTCGGAGCGATTCTTTTCTCCTACTCGAAAGCAGAAACAAAAGTATATATTAAAAGGAACACAAAAATTGATGAAGCAATCTCGTGTGCGAGCGTGTGTGTGTGTGTGAGAGCGACGAGGAGAGAGAGAGGAGGTGAACGAAGTTCGATTTTGCAACGGTCTAAAGTGACGGGAGCGACTATACGATTAACCGCTTGTATCATTGTCAGTCTCCCCATCGAGACGGATATTTTTCCCCCGACGAGAGAACTTAAATGAGAGTTACGAGTGTCTATCCACGCGCGACGACTACCAAAAAGTGGAAGCTCGCCAAGACGCACGGGTATGTCTCTCTCTTCCCCCTGCACCCTTAAACACCATCCCCCTGTTTCCCTCCTTTACCTTTTTCCTCACCCTTGACAAAAAAAAATCTATAAATTTCAATATCTCTCTGTGTGTGTTGTACCCTGCTACCGGGGCAAACCTTCTTGTATCAAAAGAAAATGAAGCGACAAAATGTTCTATACACGAAGATATATATATATTATATATACATACGTAGGCGAGTGTACTACCGAAATGTCTATATCTCGCGAGTCGCACGCAGCGATCAGACGAGTTCCACTTATTTTCTATAAAAAAAAGGACACCAGGAGCGAAGAGAGACGAGCGCGCAGGCGCCGTCTCGACGCATTTTTCGGGATTAATTAGCGTCCGGCGTTGATCGGCCCGTCGGCCTTTTGTTTCCGAATGCGCCGCGGGCCATTGTTCTGCGGCGAACAATGGCCGCGAAATCGCGCGACTACTTGGCCGTCCGGCCAAGGCCCTCCTCTATTTTTTTGTCGCACGTCCCCCGCCGGCCGCTGATCGATCGCATTCCCCGAGATATGGTATTTTTTAATTGGTCGACTCGGACGGACGAGACAATGGCGGCCAGTAATTTCCGAGGAAGCACTGCCGAACGCACGCGAAAAACTGCCCTCAACTGTTCTACCGCGACTGCAAAAACTTCGAACCGCCAATTCTCTTTCTATTTTTTTTTATTACGATTACTATTCTCTTCGCAAACACACAAAAAAAAATAGCAGAGTAAAAAAAAAAGTGGGAGACGGATATAAATCACGAAGAAAACCGAGTCCTACCCGTGAAGTATATATCGACATGAAAAAAAAAAAAGAGCGCACGATTCCATATATTCGAGGCGCATTAACGGAGCAGAAAAATCGCCGTTCGACGGAAAGGAAGAAAGCGTGTCGAATAAAAGCTGCGGAAAATATACGGGAGGCAGTCCGGGCTCGCCTGCAGTATTTCACGCGCGCGCTCGCGCGACATTAAGGTCGCCGGAGTGCCAAGTCGTTATATCACTTTCCTCGCTATCCCTCCCCGACGTCGCGGTGCTTTGATCGCATTTATCCGGAGCGCGCGACCTGCACGCTCGCCGCGGCGCGATTTTTCGACGGCGACGATCGACTCTCCGGACTCTCGTGAACTTCCCCCATCTTTTTCAACCTCGCCGTTTTCTCCTGGACGCGTGCGAAGAAATCGCCTCGTTTAACGCCGGCGAAATTTATGGCCACCTGCACTGCGAGAATATTTTAGTAATTTTCAAGTAAAAATTTAGTAAACTTTGGCAGATAATTCGGAAATTCGGACGGAATGTAGCATATTTCCAGATTTATTTATTACTTTAGATGTGAAAGTACTATTTCTCTGGGAATGTAGGTTTCAGACTGGACTCACGTAAAATAAAATAAAAAAATAATGAATTTTATTACAGAGTATTATCCCAGAGTCCAATGTGTATGTTACTGATTAATAAAGTAATCAATTCAATTTGAAAAAGCAATTTCTCAAAGACGAATAAGTAAAATTCACTCTACGAATTCTTCGCTTAATTAATGCGCATTAATGCCCGAAGTTGAATTAGTGGAAGAATCTTCACTACTTAATGATTAGTAGATCAATTCCCACTAATTTTCGTAAATTTTTACCAATTCAAGTTAAGAGGGTACTTTATCCGTTTCTAATTAATTTTAAATCTCATGGATTTAAAATCGTCAAGACAACTGCCACGTGAAAACAGTCGATTCTAGCCGAACAAAAGTGCAGTCACGATTACGAGCGTGCGGATAAAAAGCCCGGCGATCGTCGTGACAAGGCCATCGATCAATTTTACAAGCGTCGGACAAGCGCGGCGCGGGCTGCGAGGTTAGCGGGGCTTACAAAGCGCGCGCCGGGGGGGATCATCGGAGCCGCGCAATTTGGCCTCGTCGATCTATCGTCGCGAAACAGCGACTCGTCGCCGGCGACGTCGCGGCCGACGTCGTCAAAGGGACTTTGCGGATCGGAAATTCATCCCCGGGCGTAACGAGGCTCGGCTCTCGCCGTACATCCCTCCGGCCGCTTTGTAACCTGCCCGCGCGACGGTCAAGCCTTTGCCTCTATAAACTCCCCTCCAGGGGGAAAGATTCCGCACGCACGACGAGTTTGTCCGCGCCTACGGCGAGTGCCGTTGCTTATTGCATTTCGCTCTTCTTTTCATTTCGCTGGTTTCGCTCGAAAACAAAGGCGAATTCGCTTCGTAATTTTGTGGCTTGTTTATCCGGTGGTTTGCCGTCGAAGTCGATGAGGAAGGATTATCCTTGCGAATCGGAGTGCGATGAGTCGCTCCTCAATTTTTGTGGGGCGGGGAGCTTGTCCCTTTTTTTCATCATTCGCCGGAGAGTAATTCAATTTCCGAACGCATCCGAGACATCAAAGTCATCGCGAGCGGCCCGACGAGGAAACCCCTCGGCCTTTGACGTACGACCACGACCCCTACGGCAATGCGTTTTCTTCATCTCTCCCCTCGAGTTGACCGACCGCGCGATCGCTTCTTTCTTCCCGCGAACGATCAATCTCCCCGCACTCACTCGGTTTTTCTTCAATCGAGATTCGTTAACTTTCTTTAC
Organism: Sycophila sp. Sp_5; assembly: GCA_018906775.1. Classification (NCBI taxonomy): domain Eukaryota; kingdom Metazoa; phylum Arthropoda; class Insecta; order Hymenoptera; family Eurytomidae; genus Sycophila; species Sycophila sp. Sp_5. The sequence goes on along the minus strand of JACCID010000019.1, from coordinate 624,537 downwards.
TTATTAACGACCGAACTTTCGTGCCGATGCCAAAGTTTGATAAATAAGTGTTCATTTTTCCACTTCCAATTCGAAGATGAAAGATTTAGGCGTGTAGATAAATTTAGAGCGAAAAAAAGAGATAGAGAAGGAAGAAAAAGAAATGAGGAAGGATTTGTATCCCATTTGGTGCTAGTAGCATTTTTCGAATTTCAATTCAGCAGAACAAGGATGGGGTTGAAGCGAAAGATATTACAGCTTGGCTATTTCTATCAGCTACAATGAAACGCACTCTCATTAAGCCGTCCCTCATTAGCAGTCGCACCCCGACGCGAAATTCCAGATCCCCGGCCGATTAGACAAATCCAGAGCGACTAAACTCTCTTGAAGTTCGCGCACCGCCCGGGAGAAATAAGGAGACGACCAGCAGCGCGCACCGCCGTGGAGGGACAAAAAAAAAGAAGGGGTTGGATAAGAGCGAAAAGAGAGAACTGTTTTCTCGCATACTCGGCACGTTCTCCGCGTGTTCCGGGGAAAGAAAGTGATCGTCGCCGACGCGGGGAAAAAGGACGCGGGGGAGCGCGCGAAGAAAAGTTTCTCATTTGAATCTGGCGTAGGATCTTCCCCCTCTGCTCGACGTTCATAAATGTTTTACGGAGGAGAGGGGGCGGAGAAATCCCAGGCCCCCCTTCGTCCTTCGCAGCGGGGGAGAGAGTGATTCGTGTGATTGCGTTTTATCAGGGGCTCGTAAAGCGCGCGAGATAAATTTTTACGCGCACTACGGAAATTCGCGCGATTAGCCGAGTCCTTTGTTCTCCGATAGATCCGTGGCTTTAAGGAAGAAATTTTATCTCTTGATTCGCTGGAGATTTACAAACAAATACTCCCAAGTTCAAGATCCTGTGCTCCTTCTCTTTTTTTTACTCTTCCAGCGATGGGTCCATCGCTGAAAAAGAAAATAACATGTAAAATAATGATACAAAAAAAAAAAGAAAGAAAATCAGAAGCTAGTAGACTGCCGGGTGGAATCGATTTTCCGCTGTTCGACCGAATAATAGCAAAATATGTCCAGTCCGATCCGACCTTGTGTTCACCGAGAAAAAACTTCGATCTCCGAATAAAAAAAACAGAGGAGGGAAGAAAAGCGACGGAAGGATCAATGAAACGCGACGCGTTTACTCTGGCACGAGCTTGACAAAAAAAAAGAAAGAAGAGAGAGGATGGAATGTACGCGAGCGAGCGGAGAAGACAAAGCGACCCTGGGAAAAATCAATTTCCCTCCGATTTTTCGCGGCGCTATCTCGCGGAAAATCCGACGATCAAAAGCCATTAATATCCGGCGCGCGAGCGCTCGCACGCGGGACGCCCGGCCGAAGCGAACGAAGCCTTATTGAGAAAGCAATACGACACGCCGCCCCCACCCGCGCCCGGCCCATCCCGTGCAGCTATCCCGGGAATGCCCGTATACGCATGTATTTCGCGATCCCGTCGTACACGTACGCCTATGCGGAGACCCTCCTTGACGGGATTCTCCCTGTTTCTTTCCTTTTTTCGACCGGCGCCCGTCTCCTTTTTTTTCCTTTTTGGGTTCGAGTTCGGACCTTTGGCGGCAATCCGAACTTGTATCCTCCCGGGCGGAATGAACCTTTTTTTCGATGCTTACGCGGGATTTGACTGATGTTTCGTTTTTTGCGCGCGCGAGAGAGTGGGAGCTTTTTTTACTCGGTTTGTTGCCCGGTTGCGCGGGTAATGGCGAATGTGTCGCGGATCGTTGAGATTATTGTAATTTATGTTTGAGTTTTTCGTGCGAGATTGTTGTTCGTTGTACAGAGTGACTTTTTTTTGCGACTCGACAATTTCCGAATGTTTGGCGTTTTTTCCTCTTTTGTCGGGGTAATCCACGAAAATCCTTGAGTATATAAACGACTTTGTATAATTTATTTTGATACTATAAAAAAAGAAATTGATGTGAGAAAATTTCCCTCGAAACTTGTGTAAATTATTTATTTAAGTGACAGTAGTCAGGCGACTTTAAACACAGACAAATTGTAATTCGGTCGTATTACTTAGAGTAAAACCACAGTCGTACTCGCAGTCGGAAAGTTATGAATGTAAATAAACGTTGTGTTTTTTTTATCGATAAGTTACGTCTATCGAGCAAATAAAAGAAGGAGAGAGAAAGTTTCGATTGTACTTAAGCGAGCGCCTAAATTATTTATAAAAAAAAATTATACTTGAATCGAGCCAGGGCTTTCCCCGGTCGTCCCCGGGGTCGAACCCCTCTAATTTATTATTTATAAATACGAATGCGAAATAAAAAGAAAAAAAATAACGACCGGCACCAAGGATCGGAAGGTAGCGCATGCGTGCGGGCGAGAGTATGTATAGCGTGCCATTTTTTCCTTTTTCTGTAAATACATTCCTCTTTGATCTATAAATGTGTATACATCCTCGTCGTTGATTATTTCGCTGTTAAGGTCTATCTTATTTATTGTCCGTGAGTCCAGCGTTATTCACTTTGTAAGTACCGATATAAATATATAAGAGAACGGCGAATGTTATATAAATAAATAAGTGGAAGGAAGCTCGGAGAGATAAAATTCCGTCTACATTGCGTGATGTTAAAACTGTCTAGAAAAAAAAAGAAGTAGGGTCATTAGCTCTGTTTACTGATAGATTAATATCAATAAAATTCCAATTTTTTTTTTATATTTAAAAATAAACACCGACTACACCTTTTGTAACAAACGCACAGATTTTTTTTGTATAAAAAAAAAATTACAAACCAATTTCCATTTCTAGTTGAAAAAAAAGAAAAGAAAAAGAAAACTACCCTTACACTACATCATCGGTAAAACAGAGCCGATCCCTGCGAGATAAGCATCATTAAAGCATTATCAGTGTCTCTGAGTTCGCGGGGGCGCCTCTGCCAAGGCCCCGTACCGCGGGCGAACGGCGAAATGAAAGATAAGAAAAAAAGTGTAAATATTATGTCGACGATCGAAGTGAGTACGAGTGTGCGTGATGAATCGGCGGAGGTGCGAGGAGGGTTAGGCGAGCGCGTAGCCTCTACTCGCGCCTCCGGCTGCCCGGCTCCGCGATTGTAGAATTAAGCCCCGGCGCGTTTTCTCAACTCGGGTGGGCCGATAAGCTCGCTCGAGGAGGGAGCTTTATCATCCCTCGGCGGGAGAGATGATGCGCGATAAGCGAGGCCCGGGGCAAACGAGCGAGCGAGTTTGCGAGACTGAGTGAGATATTCCTCTTCGGCGAGTCGAGTGCAGCTCCTGGTTATGTTACACACACATCTAGGATTCTAAATGCATTAAATTATACATAATATTATATATATATACATATATATAGTTATATTTCAGCATTATTTTGTACATAATCGACTTTATCGACAGATATTCGAAAAATCATCAATAAATCTATATATATAAAAATTACGATGACGATATGATTATTTATTATCACTGATATCCTCCTCCTCATCCTCCGTTTAACAGCAGTAGCCAAATCCCTCAAAGTTTTTGTGTTATCGTATCAATCAGAACAGTATTTTACATCTTTCGTCGACTTCTTTAATTACTATATATATAAAAAATACGATGACGATTGATTGTTTATTATCACTGATATCCTCCTCCTCATTCTCCTTTTAACGGCAGTAGCCAAATCTCTCAATTTTTTTGTGTTGTCGTATCAATCAGAACAATATTTTACATTCTTTGTCGACTTCTTTATTTAAAATAAATGTCAGAAAATTTCAAACTTAATGATTTTGTTAAGAAATGAATTTTTTCTCTCCAAGAGCAAGAATATTCTTTTACAGATTCAATCCCTATTATGAGCGTTAATTTAAATTAAATATCACTTTCGAATCCTATGCAAACAAATTAATCGCAGCTCTAGCTGATTGCTTATTATTTAATGTTTATTGTGTACAGTCGTAGTAATCGTGTATTTGATGAAAATCTAATATTAACACAAGCCACTAATAACTAAAAGCTTATTACGACAGAAAATACACAGAGCGAATTATGCAGCTAATTCGGAACATTGTTTAAAATATTCATAGCATTAAAAAAAGAAAGTTTTCGTATACAATATTTACATAGGATTAAAAATAATTTTCTATTTAGAATATTCACCTTAGTCATTCAAAAACAATACTTTCATTTAAAAAAATGTGTAGGAAAGTTTACTACAAATATTTCAAGATCATTTTGTTTAAAAACGTACTCGAAATTCGCGTTCTTTTAATTGATACCTTTTAATTCTCTTGAGCTGCTATTACAATTATTATAATAAATCTGCACCTTCGAATTAATTAGTAATAAATAAATAAATAATACTTTTTAGAAGAATTTACAGCAAATTTTCCTCTGCTATTTCTTTCATTGGCGAACGTTTTCGTATGCCTAATCAATTGTTACATATGCAAAATAAAAACAAACAAAAGCAATTAAAATTTCTTGCAATACACTTTCCTTCTTGACAGGAGTCAATACTGTGAATTAATTTATAATAAATAAATAATACTTTTTATAAGAATTTACAGCAAATTTTTCTCTCCCTATTTCTCTCAATATTGAAGATTTTCGTATGGCTAATCAATCGTTACATATACAAAATAAAAACAAACAATAGCAATTAAAATTGTTTGCAATACATTTTCATTCTTCACGAGGGTCAATGCTCTGAACCCTAGAGCCTGTCGTCTAAACATTCTAAGCAGCGTCGGCGGTGCCGATAAAAAAATCTATAGCCGGTAGCATGAAAATGAAGCCATCGCATTAGCATCGAAAGAGGGGGAGTTTCTTTCTCCGTCGACAGGCTACAATTAGCCGGCGGCGGGCCGTCGCGTGGCCCGAGCGCGTTTCAGGAGTTCGACCGACTCCTCGTCGTCGTCGATGTACTGATAGGCGTAGACGCTGGCCGAGGCCGGGTCGACGATGGAAATCGGTTGGCTCGAGTCCGCCTGCTCGATCGACGCCAGCGTCATGCTGTAGTGCTCGTAGATGATGATGTCGTCGCCCCGCTGACGCTTGATGCGCAGCTCGTTCGACGTGTACGAGGCGAAGTTTGTGTCCGACACGTAGATCGAACTGTCTGAGGCTTCCTGCGATTCAGATCGAAGAAACTTTATTTTCTCGTGTAATAAACGATTATATTTAAATAAATTATTATGTTTGAGGAGATGCCGTACTCTCTTCTTCACTGCTTAGGTCAGTAGTTCAATGTTTACTTATTACTTATCATTCGACTGAATATAATACAAATCTTTTTTTAGATTAAAGAATATTCCAAATAAAAGAGCGCTCCACTCATAAAAATTGATTATTCGTCCAATTTTTATTTTAAAACACGCCGATGTATGTAATAACAAAGTCGTTCAATGCATTCTTCGAAATTTATAAGCTTAGTAGTTCTGACTTTTCTCTTTAAGCAATTGAGTGATTAAAATAAAACTTTCTTTAAATTAAAGAATATTCAAGGGCGCTCAAGTCGTAAATTTGTGGCTTTTTTATGACAAGTATTTTGAATGTTATATGGGGTGTATCCTCTTAAGCGATTTTGTATTCTTTTCGACGTAATTAAAGCGTATCTTACACTTTTTTACTTGCTGCATTAAACAAAAAAGGAAGCATACAATTTTATTTTTGCAGGAGCTAGTGAGAATGAATTGGAAGTGAATAATTAATTAACAAAGAAAATTACTTTGTAAGAGAATTTTGTAATTGAACGAGGGATATGCGCGGAGGAAGATGCCGGATTGATCCAACTGTAAATATTGAATCGTCAATTAATATTTCATGGAGTTTCAGGCTCTCGCTGAGAAAGCCGAAGAAAAACAAACTTCATTCACGAAGTCTCGACAAAACGGTCCGAGTTAAAAATGCACGCCGCTTACATCCACTGTGAATTCTCGATAAATCTTTGATTGCGCGACTCGTCGACTTTTTAAAAGCTCCTTAAAGAAGTTCTGCTGCAAAGTTTAAAATCAACACCTTTAAGAAACTGGCTATCTTTTTTTTTAATGCACCTGTTTCCTATTTCAAGCAACTTTCGTACATTTCAAACAGAATATGATAAGTTACACTGACTGATATTTCCCGTTAAACTTGAATTTTCCTTTTTTTGTTATTTTATTTTCACAAAAGCGATGCAAATTTCATATTATGAAGAATATTACTATTTTTCTTATAGCAGGGCGAAACCTAATATTTTTTGCAGTAGCATGTTAAAAATGATTAAAAATTCTATTGTATCAGTTTTCTATAGGTGACCAAGTAGGTCATCTCATTAGTAGAAAAATATTAATTTTTTTTTAATCTATTGTTCTGTAAAAAACAATTTTGAAATTCATTTAGAATCAAGCTAATTTCAATGTCTCCTCGTTATCCTCGTTAAACGTAAATGAGCCAAGGTGCATATTTGACAAGGAAGAAAAAGAAAGCAGAATAAAATCGTCATAAAGTTTATCCTCGTCGAACTCGACTCCGCAGCGAGCGGGTCGAGAATTTTAATTGCACTGCTGGCGAATTACTTACGATGCGAGCCTCGATATCGGAGGGATCGGTGCGCAGGCCCTCGCGACTCCCGAAGAAATAATCCGCTCTGAGGCTGCAGTTGTGTACGTTGCGCCACTTCTCGAGGCGCATCGTCTCGCCCCTCCTGCGGCCGAGGCTCTCCAAGCTGCTCAGCCTGTAATCGTCCTCCCAAGACCCGTCCGAGTTGCCCTGCCGGAATATCGCATTCTCATTTCTTTTTTCTCCCCCACTTGGCCCTCTTTTACTCCCGCGGAGCGTGAATGTTTGATGCGGCCCGAAGAGGGACTTAGGGAGAGACCCGCATCGGTGCGGTTCGGGTGTTTTCATGCAAATAGAGCGGATTATTCCACGGTAATTACTCGATTGCTTCACTGGCTGCTTTGTGCCGCTGGTACTCGGGGCATTTGTCTTATTAAGCTGATAAGGGCTTTTATTGAAATAAAGAAGGGCTTTGCGTCCTCTCTTTTATTATTTTCTTTTTTTAACCAAGTTTAGCTAGTTTAGGTAATAAACTCTAGTGATTCAAGATTTTCTTTCAAGGTATTTAAGCGTTTAGTGCCTTTTTTACACTTTGTATCTTTTATACGTCGATTGACATTTAATCAAGACTGAAGAAAAAATAAATAAAAGTGTAAAAGGAGAGCAAGCTGCTAAATGCTTTACTAATTCTACGCTAAAAATCTCTACGCGATATGATATGATTCTGATAAAGAAAACCTGATTCTCTTCAGTGCCATCGCTACACGTTTTTTTTGCGACTTTACAATTTCAATTACATTTAAATCCCGCGATTTCCATTAATCTCCGCTCTAACGCGCGCGAGCGTTAAAAAAGAAAGTAGTCGCTGGAAACTGCAATCAGCGTTGTATGTTACTTTTGCAAAGTGCGCTAAAGATGCATTTAGCGGAGAGCGCGGCTCTGACTATGAGCGTACAAAAAGAGAGGAAAAAACGTGAAGCAGAGATAATATCAGATAACGAGGCGGCCCTGAAAAGAATTGGGTCGACGTAGTCGGTGTCGCTTACTTTTGACGCCGGCCGTGTGAAATAAAAAAAAATATTATATTAAAGCTTTTTTTTTTAAGAATAAAAAAGAAATTGTAGATGTTGCTCGGTTCATTCGCTGCTCCATTTACCTTACAACCTGTGCAATTTGCGTAATTCGCTCCACGTCGAAAATTGTCCGTCTACAACATTGCGAAATTCGAAACAATCATTATTTCAAGGAACAGGCGCGCGATTATAGCGACGCTACCGCGGGTATATACTATCTACAAATCTCTACGGGAACTAAAGTCTTTCATTCCACTCGTTTCGCCTTACACAAGTATTTTATTAAATTTTTAATTTTACAGACAAAGTAGCTTCGCCTCTAAGAAAAAAAGACATTTCGAAAAAGGTTCATTTTAATTTGTCGTTTTTAAAAGCAAAGTAGCTCTTTCTTTTCGTTTCATGAACTTTTTGACCCAGAATGAAATTAAATGGAATTAGCATAATTTTATTCTATACCGTAAAAAGGACAAAAACTATCGAGCAATAGGATATAACATTTTTGTTTTCTTCATTTTTATATAAATAAAAAAATATATATAGTCTGCAGATTCAACAAAATCGTGATCTGGACTTTTAGTACACGCTAAAATGGTTGAAATAAAATTTTACTCTTAGTTTATAATGAAACATTATAATGACTCTATTAGACTCTTAGTTTATAATGAACATTGTAAGGACTCTATTGGAGTTAAATTTGACTCCACGTGAACAGACCCTATTGCTCCTATACCTTTTGCTCTATATAAGAGTAAAAAATTACTCTTTTTCACTTCAGCAAGGGAGTTAATTTATAACTATACTACTATAAAATTAGAGTGAAATTTTGATTTTTGTGAAAGTCTAATTTTTTAAAATTATAGTGAACTGCAAAATTATATAGTGAAATTTTTACTCCAAAAGAGTTCATTTTCGCTAACTCTCCTTGTCAGTGTAGTAAGTTGGTGAAATTTTGGAAGCGCTTACTTTCTTTAGTGCTTGATATAGTCTACAGAAAAAATGCCTTTCTTCAAGTGTGCTTTTCTCCTTTAGAGGCGACGACAGAGCATTTGTCGATCAGCTTAGGTGACCAGAAGGTGGACTCACCGCGGCACCGGAGCTGTTCTTAACGACTTGGTAAACAGTGTCGCACTTCCCGATGACCGACTTCTCCATGTGCCGGAACTTGGGCGTGTGCTTTTTGGCGATGTTCGCCCCGACGTTGAACTGATTGACGACCGCGCGGATGACGTTGAGGTCGTGGGGGCTGACCGTCCGGTTGACGAGGATCTTGCCGACGCCGGTCGGCGCGAAGGTCACCTCGAAGGCCTCCTCCGCGATTTGGTATTCGGCGTGATCCTCGACGGTGTCCTGGAGAGGCTCACCCGGCACCCAGGGATCCACCGTCGGCGACGAGAAGCTCACCTGCAAACCTCGCCCGGGGGATGACGGCTTAATCGCTCGCCCCTGATTTACCGTTGCCTCGCTCGCGTGTTATCGTTCATGCTGATGCTTTCGGAATTTATCGCGACACGAGCGACACTTGTGATTTACTCTTCCTCGGCAGCGTTAACGATTATTGTTTATTTTTTTCTTCTAATTCGTGACGATTGACACTTGGATGCGGGGGTTCGAGTTGTTTGCATGCGCGAAGAGAAATTTTATTTTGTTAATTAAACGGGATATAAATTAGTTATTATATATACGATTAAAACGAAAAAAAAATATGTTTGTAAGAAAGATAAAGCTATTGATACTATCAATAATTTGTTCAAAATATTGTAATAATTTTACATGAGGGTATGATGCATTGGTATTAAATAACTTTTGCTCGTTAGAATTACTGTAAATAACTTGTAACTGTTGCTCGTTAGTATTGGCAATTTTTACCGAAGTCTGAAGTTTTTCGCTTGACTAGTCAGTGACTCTCCATTTGCGAGAAAGATTATATAAATCTGCCAATAAACTTTCTTTTCAACTACTTTTTCACATTTTTTTTAATGCCATGTTAAAAATTTTCTTAAGTTATTTTCATAATGTAACAACCAAATAGTCTTCAGAGTAAAAAAAATGATAACAGAGTGGATAATTTAGTATATACAAGCAATCATTACATTTTTACTGCAATTTCTACAATAATTGCATTTCTTAAGTAAAAAAATGGTCGAATAAATTTTAATTTAAAAATCATCTTGTCGCATCAGTTCAAATCCACTTATTGTAACAGATTTATAAAAAACTGTAGTTTCCAACGTCAAACACGTCAGATCACGTCAGATACGCGTTTAAGTGCGCACCAAATAAAAAGCTGATTCATCTGCGTAATAAATCAAAGCTTAATAATATCAATCTCCGATATCTCTTTGCAGTATAAACGTCAGTCTCGTAAAAAATAAAAAATAAGAGGAAACTGTAAAGCAATTCGCCCTTGAAATCCCTGATTTTCCACTCTGCTACCTCGCACTGGAGAAACGGAATAAAAAAATACGACGAAACGTTCGTCGAGCCTTCGAAAATTCCGCGACCGCATAAAAAAATTTAAGTTAGGATAAAGTTTTCCCAAAGTTCATGTTTGGCGGTTGCTGATATGAAAATGGGCAATGAGACTTTACCGAACTTGCTTCTTATATTTTTTGTAGAAGTTTGTAAATGTGTGATATAAACGGATAAATTACCGCTCAAGTTATAGAAAATAAATTCTTTACATTTATTATAAGATATTGGAGATAACTATTAACAAAAAAAATTCGGATTTAGCAAATTATTGCGAACTGCTTTTATCTAGTAACTCTGTTACTAGGCATTAAGACTGCTGGATATATTTGCTAAATCCACATTTTGCTAAGAATTTTTCGATACCCCTTTTCTTTCTCCTTTTAAACTTTTTATTTATTTATTTTTTTTTGTTTTTTCTTTCTCCCTCTTTTTTCCTGCTTTCTTCTTCCTATCCCTAGTTATTAAGTTTTTAGTTTTATATCGAGCCAGACCAGCGCGCAGGAAATCACTTTCCTCTGCTGGGTTACATATATAACTGTTAATTTAATCAATTATTAATATATAATTGTTTTTTGTACAACTGGTTTTAATAAATGAATAAAAATTTGTTTTTAACGTTCGTCATGTGAACGTCTTTTAAATTTAAGAAAAACTTCATCTGAAGTATTGTATAATGTATTGCAAAACTATTTATTATTTAATCTCATTGCCCATGTTCATATGAAGGACCGGCAAACATGAACTTTGGCTAAACTTTATCCCAACTTAAATTTTTTTACGCGGGTGGACAAGGGGAGAGGAGATGCAGGACAGTCGGATACAAAGTGTCTGATTGAACTCACCGCGCGTGCATCGGTCATCCTGCAGATGAGGGAGGCGGGCCCGCGGAATCGGCACTTGAGCATGGCGTTCATGTTGAAGCGGGTGGATCGATCGGGCTCGGGGTGGCTCGCGCCGGAGACGGCCGTCGAGTTGACGCAGAACCGATAGCTCGTCTCGGCGCCGTGGGGCCAGCCAGCGTCGCGGAGATGCGCCGCTGCGTGCATGCACAATAAGCCCTGCGTTAGACGGCTCTACACGTCGCCCGGGCGGCCCTCGCCCGAGGATTTCGCAAGCCCACCCCCTGCCCCCCTCCCACCCCCTGGTCGCGTACGCCTCGGCCTCGAGCTCGCCCGGGGCTTATACGGGATGCGCGAGAAGTGCGGATTACACGGCTCGTCGTCTTGCGGAATTTTGATGGGACAATGAATTTTTCCCCCGCTTTTTGTTTACCCGCATTACAAGCCTCGGTTCGTTGTGCGAAATACTTGAGTCCGAGGTGAAAACGAGATTGACTTTCATTTTTTCTTATAATTTATGTACTACACTGAGAGAAATAACTTAATAATAATTATTATTATGATTAAGAATGGAGTGACAGTCTTGTCAAGCGAGAAATTTTAGTATGGAAAATAACAAATATTATCACTCGAAATAGTAATTTCTTAAAATTCTGATACTAAAAATTAAATTTGCATATATAAATTCTCAGCTGATAAGACTGTCACTCTTTTCCTAACACAATAGTAATTATTATCAAGTTTTTCTCTCAGTAAGTACACGCCGTTAAAAAAAACATTAAATTTAATGCAAATATTGGAAGCAAATTTTATCGGCGTACATGAACTTTACCGAATTTACATTAAATTTAATTTAATTAACATTACTATAATATAAAAATATAAATCAACCGTAATTCATGTACGCCGATGAAATTTGCTTTCAGTATTTGCATTAAAATTCATGCAAAGTTTTTTTGCAGTACATGCAAAATTAATAATTGTTTAATATCAGTTTATTAGAGAAATTAAATTCAAAGTTATTGCATTTACAATTTAGTGCTTTTAAAAAATACGTTTTGAAAAGTGGACGTTTTTTTTTAATTTTGAGATCATATTTGAGCTTTAAATATTTATTTCTTCGATATTTCGAAGGGAATGTTCTGATGTAGCTTTTTTTGGACTAAAGGATTTTTTTGAATGATGGATTGTAGGAAAGATACGAATCAGTGAAGTATGCATTAAGGAGCTATAAGTGTACACTTGACGGAGGATTTCGTGTTCTCGTTTCTAAAATGTATTTTTTTTTTATCGCGTGACGATGATTTGAAAGATTACACTCGATCGATTCGCCTGTAATACTCCCCACATAGAACACGTTTTTATAAACTCATTGTTTGTACATTAATACCGTAATGAATTATGCTCCTGTGCAAAATTGCGAACGCTGAAAAAAGAAGCAAAATTTTTTTTAAACGAGAAATTAATAACAAAAACATTGAAACTTAATCACTTTGAGAAAAGCAGATCGAGCGGAGGAATACATTGCCGATGGCGGAAATAAAATCAAGCTCAAATCATCCGAAATTACGTCATTACATTAAGAGACCCTCTCGGACTAACGAACCCCCGATTCGATCCATTATCTCGAGGCGCGCGAGAGACTAATCGGCCGGGCCTCGAATTTCCATGAAACATAAATAGCCAAATCTCATTACTCGGCCCGAGGAAGGAAAAAAATTATTCATCCCCTCCGGCGGCGGCAACTCGCCTGGAGACGGGAGGGAAGGGGAGAGGACGATTAGCGCGCGTTCGAATTAGCCGGGGATGCGTACGTGAGCGGAAAGGGTTTCGGGTTTTCTTTGAATACGGGATTAGGCCCGGACGGAAGGGATTTTCTTATGTACACGGGGAGCCCGAGGAATTCGCTCGGCGAGACAGCAGACGGGGAGATATACGGGCGAGGGGGTTAAAGCCCTGCCCGCGAAATTAAGTTCGGCTTGATGAGGCTTTTTTTTTTCATTGGAGCCTCGGGGACCCGCCGTGATTTCGCGGCTGAATCCGAACGGTATACACTGTTTGCCCGAACGCGCGCCGACGGTCACTCGGTTTTTAATGAATTTTCGAGCAGGGTCAGTTTTTCGTTACTTGACAATAAAACTTTTTTTCGACAGCGCTTTATTCATTGATTTAATAAGGAAATCTCCGGTTGATAAATATAATGAGATATTTAGATGACAGAATTTGTGGAATTCAATTTGAAATTTATAGTGACGAATTAATTGTGAAGATGAATTAAATTACTTTCTTTTTTTTTGTAAAGGCTATTTTAATGAATTGCTGCGAAATTATAACTTACTATCGATGAATATTTTAGTTTTTATTCGAATTTATTTCGATGTAATTTTCAAATGCTCTAAAGGCTCTTCGGCGAAATTAATTTTGAAAGTAAAATAAATTGATCATATACTCGTTCGTGAAATATGAATAAAAAGAGAATTATTTTTTTAAAAAATAAAGCAACAATAGCGGTATTAATACATTCTTATACACTGATTTTGTTTAATTTTTCAATTGAATGCATTTACTGACATTTTTCAATGGATCGAATGCTTTCAACGCGATGTCAATGATTTGGGAGAACATTTTCAAACTTTTACTTATTTAAAAGAGCTTTAAATGCTGAAGTTTAAAAATTAATTAATATAATCCACTCTTTTTTTACTACAGCACATAAAAACTGTAAATTTATGTTCCAAACAATATCAAATTATTTCGTACAAACATTTATCAATCATATTAATTTTTCGAAAAATGCAATTTCGTAATTACTACTATAAATAAATAAGTATATACACAGTCACATTAATCGTTGAAAAATAATATAATCAAATTAATCGACATAATTCATTCGTTACTTTTTCTTTGAATTTCCAATTTCAAAAGCACCAAGGAACTCCGCGCTCTCTGAATATTTAACCATATATTTAAAATAGTCACTCATTTCTCGACTGTATGACAAATATCATTAAAATTACTGATTATTCCGAACAAATTTCGAGCATTAACGGCACCAGCTTTCTGTCAACTCATCAAAACCAATAAACATTGTCTCTGACCAACTCCAAAATCTCCGCTGCACACGTAATCCGAATTGCACATTGCACACTAAAAACCCACCCACCACTTTATCAAAAAAAAAAAAAAATCGAAAGAAAAAAAATACAGACAGAAGGTTTATACCGACCCAAAAAGAACGGCACGAGTATGACAATCATGAGGCCGATATCTGCCGCGCACTGCGCCTGTCGCTATCACAATCCTCCTTTGGCATCTTCCCCTCACTGTATATATACACGGCGGAGCGGCGATTTGCGGCTTTTCGACTACGTCACACGCGAGCGATTTGACCCGCGCAGCGGCGGCGGCGCGCCTTCGCAAGGTCGAGCGCCCAGATACATAATTCAAGTGTCCGGGCCGCAGTTCGAGCGGCGCGAGCTTTTGTCCGCCGCCGACCTTTTCCCGGATTTTTCAAAGACGCCGCGAGACACGCGACGGAGATCCGCTCGATTAGCGACCCCTGCGCCGCGGATGTGCGGACCCCGGGGTCTCTTTCGGCACGGCTAATGGCCCGACGCCGGCGCGACCTTTACGCCGATGGGTATGCCATTTCCGCCTTCCGTGCGATTTTAAACCGATGTGCCAATGTGCGAGGAGATTCACGTGGGACGGTTTGATTTCAGAATAGACTTGCTCTCATATTTTTTTTATTTTTTTATTATTATTATTTCGTCCCTGCGACCGAAGTGACACTTGACTGCGAAACTAATTTTAATGTTTTTAAAAGATTTTCGAGAATATTGGATCGGAATTTTCAGCGAGTAGCTACTGGGAGTAATTACACGTCACTCATTGTAACTACGAGTTAATACAGTGGTTTAGATTTATTGTCGTTTTGACGGGGTAAAAAGTCATTTTACGTTGATGTATGTAGTTAATTTTTGTTCTGGAAAGGCCAGATACTGAATTACGCATGCTCAATTTAATCTGCACCCTCTAAAGTTTAACCAGGGAAAAAGCACTAAAATTAATTCTACTTTAGGAAGTATTAGAAATTTGCAACGACCTGTAAAATGTTCCAGTCTGGTTGAATTTCGTTATTAGATAATTAATTTTTCCTTGAAAATTTATACTTAAATTGTCAAAGGTAGCATATTTAGCTTCCAGGAAAATAAACGACATAGTTTACACATTTTTTTTTAATTACAATAATTTCTCGTTACATATTTTATAATCACATTTTTACGCCAAATATTGATTCATTGATTATAAATATTTTTATAAGTTAGTCGGAGACATAAAATAACTAGACTCGTCAGTTTTGCTAAAAGTCGGTGATCTTATAATAAAATAAATTTACAAAATAAATAAGAAGCTATTTCAACAATTAAAAATAGCTAATTATTATGATTGATTGTTGCAGTATCGCAGTTTGATTTTATTTTTAAATGCAAACATGAAAATCAAAATACCTTGCAGCTTGAAAAGTGGTTTAAGTTGTTATGCCGGGAAGCCACAGAAATATTCCGCGCGATGTTTGAGTAACGCATGCGTGTCAAGAGAAAGATTACCCCACGAACAACAGTTTCGATTGAAGCACTCTCTCCCCCAGGCACGCGTGAGGTTTTAAACGCCAATGACTTTGTAATTCACTGCATTAAATCATACCATCAGTCCAATGTCACAATAAGTGATTTCTTTGTCTGCTCGTCGATTGCAGTGTTTGTTTATTTAATTTCCGCACCATCAGCTTGTATATTAGACACTTTTAAATGCCGTTGCAGCCTCTTTTTATAAAATAACAATTGCAATTTAATAATAATTACATCAGACTGACATTGGTAACTCTTGAAACGATTCATCATTGACGGTCAATTAACTTTATCCGACCCGAAGGTGGATAAATTCCAGCCGGAAATTTTTGTAAAATTTAACTTCGTAAGGTTTCTACTCATTTGATAAAGTGGATGGTGCATGAAGATCTTATCTCAGCTTCTTAGCATTAACGGGCCCTTGACAGATGTCTCCTTGGCTTCTGGATTCTGCACTTCGTCTTGATCTTCCAACACGCGATGACATTTAAAATAAGTTATACACTCGTTGAACGTATCATACACTTATCTAATAATAAAATTGAACTTCCCGCTATTTTTAGCTAGTCATTTCATCAAATAATTGCTTTGCTTAAATTTTGCTAATTTTTTTCTCAACACTGAGTAGGGCTAGAATTAAACAAAAATTACAATTATTTTTTTTAATAACTTACGTCTATAAAACTAAGTCGAATTAAATTTAGACTCTGATACTAAACAATTTTTACTCTATACTTCACCAGCTTAATTCACAGTGAGAAAACGAAAAAAAAAGCTTACAAAAAAGTTTCACGTTTAGCTTCAACAATAAAAATTACATGTTTCTAAAAAAAGAAAGAAAAATGCATAGAAATACGCAACTTCCGCAAATTATCATTTCATGCGCAATCCAGCCTGAACAAAAGTAAACAACGGAAAACTTTTATTCAGTAGCCGATCGTACAAAAATCATCGCGGCTTATCGATCGGTCGGTCGCGATTATCCCGCTATATACGGAGACTCGAGACCGCAACGCCCCGAGACGCCGAGTTTTTCCCCGAGGTCTGGAGAACCCGTAATTTCTAGCGGGTGCATTATACGCTGAAATAAACTTCGAAGACAAATCGCGCGCAAAAAAGCTCCCCCCCTTTTCTCTCCCGTCGCGTCTTTTGTCCGTTCGCTAGATTTTTCCAGGACATACTCTCCCGGCGTATCGCTATAGTACCACACCCGTGCCAAATGCAAGCCAATGTTGTTTATTAGAAAGTGAATTCGTACAGCCTCAGTGTCGATGTAATATACAGTCGGCATACCTCTCAACCCGATTAGAAGTGATATTTGTCGACGCTCGTTGTAAAAGGGAGTCCGCGGAGGTGAGATAGCGTGATAGCTGGAACAATGCTGATAGCGATCTTTGCCGTCTACATTTTTCCTCGGAATAGAAACATCAGCGTTATAAGCGGCGGAGAATGCATTCGCACGGAGTAAGCAGTGATTGCAGTGGCATCAAGGTTTCTTGCACTGCGCTGCGACGTTGCACAATGACGGGATATATTACTTCAACCTTCGTTTAATGAAAGCTTCGCTTTGTGCACTCGTTGCAGTATTTTGCGTTTTTTTTTTCATTTAAATTGAGAATAGCGAGGGAGGATACTTTGAAAAAGTGAAAATTTCTGGGGGAATTCGCTGGCGAGGCGCTGCAGCTGCGTAAAAGCGGCTGTTGCTTGGCTGGACGAACGAAAGGCTATTAACTTCGGTTCGTGCCGATGGCCTTGCCTCGTGAAAGGTCCGAGCAACGGGACTGCTTTTGCTTGGAGGCCTGGCTGGCAGGGATCTGGGATACCGGCTGGTTGGTTCTTGGAAGCAGTGATCAGCTGGTGGTAGCTTACCGGTGGATTTGCGCTTTTACAGATTCATAATGCAGATTCCGTTCGTATATTTTCGAAGCGGTTTTAGTTCTAGATGCAGCTGCTTCGTAAAAAATATCTCCACGGAATCGACGAGTCGGCCGATGATTCGAAGAGCTTGTTGAGCTTTTCTTAAAAGCTTTTATCTTTTGACAGTAGATTTTTCTTTTATGATTTTGATACGTTGAGAAGATATTAGAAAATTTTTGTAAACAGTTGAAAACCAGCCAGAAGTGTATCGACTCACTATTTCTATGTGAAATCCTTGTAATATTATGAGCGAACACCCTGAATTCTATCACGCCGTGCTTATCATCATACTATAAGAAAATATGCATATAGTAATAAACATTTATGAAAGAAGTAAGCATCTTATTTCGAGAGATAGAAATTTTAATTACCAGTTCATTTATTAAACCTTAAGATTAATCAAATTTATACATTCAAATTATCAATCATAATATATTTAAATTAAAATATTTTATTGATCACTGACGTTGAAACGACGATATATATTACGACAGCAATAAAATGGACATATTTTTTAATAAAAAATTATAGGGAGATTTACATAAGAAATGTTCAATAATTTTTCTCGAAAAGATCTATGAAAATAAGGTAAATAAATGAACAGGCGAAACGACCAAAAGTTTAGTAATCCTATCATCTTTTTTCACGCAAAAAAATATGTATGATCCCCCATAACTAGACATGATTGATAGCAACGGGGAGGCTTAGGTACCTCTATTATCCCTCATTATTACTCAATCGAGTAAATTCCCTCCTGATTGCAACTAGTTTTTTAAACTTTCGAATGTCGCAAAATTTCACAAAGTATCCGCGAATCCTGACGAGATTCTCGTTCCTTCGCTAAGTATGAATAGGTCGGCCGCTAATAGCAGTCCGTCCGCGTTTATTCGCGGTGCAATAATGATTTATTTATGTATGTGCGGCTTGCGAGGTAAAAAAAATTTATTTAAATATGCCGCGCTGCCACTTCGCATTAGCATATTGAGAATGTAGTAAAACGTAGTTTTAGACATCCAGTGCGCATCTTTATTCAAAGGCAGATGCTGCTGACTGCGGAATTTTATTAATGCGCAAACCTACGCCCACGGCGGGAGATTCATCGTTATTACTCGATATTGCCACACCTGAACTTTTTTTTTATGAACAATAGAGCGATAAAATTTCAAGTTGCCCGCGCGACTTCAACGCGGGCTCATTCGCTCTTTCCTTTTTAACTTTGAATTCAGTAGGATTCATGCATTAAAATTGGATGTCCATTTGAAATTAATTTATCTTCTCGTGCGATATTGTATATGAATGAATTTTTTTTTAAATAAAACATGGATTATTCTTCAAACTGTATTCTCTCCGCGATTTCATAGTATTAATTTTCTGCTTAAATAAAGTCAAAGTAATAAAGAAGCACAAGATGTAAGAAAAATATGGCCTTTATTTACAGATAGGCTGATACAATTGTACAAGCATATTCGCAAATTTTCTTACGCTTTAAAATTAGCATGACGAGCGCAATACTCTTCTCTTTCCTTCAGTGACAACCAGGAGCGTAGTTACAATATTAACATGCAAATATCAATAATAAACGAATTTTATTCTTATAATCAAGGTCGCAGGGCGTCAACCGTGATCTTCGTGAAAGTAACATCCTTCAAAGCACACTCCACGATTTCTTCTCTAGACGCATAAAAATCGCAAACGAGACTCTGCAAAAAAATCTCTTAAAATCTGCGAGGAGCCAGGGGCCGCCTGGGCACCGGCTGAGGCCTGCCGGGGGCAACGTTGTTGTCCTCCCGGTACTGTCCCTCGTCGTCGGCGGCGGACGGGTTGGCGGCGAGCCACGCCAGGGCCCGGGCGATCAGCGGCGGGATCTCGGGGGTGGGCGGCGTCGTCGGCAGATGGTCACCCTGGAACACGGCGCCGTTTTCGTCCGCCAGCCACTGGATGCTGACCCGTTCACCCTCGTTGGTCGTCCAGCTGGCGGAGCCCTGCACCGACTCCGCCTCGTCCTCGCGGCCAGGATTCTTCAGCGAGCCCTGCTCCTCGTAGGCGATTCCATTGGCCGTTTCGTACTTGGTGTAGAAGGAGCCGTCGGGGTTGACGTCGGACACCTGGCTGATGATGTCTGTGCCAGCCTGGTTGCCCGCTGGAGCCGCCGGACGCTGCGCGTTGAAACGCTGGCCCAGGGAACCTGGCAGCAGCGACGCGGCTATTAAGCAGATCAGCAACATCTCGTTGAGGCTGGAAAAAAATTTAATTTATTTGTTTTTTTTGCTTGTTGTATTTAGTGGGTATATTTCAATATCGGAGGGAAAACGTTTTAATTGAGGATGAAAGACTTGACGCCTGTAATTAAATTTTCATTTATTTATCGACGTTGACTAATAAATCTTGACGTTCATCGGATTATATTCTTGATATTTCCGGAAAAATGTTATTTAATTAATTTATTTATTTATTTATTGGTTTTATTTAGAGGGTAATAATCTATGGGAGATTTATTATCTAAGCATAGAGGTTTTGTAGATTTAGTTTACGATCGTTAAGAAATATGACAAAGTAATTGCATGTTAGAACGATGGGTTAAATCCAGTATAATCGACATGTTCATAGGTAGATGAGATCCTTGTGTTTAGGTTCTGGTCGTAACTTAATATATCACGGGACGTATAGAGTCATTAACAAGACTTATATGAGCTAACGAAGAAACCGGGTTGTAGTGATCAGCTCGGAATAATTAATTAATTTATTGACGTTCGTTTTTTTTTTTAAAGATTTTTATCTTAATTATCTCCTTAATGAAATTCATTTTGAAACATTCAGCTTTGCATGGATCGAGACTGTAAAGATTTTTTTTCTTCCAAGAAACTATGCGAGGAATTCAATTCTCGATTCAAGTCGAAGAAAAAGTACCATGCGCGCAAAGCGAAACTCTAAAATTTAGCGAACAGCTGAAACTGATCAACGTTCGGTAAGAAAAAAAAATATTCCGAAAAAGGAAAGTAAGAGGTAAACGAGGCGCACGTGAGGCACCTTTTCTTTATAGCGTGAGATGCAAACGTGAGGTACAGTGGTATCGAAAAGGGAATACCATAATAGGCGTGTTAATTATGTAAATCTCTTTGATAACAATTAAAAAGTTCCTACATCGAACTCTACGTATTTCGCAATCACTCGGTGCACTTCACTCACAACCACCCCAAAATTTTCCGAACCCGGTATCACCGTTCACCCCCTGGACACACAAAAAAAAAAAACAGCAACAAAAAAAAAAAAAAAACTGTCCTCTGCCGACGATACCTTACCAGACAGTGATTCACGGAGATGAGACTCCTTCGGACGCGAGGCGATCTCGCACTGTGACGCACCGCCTTGGCGATTTTCAGCTTTTATAGGAGGAGCAGCGGATCGTCGACGTCCTAGACGAAAATCTGCCTCTCGCTTCGACCTTTTTTTCCCCCGGAGCTCGCCGCCTCTTTCCTCGGGCGACCGAGTGAACTCCCGAGCGAGCGAGCGCAGAAAATTATGACGCGCGCCGCCTTTGCGTGCTGCGAGCGGGACGCGCTCGAAGTTGCGTCAGGCATTTTATCGCTCGCTGTCGCTTATCCCCCTATGCTTTTTTTTTGTTACCCCGAGCGATCAGGAAGTTTAGGAAGAAAGCGCTCACTTGGGACGGGGTACCTGGCGAACAATCGAATTTTTTCGACGCTCGGCGATTGACGCAAGCGCCGTTACTTTTGGAAAAATTTACGGCGGCCGTTAACGTAATTAGCGGATAAAAGCGATAATAAAAAAGTGATGGATCATTTTCTTAAACAAATTCTCTTTTTCTTCTTAAAGTGATGATTAATTTATTTATTTTTTTTTCTCTCGTTAAATTTATTGTACGGCAGTTCGATCGTTTTTCCTATAAAATTTTTTTTTTCACGAACGATTATTAATTCTACTCGTCGGGGGTATCGAGGCAAATGAAAAGAAGGTGAGCCTTTATGAAAAGAATGCGGGATTACGGCATTTAGAATGGCAGAAATTAACGCGTATGATCCTCCGGTGTTCAATGTGTATTATCTAATCTCTCGCTAGTAACGTAATAAATAAATTTTTCTATGAGTAGTTTCTGCCAGGAAAAATTTTAGTAGTAATTACTGCATAAATAACGAGGCAGAGCTCCACGTAAAAATTAGCCTGACGTTGGGATTCCACCGGCTGAATCGCCGGGGGAGTATATGCATTTGCATAAATTACTCGGATCCTATTGTGAAAATACGGCAAATTGTCGCGTCGACTCACGATGGCGGATTTTGAAAAAGGTACGTATGCCTCTTTAGAGCGACACTGCGCCGTACGGCCGGGGCTAAAATTTTACCTTTGACAAAATTTTACACAGGATGAAAAGTTAGTGCGTCCAATTAAGGCACGCAATGTTACACACCGTATATAGCGTACACTAATTAAAGTCGGCAATTTTCGACTCGCTGATCAAAAGTGAAGTTTGCGTTCAAGTAGAAGATTGGGACTATACAAGTGCAAACGTCGGCAAATATGCAGAACTGCTAACGCTACTATTTCACTTTGCAATTGCGTCAGTTCATTCAACTAAGTGGTGCAAAATACACCTTAAATAAAAGATTCTTCGGCTGTAAATAATTTATTGAAATTTATATTTATCGTTATTTATGATTGTTTTGTATTTTGAAGATAGTACGCATTCAATTCAATTATAATAGGTATAAAGTTTAAAAAATTTAACATTTCAACAATCTAGAATATCGTAATAACTCTACATTTTTGCGACTCGAATTTCACGAAATTCAGAATGCAGAATGAGGATTGCATTCATTAAAATTCAATGTAATTTACACCAGTTTGAGAAAATTCAGTTTTAATTCTTATGTAAAGATTCGAATATTTTTTATTGATGCGCATAAATAAATATACGCACTAAATAATTTGATTAAATTTTGAAATTAAAAAATATCACACCCTATTTCCCAGAAACATTCTATCGACAATAATTGATTACGTAATTATAACTGAAGGCATCTTTTATAACGTTTAAGTATAACTATTGATTTTTATTAAAAAACATTTTATTTAGTCAATTTAGCTTAAATAAAAAACACAATTATCGTTCTATCAGGAATTCTCTAAAAAATAAATAAATAAAACAAATTGAGTAAGGTGTCAAAATTTAAATTCATTGCTATTTCTATTTTAAAAAATATCGGATAAATTAAAATAAAAATTATAAGATGACAACCGGTCCGAGTGTTTAAAAACTAACACAACTTCAATAAATCATGGAGAGATTGAAAGTGGTTTTAATACCACGCGACACGTGTGCATTACAAATCACAGGAAAAAACTTTCATTACAAAACATGCGGTAGCTACATTTTCCGGTAGCAAGTCACCCCGCGAAATAAATCACCGATCGTGCACCTCCGACCGCATTAAAACCCAAGAAGCGAATGCAAAATTGAAAGTAAACTCGCGGCGAACCCCTAAAAAACACAATCGCTTCGTTGCCTTTAGCTCCTCTCCGCCCCCTCCCCCCTCTACTGCATCCAACGAAGGAAGAAAGCAACTCACCGTCGCGGAGTCTATTTATTAAGCCCGTAAAGAGGCGCGATTTACGCACGCGACGACACAACGGGCTGTAAGTCAACATCGCGGGAGCACAGCCCACCGAAAAAAGGATACCCCAGAAGAAGCGCAGCTGATGGGCATCGCGGCGCGATTACGTTGCCGAGCGTCTTACTTTCTTCGTAGGAGCCGAGGATTCCGCAGTAATGGGGTACCCTGGCGGTCTTATTAATGCTCGCGGGCAGCTTGCGCAAGCCTCGCTGTGCTCAGCGCCAGAACTGCCGAGCCTTTTTTTTTCCTCCGCTAAAAGGGCTGTGCGCTTTTTAGGAGAGCCCGTTTCGGTTTTACATCGTGGATTTTCCACGGGGAAAGATTGGATGGTTTTTTTTTTTTTTTTTTAAAGAGGGTCCGGGGTATTTTCCTCGGTGAGTTGATTATTTTTTTTTCTTCGCGAGGGGGAGCGAGCTTTCGGGGTGTAGATTTTTACGATTTTTCCTAAGCGCCGGCTACGATGACTTTATAAATGAAAGGATGTAGGAGTCTTTCGGTTTTAGACCGCGTACGTAAAATTTATTCTATTTCTATTTATTTTAAATTCTGCGCGTATGCATTCAAGTTAAATTGAAGGGTGTTCGTTGAATTACAAAATATTTTATTATTTTATCGCGTATCGCTGGTTTTCAGATTTAAATATCAACAAGCGACTATTCAAGCGTGTTTTTTTATGTTGTACTGGAATTAGCGAGTCATCAACGTAAATAAAAATGCGATTAAAAATGGAATATCCATATATTTATAAAATACATTTCGACTAACGAACAGAGGTACAATCGTAATGATTAAACTCGGCGATCGCAGTGCGTAACAAAAATACAATTAAATAATGGACGTGTCGTTTAAAAAAAAAGTAGCAAAAAAAGTCGTTCCCGTAAATTTTAAATTTCAATTTCCCGAGCAATTCGATTTTCAATTACCCCTCCCGCTGCAGAAAAAAGTGTCTAATAGGAGCGAAATCGCGCGAATTGCAAAGAAGAAGAATTATATTTATTCCCTCGGGTCGACATGGACTTTTGCCATTCAAATCGTTGAAATATTTTGCAATGGTAATAATTTATTTTAATTGTAATCGACTACATCAGTCCTTTCTAATTACCATTTGAAGGAGGTTCGTTCAATTATTGAATCTTCACGTTGGCGTTCGGCTTCAAACTTTAGATGACCCCGCTATCATATGGTCATCGTCGCATCATAAGTTTATTACCTGTTGGGCCGTTTTGGAATTGCAGCATCGTTTCATAATCTGGTAATATTTTCAGATTTTCCATCTAAACTTTAAACGACTTCGCGCGTTTTATTGATGCGCTCAAATTAATTACTTACGATAATAACTAAAATGTACAAGTAAGCTCGAGATAAACACAACTAATTACTCGATGAAATTATACTGCGTTAAAACAAATTTTATTTCATTGAGTAAATAATACACGCTCGACATTATCAAACGCCTCACATCGATATCCTCGTCGATAAATGCGGAGTGACTGCAGAATACATTTTTCCATCGTTAGCCCGTTATTAATTGCCTTTTGCGTAAATACCAGTATTTTATTACATAACAAAATATTATTCCATAAAGAAGTAACTAAATGCTCGAAATTGAGCAATGCAACGATGACAAATGCCATAAAAATTCCAAAATCAATTTATCTACAAATTTGCATAAATTAAAGCGCACTTTCCAATGCGCAAATATCCAACGTGTATATTCAAAAGCGTCGTGCAATGCGATCGCCTATATGTATATAGCGATTTTAGCGCGACGCGCAACTAAATAGCAGCGGGACGTTTGTAATGAGAAAAGATCTTTTTGAAACGGAACCTGTGTTCGCGACGTTTTAAGCGGATTGGCGCGAATGTGCACTCGACCCCCCTCTCACTGCCCCCTCCTATCACCCTCCCGTTTTATTAGGATTTAGCGTGCGAGCACCCGCTGATTGCGATTAAATTGTCGGCTGGGCGACGAGAAAAAAAAAAGGAGCGATGCCCCGTCGCTGATTTCGCTAATGGAGAAGCCTCGTTTCCCCCTGCTTATCGTCGCGCAATAACCCAGTTTGTAATTAATTCCGAATTTGGTGAAATTTCGCTCATTTTCACGGGATTCTACCTATACCCATCACCTCGAATAAGCTCTATTGTTAGACTTTTTTTTTATTTTTAATTCTTATACGATGAGTTTTATTTACCGAAGTAGATGCAGGCGGGGCGTCTTACCGTATCCGGAATTATCTACTTAAAGCCTGCGAGCGCGCTATTTCTAGTTACAAAAGTGGATTGAGCGATTAAATCTCCGTTTTTGTTTCACGAATGCAATTCATCGAGAAATGTAATATCGCAAGCGTTAAGCGGTATTATGTAAATTCGAACATTTTGAAATTATGAAAGAAAAATTTTTTGCGAAAATGAAAACTCGCAAATTACGTACCGTGCATCGGCATCGATGATTAACGGTATTATTATTATTAACTTTCACTTATCTTTTCGCGAGCTACTTGATAAACGACTCGTCGCGTGGATTAATTGGAATTTGAATGATGGTAATCAGGGGTCCGAGTGCGCTTCAAAAAATTATCCGCGCGAAATCCACGAGTCGCGAATGCTCGTCCACTCGTCAAAGTAGATTAATAAACTCGCCGCGTCGACACTCGCTAAATAATATATTCGTTACGCAACGCACGTCCACTTCCAGGTCCAGTGGAAAATGTACACTGTAACAATTTATTAAAACAAAAAAAAATTAGTTATATTTATTTATTTATTTATTTATTCAAAATTCAACGGACCAAAGTCCTTAACGTACAAAATATTTACATATATTTTATATATATTTTATTTTTTAAATAACCGCAGGATATACTTGACTCTCACTGAATTCTAATACAGTTTACACTGATAGAAAAGATCGTATGACCCAAAGTCGCGCCTTTGAAAAATAATTTTTTCATCGTATTTGAAATACATTAATATGCATTAGCATTAAAAAAATATTTCTTAATAGTTAATACGCGATCATCTTTAACGACGAAAATCCCGTGGATGGTTTAATAGTTTATTACATCTAATACCTTTATAGTATAAATGTGCACGGTTTTATATTAAAGACACTGACTGGTTAAAGAATCTTTTCTATCAGTGTGAACATTTTTTTACTATCACATTATGAAAAGGTACTGCGTAAAATTGCAATGTTTAGTTTCAAATTTACACGGCGAGAAGAGATCTGCTAAAAACTGGAATAGACAATTTTAAAGATCTGAAAGACTAAGATTATCGAAAAAAAAAATTTAATACAAAATTTTTGTGCTTTATAGCCATTTTCTGTTAAAAACTTTAACGTTCCATTATTGCTATAATTAATAACAATTATTACAATACTACACTTTTACAAAATTTTGCTTTAACATTTTTTCACAGCAAAAAAAAAATCACTCGTTGCGAATGAAAAAAGAAAAATCTATCCCCTCGTGAGGTTTCCCAACAAACAAGCCTCGTCGAACTTTGCTTACAGCAAGCCCAAGGACGCGAGCGGCTAATCCCGCGCGAGCGAAAGGTTAAGTACAATTGCGCGATAAATTCGGCGCTGCTGGTTCGAACAAAAGGAAAAAGAGGCGCTAAGCGCTTGGTAAACCGGAGAACGGGGTGTCGAGTGTCCCGCGCGGCCGTTGGGTATAACGCGCTTGTAATTAAACACCGAATGCTGAGGTCGCCCGCGAGGTCGACAATTACCGGCTCGAGCGGTGCGCGCGCGCCTCTCGATCATATTCGACGAGCCGCCGTTATCCCGGCGACCTTTTCCGCGAGAGATGCGCCGCGCTTGTGCAACCGAGCCGCCTCGTGCAATGCCGATATAATTTCGCTCGTGCGTACTTTTCTGCCGATCCTACGGTGCGCCTCTACTCGCTTGGAAATCAGCTGGTGATTCTCGCGCCGCTGATTGCTTAAGATAACGTCGAGATTTTGAAGAGATTTTGAAGAGATTCTCGTTATTATATGGAATCGTGACGTTTAATTTGTATATCTATGTAACTTGTAAATCTTTTTTATTTTATAAAATTTTAATAGTTTTTCTATAGTATATTGCAATATTATTGTTGTCAAACTATCGGTTATGTTATAAATCTTGTAATAATGTATGTATTTAAGAAAATTAAACTGGGATATTAATTGTCTACCAGACTATCTACAAGTATAAATTTACCTGAATAGGACTTACTTACGTAATTTTTTTTAATTCAATAAATCCAAATACAATGTTTATCAAAAGTTATGTATGAGAGACACGTGTACAATTAATTTGATAGTTTTCGAAAATTTATGATACGGTATAATTACTGCCACGCATTAAATTAATTTTTAATCGTTCGTACAATTATGCTTAATACGTTTTATTTCTTTATATATATATAAAAGCGATCGCGTGTAAAAAAAGCACTTCAACAATTAACAAAAGCTCCGATTGATTTTATGTACTTCGCCGTTTATTTTTCATGTCTTTTAATGCTGTTTTTTTTATCAGTCGCTTTGAAGTGCGAAGTGTCACTTTAAGCGGATAATTAATTGTGAAGGATTGAAGTCCGATTTAACGAACGCGTTAATTTACGATTGTTTGAATAAAAACTCCGAGCCGTCAGAGAATTTTCAATAAAAATTCAATATTTCATCGAAGCAACAGTCAACGAAACGAGCTTTTAAAGCACTTAGTGTTTTTATTTAAAAACGCACGCGTATCTTTTGATTTACGTGACAAGCCGAAGGTGAGGGTAAATGAAGAGGCATTCGATTAAGGCGGAACTCTTTATTTACATATATAAAAAAAATCACAAGGACAATAGTGTTGTATGCATCCATTCGTTACGCGCAATGCGCCATTGCGGTGCGACGGCAAAAAACAATAAAAGTTATACAGAGGAAAGTTAAAAAAAAAAGAACAAAAAACAGTAGAATAGATCAAGCTACGCCACGACTGGCCGGCGCAACGCTTTGCGCTTTCCTTCACTTTCGTTCATTTTTTTTCCTGATTTTATTTCTCACTCTTCACATTCGTCGTTCCAGCGATTCCCAATGGGCGTTACACAGCAGGCGAGGAGTTTCTTTTTTTTTCTTTTTTGAAGGGAAAATATATAAAGTAAAGCAAAGGTATATTGTTATGGGCAGTAAGGCGGCGTTCGATTCGCGCGCGACACATACATCCTCCTTATCTTGGCGAATACCTCGTATCGCGTACGATATCATTAGACATATACATATCATAGTGCATTTTTTAATATTTTTTTTGTTGTCATTGTATACATATTATATTTTTTCCTTTATAGAGACATATATATATATATTATATTTTTTTGAAGCGATAAGTTACATGCCATTGTGTTATACGACTCGATATCACGGTGCACGATTGATTGTTATTTCTTTTTCGTTTGTTTCTTTTTTTTAGATTTTTCTGTGTTCTGGTGTACGTGCGATGTGTGGCATAAATTTTTTTTAAGTTTTTGCTGTTGATGCTATTGCGGATTTGCGATTCAAGCGGCTCGGCGTTACGAAAATGCCGAAGCGACTCTGCGATGGCTCCCTCACCGTTCTATCGGTCGTCTGTCCTTCACTGCTGGCTCTTCGGTTTCTTGCCGGTGCTACTGCGATGCTGCGATTAACCTGCCAATGCAAAAAGTTTTTCGTTAGACTAATCGCTCGCTGGAGATCACGATCGCTTGAAATAAATTAATCGTTTATTTTCTTTGCAAAGCCCACGGTGATTTTTCAGGAATTAAATTGTTATTCGCAATCGAAATAAATATTTATTGTGCATTATTATTTAACAATACGCAAATAACTCATGTTCTATGGTAAGAATATCACTTAATAAAGTGAACATATAGTTACTGAAATATTTTGTAATTATTGTTGTATAATAAACTTGATTGTTACATAGAAACTGCGATAAATATTTTTGTAAGCTAAAAATTAATTAAAAATTTTGTTTTCTGCGTATTGAAAGTGTTATAAGTATTCGAGATATTCATTCAAAAGTTCCGTGGGAAAAAGTCACTTCGACATTATTCGGGATAACAATCAGACAACACAGCAGAAAATAAATTATTGTACGTACATATAAGTCTTACAAATTTCTTTCTTCTTTTTTTTCTGTTTAATTTCAAGATAGCAAGAAGCTGAAACGCGTTTATTTTTTCCCGATAGCAAGGCATTCCGTCAGTCTGCATTACGCATTCGCGTGAAAAGGTCGAATCCCGCCCACGCTGATGAAAACTCGTATACACAGAAGGCGTCGGTCGGACCGAGCCCTTTTTATACGCCCGCACCCTTTTCCGTGAGAAACGACCGCGTCTAGATACCATAGGTAAGTAATTCTTTTGAAAATCGATCCTTCCGTTCTTTCTTTTCCGTGTAGCGGCTCCGATTTCTTTTTCGATGGCCATCGTATCGAGCAATTATAGACCACGGGCGAGTGCCTTTTTTTCTTCACTGACGTTAGACGTCTCTATACCTCCTCCCTCCTCAATCTCGCAATTCTTATCACTTTCCTTCGGTGATCTCCTAATCGCTCATCTCGCGAGTATTACAATTTTAGCAATAAATAAGAGTCTCACTGGCTAACTCTACAATTTACGATTTTCCTCGATTGCCATTCGCGGTGGGATGTTCGCCTCGATATTTTTAATTACTCCGAGCTCCCAGGCGTTATTAGATCATCGAATGCATTCTCATCGAAAGTCGAGGGCGCGCGCCGCGGAAACGTAAGGAATTATTGCCGAGCAGCTCAAATATTGGCTCTTCGCTTCGGCGCCGTTTAATTTCTTACGTAACTTCAATTACTCCTCGCCCCTTTTTTTTATCTGAATCCAAGTGGCTAAAGAGCTGCGCGCGAATTCTCGAACGCCTGGAAGGAAAAGCGCGAGAATATCGCGGTAAGATCGATCGGGGATTCAATTAAGAGGCGTCGGGCGGTCGATAAATATAAGCGTTAAGTTGACACTCTCGTCAGTCGGCTATAAAAACGGGACAGCGCCGCCTCTCCCGACCATTAGCCTGAGCAAACAGCGAGCAATTGACCGGTTCACGCATTTTCAGCGAGGCAAACGACTGCCAGGGAGAGCGCATTGGCATTCGAGCGGCGATGTCAGCGCTTGAAGATGCAGCATGCCAGATAAGCCTCGCCTCTTTTCGAAGAGAAAAAATATTTGCCTTCGTTTTCTTCGATCACTTAAATAAATACAAAAAAAGACGAAGGAAGATTTTTTTTCTCCTCTATTTTTTTTAACCTCATCAGCTTTTATAGGGAATGCTTGGCTACTAGAGTGATCGTTAATTCAGTATGTGGATATATTGATTTCTAAGTGAAAAATGCCGACTCTGTAGTCAATCAGTGAATTAGACTTCATTCAAACATTTTAAAAATACAAACTAGTCATAAAGTAAGAACTTAAAAAATATATATTCTTTGCTTTACTTTTTTTTAACCGAAGATACGCGTATATTGCAGAGAAAAAAAACTTCACCAGTAGTCATTTTTAAAGTCGAAGAAACCCTCTCAAGACGGTCAATTCATTCGCGTATAGTGTTATATCGCCCGATATGTATGTGAGGAGGTACTCCCGTCGACGAGGCGTTTAATAAAATGAGGGGCACGAGGATGAAAAAAAAACCTGGAGGATCAGGGTGCCGAGGCTTACGCATGGCCCGAATAGTTCGTTAACGCTACTCGTGAATAATTTAACGATACAATCAACCGCGCGCCGCGCCGCTTGCGAATTTCGTATTCCGCCGGCGGAAGGGCGGCTCGAACGGCTTTATTAAGGATCGAGAAAACGCCCGCGCATTAATTACGAAAAGCTGAGGTGTCTTGAGGCTCGCACCCTGTTCCACCCGTAATTTCCGAGTACTTGACTCTTATTCCCCAGAATGTACACCTTAAAAGAAAAAAATTACGATTCCTCTTTATTTTTCATGTGGCTGATAAAATTAAATTTTCCTTTTATCGCATCCCTTTCGTACGAGGTATCCGAGCGAAGGGGTTCTTATTTTAAATTAGAATTGTGAATAAAAATTATGTACACCGAGAGAATCTTTTTTCTTTTTTTAATTAGAATACTTATTGCAAATGAAGTCACAGTCACTAACTAAACGAAGGAATTTAAGATTTATTCGAAAAATGAACTTTTTATTTTTTCCTCTATGTCTGTAAAAAAGTGGTACAAGCCGTGGACTTAGATTAGTAAAGCAGTAAAATTTAATAAATTGAATTTTTAATGGAATTTAAATTTAAAAAAAAAATATTTGAATAGAAGGTAAAGTATGGACACCGTATTGGCTTATTATTATAAGACGATCCCATAATACTATCAGTCGCGTCGTTCGTGCAGCGTAGACGCGCCTCGAACTACGATGAGAATGCAAAGGGTCGCATTAAGCCGAGAGACGGATTTATGCTCCCAGGGTATGCAATTATCGGGGAGCTCCTAAAATGCCTCGAAGATGCGTTTAATGCGCCCAAGCGCGAGATCGATAAATATCGAACCGGTGGGATGTGGGGGGGGGGGGAGACAAAGACTTCCGGAGCTGTCGATTTAACGGAGATTCAAGGAGGTTATCGGAAACTTCCTAGAACGTGCCTAATTACGCGGTGTTTTTCTTTACGAACGGATGGGTATGTTTTTAGACGAAAAATGGGAATGAAAATTTGCGCGAGTATGGATTTGGAGTGAATTGAATTGAGAATGAGTCACATTACTCTGGGTATAAACACTTGGATTATTTTCATTAGTTTGCGAGATTCCGGACTAATGAGTTACATTGATGAACGACTATTCGGTGGAAAATTAGTTAATTAAGTCACTCGATCCGGTGTTGATCGATAATTTATCCCCTATTATTCATGGTATTCATTTCGAAAACTGTCGTGATTAAAAGATTCCGAACAATGATGTGTGATAATTGATGGTTTTAACCTGAAGCTCCGATAGAGATTCATTAGTAAAACAATATCTAATTAGACAGTCAAATATCGCTTGGAAGATTGATGCGATATTCACAAAGATATAATTTAAAGCCTACGTAAGGAATTTAATTGAAGTTTCGAATACTGCATTTCAATGTCTGTCGAGTAATTTTTAATTGCAAATATAAAATATTATTTCTCGAAGACGAAAATACTTTATTTAGTAACCATTCGTGTCTCTTCACTTCAACTGAAACTTTTATATTCCTTTTCGTTAATCCACTTTACGAATAATTAGATAATTCTAATCTAATCGCATTAGATTGAGATATTCAGTTAGACATCAAGGTAGATCAAATTATTCTGCTATCGTTCACGTCTGTTTAGTTAGTCGAATTAAATGCGGAAAGATAAAAGAAATTATTTCGTAATAAAATTCTCATAAATAAACTTTCAAGTGACATCAACCTCGCGGTGGTGGCCTGTTGGGCTGACCATCGATGCCGTCCTCCTCGGGATGGGCCGCGTTCCACTCGAGAGCGCGGAGAATTTCCGGGGGTATCGGGGGAGCGGTGGGGATGTGCGAGCCCTGGGCGACGTATCCGTTCTCGTCGGCCTGGAATTGGATGCTGACCACCTCGCCGTTAGGCGCCGTGTACGAGGTCGAACCCTGCGATGACACAGCCGGACCCTCAGGTCCTGAAGCTCTCGGCGCGCCTGATTCCTGGTGGCTTATTCCGTTGCTCGTCTCGAAACTGCACAGAATATCGTTAATTTAAAAAAAAGATCACATTTCTTTCTTTGTATCGTTCAAAGACGTTTCGTTTATTTTGTATCAAAAAAAAACCTTCGGTGTAATTCGAGCTTGCACCATGTAAAAATGATCGAGTGTTTACGGGTCTGAAAAATATTGCGCAAACGAGCCGAGATAATTACGTTATTTCATTTAACGATTCATCCCGATGATTTATTTGGTACATTAGAGTCGCAGATTCGAGGCGTTCCGAATGATTGAAAGGCAATGGCGTGAATATCGAGTGCCTCATCGGCAGTGCGCTTAATACATTTGCTTAATGAAAAATATTTAATAATTTGATGAGTACTATTAGGTATACAAGGGACAGGTAGACATTCTCCAAAAGTGAAAGTCAGAAAATTACAAAGTATGTACAACCCACGCGTGACTCTTCGTTGCGATCGGTTGGAGCGAAAAGAGAGAAAGAGAGGAAAAAAAACTGATCATGACTCAACAGAACGGTTACTCGACAAGTAGTGAGAATCCTCCTCGCGCTAATCATAATTATTATCAGTATCAGTTATCACGAACATTCCCCGCGTGCTTTGTAAATTAATCATTACCGAAACAAAACAGCCATAAAAAATTACGACATCGCGAGCGCCGGCCTTTGTAATGCCGCATAAAGAGGCCTCTCATACCCCCGCCAAATTAAAAATTTAACTGATCCACGAAATTGAATGCATACAAAATTTTAGGGCGCATTATCAAGTTACTCTTACGCAAAAAGAATTTTAATTTCCAGATTGTTAGAGTGGTATCACACACACATAAAAAATTATGAGCCCTGCTTCTAAAAAATCAATATTACCTTCAACTTTCAATTCTAGCAAAATTCATCAAAAATCAATCTTTTAAAAAAAGCTTCTGTAAAAACCTATGTTCAGATTTCAATATTAGCAAAATTCATCCAGTATTATCTGCACTGGAAATTCATTTTAACTATAAATAATAACTAAATTTACTTAAAAAAAAAAACACGCGTATATTATTCAGTTACGAACAAGAAAAAGCGCTGAAAGCTCCAAATTAACCGAAGTTGACCGTCAGATTTCAATATTAGCAAAATTCATCTAGTATTATCTTCACTTGAAATTCATTTTAATTAGAAATAATAACTAATTTTCCTTAAAAAAAAAAACACGCGTATACTATTCAATTGCGAACAAGAACAAGTGCTCAAAGCCCAAAGTTATCCCGAAGTTGGCCGTCGAAAGCGCGGGCCGATTGAAACTTCGCAGTGGAGATCTCCGGATGGAAAAAAGGGGGAGGCGTTCCGCGGTTCGCCGATCGCCCCCCCCCCCCCCCGGGAAGTCCAGTGGCTCGCGGGCCAATTGGCGAATTCCCGAAGTGCGGCCGGTAAGCTCTGCACCGATGCGCGAACTAATAACGGAAGACGCGCGCGAGGGCGAAGGCGAAATTCCGGGGCACCCGCGGAATTTTAATCGGCGTCGTTCGCTCACTTGTTGACGTAGGTGCCGTCGAAGTTGACTTCCAGCTGCTGGGAGGTGATGACGGCGTCTTTGTCGGCTCCGCCGCCGCCACCCAGGCGTTGGGGCGCCGCCAGGGCGCCCGTCGCGCATACGGCGACCGCCACCAATATCTGAAAATACAGTTACAGTTTAGTTCCTTTTGCCTCTTATCGGGTTTCGTCGATTTTTTTATTTTTATTTATTTTTTTTTTCGTCGGGGATCGTCTGCGGGGCTTGCTTTTGTGTTTGCTCGCTGCTTGCTCATTGCGTGATTTCTGTTTCCTTTATTGAGCGCGGAAACCTTTTTGCGGGGAGGCGTTAAAATAAGACTTGCGGTGAATGTAGCCGCGGAGACTGGAACTAACAAGGGGTGGCGTGATTTTGGACAATGGATGGACAAAGTAAATATTTGGAGCGCGAATGTGGGAAAAAGTTGCGAAGAGATATTTTTACTCGCGATAATTTGATCGAACAAATTGCATTGAATTTAACTGAATTCAACTAGATCTCATCGTCTTACTTTAGAACAGAATTGCATGACCCACTTTGGGTTCGATTCAACCTTGAATCGGATCAAGGGAATGTGGGACGTTTTACCACATATTTCATCTATTATAGCCATTTTTAGTTCAACATTAAATTAATTTGTGTAAAGACGTCAGAGCCCATGGAATTATATTTAAATGATTTTATTGCCGTTTTTGCTTAGTGTAAAAATGATTTAAAAAGCTTATAATACGTATTTCATTGATGAAATAGGATTTCATTCATTAGTTGATTGCTGGCGGATTAAATTGAGCAATTAGTTAAAAAATTCTCACGTTCGTATCAATGTTTAATTTATTATCTTATTGTACATCCCGCGGTTTTATTAAATAAGATAAATAGTATTCCTGAAGAAAGAGATGATAGATATATGGGGTACACAAAGGAAGAAAAATGTAAGTAACGCGAGACAGATGACTAATGCGTAATATCCTTTCAAGCTAAACGACGCGAACTTGCGAAAAGTTACTTGCAATATTGATGTTCATCCATTCTTTTCGTGTTTTCCAATTGTACGTACATACAAAATGAAATTTCCTCCTAACAATAACTTCGTATTCTATTTTCCTTCATTCACATTCACATAAATTACGCTCCCTCCGCATAAATCCTCCGCCACTCAATGCCGCGAGGAAAAAAATATGAAAGAGGTACATCTAGGGGAGGTCACAGGGTGCGACAAAAAAATCTTGAAAATTTCTCACACACACCCTCGAAGCTCACCATTGTTCGGGGCAAAAAATTCAAAAATCTCGGCGAAGGGATGTCGCTGCGTAGGATTTGATTAATCGCTCGCTTGTGAAACTATATCGTTCTTTTTTTTCTCGCACCTACGCGAGGCGTTGATAATGTAGGCCTGGATTTGGGTGCGGGGGACATTCCCCGTTTTACGGCTTAATAATGACTTTAATGACGATTTTATCTCCTTTCCTTTTTATCGCTTTGCCATTTAAACGCGGTAATTATACGTTTCTATTATGCGGGCGCAGGCCCATCTGTCAGCAATGCAACCGCCCGTTTTATATGCAATTCGCGAAGATTCATCGCTGATTTTAAATAGACGGATTTTTTATTGACATTAACTTAAATGCGCTTAACAATTAATCTGTCATCTCTTCTTCTCCGCGAATTAAATATGAAGAAATCCAGCGAAGAATATTAACATTTTCAAGTGGTTTGAGAAAAAATGTATATAGTTCTTATTGACTATAAAGTTGCAGCGATAAACGGTTAATCAATCATCTGTTTATTATTTATCGATCATCTGTTCGTCTCTGGATATTGAAAGTGAAGAAATCCGACAATTAAATTTTTCTTTTAATAACGATAAAAGTAAACAAATATTTTTTATAACAGACGTAAATTTCCTATAGAGAATACATAATTAAACAATTACTATTCTCCAGTAAAGAAAAAATGACGAATCAGTGGTTTTTCGCTCCATGAATGACGAAAAATGTTGAGTCGAAAATAATAATAACAGTAATTTGTTTGAATAAAAAATTTGTGGAAAAAATAATAGTAATTTCGTTAGCGGATAAAGAAGATGTGCGTTTATTATAACGTATAAAATTTATGTGAAAAACTTGTATGTGGAGATTCCGATTCTACAAATCACAATTAAAAATTAAAATATCTATCGATTGAAATATTTTTTTTTTAAATTAAATAAATTGAAAAGAATTTAGAATTTCTTTAACTCATAATATAACATCAATTAACTCTGGTCAGTTAAAATCTTCACTCCATTCACTTATTATTAGTTTACATATTGTTTATATTTTCTTTAATTAATCGGTATGATTAATTACGATATTTTATATATAGTTTATATTATCTCTAGTTTATAAGCTATATATAGTTTGTAATTATGGACTCGTAGAGAATTTATATTAAATAAATAAACAAATAAATAAATAAATAGCAATGAGCGAATCGTCCGTCATTACTATGCACACACCAGGACAAACTGAGCAATAGAAATAATCAGAGCGTAAACACACACGGCAGGGCGGCATAACTCGAGTAATTTGGTCGTATCGATTCCGTGCGGTACACCCGTGGGTCGATTTATCCTCTGGGCCGGCGTTCGCTCATCGCCGGGGCCGGTAATGAATGAATCCCGGCCGCGACGCTCCAAGAGCCTCCCGGGCGTCTCGACGACGACCTCACCGGTCTCGCCTCGCCCCCCTGGGGGCACCGCGCGGGTCGTGCGCGATATTCGCGGAATTACCTCGAGAGTCACGCGGAGGAGCCGAGCGCCAGGCGCATTCTAAAGGGCGCCGCTCGTTACGTCAGACGCGAGTAGAAATGACATTATGAAATACGCCGAGCGAGTAAAAGTGAGCGAGGTGCAAGGTGCGCACTGCTGCCTCATGGCTGCGAGCCTAGATGCATGTGTGTGTCTGTGTGTTTGTGGGTAACGAGGCAACGAGTGCCGCGGGGATGCTGCTCCGAAACTTTCTTCTTATTGTGTTTTATTTTTTCAAAAAATTTTGTAGCAGTAGCTTTTAATACGCCTGTTGAAAAAATGTCTGGGCTTCGGAGGTATCTACGATCGGAGAAATTAATTATCTTTGTTCAAGATTTTTTGGATCACTTGAAATAGTTCGAACGTTGTTGTTCTGGATAGATTAAACAGTTTGAGTGACTTTATCGTTACAACAATGGGATAAATCTGATGATATTTTTAGTGCGTTTAATTCAAGAAAGTGGCGGTATTCCTCGAACCCATATTTGAATAAAGCGTCGTTCAGGCGGCTTTATTTATCTAAATCTACAAAGAAACAGC
This sequence comes from Sycophila sp. Sp_5, assembly GCA_018906775.1. NCBI lineage: Eukaryota > Metazoa > Arthropoda > Insecta > Hymenoptera > Eurytomidae > Sycophila > Sycophila sp. Sp_5. The sequence continues at coordinate 586,899 of JACCID010000019.1, read as the reverse complement.
TCGAAGTTTGCGAACTGCCGTAACGTCGCTTTACGATGCGTAAAATAAGTTATAGGCTACGACGCGCCGTGTAATCTACATTATAATACGTATTACTGCTTTTCTTGCTAAAACAATTGTCGTAATATTCATTTCTACACCTCGACTTTAACAACCGCTTGATTAAACTTTTCATTCTCACTCGCCAATTTTATTTTCTCATATAGTCTGCAACAGAGTAGCAGAAGTTTATAAAAGTTATAGCACAGTGAATAAAATTTTCTCGTAAAAAAATTATTATTTGTATCCATTTAGATTTATGTGTATTTACACATGCTTTAAAAAACTCGCCGCGTAGTTAAAATAATTCATACGCCAATTCTGCTAAACTGACATTAAAAAAAGCTCTTTGTAGTCCGTTCAAGAAAGAAACGAATAAATAAAAATAAATATTTTATTTATTTATTTAATAAAATTCGACGGACCTGGGCCCTTCAAGGTACAACTTGAGAAATTACATGATTACACTAAGAGAAAAAAATTTATAAAAATTGCTATTGTGGTTGGGAAAGGATTGACAGTCTTATCGAGTGAGAGATTTTAAAAATTACTATTTTAATACTAAAAATTGTTATTTTCCATACTAAAATTTCTCGCCTATCAAGACTGTTACTTTTTTCTAACCACTATAGTAATTTTTATTAAGTTTTTTCTTTCAGTGTAGTAGTTAAACTTATTCGTAACTTAATATATAAAAAAAATTAAAAAATGAATGCTCAGGACACTAAATCCACGTTTCAAAGACTCGAGTGGAAAGAAGAAAGACGAGTAGCCTCGGATAGTCGCTTCTCGAGAGAAAAAGAAGGAGCCGCTCGGGTGACGAGCGGCGTGAATCGCGAAGACACTTCCCCGGCGAAAGGGTCGCGCTCTCCATGCTGCGGGCTGCGAGAGAAAGGCGCGCCGTGCATTTTCAAGGCCGCTCTTACCCGACGATCCGACCGCCCGATAAACCGGCGGACAATTTTATCGCCGCGTTCCACCCCCGACGGGAGCAGCTCTTCGCTCTCTTGCGTAAGCTCGTTTTTCCGCTCGCAGCCTGGCGCAACGGGATTCCCCCTCCGCTCGCGTGTCGTCTGTTTTATACTCCGTTTTTTCCGACTCGCGCGCGCCTAGATTTCATTGTTGGAGCTTTTTTGATCGGCCCACGGTTCAGAGGTCCTTCGATGGGATCGGAGATTAGCGCGAGCTATGCGAGGCTGGATTTTTATAGAATTCGTTTGGGAAGAGAGAGAAAGAGAGAGAGGGAGGAGCTTTTTTACGGGAATTCAAACGAGTTTTGTCTTTCGATTGGATTTTAAGTGTTAAAGAAGAGAAAGAGAAAATTCGAGTGGGCGGAGAAGCTTTGCCAGGAATTTCATTTAAGAAGAATTTTGAATTTTCATTCGAGTTTCAGTTCAAAATCTAAATTGCTATAAAACTATGTTTTTTATTCTAAAGGGGATGTATAAAAACTCTTTAAATTTACGCGAAATTACGAATGACTTGCGGGCACTATTGTAAATCATTTTATGAGCTAATTTAAAATTACGCGGAGGCAAACCCGCATAAAAATGTGTCTAAAATATAAAAAAAAATTGTGTAACGACCAGCTAATTTTACTGTAATAAATGTACGTCATTCCGTGCAATAAATGTACTATAAATTCGTTAGAAATATTTTAAAACTCACTAATTTTTATTATTTTTCGCACGCAATTCCCTTGAAAAAGTTATGCGAGCAGAATTAGAAGAAGAAAAATGTATACACCGGCGGCGCTTCAATTTCGAGATGCATTTGTCCCATAAATAAATCGAGAAGAAGAATAAAGAAGCGCAGCGGCGGGCAATGTACATACAAAGGAAGACGCGAAATTAGTTTGAATTCGCCGCGCAAGCATACATTAATAACTGCAAGATGGAAACGGGACGAAAGACAAAACTATTCTCCATTATTCCCATCAAATAAAGGAGGAGTGCTCCGCGGGTAGCGCGGGAGTGAAAAATGCACCCGAAAATGTAAACGGGCGCGCGGCAGATGCCACGGCTCTGATAAAACGTTTTTATTGTCGAGTCGAGCCCCGGCGCTCCCTGCCCCCGCCCCTCCCTCCATCCTCCGTCGCTCTGTTTGCTTTTACTCTTTCAGGTGGATGCATTTCGCATGAATGTCTTTTGTAACTGCGCGAAATCAAAAGCCGGCAAAGCCGTTACCTCGAAAACGTATTACCGCTATCGCGATCAAAGAAAATTCCTCGTTATGTAACTTAATGGAGGTTGAGCGCGCCGAAATGTACCCGGTTCCTACGAGCTGCGAACTAACACTTTTATTATATTATCAAGGAGCTTTTATTGCCACTTTTTTATATCCCCTTATTCAATTTGCCTTCAAAATTTTCAATTTCACCGCACTAAATTTTAGTTTATTTAATTCACCGGGATCTATAGACTTCCTTTACTTTCATTTCGATGATTGAAGAACTTCGACTACAACTTAGTTAGCTATTTTCTTTAAGCTCTCCCCCCGAACAAGCTTTATCGAAGAAAAAAGTCTTTTGCCGTCGTTAATATTCGACTGATTTTCATGTTTATTTTTTCTTTAATTTATATACATAAGTTTGTTTAAATTTCTTAATGACATGTTTATAAAATAAAATGCTTAGATCGTTTACAATTTTGTAATAAATTACATTTTACATTTAACACTCTATAGTTTTATTTTCTTTATCCAGGTATAAATATACGAAGATTCATATATAAATTAAAAAAAAAAGTGAAACATTACACTGAGAGCGAAAACTTAATAAAATTTACTATTGTGATTAGAAAAGGAGTGACAGTTTTGACAAGCGAGAAATTTTAGTATGGAAACTAACAATTATTAGTATTCAAAATAGCTATTTTTTAAAATTTTCAGGTATTAAAAATAACTATTTTTCATATTAAAAATGTTCACTTGATAAGACTGTCACTTCTTTCCTAACCACAATAACAATTTTTATAAAGTCTTTTCTCTCAGTGTAATTAAAAGTGATGGTATACATAATTTTGTATGGAATATTAAATATTTTAGTACTAAACTCTTCCGATAAAAAAAAGAAGAAAATATTTCATTACGACGTCTACTTTTTCTTTATTATCTTTTCAATTTCAGCGTGTTAGGTACGACGAGGCGGGTTGTTAATCAAGCATGTTAGCAATTTTCCGTACGAGCGCTCGTAAATCGAGTCGATCCGCGTAGGCGAACAATCGGACGAATTCAAGAAAAGAGTCGATAGGAATCTTTCGGAAAGATGAGCAGCAGCACCTACTCGTCGGCCGATCGGCTTGGCATTGTGACGTTTCGAAAGGGCCGGTGCACGTGCGCGCGGATTTTTGCACGAGCGCGCCGTGTTATTACGTTCTTCATTAGCTATTCGCCGCTCTCCGCTCCTCGTCGTACGTCCTTTTTTTTCCTGCCTTGCCTCGCGCTCTCCTATACCGGCGGCCCGACTTTTTTTTTCCACCGACGTCCTTATCTCCGTATATGTACATGCATATGCATGCGCCGGGCCGACGCGGAGTGTACAAACCGCGAGTCTTTAATAAGGAAATTGCGGAATGTACTTTTACGGGAGAGACTCGATTGCTCGTCGCTTCCAGTCATTATTTTTCAAATGGACTTTTTATTGGCGAATCAACTTTTTATTCAATCTCCTTCTTCTTCTGTTTTTTTTTCTCTCTGTAGCAGCGGAAGACTTTGTAAGTATAGATTTTTATCTGGCGCATTATAGTTTTAGTAGTTGCGAATTATTTTAATTTTATGGAATTTTTTTATCAGGGAGCTTACAAATTGTACGGCGCGACTCAAGATTCACGAATAGTTAAGCTTTAAAATTTAAGACTTGTAGAACACTGATTATTCTTCTTCGAGTAAAGGGGAAATTTCGGTAAATTGTAATTGACGTTTAAATTTAGTGTCCTTTTTACCCCGCTGGAATTGTTATTATAAATTTTATATTAATATACAATATTATAAATTTGTTAGAAATATAAATGTGCATAGAAATATTTGCATAGAATAATAGAATTTGACGCAAATATAAATTTGGTAAGCTTCTATTAGCGTTATTATATTCACATTTTTTAGTGTACTAACTTTTAACGAATTAAATATTAATTAATGAAATTAATAAGGAAAATGCATCGTCACTCTTTTTTATAAGCCAAGCTAAAAAAAAGGCAACTGCACTGCTGCAGTGCTTCGAATTGCGCAAAATGAACTCCCGCAGCAAGCAAATAAACAAAACAAAAAAAAAAAAGAGAAGCATGCAAAGCGTATGCAGCACCAACGTCACCGGCGCGGCTTGTAATTTACAAAAGAAAACGAAATATCGCGAATAGCGGCTCGAGAGGTGCATAACGACGCGACACGTACCTACAATTACGAATTCCACGAGGGGCAATCATCGCCGAAAGGATTTTTCCCGGCGGCGCGAGGCGCGAGATTAGCTCGGCTCGTCCCGGGGTCCATTGTTATCCGTTCGATAGGAACGTCTCTTTTGTTGTTGTCCCGCATCATCCCCTCCCCCAGCCAGTTGGAATTTCACCGCGAAAATATCGCCGATATGTGGCAGTCGCGGTCCCACTTTTTTTTTTCACCCCGCCTCCATGGAACTCGAATATTTCTCCTTGCATTGTCTTCGGGACGCTGAGGGGGGCACTAATTTCGCGATATTTGAATAGCGTTTACGACTGTCAGGTCCGTCGCGGCGGAATGCGTGGGTGACTTTTAGGAGATTGCGCGCCGTCGGGTTACTTAGAGCGTCAAGTGCTGTAAAATGAAATTTTGAAATTGCGGCCTTCTACGATTTCGAGAGAATTTCATTAAGGCACTTGAGGATTTTGCCTCTCTCGAATAATAGACAATGATATAGGCCAGCTATGTGAATTATTCCCGGTGTCTGGAGAATTTTTCAAGCCGTTTTTATAGTACTCGCCAAATTCACCACTTTTTTTAACTTTAAAAAGAAAAATGTTCGATTCTGCTCTGGATAGGAGAAAAAGAATGTGGAATTTCTTACCGCAAAGCATTTCATCTGCAAGCTCTATGGGGCAATTGAAGCACTCTCTTCGGTCTTTCATACTTTAGTCTCTAAGTATTTATTTATTCATTTACTTTTACATTGACTTATTTGATAATAACATTCAGTCAAATCATTGTCCTTAAATTACAATACAATATATTTCATAAAAACAAAAAATTGTAGAACAATGGAGTAAGAGTATAAAACATGTTAAATTTATTCTATATAGACATTTACTTCATGATATTATTGTATTAAGGACTATTTTAGCTTGTCGACTGAAATAAACAATTAAATAAATAAATAAATGCCCCCGAGCTCAGTTCGATTATTTTCAGAGGGAAGACGCGCGTGGGAAGGGCTCGATCTCGCGGCGAGGCGACGTCGCGGAATCGAACTAATTAATTCAGCCCGCCGTAGGAGCTCCCCGACAATACAAAGAGCAGCGATCCCGGAGCTCCGACGTCGCGCACTTTTACTTTCCAATCCACGCCCCGAGCGCCGGCGATGCATCTCCCGGGAGAGCAGAGTTCACGGGTGAAACGAGACGGACGGACGCGGAGAGAGAGGCGAATTAGATTCTTTTATTGCGGCTGCGAGCACTCGATCGCTCCATTCGCTGTGGGGGCTGACATTTTTTTCTCTTTCTTTCTTTTTTTTCTGCAAGTTCGTTCGGCGGAGAATTTTTCAGGCGGGTTCGCTTGCAAAATTGCCGGAGTTTATTCCCTTGGACGGGAATATAAATAGATTTTACGAGGAGGGGAAAAATTTTAAGTGCGGTATATGCTTCTTTGTCAAGGGGAAATTTTATCGCTTCGCTGATACACTATGAAAGATAGTGAACCCTTTACATTTTTCATTTTACCGGGGGTACGTTTTGAGGAAAATTCCGCGGTACATTTTTGACAATTGAATTTTTCACTTTTTTTTTCTCTCGGAGAGTTACATTCAGTTTTCATCTCGAAGAATTGATCTTACGCATTCTTATGTAAAAATATACAAAATTTACAACGCGACGTAAAAAGAATACGCAATAATACGTACGAAAAAAAAATCTTCGTAGGAAATATGCATCAAAGTGAGTTCACTGTGTTAGTAGGTCGACATTTATTTATAATACAAAACCAACAAAAGAAGAGTACGTCGCCTTGTAAAAAAGTTTTAAATGTAAATTCACGGTAATTCACGCGATCCCCAAAAAAGAAGATTCCGAAGGAAGCTAAAAAGTAGGACGACTGGATAAGTGCTCCCTCGAAAAATCTAATGCAATTAAAAGAACAAAGATTAGAAAAGAAGCGGCTGAAAAAAGGGAAGAAACGACTATCGGGGGAACGAGCACCGGTTGCAAAAGTCGATGGCGAGGGGGGGAGGGGGACCGTCGGCTAAAAGTAAAATAAATGAGATTGAATAAAGAACGCGATCTCTCTGAAAGCGCAGAGAAAAAGAAGGAAAAAAAGAGAGAAAGAAGTCAGCGAGGGTGGGGAAGGAGACAAAGTTCGATTGGGCAACGCCGATTGCCGGGTTTACAAACGCGGCCAGGAAAGAGGGTGCGAGGAGCGCCCGTCGGTCTCCGCCTTGAAACGAGAAAATTACACGCGAGGAGTTGGCCCTCCTCTTCTTCTTTTTTTTCTTTCTCTGCAGGACCGCCGGCAGGAAAATAGCACACCTCCGCGAAGCCGGCGAGGGCTTAATTTCCTGCCGGTGCCGATGCCGCGATGCGATAGCGGAATTTATTTTATAAGCTCGCGTGCGGGGTATAATTGCCGGCTTATTGACCCTTTGTATGATCGATATATTTTTTTTTTATTTTATATATTAGTTTTTCATTTCTTGCGAAATTAATGGAATCTTACCAGGAGAGTGTCACATCTACGGATCATCGATTTAAAAGAAATTAATTTTTTTTTCTAGCGGGAGAATAATAAAATGAACCAGTCAAATGTGTTTTTACACTGCAAGCTTTTTTATTTAGCATATAACAAAAATCCTTCTCGGAGAAAATTTTCGAATAGCCTCATCATCATTATTCCGTTCAATCAGATATGATCTTAGACTAGTCTATTCTTCTCTTAAATAAAAGATTTAAAAAAAGTATTTGTAAGAAACTATATCTGTTTATTTATTTACTTATTACAAATATAATATTTATTCATAAATTTTGAAAACTACAAGGCAAAGTTTTACATACCTGACTTGCTCTAGTAACGATGTTACTATAAGCAAGTCGAAAAATGCACTTTTGCTTTATAAACATTACAGCAGCAATAAAATAAAAATTAATAGAAAAAAGAGTCAAAATAAATAGTCTAAATTTCTTAGTTATTAAGTAATTAGTTCTAAGATTTTAGTTTTATATAGAGCCAGACCAGCAAACAAGAAGATTTTTTTTCCTCTGCTGGGTAATGATTAAATAACGTTATATGTATATGCATTTGTATTATTATACTTTGTGTATTATTTACTTTGGTAACAACTAGATAAATAAATAAAAGATTTACAGAGACAGATGCTTTTTAAGCTTACAAAAACTATTGCGAAAAAAAATTTTGTCGATGCAGTTTTTAAGAGGGTATCACACTTTTGCAATCCCCGGATTAAAGTGCACACTCACTGCATGCATTAAGAAACATCCAGCGCGTAAGTAAGTAAGCACTTGACTAATCACGGAACAATAAGTCCCGCGCATCACGTCGCATGAACGCAATCCCCATCGCCGATGCTTGGAAAAAGGCCGCAATCCCTGGTACTAATTGTGGAACATAATCGCGCGGCATCCCGAATCGCGGGTCGGACAAGGCCCGGATCCGCGGCCGGGAGAAACAATCGGGGCCGTTGCGCGATCGGCACACTTTTACTTTCGCGCCCCGCCCGCGCATCCCGCGCGGCTCGCGTTTGAACGTTTGACCCGGGCACGAGTCGCGGCCGGCGATGATGATGATGATGACGAGGACGACGATGATCCACGTCTCGTACTTTCATAAGCGCTTATTAACCGGGACGCGCCCGACAGTGCAAATACGCGCGTAAGCGAGTGCCCCGCGGCCGAGCAGTGCCTGTTAGCGCCAGCCGCTTTAGGCTGCCTCTGATTTACCTAATCCGTCGGCTCGGCGAACGTGATTTACTGAGCTTTCGATCGGCTGCTAATGCCCAATTTAATGACTTTATCGAGCTGTGCTTATCATTTTTATTCGAGGCTAATTTATTTATTTTACGCTATTTAATTCGCTTGGTGTTGGGCGGCTCGCGTTTTAAGCTTTGCTAAGGCGAGATGCACGAACGATTGTCTCGAATATTTTTCCGTGGATCCACGTCGTTAATGCCATTTATATATACTACATTTGTGTGCGCATTTCGTAAATTAAATTAAGTGAGATGAAAGTTATATTCGATGCACGTGTTTAGAGGAGCGTTGCAGTTGAATTGTACATTTTTTTTGTTTCTTATCTACAAGCTTAGTACAAGTATTTTTTTTACTTATATTGTTGTATTAATAATTTAATCAATGGATATTAAATTAATATGAGTGAAGAAATATAGTGAGATTGGCTATATAAATTATTTTTTTTTTATTAGAAATTAATTATATTTTACTGGGTAGAATACAAAATTTGGGTGTATTCTTGAGTATGCAGGATTAACAGATTTAAATAAAGATCTAGTTGTTAATTACTAATTTTAGTAACAAAATTAACTCTCTGGCGCTTTCGATTAGTAAAAAGCTTTATTATACCAACATCCACAAAAAAAAAGTACTGAACAAACAAAATTATAAACTCTTCTGCAGCTACTAAAAACTATTTGGTTTCAGTATCAAATTCACATCTTCTGACTGCATTCTAAAGTACCCCCCAAGTAGCTTGCCTAAATTTCTCTCGTCAATAACTAATAAAAAATTCTGAATTTTCTATTAAAATTATGTAACCTGTCAGTAGCTCATCATTACTCATTCAATATTTTACTCAACCCCCTCACAAATAGTTTTTTCATTACATTTATTTTCATCAGAACTCAGCGAGTAGTTGCCAATTTTCCATTATAGAGTCACGTAACCCACCGGTAGTTCATCGAGCACTCCGTCATTACAGTCGCGCAATAGTTTCATAAATAATTTTTTCGGTAGCTTCCCGCGTAAAAAAATTTAATTTAGGATAAAGTTTAGCCAAAGTTTATGTTTGGCGGTCCTTCATATGAACATGGGCAATGAGACTAAATAATAAATAATTTTGCAATACTTTATACAAACTTTCAGATGAAGTATTTCTTAAATTTAAAAGAAGTTCACATGACGAACGTTAAAAACAAATAAATGTTAAGATTATTTCTATAACTTCAGCGATAATTTGTCCGTTTATATCACACATTTACAAACTTCTATGAAATATATAAAAAACAAGTTCGGTAAAGTCTCATTGACCATGTTCATATGAACGACCACCAAAGATGAACTTTGGGTAATCTTTATGCCAAGTTAAATTTTTTTACGCGGTCGTTGTCGCCAATTGAGAAGGTGACGAGGCGCCGAAATTCAGAGTAGCGCGCGGCAAAACTACGGAGAGCATCAGAGCCGGAGAATGCTCGAAAATCGCTCCGTCAGTGTCGAGCACTTGGGGATCCCCGGCGTCGACGCGTGCCGGTGACGCGGCGCGTACGCATACGAGCATAAGTATGCGCGAAGGTGACAGCGTTACGTGTCAGCGAGGCCGGCGTGCAGCTGACTTTTGCGACGGGCTGTCGGCCCGACTGATCCCGTTACGTAAGGCGCGGGATCCGATGACATCGTGATTACACCGATCCGCGCCCCGACACCCCCGTGAGGATTTCGGCACGTGTGCGGATCAAGTTTCTTTCGGCCTTTTTTTTTAAATTCCTATGCAACTCCGATGCATCTTTATCGACTGCCTATATGTAGCTTCTTGTTTTGTATTTTTTTGTATTTCAAATTTATTAATTTTCAGGTAACTATTTATACATTTTAAGTATATTTGTTTAAAATTAAATGAATTTATTTGTTTCTAAATTTTGGCAGTTTCAAAAAAATAATTAGTTAATTCAACGAAATATTTATTTAACTCGTAAATTCAAAGAAATATTTAACAAGTATTGGTCTCTCAGTGTACGTAATGCACTGTAATAACAGTAGAAATAATAATTTATTTGAAAAGTTATGACTATATTTTATAAAAAGTAAATTTTTTAACTGTGTGCTATGCTTTTTTTGTAAATTAAATGTAAGTGCGTTTTTTTTTTTTAGGAAAATGTAGTCTGCGTTGAAAATTTTTGTAGAAATTAAAAAAAAAGATTCGAAAAGTTTCTCTAATTTCTTTATGGCCGGGGAAGCAGACGTGGAAAGCCGGCGGTGATCATACTTCAGCGACTCGATAAAAGTTCGAAAATTCGGTGTAATCGCTCGCGTAAAAAGCTCAGCCGGACGATTCACTCGGACGCGATTCAGTGCGAAATCTTGTTTCTTTGCTGAATCCAATCATCACGGATAATCAATATCTGCTCGCAAAAAAAAAGATTTTTCTCTCTCTCGCCGTTCTTCTATAGCCGAAAAAGTATGTGCACACATGTAAGCTCGACCGATCGCAACAAAAAACGAATAAAAAATAATAGCGGTCGAATTTTCGGCTCTTAATTTAGATTCGGAGGATTAATATTAACAACTCGTTCGAGTGATAATACTACAAAAGCGCGTGGGACATCGCGATATGCACATTGTAAACTCGCGCGCGCGTTACGATTCTGCTCGGATCGCAATAAAACGAGAAGTGATGTTTGCCCACGGAGAGGCCTGTAAAGCGCTGGATAAATATTGTTGAAGATAATCTCGGATAATTGTGTGTAACTAAATGCGGGAATTATGAATAAGTGTACGCTTCGAGGATGACGCGAGTAATTACTTATGAAAAAGTTAAGAGGCACGGGATGAGCGGCAAATTGAGAGGGTAGGACGGCGCATGAAATACGACGTGCACGAAATTTTCAAATACTAAAGAAAGAGAGACGTTCGCGGCTGTTTAAGAATAATGAAACGGCCTCTTAACTTTTATTCCAGCCAATTAAGTATTGCTCGCGAGGCGATGCAATTTTTTTTTTTCGAGAAACATCTCATCGCCTATTATGAAAGGAATTTAATAATTTTATAGTGCTTTTTTTTGGGCGAAAGAATAAGGCTGCAAAATTTAATGTTCTCCTTAAAATTATATCTGAATCTCGTATGGGTATCTAAAATATTGTTTAATGCGTAAACGAAGAGGAATGCAAAGGAACGTTCACTTAGTGTTTTGCGGAGCTTTTTCCTCGGGGCGAGTCCGAAATTAAGATACAAAGTTGGTAATTTTCCCGAAGGTGCCGGCTGATTGAGTCACTCCAACGATAAAAAGCATGCGTCGTTCAGACGACTATGTTTCTTTTTTTTTTCTTTTTTATATTCCCGTCAGCGAGTGCGAGAAAAACTGCCGACAATTATAACCGGGAAAATTTGCATAACACGCAGACTTTGGTAACATTTGAATTGGCGTTAATTCACGGCACCATTAGGCATTTTCTTTTCTCATTAACCCTAATCTCGCGCGAGCGGGCCATAATCGCGAAAATTGTAGGCGTTTAATTTCGACAAAGTAAAGAGGTGCGCGCGACCGCGTAATCTCGCGGACCCTCTCTCCTGTCGCATGGGCGAGGCAATGACGAAATAATACTTTTTTTTACTCGTTTGTATAAACATGCTTTTAGCGAGCAACAATTTCGTATATCACTCGTTGGCCTAATCGCGTTACGTAAAGTACGCCGATGCGAATTGCGATTCATAAGCGATGTTAATCATACTCTGTCATGTGTAGCACGCGTCCAGACGCGCATTCTTTTGCAAAAATGAAGTCGTGCGCTGATGCGTTGTTTTGAAAAATAATTTCGTTTGCTTTTATGGCAGAACGAAGTTAATTGCCCGAATAAATAAATGACACATTCGGATAAATAAATAAATGAATAATTTGCGTGGCGTTCAATGTAGTTCAAGTTTTTAAGCGCCGATGAAATCTTTGTACAACACAGTGAAACGTTGCAACTTACAAACAGGCGAAGTAGCATTAAATTTGCCTAATTACCGTGCATTAAAACACCCGGCGCGCATTTAAAATCTCACGCAATCGTCAAACCAGAGGCTCATCTCGCGCGAGAATCAAGTTTTAATAAATACTCACACCTATCCGCGTAAAATCGCAAACGTAACACGGTATATTCACTTTCACCGGGTCGAAGTTCGACCGGTCAGCGCCGAACTTACCATCCCCGCCAGTGAAAAAATCGAAAGCTACTAATGCATGTTCATTTCGTAATACTCTGTAGTCAGCTGTTCGCCAAGAAAGCGCACCTTTTTTTCTCATTGCGCTACGGTGAAGAAAGTTCGCTGCCTTTTTTTTAGTTTATTTACGGGGCGTGGACGTTGAAAAAACTGTTTATTAGTCGCCCATCTCCCGCGGATGAAGTGGCTTGAATATTTACAATGCGGGATTACGTGCCTGAATATTATGACGAAAACGGAGAAAACAATGGCAAATTAATGGAGAGTCCGCGCGGAGAAGCGACGATAAATATGCATGGAATTTTCCAATCGCATCGCGTGTACACCCATTTATTTGAGCGCGCGTCGTACAATCTCGCATTAATATAAAAATATCTTTTGCTCGTTCGCCAAAAGAGAACAAAAAAAAATTAATATAAAAAACGATCCGAATTTCATAAAGAATAGTTGCCAGTCGTTTTCTCCGTCTCTAGGAGGGTTATACACATCCGAGATTTTTCATAAACCGCAATACGCGGAGGAATTTCATTAGCCGGGGCCGCGCAGCCAGAAACGCGAGGCGAAAAAGTCGGAGGCTCGTGCAAAGGGGAGGAGGACGCACGACCGCGGAATCCGGGGGCATACATAAGCAAGTGAAAAAAGGCCGAATCCGGTCCGGCGTAGATTATTCGAAGCCCTCACCCCCTCGGCATTAGCATGGGTCTCGCGATTTGCAATCATTATGCCGCGGTCAAAAAGCGCCCGGGCCCAGACGGATCCCCCCCTCCGCGTCTCGCATGCAAAGCTATGCAAAAATATTTCGCGCCCGAATATTTACCCCCTGCCGACGGCGCCCACCCTCCCCACCGATGTAGCGGCCAGATTAGACGTCGGGGGGCTGGAATCGCTTTAACGGCTTAAGTTGAGTGTCTTCGCAAGGAGGGTGAATTTTTTAGCGGCCAGTCGAATTAGGGATGATGATCAGAGAAAAATTAGGAGGAGATTACTCGCTTTTTGTTTTGGAATTTTAAGCTCTTGTCTTTTACCTTCGTGCACTTGTTAATCGAATATTTCTAAACGAAAATTTATGCCGAACAAAATATTTTAAATGATCTAAACGCACGAGTAGTGAATTATTTGTTTACTCGCGAGAATTTAACAAGAAAATTATTTATGAAGATAAAACAATATCTGCGCGTACTATGAACGTCTGGCACGCATTTCGGCCAAAATCAAGCGATAAAATTACGGAGAAGGTACTCATTAAGCTCTCTAAAAAAAATAATAATAATATCAAACCAGAGTGAAGAAGCGAGAATGAAAATCCCGACGACACTGGAAATCCTGCGCGCGGAGAAAAATCCGTCTCCCACGGCCACTTTCGCATAATAAATAGTAACCACGAGGCGGGGTTTATAAAGGAGAGTCCCATCCTCGAGTGGCCCCTGCCCTAATGCACCGGGGAGCTTTCTTCGCTTGGCGGCGAGTGAAGGAGAGCCACGAGGACGCTTTGATACAGTCGGCGTGGTTTTTTTTTCCGAAAATCGAGGCGGTACCCGTCGGTTATTCCGCGGTTAACTTAATTATCCGCGGCGACGAGTGTAGTTCCTTATTATCTGATTCGACGGCAAAAAAAAAGTGCCGGTCAATTTGAATTAAAATTCGGTTGTTTTACTTTTTCCACGAATTTTATTATTTATCGTTGCTTGTAGTTTTAACGAATTTAATGACCAGGATTAAAATATTATTAACAAGTGCTCGATTCGTCTGTTATCTTTTATCGGGGCCCCGTAATAAATGCCGATAATTTAAAAGGATTAACGATGGAAGAATATTGATCGCCGGAACGTTTGACATTGTTTCAATGGGATTATGTTATATCAAAAGCCACATTATGCAGAGCGAATTAATGCACGCGAAAATTTAAAATCAATATACGCGCTTGAATTTGTGATGTTGCGAAATTCCATTTGAGAAATTTATTTAATTTTCCAGGCGTAACGTAAATCTAATTGTTTTAAAATTAATAGCTTTTGTTTTCGTATATGTACATATAAGCGCCGCCGACACATCAATGCTATTGTTTTAAGCACCTGGTGAACATTCGTGAATTTTTCATTCTTCCCGAGTAAATATCGTTTCTATGTCAATACGAGATGTTTCAACTTTCTTTCAACGGACATTGCATAAAATCAATTATTACGCTTTCATTGTACAATCGCCGAATCAAAATTTAAACGGCAAATTTGTATCCCTTTAATTCCTTCCCCCAAACGCTAACAGCGAGCAAACGAGAAAAGGAGACACTGCACTGAGAAAAATAATGAATTCTTAAATATACTGGACAGACTTTGAACAATATTACCGTAAATAAATTCTAGTATAAAATTTTGAAAATTTTGCAATAATTATTTAAATATTTCTCTTGTTTCTCAAACCATTTTTACTCAACATTTCAGTTATATTTTTCTCGCCGTCTAAAATTGAATTATTGAAATACTACTACAACAAGTAAATTTTAACTGAAAATTAATGGAAAAATGTGCACTTTTGCACCGCAGTAGTAGAGTCTAGCAGAGTACTGCAGGTGTTAGTAGAGCATCTTCCACTAATTTTAGCAAAATTTTACTAATTCAATTTTAGAATGCAGTGTGCAAGCTACCCGCGACTGAATTCATACACTGAAAAAAAATTGTTAATTTTAAGGAAACGATTTACTTCAATAGTACTTATTAAATATTTCCTTGAATCAAGTAATGATTCCATTAAAACTAAATGAATTTATTTGTTTCTAAATAAATTTAGTAGTTTCAAAAAAATTATGTTTTAACTCAATAAAATATTTAATAAGTATTATTGAAATAAAAGTTTGCTTAAAATTAAGAAATTTTTCTCTCAGTGTAAAATCCAGAATAAATAAATAAAAAATAAATAAAAGACAAAAAAAGGAGAGAACGATCTGAAGACTGACCTTAGCGTAGAACATGTCGAAGTATGACCGGCTAGTTTGGTCGTGCGGGTTGACTCCCTTGCGCGGCAAAAGCTCGATTCGTGGCGGGAAAAAGATCACTGGAGAGGCGCGATGATGCGGCACGTCGCTCTCGGTTGGCGTGCGGTCGTGCCAGGCGAGGCTCCTTATATACAAAGCGGCGGCGCGTCGCAGCGTAGGCCTAGTGAAAGGGGTCATCCCTGCCCGCCTCCTCCTCCTCCTACCGCGCGCGGCATGCACGCGGCGCATCTTCGCGTAGTCGCGGCCTTTTTTTTCTCCTATCCTCTCCTCTCGCGAAAGGAGAAAGAGAGAGAGAGACATTGTAAGGCTCCGCGACCGCGAGCCCGACATCCGGATGCGCGCCCCTCGCCTTTTCGGCAAGTCCGCGTAAAAAAATTTAAGTTAGGATAAAGTTTACCCAAAGTTCATGTTTGAACATGGGCAATGAGATTTTACGAGATGAAATGAGAAGTTTGTAGATGTGTCATATAAACGAATTAATTACCGCTGAAGTTATAGAAAATAATTCTTAACATTTATTTGTTTTTAACGTTCGTCGTGTGAACGTCTTTTAAATTTAAGAAAAACGTAAGGACACCCCCTCGACTGAATTTCAAGTTTTTTCTTTATGCTTTGCGTTTTGATATTAGACTACGGCGTAGAGAGGTTCCTGGTGCAGGTTTTACGTAACGGCCGCGTGGTGATGACAGAGCGTTTTTTATTTAAAAAAGTTGCGATGCTGTTACTGTAAAAATGTGCGTCATTTGGGATTGTTGATAAGCGATCGATTCGTTAATTGTGCTCGTTGCCCCTTTCACATCCCCTCGGCGCTGTGTGGCCCGCGGGTCGACTGGTTCTTTCGAAAACCAACGAAAGAAGCGGTTCGAGTGTGACTGCTGCGTGCTGTCGTTGCACAAGACTGTAAAGTCGAAAAACATTTTCTTTTTTTACGTTGCTAATCGCTTTATTGGGATTGAATTTGAAATAAAAAGTGAGGTTTTGCATCTTTGAGCGTACATTTCATGGAAGTGAATAATGTCGGTACTTTGTCAATGTCCAATTTAGTTACAAAATTATTGATTTATCATTTTTTTCTCAGAAAAACGTGTAACCTTCATCGTGAACCGGGAAGTGATTTCGTTAGCTGACGTATCTATGTTGATAATGTGAGAAAAGGGTCGTAAAAAAGGGACTTTGAACGACCCACAGTTGTGTTTATACCAAGGTCAAAACTTTTTTTTTATATATAGTTATGTGATAATTGTAGGTCCTATTAATTTCAAATCGATTCAATGGCCATTACTTAACGTGTTTGATCCGATAAGTTGCGTTGCGGATGGGTGTCTAAAGACGTGAATGGCTTGACTTTCAATGTAAATGATTTCGATTGTAACACTGATAATTATAATTAACCTGTCGATAGCCTCACATAAAGATCATTCATTGATTTTCGAAAAAATACAAGAAAAAAAAGTTTTCACGTCCAAATTGTAGTCTTGACGTCTGATGAAAACTGATTAATACGCCGGAATTAATTTTTGTGCAATATTTATGAATTTTTAATTGAGCAATTCATTTTTTGCTCAAAAAAGCGTTACGCGTCGTTTTTCTTTTATTTTTCATTTGTACGATATTCGTATAATTTGTTTATATAAAATATTTGCAGAATGCATAATACGTGTCATCTTTAATTTGCTTTGTATATACGTATGCAGATAAAGTTTAAATAAATAAATATTGTCTATGCAGAATCGTTAATAATTGCTCTGAACAAAAACAAAAAAATGTAAAAAAGATTGACGTTTGATTTTTATTTGAACATATTAATTTTGAATAAAGATTACATAAATGTGCGGCTCACAGTTACGAAAACTACACGAACGTTCAAAAGTGATTGCACGCAATAAGCGAAGGATTTGATGCGACTTTCTTCTTTGCGTACACTCAATATCATACGTTAGATATAATCGATATTTATTGCCCATGAAAGTGAAGATGCGGTGCTGAAAATACTCCATCCGTAGCACATAAAAATGACAAAATATTCAAATTCAACTGCTAAATCAATCAATTTTTTGCCTCGGTATACTTCGATAATATTTCGTCTAAAAAAACCGCGTACCCAGAAATTGAATATATGTACCATTCGAATGCAACGAAAAATTTTCCGCGGTCGATAATCGAAAGTACCGTTAAAATAAATTTTTACAAGCCGAGCTATCTGGCGAAAAATTTATGGAAGTCCGAGGTCGCGCGACGTTGCGCTATCGATTTTTCAAGATCTTGAAATGTCAGAGCGGGGCACGATCGCTTACATGGAATCGCGCGAATTCGGCTATTTTTCCACGATCGAAATCCAATTTCAAGTTTCCCGACGGCGGCGATCATCGCAATGGCTGAGCCCCCGGACGCGCTTGGACCGCATTCGCGCGAAATTGCGATGACTCGCTCGACCAAAAAAAAAAACGTGCCGAGCTCTCCGCGCTCATCCGATTACACGAGGTGAGTACATTGCAGTAATATTGTCATGTTGTTTAAAAAAAAAGTTTGACGGTCCACTTTTTTTTTGTCTCTCTCGCCGATTGCACGAATGTGAAATATTTAAAGTTACCGTGAATTTTTTTCGAGGATTTGCGTGCTTGTGGATAAATGACCAATTGCGTGAAAATTGTTTTGTAAATAATAAAGCAGATATTGTGTGAAGGGAATTTGCATTGATGGTTTATTGGGTATATTTAAGATATCTATTTTGCGTATTTTTTTTTTGTATGTGAATCAATAATGTATACAGTTTTTAGATTTAAAAATGTTACATCGAAATTATTGTAATTCAATTAAAAATGAAAATAAAATTTTTGTTTTGACATTTTGAAATTAACGAGAGTAAAGATCATTACATTCCGATTACTATAGTTGATAGTAGTTACTCGGCGGTGATGGCGTTTGAAATTGCAGTTTCAAAGTGCATTAGATTAACGCTATACGGCGGCAATCACCGCCGAACACTCTGGATTACAATATCAACCTACTCTTCGAATTTCAATGTTTCGAATAAGTACTTCAAAACACCTTGAAATGAATAACTTTTCTTTTTACATTCTCCTCCGGCTTCGAACTTTCCACCGGCTAAGGGAATAAAATGACCAAACTTACTAAGGGGTATTTTCAATTACTTTTTTAAATGTTTTTCCTCAAAGGAAAGCGATTTTGTTATGACATAAAATTTTTTTCTTTTTTTTTTTTTGTTAAAACTGTATACCCACCATAAGCTTAAATGTTTCTAGTATTATATTTCCAGTGTCATTATTTTTCAATTTTAATGATCAAATTTATAATAAAAATATTTAAACTATATCGGTGTTTTTACCACGACTATTCCTTTTTTTTGTACATGATTTTTTCGTTCGATGCCACTTTTACATTATCCTTAAAGTAAATACCTAAAAAAAATCTGTAAAACGCGAATCCCGAAAATATCAGCTATATGGCGAGCATAAAAAGCTTCCCTTCGATTTTCGAAAGTTGCGCTGTGCGATGCACCTGCGATCGTTGCCACACGCCGCGAGCCATCGTCGCGTTCAGGGCGGTTCCCGGCTGCTCGGCCCCCCACCCCGTGCAGCTCGAATTGATGAAAACGACTGCCATTGTCTTTGGGGCTTGGAGCGCCGCGGCGCCTCTTCCCTCTCGGCGAGGAGGATTCCGATGCGCGGCGCCGCGAAGTGGGTCGTATCACCGGCGAACACGCGCCGGGGTTTCGTCAGGCGGCCTCACAATGCCTCCTTCAAAAGTTCCAGTCATTACAGGGGAGTCGCGCCGCCACGCACCGGATTATTGTGCCGCGAGCTCAGGCGCATTCCTGAGAGCTCCGCGAATCCTCGACGGGAGCGGTGCTATCCAGCTTCCATACGGGATCCTTTCTTTTTCTCGCCCGGTCGACGTGTGTACGGTGGCTTCCGATTTTTTGTTTGTTTACCGCGGACTTGATAATCGATCTGTTGACGGTATAGTTATGTTCGTTTGATTCATCGTCAAAATTGTGGGCGATTTGTCATTTGATTAACGATGCCGCGGCTTTGTGGCAAATTTAATTTCATTGAGTTGCGCGCTTCTGGTTGTACTCGGCTTTTTGTAAATTCACTTTACTGTAAAAAAGCTTTGCATGAATTTTAATGCAAATTTCGTTGGCTTACATGAATTATGATTAATTTACAGTTTTACATTAATTTTCATGTAAATTAAATTAAATTAAATTTAATGTAAATTCGGTAAAGTTCATGGCGCCTATGAAATGTGTTTCCAGTATTTGCATTAAATTTAATATATTTTTTAACCGTGAATTGAGAAGTAATTTAAACAATTATGGCTGAGTATGTAAAAAAATGTGTATTTATTAAATTCTAGATGGGATCTACATAAATTTTTTCTGTATATTTTATGTAAATAACTTTTTCAGGAGAGATTCTTAAATGTACTAAAAAGTGGAGTAAAATTCTAAATTAAATTATAGCACAGATATTCGTTCATGAATCGGTCGATGTATTTTAATAATAATATTATATAGACCGTACACTTATTCTTTTCACAGACAAAACCCCATATCCTTTATTTATACATAAAAAAAGTAAATAAAAAAAGTTTGCAAATAAAAATGAAGCGGGATCGGTCGTGAAAGCAACGCACGCGCAAGCGGAGCATTTGAAATCCGACGATTTGGGATGAAGGGGGACTCCGAGCTCGAATGTTATTGGAATTTCGTAAGTGGCCGAACTTGAAACTGCGAGACTCACTCGAGCTCCACTTGTGACGAGAATTCGTGCTTTGACACGGGAGAGGATCTGCGAAGGAGATTATTCGACGGCCGTGTAACCAACATTTGTGGGGGGGTTGCTCGACCCGCAACGAGTGGATAAACTTAACGCTCGATATATATTGCAAAAAAATAAATAATATCGATCCTTTGTCACGCGATAATGATCAGCGAGCAGTGAATTTTCGATTGCTCTTCTATTGTTAACCATTTTTCATTCGCGCGATACTTTTTTTTTCTTTTATTTTGTTTTCAAACTCGCTTTAAAAGCGAATGCGATCTTCGTCCATAAAACAACTCGATTGCTCGGTGTATCTATGCCTTTTTTGGAGAGGACAATATTTTTTGAAAGTGTACTTTTCTTCATATATATTTGCTTTAATATATAAATAAAAAAGAATCCAGATTAATTGGATGAACGGTGGTACGCGTAAAAAGCTTTATTCAGTTTAGTCTGTCTAGTATAAATTACTTTGGCATTATGCTTTAGATTTCATATACCAGTGGTCGAAGTTGATCATGATTATTTCGAAACATTTATGTATTTTAAAATTAATACAATTTTTAACAAAAAAGCTTCGAAGCGTTTGCGGAGAATGCCTCTCTGTAGAGCTTTTTTATGAAGTTTTGTAATTTTTTTAAAGAAAAGCTTCATAATCTATACAGAGAGATTCACTTTGCAAAGCTTTATTGGTAAAGCTTTATAATTTTAAAGGAAAAGCTCCGTCAAGTGAAGCTTCCGATAAAAATTGTAGAGCTTTTCTTCTAAAAATTACAATACAATTGTGCCAATAGACTAAAATTCCGATTAATTTGCAATTAGAATCGCTAGATTGTATACAAAAAAATGGTATAATTCAAAGAAAATATAAAATCCAGTAACATTTGAATACTTGCCTCGACTTATTGTTTTAAAAATCGAAATAAAAACGTATTAAAATATTACTCTATTTTATAAATTCGCCAAATTTTATAAAATTTTAATTTCAAGTATCAACTATAGTTCCCTTTTCAAAATAAAAAAAATGAAAATAAAAGAAAATTTAAAAAAAAAATTGACAATAAAAGAACATTTAAAAAAAATCCTGAAAATTATGTATGTAGGTAAAGCTTCCAGCAATTTCATGAAAACAGAACTACTGGGTGCAGCAGAGCCATAATAGACGTCTAACGGCAAACTAATAGCCATTAATCGGCCGGGATAAGAGGCTGGCGCATAATATTTACGTTTCGGCAACTTATCCACTCGGTCGGAGTGGCGCTCGCTCAAAGAAAATCAGCTTAATTGAATCGAGGGGAGGTTCCCCGACTTTGCTTGGAAACTTCCCCGCACCCTCGGTCTCGCCTTGATTTACGGACTTTTTTGTCGCGCGCGCCAATAAACAGCCGCGCGGATTGATTTATTCCGCGGGTCGCAGTGTTTATTAGCCGGCGCCTCGCCGCGGCCGCGAAACTTTCGATTGTTTATGGAGTAAACAAGTAGGAAAAGAAGCAGGAAGGACTCCTCGATCGGAGGCGGCTACTATATATACACGGCGATCACCGCCGAGGGACGCCGAGCGTGATTAAGTTACAATTATATCAGTTTTCGTTACAAGGATGCGGCCGATCGCCTCGAGGATGGCAATTTACGTAATTTCTAAATTTAATGAAGTCTAAGAGGAGCTGCGCTCTCAACGCTGCGTCTTATATGCATTTTAGCGCGATTATGTTAACTGCGATTTTAGGTTACATCAGTCGATATTTTTAGTGTTTTTTTTTCTTCTACTTCGTCTTATCCTTCTTTCTGTTATTTTTTTTTAAAGCGCGGAATATGATCTACTGACATGGGTGAATGGGGATAAACCTGTTATGATTATCGATTTGTCTTTGAGATAAAGCACTCTTAATTGGAAAAAATGATGAAGGCTCGGTGAGTTCCGAGAGAGAAATCCGCGTCGTGGACGGGAGATGTGGCAGAAATTTTATAATCACACATTTTTTCAAGGAGGTTCTTACAAGGATTTTGAAGGATTTCATTTTTTTCTCATTTATTTTTTTTCATCTCGCCGATTAATATGGAGTCCTTCCTTTTAATTGATAACTTCTCACCTCGCAATCCATTATTCAGTTGTACGATTATTAATGAGCGATATTGGATTCATATATAAGTAGCTTATGTGCCTATTAACTTGTTTAATTTAGTGCCTTTAGTAACGCATTATTAGGTAACAAATCGAAGCTCAGCGATTTCATTCAATTATTCCTTTTTATTTATAACGATAAATAGATTTTTCAAATTTACCCATTTTATTATTATTCTTCGACATGGAAATCAAACGTTCGCAATCAATAAAATTAAACCGTATTTATACTTTCAATCATATTTTAGCACAGTAAACAGACAAAGTGACAATTATACAAAAAAAAAACATAACAATAAAATATAATAAAATTAAATCAAATTAAATAAACGAGCAAGCGGAGTAAAGTAAACTTAATCAGACCAACATAACAAATAAAAAATTAAAAACAAAATAGTAGCAACACCGACAATTAAGCGATCCTGCTAAAAATCGTGCGTGTCACGCTCGATTCCTCACTTAAATAAAAAATAAAAATATACAAGTCAGTCCGCTGTCAGTCTGCCCAGCAATCAGCCGTCCCTCCTCCCATGGAAGAAGAAGATCGCCTCTAACGTCGAATCCTCCTTCTTTTCAGCTCTCGGCGCGCGCGAGACGCAAAAGCATAAATGATAATCGGCGCTGGAGTTGCGTAATCGACGTATTCCGGGAACGAAGGTTATTACACGAGCAGAAATCGTAAAAGCTCGCCGTGTAAATAGAGAAAATCTTTTATTAATAAAGCAAGCAGGAGGGAGGGGGTGGGGAGGGTCGGGCAGGGCGAGGAGGCGAGAAAAACGTCTTGCCGCTTTAATAAGAGACGAGCGGAGCGCCACGAGATTTAAGGACGCGTCCGTTACGTGAAGCGCATTAATACGGTTGGACCGGGATGTACGGCCGGGGCGTTTGGCGGAGGTTCAACTTTCAATTGCCGCGCGGACTCCCCCTCGCCGCGTGCGCCCAACGAGCAACGACGTGGGGGTGGGGATGGATTAAAGAAGCAAGACGGTCCCGAGTTATGCTTTCTGTTGAATCTTATTTGGATCTTGTTTTTTTTTTATTTTCACATTTTTTTTATGCCGTGGGTTTATGGGTGGGTGGATTAGCGAGATTAGGGATCAACGCTAAATATGAGATTCTGTGAGGATTCTTTTTTTCTATTTTTTTTTACTTTGGGTCTTTTAATTTGAGATAATACAGTGATAATTAAATTTCAGATTTCTTTTTTTTTAAATTGACAATTTTTTTCGGTTATTATGTTGAACGAGGAATTGGGTAATAGTTTGAGAAATTTTGTAATAAACAATTTACTTCGGTTACCAGATCATAGAATTTGTTCTCCACTGTGGAGATAATAATCAACATCTGTGAACACGCAGACAAGTTGGTTGCCTCATATTTAGACTTACGTATATATAATCATATTTTACTCGTTAATATGAATTTAATTAGAGAAGACAATTAAAATTTGAATTTATTTAAACTAAGATGTATATATTTTACTTAAAAACTGGGCTAATGTCTCTAAAATTTTATTAAACAAAAACTTTATTTTGAACGAACAGGTGGGTTCGTCTAAAAATTATGGAATGAAAGTGAGAATAAATTAAAAATTGATTTTCGTTGGATTCTCAATAAAACAAATTAGCATAAATTTTGTACGTGTTAAAAGAAATGAAAGTGTACATTTCGTACATTGTGTATTAAACCGTGATTATGCAGCAAGTAGAATGAAAATCTGCTAAAAGGATCAACCTTGGAATTCTGTCGTGTTAAACCGTCCCTAGAAGTGTAATTTATCTCTGTTCGTATCATTAAATGACTGTTCATTTGTAAATGCTGTGAAGAGGTTTCATAATGTAAGCTGTTAAAAAGCTTAATTTAGAAGCAACTCAAATACTGATGTACAAATTCTATTCAATGGAAAGTATGCATTCAGTAATTTTGTCCCGTGTTTTACATAGAAAATTGAAATATACAGTCGCCGGATTTGCATATTTTCATACTCAAGCATTTTAATTAACACATTCTTCATTTCTGTCGCGATAAGCATCGGCTTAGCTTTAACGATAAGCAGTTTTTGGCAAAAGTAAATCTAGATAAGGCTTCGTTCTGCTGAATTCTTGATGTTATAATTTAGTATCTCTTACGCAGTTAATATCACTTCAATATTAATGCGAAATTCGCGTTCTTCAGGGCGAAATATCTTCGTCCAATTTCGGCTTTTATTTTGCTATTAAATGTCTATTTAGCTTCTACATTTTCTCATCTCAAATATAATTTTACTCGCATTTAATCATCCTGAGCAAATAGTAAAATCGCGGAGACGCACTTTTAATAACATCATTTTGAACGGCGACTCCGAGATATGGCCGATTCAACGGTGCCCATAATGGGTCCATTACGAATGAATTATGCGAATAAAAAAGGTACTTTGCTTAGTACGATTTTCGAGATTATGATATTAATTATTTTTATAACATTTGCATGTTCCACTGCTGTGCTTATTTTTTGTTAACTATCGGAGATCGTTATTGATAATAAAATAATATTCATAATAATAAAATAAATAATGGCATTCCAGATGACCTAAAGTAGTTCTACAGCTCTAAATACAATAAAACATAATTAATTTATAAAATCAATTCTTTTTTTAATAAATAAATATTTTGCAAGTATCAGAATTAAATCTGATAAAATTTAATAGATTTAATAGAAATTGACGACTAACGGCCTCTATGAATTCACTAGCATAGTCAAGGAAACTTAGGAGAAAGGAAGAAATTCGCAGAAGTTACCACGAGAGTAGCCGTTAAACTCGCCGTAGTATATACTATGATATGGAAAGTTATCGGCAGCTGCAACACACGAGATTTTTGGGTAAACATTAGAAATTCTCGTGTAATTCGAATTACTAATGATGAATCAAGCGTTTCAACAGTACTCCAATAGAATGCGTTATTTTAGATTTCTTAAAAAATGTGAATTTTGAAATTTGCATTTTTATGTATTTTAATTAAAACACCGAGTGCCAAGTATGAATTATGCGTTACATTCACTATTTATCTAAAAATGAGCCAGAAAAATTTACTTAAACTGAATAAATATACACTAAAATACAATACATATTCTACGATTACTTTTTTTCGACTAGCTTTCTCATTTATTCGATACGAGGAATACTTGTCGCATTAAATAAGTGCATATTCACTTACTCGAACTAAATTCTACTTAAAACTGAATAAATTTAGAGAGTAACTACAACCCTTAAACAGCTACCCCCAAAGTCAAGCATCATTCTGTCCAAAATCACCAAACTTAATTTTCCGAAGAAAAATGAAATTATAAAAAATAAAAATAAAAATAATAAAAAAAATTTCTTTTAAAAAATAAAAAACAGTAAGAGAATCGCTTAGAGTTCGAGACCTTTCACGGAGGTGTTAGGCAGGTAGCAGTAGAAGCTTAAGTGTCGTCGTCCTCGTCGGCGGGGGCCAAGGCCTCGACGGCCCGATCCCCGGAGAGTTCACTTGGATTCCCACAGAGAGCGAAAGAGAGGGAGGAGGTGGGCTGGGTCGCCGTTTGAGCTATCAGTGTCGTGATCCCGGCCGCGAGTTCGCTTGCGTAAATCTGCGAGGCCCATCGGGAGCGCCTTGCTTCTTTTACTCTTACTCCTTTTTTCCCCCGTGCAGTCGAGTCTCGATCTCTGGCTTTTTCCGTTGTTTTTCTATTTTTTTTTCTTGCGATAGTTTTCTAAAGTACACACGAGTTTTATTTAATTAACGGCATTCCCAAAGTTTCGTGACTTTTTTTCTCAATATTTTTAAGCAGTAGCCATAGTGCTATTTTTATTTTCAGTGAATTTTTTAAAGTATACATGAATTTTATTTAATTACAGGCGTTCCAAAAGTTTTTTTCAATATTTTTAAGTAGTAAGCGTAGTGCTGTTTTTATTTTCAGTGAATTTTTTAAAGTATACATGTATTTTATTTAATTACAGGAATTCCAAAAGTTTTTTTCAATATTTTTAAGTAGTAAGCGCAGTGCTGTTTTTATTTTCAGTGATTTTTTTAAAATACACACGAATTTTATTTAATCACTGGCATTCCAAAAGTTTCGTGACTTTTTTCTTAATTTTGTTTAAGTAGTACGCGTAGCGTAGTGTTTATTTTCAGTGAATTTCTAAGAGACATTAGGATGAACTGAGAAATTATTTATACTTATCCTATTAGTGACAACTAATTGTATACATTCATGATAAATTATGGAATGTTGTCACATGTTAAATAGACCTTTCTTTCTCGCATTGTATTCAGTTTATTTATTTAAGCTCAATATACAAAAAGCTGATTAAAGCTCATTTAAAAACAAAAGAAGAGAACATTACTAAATCCCTCGGGTTCATTCAAAACGGCAGGACACTTGTGCAGCCATCGATGGCATAATCAGCCCATTTCCCTTCATTTGGCCGGCGAGTGTCGACGATAATGCCGCAGACTGGGGCTCGGGGCTCTTTGTTCGATCGACCGATCGATTAGCCTCGGCGATGGGTAGAACAAGTGGCTCGCCTCTTACTTACCTCGGGCTCTCTCGAGGTTTCGTTCTCACGTTGAGTTTGCACGGGGCGAAGCGGATCACCTCTGCTCACCCGAGCCACATGTGTATATAGTACCCAGCGCGGCGTCGTGCCACTGGAATCCCATAGGCTCGTTTCGGCTTATCGCCGAGCGGTGATTTATTTGCGGATTTGGCGCTGATGGGCTCCGTGCCCGGTGACGTACTTCATCGGCTTAGAAATTGTAGATTTTATTTTCTGGTTCGAGTTTTTTGATCGAAGAGTTCTGTTTTTTTTTCGTTCATTATATACGATTCTGAAGGACTATAAAGAAGAGATTTAGATCAGATTTTAAGTATAGGCGCGAAATGATTGTATAGAAAAGTAGACTAATGAAATTAAGTACCTGTGAATCTATGTTTATCTTACTCAGAGGTAATAGTGCTACTGTTTTAAAAATGGTGTCTAATCAAGTCCTCGGATAGCTGAAGTAGAATTAAAATTGTTTGGATAAAAAATTTTAAACGTAAAATATAAAGAAAAAAAAAGATTCTGATATCAGTATTACTTGAAGCTATTTATCTTACCTTACGTCTCAATGAATTAAGAAATTTATTTTCATAAATATTTCTTATATTTTTACTTCATTTCACAACATGATATTTTCATCCGATTGAATAAATGTATTTAAAAAAAAAATAATAAAATTTTCGATAAAATTACATTTTCCGTCATTTATTCTGTGAGCTCGGGATCGGTGCAACCGCATCTCTCTGAAAGTATGAATGTTTATAGAACATTTTCATCTGAGGTTATAATTTTCAAATCTGAAAAGTATTCCTATGGAAATTTCTTAACGCTGATACTTATTATTCTGTATCTTCAAAGGCATTCAACACATTATTAGGCAAAAGTATAATTTATACTGTTATCAGTTTCTTCATTCGATTTGCATACGTTTTTCATTTACTGATATAATTATAGAGAACATTTTCTATGTTTGAAAAAAAAAGTAAATAAAAAAGGAATTA
The DNA here is from genome assembly GCA_018906775.1 of Sycophila sp. Sp_5. Taxonomy (NCBI): domain Eukaryota; kingdom Metazoa; phylum Arthropoda; class Insecta; order Hymenoptera; family Eurytomidae; genus Sycophila; species Sycophila sp. Sp_5. The sequence goes on along the minus strand of JACCID010000019.1, from coordinate 559,059 downwards.
AAAATTAACGACCGGCAAGCTATGAGTTCTGGTTTCCAACTGAAGACATCAATAATTTCTGCAGAGTAGAAACTTCATCGCTGAAGCCAATAAACGGGCCGTAAAATCAAAATCGCATATGAGAAGATAAACCGTAGGTCATAATCGCCTGATCTGCTTAGGGAGTTCAACCAGACCGGCGTTATATAACCGCCGGCAAACTTTGAGCGCCGCGCAAAAATCGAGTCGTGCGCGCTCTCGAGAAGAAAATCCGAGGTTCTCAGATATTTCGCAATTGGTGATGCACGCCTGTGACGTCCGCGCCCAGAGAAGTCAATTTACAAAATGTCACGTCCGAAAATAAGCGACTGCTCGGATGAGAAAAAAAAGGATCGGCCGTTGCGTTATTGATGGACTGATCTCTCGGGGGCACTGTTCGATCGAGTTGCAGTTGGTGTAGAATTCCGCGACTCGATCGAGAATAAAAAAGATTTTTTTACCCAAGGTTGTGTAGATTCTTTGATAAATTGCGATACGATGTGGAGAGCCATCGATTCCAATTAGGAATTAGGAAAGCCTTTGAAATCTTGAAAAATTATCAGGATAAGCTGCGTTACATAATCTGGGCTTTACTGCTTATTGTCTCATCTTTTTGTTTTGCTATTATGCAAAAGTTTTGCTTTTATAATGTATTGCGCGGAGAAAGCAGAGATAACCATGTATTATTCCTCCTTGAACATTTTAACTTAATTTAGGAGTTTTTATTTATAAACAAAGATAAAGTTTGCATTAAAAATTTGTAAATGTAGAGTTTAATATTCATGATTAAACATTAGAAATGAATAATACAAAATATTCTGGTTGCTAAAGAACTTTGAAAGGTTAAGCATCAATGACATTGAAGGCCGCGTGGGGGACATCGTTGAGTGCACATATTTTTCATCGACATTACTCAATTCGATCTCTGGTGACTGATTTAGAATTTAAAATCTATGATGGTTCACGTCGAAGCTATCGGTCTACTTAGTGACTTTAACATTCCGCATAAAATAAGAAAAAGTAACGTTTTAATGTTGCGCAACCTTTCCTTGAAAAGAAAAATTTATAATCCAACAATTTACGACACATAATTTCATAGTAACACTCTGAATGTTCATACATCGACATCAGAACCGGATTAAATTCATTCACTTTTTCACGGATAATTTCGCTGAGTCCATCCTCGATGTATGATTGATGAAGATCAATTGAATTTTCTCACTTCAATTAAAATTCAAATCCTTGACTTTCTTACCTAATAATTTTCGATTATGAATTCTAATATTTAAATCTATTCATAGATTCATTTCTCTCGAAGAAATATCATTTAGCGAGGTTCGTAAATTTTAAAGAGAGTTTAATGCTAATGACTGGGTCATCCCTAAACCCATTTCTCATACTTAGAACAATGCGCACGATTAATATCCGGACTCAAGGTCAACGTCTGTTGAGGGGCGTCGAAGTAAAAATAAGAAGAAAAATAAGCGGAGCCATCGACTTTTTCCTTTTTTCTGGAATCGGCATTCTTGCCGATTGCACAATCGTTGGACCCGGCGCGCAGTTCGAAAATTATGGGATACGCCCGTTGAAGGTCCATCTGTGCGGCTAACGAACTGATGCGACGTTAGATCGATGAAATTCGAGGAAACACGTGAAAAACTGCAATCATTATTTTTATCAAATTTTATTTTCAATTATCTTTTTAATTAAAAGCAAAAAAAGCTCTTTCGAAGTTCAAATACAATTCTGCAATAAAAGTCTTTCCTTAAATTAAAGAACACGACAATCTTAACAAACGCTTTTCACATATTTCTCTAAAACATCGTGAATTCGTGTACCGTATGATTTACTCAACATGTTGTTACCTAGATTCAGTCACTTGGCCAATAATAAATCACTGAATACTCAGCAAGCTTGCTATGAGAGAAAAAATGACTTTCTAATAGTCTTCAGTTTCTGAAGTCGACGTACAAGCTTGTGACAAAAAAAAATGCGCAATTGTGCAAATATTTTACATAAGTTTTGTCCTTACGTAACACAATCACATTTCGTTTGTTCTTATTGCGCCAATAATTCTTCTTGGTCGACGGAGAATTTCCTTTAGCATCTCCACCTCCTCCACAATCACCGTGCAGTCACCAGAGAGCAACGTCTCCACTCGCACTCATTTCCATTTCTCTCTACGTACCCGGCAAAAAAAAATTTTTCACATAATCCAAAACAAAAAAAAATCAAAACTTTACACACTCGAAGAATGAGGTAGAATTTTCGGCGGAACGCTTTGACATCGTGACAAGATAATAAAGGAGCAATAAACTCCGCGAGGACATTGCGCGAGCATCTCGTACGATGTATGCCAGGCATGCGCTGGCCTCATAAAGGCGTCGCGGTGGAAGACAATCGAGTCATTCATCGGATTCCTCGGAGGAGGCGAGCTTTTTCGCAATTAGCGCGCCGCCGCCGTTCGATAATGACGGATCCCCGTTGCAGCACCCACGCGACGCATCGATAATTCAGCCGCGGGGATATCAAAGGAAGGGAAGGAGGCGACCGAGGATGACGGCGACGCTTTTAGCAATTCGCTCGCGGTGAGAGGTCGCGAAATTGTTCGCGCGATTCGCGGTGCGCCCATTCGCGCCGCTTCCATCGACGTCTGCATTCGCGAATAAAAAATTTGTGCTTTGTGCCTTTCGATAGGAGGATACCGCGTGTGAGGCTGAAATGTGAAATTTGTTTAAACAAATTTAATAGTGACGTTTTTATGTTGAATGAACGAACGACTTTCCCTATACAGTAAGTCACTAGTCATCGTTTCTAAGTGAATCTCAGATTTTCAGATTTAGAGATTACTCAACATATTTATTTATCTTACACCTTTCTTTACATTCAAACTTGCGCGGTATTTTAATGCTTAAAATTGAATGAAATTTTAAAGTGTCGTTCAAGTCGTCAAAAGCGAATAGGAAGGACTTGTTTCAAAATTTCTAAATATTGTTGAGTTCATTGACATCTGTTTAAATTTATTGGATGATAAAAATTATGACTTTTGCTTAATTTCGAGAATATTCCGATAGAATAAGCTAAGTTTGAGTTTTCTATTTTATCACAAGTCGTTCACACGAGTAAGAATGCGCTTGTGGGAATGCAATAGATTGCATTACTTTAGAAGAGTCATTAATAATTTTAAAAATTCTATGCAGCTAAGGTTCGTATAATTATGCATAGCTAATTATATCTTATACATTCATTGATTTATTAAACACGAAAAAAACGCTTGCAGCAAAATTTAATATGTATAATATATTGTAATATAATATAGTAATGCATTTAAATTTACTAGATAATTAATTATAACTATAAGAATGATGGATAATTAATCTATCTTTTTGTGATACAGTAGCATCAAAAGATTATGCAACAAACTTTCAGAAAGCACAAAATCATTTTAATATTCAAATTTATTTTCCGTTATTTTTATTACACAATAAATTTCTATAGTGAATCTAGAATTTATCTGCAAAGAGTTATAAAAACAAAAACAAAAAAAATGGTTCTGTTACGTTTGCTTGTATTGTAAAACACGCTTATGATGCTTTAGTAACATTTATATTTGTAAACATTTATTGTTCTCGTGTTTCACAATTTCTGGATAATCATCTGTATCATTTTTAATGAAAATCTACTACCAATTTTTAAATAAATGTATATCTTAAATGAATATCCAATATCAACTCTTGCAACGTGCACCATTATAATGCTTTCACTTTGAGAACACAATTGTAGAATAATTTGAGGATTGCATGCTTCCATTGCGAATGTAGGCTAAAACTGTAAAGAAACACTTTATAGCTAAACGACGTTACATTTTATTTTATTATTCTTTTAAAGAACAAAAGTGTTTATTTTTGGTATATTAAAATTTTATAGATTTTTTTTATTTTGACCACCTGGGTTTTTTTCCTTGTCCGTTGGGGCTAAGTAGTAGATTTTTTCATGGAAATTCCTAAACATAAACCTCATTGATGAATCATAAAAAAATTAATTAATACATCTCGAAAAACTGGTCTGCATTTCTAAGAGGCTGTCGACTTAAATTTTGTCAAGGTTCCATTTGGGAATGTTAAAAACGAATGTTTAGATTAGAACAAAAAGAAGTTACTGTTTAATATTAAAAAGAGATTATTTTCATTAGGTTTCTGACCTTTTACTTTTTTTTACCAAATAGCAAAAATTTTAGTTAAAAAAAAAAAAATTTTAACAGCTAAATCGAGATGTTCATAAAAAGAAGTTCTTTTTGGAATTGCAGTTTTATTCTTTTGAGAAATAAGAAGGGAAAAAATAAATTTTAAATATCTTTAATTTAATAGTGTCGTTTTAATTTTTAAGTGTAACTGTGGATGTTATTCCTATTAATCATATGCACAATCCCTGTACAATTGACAGGTTTTGTATAAACATCATAATTCAAAATAATTAAGTGAGTCTATTATAAATACAAAATTATACCTAAGATTCGCACTTCAAATGCGTGAAAATAATTTTGCATTTATAAGGTTCGTTAACTTTCTACTCAAATTAAGCCTTGCGTATTTTATGTGCATATATCTCTCTTCTGTTTTTGAAGCAATTACTCGTAACATTTTCAACTCCATATTAACATGAATTTTCTTAATTTCATTTCACGATTATTTACGTATTTCTGACGCAATAAATTTTACTCAATTAAAAATTAAAACGCATTATCATTTTTAAGCCAAGCTCTAAAGTAAACATAACTAATAATAATGGTAATTGCAGCGTCAAATTTATCGCAGTTAAATTACTCGCTCTTGAAGTAAACGAGAGAAACCTTTCAATGTCAACTAAGTTTCAAATAAACATGTCTCGCAACTTCTCTATACTAAAGTTCGAATAATCCATCAAATTAGATTTTAAACTTTTATAAATACTAAAATTTTGTATGTTACACTTATAAATTAATTCAAAGTTACCAATACTTAATCAATATTCAGGGATTTGACTCCCGTTTATTCCGATATAGTGTGTATAGAAAGAAAATAAAAATTAAAATAAAAATAGGTAAAAAAAATGAAAATAAAAATAGGTAAAAAAAAATCAAAATAAAAATAGGTAAAAAATCAAAGTAAAAATAGGTAAATAAATCCCCTGCAGCATCTTGTATCTTCTTGCGAAAAGAAGATTAAGCAGTCCGACGACCCACTGTCACCTCATTTGCCCCGCTCTATAATTTCGACGATCGCGAAGGGTCGCGTCGGGGAGCCACCGCAGCGAATCGCCAGCCTCACGCAGCCACCACCCACTGTGTGAAAAAAAAGAGGGAAAACACGCAGTTGGCTTGTCTTTACCGGCGCAAAGTAGGAGAGGAGCCGAAATCTACTTTCCCGGGTTATGTAAAAGCCCGCTTGCCGGCGCTCGTCTATACCGGGTGTACCGGGTGCGCAAGCACGGTATAAAGATCGCGGTGCCCCCATCCGCCCGTAGAGTCTCTCACGAACTTCACTGCCGTCTGGATCTGCGGAACACCTCCTTCCCGTGGGTGTGTATTCTGCTGCGCGTGTCCCTCTCTCCCCCTGGGGCGCGCCGTCCCATTTCACCCGACCAACCAACGTCATCCTTTCTTTTCTCTCTTCCAGTTCTCGAAGGTTTAAAAAAAAAAAGGCAAGTGCGCGCGCACAGGCAGGATCCAGTGGTGGAAGAAGAAGAAGTGGCCGCTCGACTAGTTGCGCCCGCAGCAAGCTCCCTGCACTTTCTCACCGACGACCGGACCGCGCTGCAGCCATGCGACTTCTGGTGAGTGCCTTCAGCCGGCGACGAGCCTTTCTTTATAGCGACTGTCTCCCGCGTTTACGTGTGTGCACCTAATACGATGCTGTTCGTACGTGCTGTTGAATAAAAAAACTTTTACTTGCGTCTTTTTTTTTTATTTGAATTTTATTTATTTTTGCTCGGCGGATGGATGCGAGCGCGTGTGCTTGAGAGCGGAATGCCGAGAGACAGATACGCGATCTGTGATTGTGATTTATCGATAAGGGATGAGGTATCCTTTTGTTGAAGCGCTCGTGGGAATATTGACGGCATAATGTAATGCAATTCTAGTTCGTTGTCTTCATGCGGAGTTACTCATTCTGATCGATTCATGAACTTCGCCTGCTCGATGAAATTTTTTCTGTTTTTTTTTTTACCGAATGGATTTTTAAAACTTTCTTTTTAAGTTAATTTTAAAAATAAAGTAGTTAGGATTAGTTGTCGAAGATTTGTTTAAAAAATAAAAAAAAATAAATAGAATGGGTTGTAGAAGATTTAACTTCATCTTCAGTGAAATTTTTATACAAATTAAGTAATTGCAAAGATATTCCCGTAGAACCAGTTTTTCACATCATTATGTATAAACTTTCGAAGTGCCAATTTACTTGCTCAGTCATCTGAGCAAATGCATACTTATTATAGGACTAAATACGTACATCAAGTAGATACATGCGGGGACTAGTCAGACATACATCAACTTGCTTAGTCAATATAAAAAATAATTTTTTTTCTGTGGGTAAAATTAGGAGGTGACGTAAGCCTAATTATAAATAAATTTTTCATTTCAGTTTAAAAAAAAAGTGAAATAAAAAAAAAGTATTCTTTTATTTTTCTCGAAAAAAAATTAATCAAAAATTTGAGATAACTTTTCTTTCCATTTGCATATTCCATTTCGAACCTAAAATCACATAACTTTGAATACGACTATGCTGAAATTCCATTGGTGCGATGTTTTTAATCTGACTTTATTTTCTTCGCGACATCCATTTGACTAGATTACGACCAATTAGAAATTTCTAAGTTTTATTCGTAATATTTAACTTTACCTTATCAAAAGCCACTAATCAATTAAATTACTCAATTTATATTAACAAATAAAAGTAAATCATTTAAGAAAGACTAGCTAATAAAAATAAAAATTAATAATTTTATCTTAAAAAATAGAAGTAAATCAACTGAAAGAAAATTAATCATTTATCACATATTACCTATAACGAATAAATCTATAAAAAAATTATTTATCCTCTTCCATGTAAGAATTTTACGCCTTTAAAAAGAAAAAAAAAGAAAAAATAATTCTGGTGAAGAATAAAAATGCCGGTAATCGTTGCACTCGAGTGACCCGGAAAGGCGGTGGCGCGGGCGGGCGTATCTCACCGGGGAGTGGCGCTCCTGAAACCCGCAAATCGGAAAAACCGACCGAGGGGGGAAGGGGAAGAAGAAAATGGTGGCTTACCGGGGCGTGGGTAAGTAAGGTGCGCTCGTGCCGTTACGACATGCGCACGCGCCGTCGAGTCCCCGATTGCGTCACCGGCGGCGATAGGCCGAGCACCGCCGACTCCTCGATTATTGCAATCGCGAATTTGTTTTCTTTTGATCGACGCTTTAATCGCCATGCCACTTCGAACGGCTTAGTCGACAGAACGTTGAATATTCAGTGTTCTAGGAATGCAAAAAACTGCTACTTTAATTTTTTTCTATATAATTTATTGTAATAAGCACCTTATAGAGCGGCTAATTCAAACATTTATTTGGAGATAGATTTTGTGCTACTATAAATATTGAAGAGTAGTTACAATTTGTTTGTAACTATTTTCGTTCAATTTATTTCTTAAACTCTAGATAATAATTGTATTGTAATAAAGGGCAATTGTGAATATAAATTAAAAGTAATTGTAGATAAATAGTTTTTCTAATCGCTGCATTGTTCCGTAATTCTTTAAGTGAATTAAATTTACTCGCGAGGTAATTGTGTTATTAACGTTACATAATCGTTGGAAATTAATATCATAAAGGGAAAATCATAGAAAAAGTAATAACATTTTCTATTACGCGAAGCTATAGCGCGCTTTTGCGAAATTCTCTTTTAAAGTACGGCTGTAAATATTTTGATCGCAGGTAACTCGGATAAAAATTTAATTAACCAAATGATTGTAAATGTTATTTCAAGACTGCACGCTACGGTACTAATTGTTTCGCAATTGTGATCCTCATTTACTGCTCACTTTCTGCAAGGCGCATTATCGTGGAAAATGAGTATCTAAAGTGTATCCATTTATAAAGTCTTTACACTTGCCTATTCGAATATGCTCCTTTCTCCAGAGATACTGCATCTTGATTTAATTAAATTATATGTTTGCTGTTGCATCAAAGTTTATCTTATTACCATTGCAGCGAATGCCCCAAGAAACTATAAAAGATTTACAGCTTATTTAAATTAATTATAACCGAGATTTACGAGGCAGTCATTACTTTTCGATTTACTCTTTTATGCTACAGAATTTAAATAAAATAGAATTGAACACATGTTTTCAGTATTTACGAAAATTTATAATACTCTAACGATCACCATGTGATAAATGGTACTCTTTTGAATAATATAATTTTCAAAGAATTAATACGGCCAGTTAATTCATATTTATAGTTAATCCAAATGAGCATTAATCTAAATGTACAACTGTAATAAATGAAAATAAATCTAAATGGAAAATTCATTTTTCAGTTGGTAGCTTCTTGTCTTCTGGGCTTGGCCCTCGGTCAGGACGACCTCTACTTCCGCAAGCCGGAGAAGATCATCAAGGCATCGAACGACGTTGGCGATCGTCTGGGCAACTACGCATTTACGTATGAGACCGAAGGTGGAATCCTGCAGCAGGAGGTCGGAAAACGCAAGTACGAGGGTACCGACTCCGAGACCCAGCTGATCCAGGGTTCAGTGCAGTACAACGCTCCTGACGGCACCCCCATCGCCATCAGTTGGACAGCCGACGAATTCGGCACCCAGGTGTCCGGTACCCACCTGCCCACTCCCCCACCCATCCCCCCAGAGATCCAGAGGGCTCTGGAATGGTTGGCCAAGCAACCCAGCACCACCGAGGAACCCAACTACGACGCCCCCACCACCAAGCAGGCCATCCTCAAGAAGCAGACCTTCAACAAGCCTCTGCCCCTCAAGAGGCAACAGCTGTGAGCTGCTCGCGGCGTTCAATCGACGAACAGGGGAATCGCACTCAGCAACTGGCCTTCCTGACTCGCCACTTGCATTTTCGTCCTGCGGTGGGTTGTTAGCTTCACTCGTGAATCGGCAGTTATTGGACTATCGTTACAAGTCTGATCGATTGTTGGTCATGTTGTAGGGTGACTGTTGCTGATGTTGGAATTGCAGTTGGTCTGTAACAGCGAAAAATACTCCTTTAAAATTGTAAAAATATTGTAAAATTCTGATTTTCCTGAATTAGAGTTTCTGCATTTGCAATTGAAGCGATCAATGTTATGTTCTTCCTCTGTTCAACGATTTGGAATGTCTTTAGTTTTTAAGTTTGATGTAGGTTTTTTTATATCGTTTTTGTATAGTTCTATAATTTACAGTAACAATTATCTTCGTACCTGTATTCAGACATTTATTTTTAGCGCTACAATGTGTGAAATTTATTGATATTAATCTGCAGTTAATAAGCCAAATATGCATATTTTCGTATAACAACCACACACATTTTTCACATAAAGTTTGCACATCTGAAATTATTCAGAAGGTTCAGTGAAATAAATCGAATTATTTTTAAAATTATTACATTTGTTATTCGTTATTCCCTCATTACCATTAATCTAAAAATTATTTATTATTTTAATTTCTAAATAAGACGTCATTTTTAAGTGTAAAAAATTAAGAATGTTAATAACAGCTGTGGTCAAATAAACTTGAAAAAAAATTATTTTATTCGCATCATGCCGCAGAAGAAGTAAAAGAGATGACTAAAATAACAGTTGGAAGAGTTTTTGTGAGAGTTTTTAACTGATTATCCATTCTTGGAAAAATTTAATAAGGAAATTCATTTATCAAATATTTTACTCAGGAATCTTTGAAAATATATACATTTGCTTCAAAATGTTTAAAAGATTAGAAAAATATAAACATTGCAATAAAACTTAGAGATAAAACGATCCATTTATTTTTTTTTTACTAAAATGTACACTGTTAAAAAAAACATTAAATTTAACTTAATTTACATTAAAATTAATGTAAAAATGTACATTAATCATAATTCATGCACGCCGATGAAATCTGCTTCCAGCATTTGCATTAAAATTCATGCAAATTTTTTTAATATTAAATTTTTACGATAGCCTTAATTCTATCAATCCTAAAAAAATATCATCTAAATAAGAAAAAAGAAATTAATCTCGTAATAATAAATTTTGCTACTTTTTTAAAAGCTAATATGTTAATTAAATATGACCATCCTTTCTACATTATCTGTAGATCCTCAAACAAGCTTTGATTGACTCAGTCTTAGCAGGTAATATGAACGATCCTCGAAGAAGATGCTCACATAACAAACCTACCATGGATAAAATCAAACTAGACATGTTAAAACTTTTGAATTAACATGCTAGATGTCGTTCACATTCAAATTTTGAAAAAAAAGATTTTTTTCGTACATTTAAAAAAGTTGAATTAATAACGTTGATAAAAAAAGCATTTAGAACTACCGTAATTCCTATAGGGACTACAGTCGAATCGATATAAAGAATTGAGCTTGGTTGATACAAAGCCCTAAATACAGGCTGACAAAAAGAAATTTAGTAATACATTAGAAATTATTATTATTATTTATAATTCATATGGCATTGCAAAGAGATAAGTAAAATACTCATCATAAAAGAATAAACGGCGTTTTAAGATATTATTTTTTTTTTCAGTTTCTTTTTCTATATACTTTTATTTAATATTTGAACTTCATTTTTTCTGATTTTTATTAAAACGTTTATTAAAAATGATCAATTTGTATTTTTTTTTGTAGAATGATCGATCGTTTACATTGACTTCTGAAAATACCGCTTGCATCAACCCGCTCGGGCAAAGTGCAAATTCGTCGTAACTAAAAAGCAGTCGATAATTTTCACCTTTTAAGAAAAAAAAGGCCAACCTCTAAAATTCGTCAACAAAAATTTCATCCAATCATCCACTATTAACTTTAGCGCAGCTGCTCGCAAACCCGCGCATTACATCGTCGCACCAGTCGATCTATCAATGCTGCATAGACGGGAGACAATCCATCGACAACAAAAAAATTGAAAAAAAAAAAAATAAATAACCGAAGCGAGCAGAGAAGAGTGGAAAGCAAAGAAGCCTGAATGCTCCATTGTGTGCTTCGCAATCGCGCGATGGAGAACGAAAGTGTCTTCGGGTTACATCCATTCTCTTGCCTTTCCCGGCGTATGTACGCGCGCACCGACTCATCTCATTCAAGGAGCGGGCAATAATATCGCCTCAAGGTGACGGTGAAACGACACGCGCGCGGCCATCCTCAGTGACCCACATGACTTACTTTTTCTCGATGCTGCAGGCTTCGACTTTTGACAAAGCGATTCATTGAAGCCCCTCGAGATATCTCTAACATCCTTCTCCGTTTATCTTCTCGCTTCTTTTTTTTCTCTTCTTTTTCTTCTTATTAAAGGAAGATTCTCGGTAAAAGTTTCGAAATCTAATTTACATGACGTATCATAAACGCGTAAAAATGAGATTTTTATACGTCGTAAAACATGTGTTTTATTAGTAGTGGATATTAATTTTTGGAGAAGATGGATAGAAGTGAGAAGATTGCCCCTGGGGCGCGCGTGGACCAATGTACATACTACTGTCATTGTCGAAAACAGCGTTGTCCGATTGCGTCGCCGGGGCTAATTATCCCGTTACGTACCTCGGTTAATTTTCGAAAATTACGAAGTCGGCTAAAAGCTCAATCAGATGTATTAGGCATTGATTTTGAAAGAAGCGCGGTCACTTTACAAAGAAAAGAAACTTCGACTAATGACCGTACGAGTTTTTTTTTTCTTTTTTGACATCTAGAGCAAAAAAACCTGTAAAGTCGGTTTCTATCATCAGGAAATTTCGTCTAGGTCGTCGTTAATTAGTCAACAGCGGGGCGCACGTTAAACGTGAATCCATAACTTTCACTAGAACAAACTTATGAATACACCGCCTCAGTGTCAACAATGGAAGAGCGGAGGGGTACTCCATAGTAACAAGGCACACATTATTTCTTTAAAGGAACTCTTTAATAAGAACACATTGGTATTATACACACAAATTTAACGAAGAACGAGTAAACGGCCCGGGTGGGCATTCCTCGTCAGGAACTTGAAGTTGGTACGCGAAATGTACTTCTCAGTTCTTCTTGGGCTCCTCGTCGATGTTGTTCTCCTCGGGGTGGGCGGCGATCCACTCGAGGGCCCTCTGGATGGCTTCGGGGATGGCGGGGGCGACGGGCAGGTGAGCACCGACAGGCTGGAAGCCGTTCTCGTCGGCGGTGTAGGTCACCTGGATGGGGGTGCCGTCGGGGGCGGTGTAGCTGTAGGAACCCTGGGCGGCCATGCCTTCATTCTCGGTGCCGACGTTTCGGAGGGCGCCGGATTCTTCGGCCTTGATGCCGTTTCCGGTTTCGTAGGACCAGGCGTAAGAGCCGTCGGGGTTGGGGCCGTTGGCTGCTTGACGCAGGATGGGGATAGGACTGGAGGATATGTCACCCTGAGGAGCAGCCAGAGCTACGGCCACGAGGGCGGCGAAGGAAACGATTACCTGTTGAATGCAATTAAAGTTTATATTAATTATTTTTTCAATTATAAAGAAAAGTTGCAATAAAAGTTATTGTATAATTTAATACTAATTTTTATTGTGATCGTTTACACAATCTTTTTTTGAGTGAACCTGCGACTCTATGCTACTTGAAGGCAGTCATTTTTCTTTTACGTAAAAAATTTTGAGTGTCAGCGTAGGTTTTATATGCAAATGTCGGTGTCATTTTTTTTAAGGTGCAAATGGATGTGCATCAGTGGCTATTTTAAAACTATCGTAAATTCAGCGAAATTTCGCATGTCCATTAAGAAAGTTTAGAAATCGAGGCCTTGGCATAGTAACGCTCAATTTGATCGAGCGTAATCGATGTACAGTGTAAATTTGTACATCCAAAAGTGATTTGTTTATTCGACGATTAAGCCGTTAATACGATGTCGCGTGTTTTTTCGATAATCTGGAAATAGATTTTGCGCATCGAATGCGAAATCGTTTTATCATTCTGTCCGGAATTTATAAACGGTTCCAAAATGTTTTGAGTATTTTACGAGTTCAAATGTTAATCTTCTAGTTTTCTTGCGGTATTTTCACCGATGACATCAATCTATTCACGGCTTAACTTACTTCAATATATTTATTAATTAGAAGTAGACTAATTTTTAAATTAAATAATAAAATACTAAATAATTGAGTGTTTCAGTGCATTTAGGCATGCCACTTATTTCGGCATTAATCGCGACCTATAAGTTACTAAAAAACGTATAAATAATTAACTATTTACTGAGCAAAATAATAAAATTATTTAGCACAAAATAAATTAAACTTTATTTTGAACCACAAATTGATTAATGCAAAACGAAACAACAGATTAAAACTGAAATAAAAATTATTATAACAAATTTTCAACAACAGAATGGTGCAATCATACTAAATAATTGAGTGTTTCAGTGCATTTAGGCATGCCACTTATTTCGGCATTAATCGCAGAACTATAAATCACTAAAAAACGTATAACAATTAACCATTTACTGAACAAATTTGAAAATAATAAAACTATTTAGCACAAAATAAATTAAATTTGATTTCAAATCACAATCGTTGCAAAACGAAACAACAGATTAAAACTCAAACAAAAATTATTATAACAAATTTTCAATAACAGAATGACGCGAAGAACGATAATTTCACTTCCCCGAATTTGAACGAAGATTTTTAAGCATACGTATATGTAAGAAAAATCGGGCGCGCCTATCCAAATCGTTGCTTTAAGCAGTCGCAAAGAGCCGAATCACCAAATCACCGAAGTAGAACGAGTCTCCCTGGCAACTCCATCCGGAGGCTACTGTACTCACCAGTTGGTTCATGTCGAACGAATGGGAGGAATTAAAGCTGACTGGAGCTAAGACCCGATAGATCACCGAGTGAACTTTTTGGCGAACTGATACTTGCTACCTCAGGGCCTTCCGCTTTATATATGTCTGGCCGCGGGGGCCGCGGCACCGAAAACAGCACCTCAACAATGCGTCGTAGACGACCAACCTGACCCCCCCCCCCCTCACAGGGAGATCGCCCAGATGGCTCACTTATCCCGAGGCGCGGGCGCAGTTTCGTCAATTTCGTTTTTTCCTTTATCCTGAGGTGCCCGCGGACGAAACGCCTAATGATCGCCCCATTAGCCACATTACGGTCCACGTAATTTCCGATCTGCTCGTCTCGGAGGTTACGAGATGGCCTTATTCTACTTGACCAAAGGCGTTTTTCGTCAGGAGCGTCTGGAAAGGTCGCGATATCCTCCCAGCCGCTCATTGTTGGTCGAGAGATGATAGTACGAGTCATGAGTGTGCGAGCTTCTGCTGCATGTTTCTTTGGTGTCCTAGTTCAGTCTAGGAGCGCGTTGATCGATGGGATTTCTTGAATAGAATTTTTGTACTATTTTTTGTTTTTGTGATGAGTTTTTAGGGTAAGGTATGTAGTTCGACGTCATTTATTTTCTTACCTCTCTTCTATTTATAAAGTTAAAGCAGATTGGATGTTTTCTAATAATGGATTATCACTAATGAAGAATTTTAATTGAATTGAAAATCAATGCCTAAATATTTACGTTTTAATTATCATATGCAAGTGAGTTTGTTTTATCTTTACACCTTGGAATTTTGTTATCTTATGTCTAAAAATAATTTTTATCAATAAATTTTAAATTATACAATGAAATGTTCTAAAATTAAAATAGTAATGTCATCCTTCTTTTTTTTGTGCATTTTTATATGTAAATTTCTACTGAATTTAAGCTGATGTGCTCTTGCATAAAATATTTTAAATTTGAATGCTGCACTCTTCGATGTCTGGGGGGTAATAAACTTCTTACAGCACAATTTACAATTACGCAACTTTTTCAATAAAAATAATATTTGCCTTAATGTATGCAATGAACAAGTTGATTTATAATTCTGCCTTCATTGGAAGTGCCTGGCACATGATAATGCTTTATTCCCGAAGGTACAAGTCGCACTTCGAGAGACGAATCCGTGCAATGCACGAAGCTTATTACTCGGATGGATTTCGCTATTATAAAATAAAGAGCCAAAGGTTAATTAAGCAACTTTTTTTTTATCGACGTCAATTATTTTTATAAAGAACAAATGCAAACGAAGATAAAATGGTACAGCGACGGTAGTCGATTTGAAAAAATTAGATTTTGTAATAATTATAAGAAGAAGCGGGGAGTTTTTCATCTGAAAGCAATAAAAGTGGCTTTATTATTGCATTGACAATTTGAGGATCAGTCATTAAACCGCGATAAATGTCATCTTGGTATATGCGATTTAAATATCACTTTTATTTTCGATACCAGTTTCGATCACTTTTTATTTCGATAGAACTGGCTTATAAGCACTACATCATATCAGCAATATAAATTTCAACGAGAAAAATAAAAATGTTTTTTTTCTACTCTTTTAATTTTTATATCTCGCATTTTATTTTGTTGTAATCCTTTATACACGTTTACATTTGTATAAATATTTGTATGAACTTAAAACATTGTTCGCTGTCTTGGATAAAGGAAGACTCAATTTTCGATTCCGGAAAACGCAATTTTTAGAAACTTTTTTTTATTTTATCTCGACGACTAATAATTCTTTCTAGGAGGCCCTTCAATTATGAGAAATAAGCCATTAAGCTGTAAATGTGCGTCAGTAAAATGAGTTTATTATCATAATTCGACGCGATGTCTCCCATCAGATCACGGCGTACGCTTCATATGGTCTATATTGAGAAATCAGCTGCGCATCTCGAAGTCTGTTAAAAATTTATTTTTCCTTAATGTTTGAGATTCAGCTTCGCAGCAGACAGTTTCAAAATTTATAATTAGCTATATTATGAACTTTATAGTATTTCATTTCTGAAACTTCCGTATATGTTATTAGTCTTAATTGAACGATATTTGTTACGATATAGAGGGCAATAAAAAATGTGGTATTAAATGAAAATTCTTTAATTTAGTAATATTAAGGTCTTAATCGCAAACTTATTTTATTATACTTTACAAAAAAATCTTCTGTCTTCATCTATTTACAAAATTCAGCATGAAAGAATTGATACAAAAAGAGCTGATAGCTAATCCTGAAAGATATAAAATTATATGGATAAAAAAGTCGGAAAATCTTGAAATCAAGATTAATAGTATTTTTGGCATACAGAAGTCTACCTGGTGGTGCAATAGGTGAAAATAAGTGACGAGTCGCTGTTTTGTATATCGACCAAAAGGCGTCGGATGCGCGCGAATCGCTCGGAGCCAATTACGTCACGCTTAGCGCGACCGATTAATTTCAAGTGACGCCCATAATCTCGATCGCCGCCGATAATCCTTGCGTCGCGATTACTCGTTTGTAATTTTGTCGCTCTCACTTTTTTTTACGGCCGCGACTAGTCTTGAAGTTTATTCTCCGAGACAAATCAAGTGTTAATTCAAATTTGTGCGATACGCAGCTTCTCGTTCCTGGCTGTGATTCGTCATTGAGCGTCTTTTTTTTCAATGTTTTTGAACTTGACAAGATATCACATTTTTGTCTTTTCTTGGCCAACTGCCTCTATTACTGTATATTAAAATATTTTTTTTACGTTCACTTTTATTATTATAGCATAGTTTTTGGATGAAGTTAGAAAATTAAAGATAACGTTAAGTTAATAGTAAGGTAAGGTACAACAGTAAAATGAACTTGAATGATATTTTTGACATTTGGAATGACTGCAGGCAAACGATTATAGTAAAATTATTCGAAACATTTAATAGCCCTATAATTTATGCACCTTTTCTTAACAAGTTGAAAGAAATAACTTACAAATCTAAATGTTAGAAAATGAAAAGCATCGAATATTTTTTTTATGAACGTTAGATGCTCATTTCATCATCTCGGATAAAAATTTGTGTTTTAAATTAGCGTGAACTTTACAATATAGCCTTAAAATTCTTTGCTTTCGCATAAATCTGGAAGGAATATTCTAAATTTGACGCAATCGAAATTCTTTCGGTTTATTTGGAAAATGGAAAATATTTTAATGAACTGCGTATATTTGACAACGTTGCTTAGACACTTTTTTTCATAAAAATAACGTCGGGCTGTAGTTTAATAACATAAACAACATACTGCTTGATTAGTCCTCTCTTAAAGAGTGACTATTACAATACAAAATAAGTAAATTAAGTAAAATTAAAAAAATTCTTTGTTAGTTTGATTAATTTTCTACTTCAATTTAATTCACAATACATACGCATAATAATAAATTGGCAAGTATAAAAAATATTACGTTATTTAAGTATTTTCAACACCTTCTATTTATGATTTGTGATTCATTTTTTTCATCACTTTCCTTTTTAAAAATATAAATGTACATCCATAATTTCAAATATCCCTCAAGTATATATTTTCTCACCAAAAAAATCGCAGACGCGTAAAAGATTTTTCCTTCGCATCTCTTGAATTTTTAAATTCTATAATACTCCATTCGCGTGCATTACGTAATCGATTCTTCTCGATCCTCCCGAATACTTTATTTCTATCATTACCGAATTCCCCGAATCCGTCCCGAGTTCAATGAACTCAGCGAATCCGCACTGCGTAATATCAAGCCCTGCGCACTGAACCCTCCAACCACCCCTACCGTTTCGCCTCGTTTACCTTTGCAACAGGTTCAATCTGGAGCACACAAAGAGAAAAAAATTCTCTGCAAGCCGATAAATTCACCGAAATTTATTCCCGAAGACGCGCGCTGTGCGCCGCTGACGCAAAGGTGTCGCAAGAATGTCGAGAATGTCCACCGGCACCGAAAACACAGCCACAGCACGCTCCTCAACGTGGAAAGAAAGAAGAAAAAAAAACGGCCTGGCAGGGGGAGCCGACGGGTGACCCGACGGGGGAGAGCGACGTTAACGCCACCGCGTGCAAACACGCCCGTGGGAGCCTCCTCGTGTTGTCGCGATTATATAAAAGGCCGGCACCTCCAGCGGACCGCATATCAACAGGACACACGTGCCCGGTCAACAGATACACGAGACAACATGGTAAGTCGACTTTTGCGAGGCACCGGTCAAAATTTTATTCGCGAGTTCGGCTAGAATCGCCAAGGTACGTGCAGTGCGGGTTCTTGTGATCGGTATCGAGGAGAATCCTTTTTTAGTAGATGTGGTGTATTTTTTCACACTGAGAGAAACAGTTTGAACAAATTAGTGAGCGGAGACACAGACTGGATTTAGTGAAAAAAATTATCACTCCGTATTATAAAACTGACTAGAACTCTGGTAATATGTGCTAGAAATTATAGTAATTCTAGTGCAATTTATAATACAGAAGGGTAATTTTTTACTAGATGCAGTATGTGGCTCGGCTCTCTGGCTGGATAGTAATTTTTACTAGAATAACAGTAATTGTTCCAAAAACATTTCTCTCAGTTCATCATCATTTTTTTATTATTATATTTTTTATCAGATGTGGTGTACTGATTGGAACTTCGTGGACTTTTTTCATTAAGTACGCTGTAGATGGCGTCGATTTGTTCAGTAATTCGTATATCGGTGTGCGCAGATGGTATATCTTTTTGTTTTTGAAAATTTCATTCGTGAGTGCGACTGATTCTATTATTTATCTCATGAACCCACTCGGTAGATCACCTTGTTCAATTACGGCCTATCGTTGCGGTCATCCATTAGAGTCGATGATTTTAATTTTCTGGTTAATTGTGTTGGATGGCATTTTCTAAATTATTCATAAATAATTGAATTCTGCGCGATAAGCTTATCGCTCATTAAAAAAGTATTATTAATCACTTTTGACGAAAGTCTGTACTACGGCAGAAAATTCTCAAATTGAATTAGAGTAAAAGAACATCGATCGTCCAACATGAATTAGTTAATTAATAAAATCTTGATTGATTGATTGATAAAAAAAATAGAAAAATATTCTTCTATTCCATTTAAAAAATGTTGTTTCTATACTTCTATCGATGTTGTTCTATGCTTGTTCAAATTCAAATTCATTTCAGTTGGATTAATTTCCTTCGACTTAAGCAAACTATTTAAAATCGGCTACAATGAAAGCATCCATTATTAAATTCCTCGTACTCTCCTAAAATCATAAATCATAAACCCTCAAGGCGACAAAAAGGTTTACGGTCAAAATTACAAAGTCCACTGGACGTTCGATTTCGCGCACCCATATTATTACGACCGCACGAGGAGGACGTTTGCAGAGCTTGCGAAAGGCCAGGTATCTGCGGCGGTAATCGATCTGCATCGTCGTGAAATAAAAAAATGTATTACTCAAAAAAAAAAAAGAGAAAGACGGGCACACTTTCTCATCGCGACTTTCGTTGCTGGAGACGCTCGCGGGATACTTGCGCAACGGCGCGTCGCGCTAATCCGGGCAGACGCGTTGAAAGTAAAAGTTCGGGGAGTGGGCGGTCCCCACTCTGACCCGCAGTTCGTCGGGTATTGTCGCGAGCATCAGGTGCCCTGTAATTTATTGCCACGCCGGCCCAATGATCGATGGCCGCGCGAATTCACGCACCGGGGATGCGTTTTTCGCGCGCGCGGCTAAGATTCTACTCTCGCCGTTAAATTACCTCGGCTTTTTTACCGACTGCAAGGAGAATAAGTTTTTTACGTAAAATTGTAATGTCAGCTTGAGTGTTCTTGCAGATCGATTTTATCGAAAAAATTACGATAGATTTTTGTAAAATTGATTACAGTTTCATTAAAAATTTGCTTCTAACTGTGAAAAATTTGAGCAAATTTTACAAGAAACATTTTTCGTAAATCGTTTCTCTGTCTACGATTTTTTGATTTAGCAATTGTTTCATGTGTATGTAGTTAAGTGGAATTTTTGGAATTTATGGGATTTTAAGGATTTGAATATAAACGAGACGTTTAAGGTTGAATTAAATTTTGCTGAAAAAAATATCTACGTGTCATCTTCGCGTAGCCCCGAGTGTTCGTTTCGACATCTGAATATAAACAGTAATAACGCTTCACAAATAGCTAATGGTTTCTTAAAAAAATTAATATACATGTCGGAGTAGTGTTTCATTTCAGAATTGCAAAAGGCAGCATTACTAATATTCGGCATTCCAAATTTAATATAGCACGAGGCTCTGCGTCACGATGATAACATTTCGCTCGAAATTAATTCTTGACATAATACTGATTTAATTCTCTTTAAATTAAACAAAATCAAAACCAACTTTATTTCGATCCATCTTATAAATACGAAACTAATTAATTAACTTCAAATATAATTTTGAAAATTCTCAAATAAATATGTATACTCGCTAAAATGGTTGGAGTCAAATTTCATTCTTAGTTTATAGTGAAAGATGCGCTCTATTAGAGTTATATTATAGTTAAAATTATAATATAATTCACTAATTATAGCAGTTTTTCACTAATTTAACTTTAGATAGTTCAGTTAATTTTCACTCTACTTTACTCCAGCTAATGTAGCGTGGTAAATTTCATTGGAATGTCGATTACACGCAAAAATTACGAGCCTCCTAACGATTTTCAGAAATCCTTCGCACTGGTCGCCCTTTTCGCCCTGGTGGCTTTCGCCTCATCGGCTCCGGCCATCGAGGAGCCCATCCCGATCCTGCGCAGCAGCGCCGACGGACCCAACCCCGACGGCTCCTACGCCTGGGCCTACGAGACCGGAAACGGCATCAAGGCTGAGGAGCAGGGCGAGCTGAAGAGCGGCGGCGAGGAGGGCATCGCCTCCGTCCAGGGCAAGTACAGCTACTCCGACGAGAACGGCCAGGCCGTCGAAGTCTCCTACACCGCCGACGAGAATGGCTTCCAGCCTCAGGGCGCCCACCTGCCCGTAGGCCCCGCCATCCCCGAAGCCATCCTCAGGGCCCTCGAATGGATCGCCGCCCACCCCGAGGAGGACAACCTCAAGAAATAAGCCACGCGTGCGACGCAAAACCACACCGAGCTGCTCTGAATGTGGTTCACCAGCACCACGAGCGGCGCTTTTTGCGGGACTCTCCGCTTCCTCCTCCGCCGAGGGATCCGAGCGCCTCGCAGAAAGGTCGCTACGATCGGTATCGTTCGCGGATTCCGTTTCGACAGTGATTTTTATTTTCCCCTCGCAGTGCCATTAGTTAGAATTGTAAGTTGACGGTGGAGAATGCAGAAGGCCGCGCCGCTTTAAAAAAAAAGTCTAATGAGATTCCACGAGGCGATTGCGCTCCCGCTTGGAGATCCACCACAGATCCTTATCTCGAAGTACATCTTGGCTTTTTACGCGGCGGATCGTAATTTATCATCGAGCGACTCCCGGCCGAAGGCCGACGACGAAAGCGAATTCGAAGGCGGATACCGAACCAGATTCAGCGCATCTTCTATTACATGCACGAGAATTGGCCACTTGGGAGGAGCGTGGTACTGTGCTTGCTCTCAATGAGGAATTGGGACGCTTAAGTTCAAATTTTTTGTTCGAGGTCGGATTACCGGCGAAAAAGCATCGGCAATTTTGTCATTTTCTTTTTGTATTAGAGTATATGCACGAATGAATGTCGGAGGCGCAATGGTAGTTGCGCGTTGCGAGATAACTCGTTAAAGCATCGGTAATACTTTTACATTTACTTTGAGACTGTATAATGAAGCCATAATTCTTCTTTCTTTTTTTTTTATTGAAACGAGCCGCGCATTTAGGCAAGCTTTGTAAATACGCAAGACCAAATGTGCTCCAGCGTTCATTAAAACACTGTAATGTAACTTACTTTGCTGCAGCAATTAAAAAACATCTTATGTCTTATAAACACATTTGCATATTTCTTTTTTTGCACCCCTCCTGATTTACACACCTACTCCGTAGAATTATTAAGACTGAGAAAAAAATATTTTGAAACCATAATTAATGTGAAATTAGTTGATTAATTCTGATAAGCCTAACAAAGTAAAGCTAAAATTTATTATTAATTTCTTTAGTCCTGAGGAGATAACGTGATTAGTATATATCGTACAAATCCTACAAAGACACTATATAAGTTGATTTAGTGAGAAGGTTTAATTAGTGACTATTCATTAAAAATTAGTAGAAAAAACATTATTTAATAATTCGTGATGCAATTTCTACAATGAAAAAATTTTGTAGATCGTTTTTTTAGTCGAAAGATTAAACGCAGTCAAAATAAAAGTCACGACGGAGAAGCCAATACACAGTAATCGAGATATGAGTTTAGTTATTTCGGTGCCTAAAAATTCAAAACCAACTCTGATTTTTTCGCTTCCATTAAATTTTTCGCAACCTTTCGTTAAGACACCACGAGTATAGTAAACAGGCGTAGCCAGTCTTTTTTTTTAAATCTCTCCTTGCGGCAGACGAGCGTAAAAGTCGTCGACGCGTTTTTCCATTTCGTAAAAAGCCGCGAGTCCGATAATTGCAAAATCGCAGTTCTTCGAGATCGGCACGCGCGTGGATGATGAATTCGTCGAGGTGAGGTCGCGATCCTGCGGCCCGGCGTTTGCATTTACGCGGATGCGCCGCCGTACGTTTACGTAAGTACGCGACACCTCGTCAGGCCATACGTACTTTCCTAAAGCTTTTGATTTTTTCTTTTTTTTTAGGGAAAGAAGAATCTCTTCGCTCGCGAAGTGCATTTTCGCGTGACTGGCTGGATCTATCGGTCTGAAGGTGACGAAATTTTTTGAGGGGAGGGGGGTAAGGTACCATTACGTGTAAAAGAGCGTTATATTGTACGATAGGTTGACATAAAGTTGATTAGCTCGTTAGAAGATGATGCGTTCGAAATGTTACGTGCGAATGACTTGACTGCTATAAATCTAGTATTTATCGCGTCAATTTTAATAACACGCCGATGCGGTACTTTCAAATATATATTCTTCTAACATATATTGTATCGCTTGTAATTGCAAGACAATTTATGTTTATTTTCAATAAATGATTCTTCAATGTGGTATCGCCGGTTTTTTCACTTAGTTTCCTTGGCGTTTAAATTTATGGACTATTATTTTAATAGAAAAAGGGACTACCTTTTTACGAGTTTGATTACCAAATTCGTCTCTGTTGAAAATGATTATGGAGGCAATAAACGTATAATAGAATTTCTTTTAGAGTATAAAAATAAGTGGATTTATTCCTGTGTTTTTCCCAAGAGCAATTTACTTCTCGTATCATTTGCCACTTCATTATAGGTATGCTTGTTTACCCAGTCTCATAGGAATAGTAAACAAGTTGAGTTGGAAAAAAATGTATATTTCGTTTTTTACTTTTAAACCCATGAAAAGGTCGATCAGCGTGCCCGATAGAAGATAAATGCAGACCCACGATTTTAGCCATAGAAATTAAATCATCGTGCTTATTAATTATGCAAATGACGTATTTAGCTCGTTTGCTTTAGCCTACAAAGTATTTATGTCTCCAGGCTGTTTCTTAAACTACAAAATTAACATTATCAACTTTATCAAATTTCGAAGATTTATATATCGCTTAGGTTCCTGTTCCTAAAAATAATAAATAATAAAGACTCATTGTTGCGCAGTAAATGAAATTGATCTCAAACTCTTTTTCTCTTCTTTTGCTAATAAATACTACCATCTTGTAATTATACGAGTATTTTGTAATTCCATACTCTTACTAAATTTAATATTCTGCATATTTCTTTACAAAGGGTATTCCTGTAAAGGAATAGTTTGCTTTAACAACATTAAAATGGCCTTTTATTCTGTAAATAAATAAATAAAAACTTCTTCAGTTATAGAATTATTTTGAAGATACAGTCAGAGATTCGTGGAATTGCGCAAGGCCGTGGACTCAAAATAGTTCTCATGGAGGTGCAAGGAGGGACACATATATTGGGCAAGCGATAAATAACTTTGTGCTGAGGTCATTATTTTACAACATAATCCTGGATGCGATGACCATTGGAAGAAACTCAGCTGTTTCTACTTTTCAATGTCAATATTCGTGGAATAAATTCAGATTTATTAAGGACAGCTGTTACTTGTACGGGTGGATTGATAATTAGGTTATTTGCTTATGAAAATGTAAGAAATAATTAATGGTACAATAAATTGTTAAACTTTCAAATTTACTTGAATGGATTAAGCGCGAATTAGAATTCGTCGCGTTGGCTTTTGAATTATAATAATTGGCCGTTTTGAAACGCCACGCGTCAGCTTTCGTCGACTTTTCACACATACTTGCATGTTACTTAATTCAGCAAACCCGATGAAAGGGTCAGACGTTCAATCGCCAGTTTTAGCAAAGCGAAATTGCTTCCAGATTACTCAATGAGCCATTGGAGTCTCGCCGTATCTTGGCGCAACGAATTAATTGACTGCGACTAATTTTTGATTACAGGTCACACAGATCGATAAAAAAACATTGGTACTTTTCTAACACGTTTAATACAATTTTACAATTTAATCGGATGCACTTACAGTTAATCGAAAAGTTTTAAAAGCGGTAGTTGCAAATGAGAAAGAAAATGAACATTAGTAATTGAAAATTGAAATCTTATAAATTGATAAATATAAGTAAAAGATATATTCATAATTTTGCATAATATCAAGATTTATGATAAACTAAGTGATTTATCTTGAATAAAAAAACAAAAATATTCGCTATTTTTAAATGAAATAAAATGTGTATCTTCTCAAAGTGATGGTATAACGTAAAAATTCACAGAAGCCGTAAATCAGTCGAGAAATTTTTCCCTCGCAATCTTGCTGTTAATTTAGTGAGAACTGAGTTGCAGTACTCTCTTCATGAATGGAGACGTCAGAATTTTAATTATATTACGGCGTTGAATCGAAAAGCTAAAGAACGTTATTTAAACAGACTGCGATAGTGTTTTTTCAATTGCAACACCTGATATCAAGTTATTTATTATGTATAGCATTGGATATACTCGGATAGAATCTCATTTGGACTCGCGAATACAAAATGAATCCATTCATTTTCAAAGTTTTATCAGATCCCTTAAAAGGAATACTGAAAAAAGTTTTGAAAAAGAAGATTGACCAGGTATTTGAACTTCGAAATATCAGAACCCATTTGATCAACCAAGTCTCGACAAAATTTTTACATAAATTAGAAAAAAATCTGCATCTATGCAAGAAAGTGCTTTAAATAGATTCTTTATCAAAAATTATTTGCGTAACCACTGCAGTAGACTGGATTCTTGTAAATTGACAAAATTCTAATAAAAAAATAAATTATTACCGCTGACGAAACGTAATAGTGCGTGACTTGTTATTACAAACCCCTCCTCGTCCTTTCCACAGACCAGAATTGTATAACCGATGGGCAAGATTAAGGCTTCGACGCCTGAGCGTTTTTTTTCAGCTTCAGCCTCGTCTCAGTGTGCATTCGTTAATTGCGCGGAGTAATAAAAAAAGTCTTACCATTATCACAGCTGTGTAATTATCGCGCGCGGAGAAAGCCAAAGGTGCCCGCAGAACGGAGAATCGCCGGGGGCCTCGATGTGACCATCCGCTCGAGGTCGCCCGAGGTCGCCCAAACTCGCCCGCGGCTCTTCTTTCGTGAAGAATTTGCCGGTTTTAGCAGATTATGCACTTTGGCGGCGCGCGACCTTTTCTTTTCGTCACTTATGCAACGGCTCGTATTGAAAATTGATTGGAGATGATTTTAGTTTAAAAGCCAGAGTACGCGACTAGACGTAATGTGGACAAGCCGTTTTTCTGCGTTTATTCACCTGGGAAGATATGAAAAATACGTTTTGAGGTTGAGAATATTTTTCCATTTCGTTTAATTACGGCATTAACGCAATTTCGCATTTGTACGGTTTGCTTTTTTTGCTTGTGAAAAGTGGCTGTGCGCATGGAATTGATTAATAAAAGAGATTCTGATGATTTTTGGGAGATGTAAATGAGGTGATGTAAGCCTCTATAATAGACCTTTTAATAAACATTAATACAAACATAAATATATAAGTAAATATGTTAAAAGTAGAAAAGTAGCTTCATTTAAAATGCTACCCACGTCAATTGCCTTTTATCTTCCTTATAAACCATTTACTAGAAAATAAATATATTTGTTAAAAATTAAAAAAAAAATCTGAATTTGAATCGTTACCCATGGTAATAATTTTTTATTATTTTCAGCTTTTAGTGCGAATAACACGGAAAGTATTGGAACGTTAAAAATAAGAAGATTGTACTGTCGATCTTTGATATAATCAAAACACCATCCAACGAGTGATCGTAATGAGATACCAAAGGATGAAAACGACAAAACAACAATCGCGTCATCACTATACATTGACAGCTTAATTTCCATTGGATTTTTCGCGCACTTATTTTAATTATTGCGTCATTTTTCCGATCGTCTTCTCTATAGAGTTATGCGCATCAGAAGCAATCAAAGGCAAAGTAAATTGATCGGTTCCAGGAAAAGAGTCATTATGCTAATCATCGATGGCCAAGTTAATTTGTTTAAGGCTGCCAAGCGCGAAGACGTCGTCGCTCTGAAATCTAAATTACGCCTTCGACCAGCCGCGTAGTGATCGCTCTTGTGATGCCGGTTGCCCGGATTTAAGGGGCAGACTTGATTAATCTCACTTCTATGTATTTATTTATTTAAAAATAACAGAGTAAGATTACCTTAAACTATAAAACTAATTCCGAACAAATTAAAAAAAGAAAAATCTAGAATCACCTAATCAATCGAAAAAAAAATTATGGAATCATTATCATAAGCTGTTGCAGATATTTTACATATTTATTTTTAAATTATAAATTTTTTGTACTATAGATTGCGCTATTGTATATCAAACTTCATTATAAATAAAGTGCTTCAAGACTATTGGTATAAATTTTCTTTTATTATAATTTTGTTTTATCTAAGTATAATGGAAGTACACGCGATTAGAAGTAATTAAATTAAATTTGCAAGGTAATTGCATTTTCCTCGACTAATTATCCCCTTCAATTCAACAAATTGCGACATTGAAAGAAAATCTCAGTACCGCCAATAAGCTACGTACTCATGATAAACCAATTTTCCCTCACAAAGGGATATAATCTACACTATTTAGCCGTGCTGAAAAAAAAATAAAAATTAAAATCTCTTGAAAGAGCCGCGATAAAACGATTCGCCGGGCCTGACGCAATAGACCATCAATCCTTCCCCGCATATTAAAAGTCGATGCAAGAGGAAGCCGTTTTCATCGCAAAGGCGCGAAAGTCACTCAAGTTCTTGTTTCGGCGATCGTTTAATTGCGCCGCCTTCTCCGCGCAAAATTGATTTTTCTTTGCATTGAGCGACGGTGATAAATCGATGCCACGCTGAATCAACCTCCAGATTCCCGCTAATCTTGGGAAAATTTCGCGACGGAGGGTATACAAAAAAAAAAAGAGAGATGCGACGATCATTTTGAAACTGAACGCACTTTGAAAGGCGTTGCGCCATATGCGTTTTAGCTCGAAAAAAGAAAAAAATCGGACGGACAGGTGCATTAGTATTGTCTCTAATGTGTGACCGTTAGGTAACTAACGTTTTATTTATTTACAATTTAGTAGCCAGTAATGGGCACGGATAAACGTGTATCTTTTGATTTTATATCGGCGAGCGTTACGAGCGCGCGGAGCGCATTTATGTAATGCCACTTTTCGCTCGAACGCATCTTTTTCAAAATTTTGCGAAATTTCGTCCCGCTCATGCGTGTTTGTCTCGTCGCAGAAGCACAGCGGTGGTGTCGCAAAAATCTTGGATTGATCGGTAATTTTAAAATGCTGACGACTTGTCCTGGAACTGCACGATGCTCGCGGCTATTTGTCGATATATATAAGTATATATGACACCAGAAAAACGATGAGCTCCTTTTACCCGATTGCGTGGGCTATGAACGTGGGCAGGGATCATCCCATTGTTCCTGGTCGTGGTATCGACGTTTGATGTTGTGCCGATTTCTTTATCTGCGTCGATCGCTAATTGATGCTTATCGACTCGGTAGCTTGTTCCACCGTTCAGAAGCTGTCGGGCTTTGCGGATGATATTTTATTGTAATTATTGTGCTGTAGGCTACGGTTAAACACAGTTGGTGAGATCGCAATCTTTGTGGTATTCTGTCTCGTTAAACATTACGCTCGCTCGACGTAAATGTAATTGTTATAATTTTATTATGATTGGACAGTTTTTCTTCATTTTCTGTCGCTTATGCTAAACAATATTTTTTGCTGGCCGTTCTTAAAGAGAAGTCGAATGACATTCAAAGTAAAAACACAATCGACGAGAAAAACCAAGGTAGTAAACGAAGTCTTGGAAAAAAAGTCTTTTATTTTGTTTATCATTTTTTATGGTATACCGGCAAGTCGAACACAAAGATTCAATACTGCTGTTCTCATTATTTAAGAAACATGGATATCTTTAATCATCTATTACATTTTTCTTCGCTGTAATCAATTAGAATAAATCAATTACATTTTTATATTCGGTTGTCAAAAAATTTGAAAATTTTTTATTTTTAGGACGCTAAAATACATTTTATTTTTTTACAAAAAAACTATGGCAGCTGGGATTATGTAATTTACATTTGCTAAACCGGCTAATGATTCCGCAATGTTTGATAACTTTTTCTTTTCACGTAATTGTGTAAAATAAAATTTGAACAAATTTTTTTTTAGGTTGCGAAATCAGATTTTATTATTTTCTTTTTAACTGAGACAACTGCGATTATGGAATTTATACTAAATTAGGCGCGCGCTATGCGTGCAGAAATGCGAGTTAGCTTTATAAGTAGTGTCATAACAAACTATTGAAATATAAAATAACATCTACAGCTGGACCAATCACATCAGAAGAAATACAGACTACAATGAAACCTCCATGGATTTTTTACTTATTGATAAATAAGTGATGACTGATGCAAACACTTCTATGACTTTCTTTATTTCAATTTTTCTCATACATTTATATACACGGAGAGAAATGTTATAGTAAAAATTACACTATGTTCCGTAGGAACAGTGGGATATTCTCGACCTATGATGATTTTTACTATAAAACATACTAAAAATTCTTATGTACATAGCAATTTCTATTATATAAATAGCAATTATGTAGCAAATAGGAATATGTACATCGGAATTTTTAGTATGTTTTATAGTAAAAATCGAAGTATTTTACTAGAAGCCATATGTTTGTAATTTAGGAAAAGTTCCTTATACTATTATAGTATAATTTCATACTTCTAAAGTTTTCATACATACTTCGAAAGCGTTTAGTACAGTCTTCTAAGATATAAATTATATTATAGTAACATAGAAAGGAGTACATATAAATATAATTTATTCGCATATAAATAAAGTATGTGTATTGTCCTCCAGGAGCAGAAATGCTATAAAACTGTAGTATGCACGCTTTCCTCCTCCCGTTCTAAAGCTTCCATAGCTTTATACTATGATCCTCTTACTACAAAGCTCTGCAGCTACATTATGTTCGAGTTGCGGCACTTGAAAAAACATGAACCATCAACTGTTTCACGGCGTTCACACTCTTTTCCGATGTTGCTTATAGAATCGCCTTATAGACTGCTACCTTTTTAGGCACGACCGCTACACGGAGTGCCTTATATTTTCACCAGAGCAAAAATGGGTGTATGTAAGATTCCATTTTGTTCCAAGCATAACTCCTTTGGATCTTAACGAATTGAGCTGAAACTTTTACAGAATGTTCGTCATCATCCCGAAAGGTGCCAATAAGGTTTACTGACCCATTCCATCTAAACGTGCGATTACAGTAGTACATTATGCAAACAAAAAATAAAAACAAAGAATCACTTTTTTTAGAATAACTTAAACAATAATGTATTTATTACAAACTCATGAGTTTCATCTTATAAAACAATAAAAAATACAACTTTTTCATACAGTAAATTTTTTTCTACAATGAAATCCAAAAAAGTTACAGATAATTTTCGCTTCAAAAAACGCACTTTTTCATTAAAAACCCGCTTTCTACCTGTAAACGCTTTTTAATATCATTTTACAATAAAACGTTAAATGTAAAAGTTACAGATACAAAAAAAATACAACTTTTTCATGTAGTACATTTTTTTCTATAATTGAAATCTAAAGAAGTTACAGCTGATTTTCACTTCAAAAAACGCATTTTTTCATTAAAAACCCGCTTTCTACCTCTAAACGCTTTTTAATATCATTTTACAATAAAACGTTAAATGTAAAAGTTACAGATACAAAAAAAATACAACTTTTTCATGTAGTACATTTTTTTCTATAATTGAATCTAAAGAAGTTACAGCTGAATTACGCTTAAAAAATGTAATTTAACACTAAAAAATCAACTTTTTGCCTCTAAATACTTTTCAGTGTGATTTTATTTTATTTTTTTAATTCTTAAATCCTGCATTATAGTTATCATAAACTGCAAATTACAGGTACAAGTTTTCAATTATTTTTTATAAATAAAAATGATAATTTTATCATAAAGTTGTTATGAACCTGAGTTATGCTAATTTCTTGATTAATAACATTCATCTGCTGTTGACTAATATTGGCATTTTTAGATTCCAACAATAGCTTTTGCTGTTGCTGTTCTTTTTAAGCGATAGAGGCAATAGGCTGAATTGTGACGTCGGGTAGCATCTGTTTGAGATTAGCTTCCATTTTAGCTTTTTTGGTCTCGATAGGAGCAATGGTTATTTCTTTGCGTTTATTGTGCAAGTCCATCATCGTATTCTCTATCATTTGACTTTTTATGGGTTCAATTGTTACGTCCTGAGTGACTTTTCTTTATAGTTTTTAGCGTCGAATCATGGAATTGCAAATCCTTGTCTTTGTGCTTAAATGTCATTTTTAACGGATATTGCTGAAGATCGTTAGTCGTTATAATTGTCGGATGGCCCGTTTTAGACAATTTAATTTTCATTTCCAAATGGGAATCGTCCTTAGATTTCATTTGACCAGCCAGTCTAAAAATAGATTAATTTTTTTAAAATTTATTTTAAGTTAATCAAATAGTTTTCATTTTTTATTGCATAAAGTAAATTTTTCATTTGAATCATACTAACCCATGATCCTTATATTTCAAGTGCTTGTTCACTGTTGAGTACTGTGAGTATAAAAAAATTGTAAATTTAATTTTAGTTGATTTTCATTTATATTCGCATAAAATTTTGCTTGTAAATATTTACCTGAGAAATTTCTTTAAGACTGCTATCCTGCTGTACAATAGAGGCATCTCCACTTTTGGACAGTTTAATCTTCATTCTCAAATTCTGTACACGGCTGCTGCTGCTGCTGCTGCTGCTGTTGTTGCTTTTCCGTTTCTTTTTTCGGTGTTGCAGTGATCTTTGGTTCATTAGCAGAACACCTATCAGGCGATTCGAGTCTCTGTTTTGAATCTTGTGATACCTGTAAATTGATAGATGACTCACTTTGCTGAGGTTCTTCCTCATTATCTTCTATTGTTAAATCTTCAGTTTCTGTTATTTAAGGTACCTAAAAATAAGAATATTCAAGTGAAGTAAAAAATAATAAATTGGGCTTTAGATTAGAAGGAGGGATAAAATTATAATTTTTTAGAATCTATAATGAATCCCCTCTTAAATGATTATTAAAAAGGCAAGTTGTTACCTGTAATGTATCTGTAGATGGAATTTCTGGCTCAATGATTAATTGATCATCAGAAGTTATTGCTTTATCTGTATCTGGCAAGGCATTTATTTCCATTGCATTCATATTATCTAAATTATTAGACTCCTGAGCAGAGATTTTGAGTTGCTGCTCCATTTCTAATTTCTCTTTTCGTTCACTTTCTAGCTTGGCAGCTTCGGATATAATTTCAGCTTCAGATATGGCAATAGGATCCAAAATGGCCTCTGGCATATCAGATGCTAATTCAGATGCATTATCACATTCGCCATCTTCTACAGAAACAAATACACTAAAACTCTCCTCATTAACGCACAAATCTTTGACCAATTTAGAAGCTTCAATTGCTTGCTCCTCAGATTCTTGCAGAAACTTGACAGCATTTTCTATTTCTGAAATTTCAGCAGATGCTTCAACAGCACCATCTTCATTATCAGCATTATTATCATTTGTTACTTTCATATCAGCTTCTGCTGGTTTATTTTCTATTGATTGTTCATTGCCCTCTAAATCTAAACTCATTTTCACGTTGTCTATGTTTTCAACTGCTGCATCATCTTTTGCACCATCATCATTCGGATCACTAATAAATATTGTTTCATTGCACTTTGTAATATTTTCTAAAGCGTTAGTATTAATTAAACTTCCATATAACAATTAAATACATATTTATCAATTGTAATAATATTTTGAAATGTCTGCGTAATAATATACATATAATAATATACATATAATAATATACATATACATATAACTAAAGAATTTCATTAACTTCTCACTTCAGAACAATCAACAAAATAACCTTATTTTTTTAATAGACATCCATACTATTATACTGAAGCAGTAGCCGAAGAAATAGCATACCATTAATCTTATTCAAAGAAAACAATAAAAATTTTCGATATTTTTAAATAGTTTATTTACTTTTTTTAACATCTGGTAATTAAATTTAAATGTAATATTTTATATACTATAACGGGTTGTTAATTTATAAGATTTTGCAGTTTTTTTTTAAATTGTGAAAATCCTTTCCAACTCTTTAGACATAGATTTCCAGTTTATAACATTAAAATCCATAGGCCAATTGTTGAACAGAACTACTATACCAAGTATGAATTTTATTCTAATCTAAACAAAAAATTCTGAAATAAATTTCCTAGCAGTATAACAACAATTAGATCTATTGGACAGCTTAAGGCCTCCTTGCATACGTTCATTTGCTTATAATAAATTTATTAAGTTAAATTAAAGAAATATTAAATTTATTGTCGCTTTCTATTTTATATAGGTATTTCTCTTCTCTTTTTACAATCTATTATTATTATTTATTGATAACATATATTTTTTTAAGGACTAGTTAGTGTGTTTAAATTTAAAAAAAAATATATAAATAAATATATAAATCAATCAATAAAACAATAAATAAATAAATCAATCAATATATATTGCATAGAAAATAAAAATGAGTTTTAAAAACGTTATTAAAATGATAGGCGATGGAAACTGTCTTTTTCGTGCTATGAGTCAAGCTATTTATAATACTCAAAATTATTACAATTTCATTAGAAATAAAATAGTATCATATGTATTAAGTAATTGGGAAGCCGAGAAAGATTCAATATTATATGTACACGAAATTGACGATAAACCAACTACTACAACTATATGAGTAAACCCAGAACTTGGGGAACAGAATATGAAGCTATTATATTTTCAAAAATTTATAAAAAACCCATTAAAATATTTCAAAAAGATCCAAAAAATAATTCTTACATTTTACTTATTGATACTAATGATTCCAGTACTACTCTGTCTATTAACTTTTTATATTCAGGAAATGCAGAGAACAAAACAGGTCACTATGACTTACTCATACCTGAAACAAATCCTTTGTGAATACATCATCGACAATTCATAACTTTAATAATGTTCATTTAAATTCAAAGTTTGAATCAAAATTAAATAGTTGTAAAAATATTCAAAATTCGACTCCCACAAGTACAAGATCTGAAAAAATTAATATTGATGACAATAATAAAAAAAGAAAAATAAATGATAATAATTCAAACTCAAAATTCGAATCAAAATTCAGCAACTTTAAAATAACTGAAAAATTTCAAAACTTAACAATTCAAAATAATAATAACCATAAAAGTAACAATAACAATAACAATAACAATAACAGTAACAGTAACAGTAACAGTAACAACAGCAATAATAATAATAATTCAAAATTAGAGTCGCAATTATATGAATGTATGAATACTCAAACACCAACACCATCAAATAATTCCTCTACAAAAATTTCATATAATGTTAAACAATTTAATATTTTCAAAATAACCCCTGATGAACACAATTTATTTCGTGCTATGAGTTACCTTATTTATAAAACTGAACAATATTACAACTTTATGAAAAAAAATATAGTCGAATTTGTAGTACAAAATTGGGAATCAGAAAAAGAAAACATTAAACATTTTTATAACTTTTTGAACAAAAATGATTATTATAACTACATGTCAACGTCAAACTTTGGAACTAATTATGAAATTTTAATTTTTTCAAAACTTTATAGAAAATCTATTAAAATATTTAAAAAATATATAATAAATCAAACTTATCAACTACACATACAAACAAATGATTTAAATGATAACAATGTAATAATTAATTTATTATTAATTCACAATTCTTTTAGCAATATTAATACTTATAATTTATTATTATTAAATAATGATATTATGAAAGATAAAATTAAATCACCAAAATTTTTTATATTAAATAATAATATTTACAATTCCGCAAACCAATATTATAATAATGACTTCTTTGAAATTAAAAAAGTTATTAATGATAGAAATAGTTTATTTAAATTAATGAGTTATATAATTTACAAAATTAGTATTTATCATGAATTAATGAGAAATAATATAGTAAATTATGTTAAAAATAATTGGGAAACAGAAAAAAAATTAATAAATGATATACATGAAATAAACGATAAAAATAATTACTGCACATTTATGTCAAATTGTAATATTTCTCATGGTACTGTATACGAAGCTCTGGTTTTTTCAAAAATGTATTCACAACCTTTAAATATATTTCAACAAAATATCCGTAACAACAATTTTGAAATTTTATTAAAAAATGAATTTAATAGTTATAAACCAACAATTAATTTGTTATTTTCTATTGATACAAATAACCAATTCGAACACTATGATTTATTAATATCATTAGAAAATCAAAAAGAAAATATAGATGTCAATTTAAATCAGGTAATGTTTCTCGTCAGCTGGTTTTAAATCAAAATTAAACAAAAATATTGAACTTGATAAAAAAATTAAATTTGAAAGCACTGGAATAAATAAATCAAATAGAAAAAGAAAAAGACAATCGGTTAATTACTCTAAAAAATATAAACAAAAAAAATTATATATGAGAAATAAAAGGAAATTTAATATTTCCAAAGATCAAAAAATCAAATACAATATAAAAAAAAAAAACAAATCCAAACTTATAAATTAAAAAAACGTAATAATAAATATGTTAAAAAAATTAGACAAAATTTAATTTATAAAAAAAATGAAAATATATATAATTTAATAAGAATACAAAATTTGAGAAAACAACAACTTTTTAAAACTAAAACACTCAAAACAAAATTAAACAAAAAAACTATAAAACAAAATAAAACTTTATTAAATCTAATAGAATTACTTCATTCAAAAAAGGTTTCTAATAATAAAATAATTAATACATCTGATACATATAATTTATTAAAAAGACCTCATTTTATGTGTAAAATAAAACATTTTTTAACAATTTTAAATGAAGGACCTACATTAATTTGTTCATGTTGTGGAGGTCTTTGGTTTAAAAAATGTATCACAACTTTCACTGAAACTTCAATAATGAATCACAAGAACCTTATAAAAAATTGGAAAAAAGTATGTGGTATCAAAACAAACGATAAAATTTTATTATGTTATACCTGTAAAAACAATCTTTTTAGAAATAAAATTCCTGCATTAGCTGTAATTAACGGTTTAAAATTTCAAGAAGTTCCATTAGAACTATCTAATTTAACACCCCTGGAAGAACGATTAATATCACCTCGAATACCATTTATGCAAATTCGACATCTTGGAATTGATAAACAATTTGGATTACGCGGAAATTGTGTTAATGTTCCTTTAAATGTTGATAATAATGTTAATATACTACCTCGAGCTATTAATGATACTCAAACGATTCAAATTCAATTAATGAAAAGAATGTCTGATAAAAATCCATATTCATTTGAATGTATTAGACCAAATAAAGTTTATACAGCTGCGAAATACTTAACTACAAAACCTCTATATCAAATGCATAATATTACACTTTCTCATGACTGGTTAAACTCACAAATTAACAATGACACAATGACACCGAATAATGTAATAAATAAAGAAACAAATTATATTCTAAATCCAAATGATGATAATGAAATAGATGATTGGGATGAAACAATAAATGATGACCCAATAAATTATATAAATGAAGAAACTTTATTATTAGAAGAATTCACAGCAATTAAATTTGCTCCAGGGGAAAATAAACGACCAATATCATTGTTAATGGATGAAAATTTAGAAGAACTTGCATTTCCAATAATTTATTGTGGACATCAACGAATATTTAATCATACTATTAGTATGCAACAAATAGCCAAATCGGAAACTCGCATGTTTGATAGACGTTGTGCTCTTAATATACCCAAATTAATGCTAACTTATTGTCGATTACGCTTACATAAATTAGTATCCAATATACAAATATGTTTAAGAAAAAAAAAATCTGCTAATACAATTACAGTAGAAGAAGCATTAAATGATAGTGCAATAAATAACCTTATACAACATAATGATGGTTTTAGAATTTTACAAGTTGATAGAGCAAGCCCAGCTTATTGGGAACATAATAAAAAAAATGTATTTAGCATGATGCGTCAACTTGGTATACCACATATATTTTTAACTATTTCAGCTGCGGAAATGAAATGGCCGGAATTAATAATTATGTTAAAAAAAATTCTTCATAATGAAGATATAAATAAAGAACAAGCTAACAATTTAACTTGGCAAGAAAAAATTAAATTAATACAAAATGATCCTATTACATGTGCTCGTTATTACAATTATCGTATTCAAGAATTTTTTAAACTTTTAAAATTAAATAATGGAATCTTCAAGAATTATAATCTTCAAGATTATTATTATAGAATAGAATTTCAACATAGAGGAAAGTCCTCATGTACACAGTATACTTTGGTTAAAAGATGCTCCTCATTTTAATTCGCAAGATTTAAATTCTATTAAAAATTGTACAAATTTTATTGATGAATTTATTACTTGTCACAATGACCCTGAAATTCCTCATTTAATAAATTATCAAATACATAAACACAATAACACTTGTAAAAAAACTTCTTTTGGATCAACAATAAATATCTGTAGATTTGGATTTCCACAATTACCAATGAAAAATACAAAAATTATTATACCAAAAGACCTTAAAACACTAAAAAATGAAAAAAAAATCTATATTGAAAAAAAATGGTTAGAAATTAAAAAAACTACTGACTCACTTGCTAAAAAATCAAACAAATTAAATATAAATTCAATTGATGAATTTCTACAATACATTCATTTGAATGAAACTGAATATTTACAAGTGATTGAATACAATACTAAACGACCAACCATTTATTTAAAAAGAAATATTACTGAATTAAGAATCAATGCGTATAATAAACTCATTTTATCTTTAATGAAATGTAACATTGATATACAATTTATATTAGATCCTTATGCTTGTATTTGCTACATTATCAATTATATAGGAAAAAGTCAACGAGGTTTGTCAAAATTATTAAAGGACACTGCGGATGATGTTAAAAAAGGAAATTATTCTTTGCAACAACAATTACGAAATTTAGTTAACGTTTTTGTGAATAAAACAGAAATTTCAGCTCAAGAAATTGCTTATCATATTCTAGGAATGCCTTTATCTGTTTCTTCAAGAAAATGTTTTTATATTAATACATCCCCAAAAAATGAAAGATGTCATATATTAAAATCAAAATTAGCTCTTCAAAATTTATTTCGATCAGATCCAAATTCAACTAATATAATGGAATCAAGTATGATTGAACATTATGAAAATCGTCCAAATGAATTAGAAGAATGGTGTTTAGCAAAATTTACTGCTAAATGTGACTATTTCAAAACATTAAAGCACAATTTTAATATTTTAGAGAACATTGATGATGATGATTTATATACAAATGATAACATCTTTGTAGAAAAAAAGAAGAAATGGTTAAAATTAAAAAATAAATCAGGTTATATTTATTTACGAAATATAGATAAAATAATAAGATATCGAAATTATAATATTGTTCAAGACGAATCTAATTTTTATAGAGAACAATTAATGTTATTCTCTCATTGGAGAAATGAAAATACACTTTTTGATAATGACGTATCAAATTTAAAAAATTTATTTCTAGAACAAATTGAAGAAATTACAAAAAATAGAAAAATGTATATATACAATGATACCATAGAAAATGAAATGCAAGACGCACTAAACAATATTGAAATAGATTTAAACAATGAAAATAATCATATTTCAAATGAAAAAAAAAATGTTGTCGATGAATTAGCTATCTATGAAATTAATGACCTGACAACTGACGTTGGTCTTGAGATACCTAATAAATTCACTTCAACCGATATTGTACAAAATATTACTATTCCTTACCAACTTTCAAATGATGAATATTATTCACTTATCAGACAACTTAATGATAAACAATATAGGTATCACTTAAATTTTGTACATCACTTAAGAAGTAAGTCTAATGAAAAAATTTATCATTTTATTAATGGTGGAGCAGGTGTTGGAAAAAGTAAATTAATTGAAGCAATTACACAAACCACTTTACGACATTATAATTCTATTCCAGGAAATGATCCAAATAATATTAGCATTCTTCTTTCTGCATATACAGGAAAAGCTGCTTTTAATATTAAAGGTATTACATTACATTCATTATTTTACTTACCTGTAAACAATAATGTAATGAACTCATTATCTCCAGATATTCTTAATACTTTAACTACAAAATTATTTACATTAAAGTTTTTAATTATTGATGAAATATCCATGGTTGGATGTAGAACAATTGCTCAAATTAATAAACGACTGCAAGAAATATTTCATTCCACTGAATTATTTGGAGGTATATCAGTGATTATATTTGGCGATTTCAACCAATTACAACCGGTAATGGATGATTGGATATTTAATGTACAAAAAAACGATCCTTTATCCGTACTTAGTGGCCCATATCTTTGGAAATTATTTTCTATTTATGAATTAACTGAAATTATGCGTCAAAAAGATGATCATATTTTTGCAACAGCTTTAAATAATTTAGCTAATGAATGTTTGGACGAAAAAACAAATAATTTATTTAAATCACGAGAAATTGAAACATTAATACAAACACAATGTTATCCACCAAATGATGCCATACACTTATTTCATACAAATGAAGAAAAAAATTCATATAATGAAATTTCTTTAAAGAAATATAATACTAAATCTTATTCTATAAAAGCTATTGATATTTGTATAGGAAATGCTTCTGAAAATGTTAAACAAAGTTTATTAAAGAATATTAAAAAACTACCTATTCAAAAAACACAAAATTTATCCTATGATATAACTGCTACAATAAGTGCAAGATATATGATTACTGTAAATGTTGATGTTGAAGATGGACTAACAAATGGAGCTTGTGGTCGTCTTAGACATGTAACATGGGGTCAAAATAAAAATAAAGAAAAGTTAATTTCAAAACTATATATTGAATTTGAAGATGAAAATGTAGGTAAAAAAACACG
The DNA here is from genome assembly GCA_018906775.1 of Sycophila sp. Sp_5. Lineage (NCBI taxonomy): Eukaryota > Metazoa > Arthropoda > Insecta > Hymenoptera > Eurytomidae > Sycophila > Sycophila sp. Sp_5. Next base: position 519,311 of record JACCID010000019.1, on the reverse strand, counting down.
AAATAAATGGATGAATTATATGAAAAATAATAATATCAATTTTAATTGGACACCTATTGATTATGTAACTAGAGAAATTGCAATGAGACAAAACAGTATTTATAAAATTTTAAGAAAACAATTTCCGATAATACCTGCCGAAGGAATAACTATTCACAAATCTCAAGGAAGTACTTTTCAAAATATTGTTGTACATACTGCAAATCGTAGATTAAATACAAGATTACTTTATGTAGCTTTTAGCAGAGTAACATCTCTTAAGGGTTTATTCATTCAAGGAAAATATATTTCACCAAAACCAAAAGAAATAGATATTGCTAAAAAAGAAATAGAACGATTAAAAAAAGATCAACCTATTCAATTTAATCTTAAATATCCACAAGACCATATAGAACTTAATAAAATAATTATTATGTTTCATAATGTTCGTTCTTTAAATAAACATTTAATTGACATATCAAATGATAGAGCTTTTATTTCTGCAGATATTTTAATTTTAATTGAAACCTGGACTTTAAAAGATGATCCTTTATTTTTAAATAAATTTAACCTTATTGCAGTAAAAGATTGCGATAAAACTCGAAAACCATTTGGATATGCAATATATCTGAAAGAATCTATTATGAATAATATCAATTATCGATTGTTTTATGATGAATGTTATAATAAACTTATAAATGTCGTTGGAATTTGCGTGAATGAAACTATTATAATATTTATTTATAATAAAACCAATGCTCCATTTAATAAATTAAAATCCTTAATTCTTGATGTTTATAAAGTAATAGAGAATGAAAATATTCCATACTCAAATATTATTATAATTGGTGACTTTAACATTAATTTGAAGGATAAAATGAACCATAATGTAAAAAGAATCGAAAATTTAATGTTAGATTTAAAATTAATACATATTACACCGTCAAACCATTCGTCTACAATATATGATTCTCAAATAGATTTTTGTTTTTCATTATCTAATTTAATACAAGCATATTATTATGAAACAATATTTAGCGATCATAAAGCAATATGGTTTCAATTATAAAGATATATTTTATTTTTTTTTATTTAATATTATTATTATTATTATTATTATTATTATGGAGATCTACGATATGTTTATAAAAAAACACATTTACTAATGTACAGAGATGCTTATATCAATTAACAGATACCGTAATTTGAATATCCATTATTTCTTTTATATATATGTGCAATATGTTACATATGAAACAAAAAAATAGATGTTTCAATTTAAGAATATGCATTTAAATGAAAAATTATATTTTATTTTAATATTTTTTTTTAATTTTAATTTTTGTTATTTATTTAATACTATTATACGAAACATTATTTAAAACAAATATGATTATCTACAAAAATTAACTTTTCATTTAAAATAAGTCGTCTTATCACAATCAAGAAAATGCACTCTAATACAATATTAGAATATTTTTTAAAAAATATGATAGATATTACCTTTTTTTTCTTTTATTACAATGTATATAAAAATTATACCATAATCTAATTTTGCATTAGAGATTAAGTCGTACTATCAGTATATTTAGAAAAATCCATTTTCATGGATAATGCATTAAAATACTTACTTAAATACATAGACGATAAGATGATTATTTCGTTTTCCAAAAAAACTGTTACATACAAAATACTTTATAATTTTTACTAGAACTTTGAATGTCACAAATTAAATGAATGTTCATATTTTATTTAATGAAGTATTTTAAATAAGTCGTATTATCAAATTATGATTCTCTAAAGAGATAAAATGACATTACTATTTTCGGTTTAGTAAATTATACGAATAATTAAAAAATATTGCAATACACTAATTAATCATACAAACATTTGAATTCGAAACAGTAATAAACATTTCTATCTCATGAGCCAATCTTCAACGTCCATGTCGTGAGAATCGGGCAACACTTTATATTAAGTGGCAGATAGGAGGCAATGGTTTATGTATTTTATTTAAATATAATTTTATTATCTTAATTTTAATAGTACTATAACATATATGCAATATGCTATATATATCTAATTTTTTTTGTTAATTTTTATAGCAATGAATGAAGAAATAATTGATGAAATGCCAATTATAATTCTTCTTTTTAAAAGTTCTTGAGCACGTCACTATGTGAATAATACTTGGAAACGAGTACGGAATTAAGAGCTTTCCCGTGTGTAATATCATTGCATGTGAAAGTTATTGACAAAAAATAAGTATTTGGTGAACTTGTATGTCAAACATTAAGAGAGGATAGTCAGAGGGTGGTGGGGTCCAGGGGCAAAGCCCCTGGTGGGGGTGCAGGGGGCGAAGCCCCCGCTCAGGGGGGGGTGAGGGGGGGCGAAGCCCCCCCCCCCAATGAACAAAATACGAATGAGAAAATTTACCAAAAAAAAAAACACCTAAAACGATTCACCCTAGGTATCCCATACAACACAGATATGTTGCAACAATATCACACAAATATTGAAATATTACTTTGGAATATTGCCTCGAGAGTCGCAGCAATATTTCTTTCATATTCTAGCAATATTTAATGTCCGCGACACTTTCATCACAGAAATATTGTTAAATGATGTTTCTGTAATATTGCAGTAATATTAATATTGAATATTCCACGGATATCTATACATTATAGCAATATCACTGAAATATTGAAATAATACTTTGGAATATCCTTTGCAATATCGAGTGTCGCGGTAATATTTCACAAATATTGCAGAAATATTTTATGTCTTCGACACTCACCACAGAGATATTGTAAAATGATGTTTCTGTAATATTGCAGCAATATTGCTATTGAAATTGTACAAATATTCCATGGATATCTGTATAATTTTTATACTAGCAATTTGATTAATTATACTATAATTTATTTTAAATTGATAATACAAATACAAATATATGTATATTAAGATCGGCATCCCCTTAAATGAAAAAAACTTTTCTTTCGATGAGATTTGAACCTGCGACCTTCCGATTATGAGTCCAACACCTAGTCCACTTGACCACGAGTCCTTGATTGTATATTATATTATTATTTCGTACTTAAGACAAATTCGCAAAATCTGTCGTGTTGAGTTTGAACATTATATGAGAAAAAAAGCGTTTATTATTAAACAATAATTATTGTACAAAATTTATTATTTAATTCATTTTTGCATTAGATTTTCAGGATTTATACTTGAAACTTAATAATTGTTTGAATGTATTCTTGATAATTAAATTAAGAAAACTAAAATTATTAAATGGTCAATATTCACATATAAGATAAATAAAACTTAATTTATTAACAAAAAAAAAGATGTAAAAAAAGCTCCATAAGGGATTTGAACCCGATCCAAAAAATTACAATTCCGGCATGTTATCCACTTAACTATCATAACATTTAGTATCACATGACAGGACGTCGCATATGTCCATCTGCCTACATAAATTTTAATATGAAAGAAATATTCGTGTATTTCGAGCCGACCATTACACATTACAAATGTAATATATAATATTATTTTTTTTCGGCCATTAACATTACAAAAGTAATGGAAATTTTCAAGCTGACCATTACACATTACAAAAGTAATGGGTAATTTCGAGCTGACCATTACACATTACAAAAGTAATGGGTAATTTCGAACTGACCATTACACATTATAAAAGTAATGAAGTAATCGTAATTTTTAATTACAATTTTGCCGATCCCTGTGTAGTACATTTTTTTCTATAATTGAATCTAAAGAAGTTACGGCTGATTTTCGCTTAAAAAATGCAATTTAACACTAAAAAATCAACTTTTTGCCTCTAAATACTTTTCAGTGTGATTTTACAATAAAATATTAAATGTAGAAGTTGTAAATACACAAAAAATACAACTTTTTCATACAGAACATTTTTTTTTATAATTGAAACTAAAGAAATTACAGCTGATTTTCGCTTAAAAAATACAATTATCATTTTCGTTTAAACAGATTTATTAATAAAAATAAAAAAGGTAGAATGAAGAGCGAGCGCGTAGCGCGAGCATCGGTCGTGCCTATCATGCAAAATGCGAAGCATTTTGCATCCTTGCATCGCGTAGCGCAGCGAAGTGATGCAAGGTGCGAGCCACTGGCCATGTGGCGAGCCTAGTTTAATTTGAAAAGACAGTCTACTTTAAAAGGTCAAAATCCATGATTATTTGCATGAATTTTCATACTAATAAAGTAACGCTGGTGATAAACTCCACTAATACCCCCATTGTTACTATAAAAGTTAGATTTTTCTCTCCGGGTAGGTCGAGTATGTCCCATTGTTCCTACGGAATATAGTAATTTTTACTATAACATTTCTCTCCGTGAATATTTCTATAACGATTCTTACTTATTTCTACTAATAAATAAGGACACAAACAAGTACTCTTTCTTCGAAATCTTCAAATAAGAGGACAAATTAAAGAACAAATAAAAAATAAACACAAAAGTAACGCAATTGAAAGCAGAGCATTCAGATCTCGGGCAGCGCGGGTAAAAAGCAACAATCGCCTCTCGTCGATAGTGCACACCGGCTGAGGCGAGCGTACACACCCTCGGGAACGCACGCCCGTGGAATCGCGCTTATAAATCGGAATCCAAAGGGGGAGCGACGTCGCGCGAAGGCTCGGCGACTCTCCCGATGCGGGAGAGATATTTCGAAGCAAGGCGAAGCCGCGGAGCGCTTGTAAACTGTCACGCGTAGCGTACGCCTTTTTTTCGCCCGGCAGTATAAGAGCGGGTCGCCGGCGGGTGCCGCGGAACGTTCACCTCGCCTCCCCCCTGATCCGGGGCCGCACGAGCGCGCCCGAGTGTGGGACCGCGATTAGCCGCCTCTGCTCTCATAGCGACGCTCTACGAAATTTCAGATCAGCGCTCGCTTCTCGAACTCGAGCGAGCTGCTGAAAATGAAAATGGAAGTTTTGTTTTTGACTGAAATTCAGTTTTCACCCCTACACTGGAAAAAATATTGTTAATTTTAAGCAAACGATTTATTTCAATATTACTTATTAAATATTTCTTTGAATCAAGTAATAATTTCATTAAAACTCAATGAATTCATTTGTTTCTAAATAAATTTAGTACTTTCAAAAAAAAATTTTTTTGACTCAATAAAATATTTAATAAGTGCTATTGAAATAAATATTTGCTTAAAATTAACAAATTTTTCTCTCAGTGTAGAAAACAAATTAGGCGTATTGTATTTTAAGAATTAAGAGACAAATTACTATACTATTTTGTAGCGTAGGGATAGACTCGACAGATCCAAAAGTTTTCTAGAAAATGTAGTAAAATTTTACTAAAAAATATAATATACTTTGCCAAATTTACAGTAAATTTTACTATACTTTTTAGTAAAATTTTTTAATAGTTTAAAATAGTAGAGTAACTTTTAATAGACTTTTCTCTCGGTGTATACTTTCACGTAGGGGTACTAAGTTCTTCTGTATATTGGACGGTGTTTAATAATTTTTTTATATAGTTGATAGTCTCATCTAATCTTCTGTTATTTAATTAATTTATTTAGTTTAATTTTTATTTATTCCAAAAATAACTATACAAGAAGAATTTACAGTTTAGTATATTCATCAAGTCAAAGACGGCGATGAGGTAATTTACCCAATTTGACATTTAAGGGTTAAGTGGGACACGCAATGCGAAAGGCCACCTTAGAGGTAAATAGAGTGTGAATGGCAATGCGTTATTGATGATCATCTATTTTTTTTAAACGTTTTTTTATGCTTAGCGAAACATCCTTTCGAATGATAAATCATCGTTTTTTCAAAGGGGAATTCCTTTCCAATCGCGACGTTTCGACTGGAGAGTTCATGAAGGAGAAACTGCGTACTTTTCGAAAATCATTGATTTTAATCAAAATTGTTGTGCAAATCTCTCGATGCCTCCACTTGTTATTTATTCAACACTTTGTTTTATTCAACATATTTTCTGCAGTGAATGGAGCTGGAATTCATTGAACAAGTGCTTTCGACACAGCTGCTCTAACCCTTAGAAAAGTCGAAAAAACCAACGGCAAAAAGGCTGCTGCTCTATAACTCGCTAATTAGATTATGAAAATGCAATTTGTTAGGGAATGTTTATTCAACGTGTAATTAGTTAATTTGCATAGAAGCTCAATCATTTTTTATCCCAAGTTGCTTCTTCGAACAACAATTGCTTTTGCATCAGTCACGAGTTAAAAATCTAATTAAGTCTCGCAGCGATTAACCAGATATTAGAACAGTGTTATGAAATTTCAACTTTGTAGAAAATCTAGTAAATTGTACAATAACAGCTCCTCGAGGAGGAAAAAAGAGGCGAAAAAAGTTTTACCTCCTTGGAAACGGACGTAATTGAATTCTTTTCATTTTTAAAGGGTCGTAATTAGGAGCACTAAATAAAAACAATAATTTCTTCACAACATAATAGATCAATCATCTTTACATTGAAAATGCAGTAAACATCGTCAAGACGGCGTGATATGATGTCAAGGTCAACTCGACCATGGCATCAAATTTGTAAAGGTGTGTGCATGAACATCAATGGAAAATTTCCACAATATTTTACATAGATCGCATCATGGAAAAAAGAAAATTATCAGTATTTTGTATTCACGATCATGCCATCACTTCATACTTATTTGTAATCTAATTTATTTTTGTAATGACTATATTGTTCGTGAATTAATATGCAAGACTTTTTTTGTAAATTTTTTTTTATAATGACTCTTGCAATGTTGCAAATACGCGAAGGGTGGATTTTTTTATTAAGATGAAAGAAATTCTAGAAACTTAAATTTCGCAAAAATGTTCACAAAATACAATTTTACACCAGTACACTGAAAAAAAAATTTGTTAATTTTAAGGAAATGATTTACTTCAATAGAACTTATTAAATATTTCTTTAAATCAAGTAACAATTCCATTAAAAATAAATGAATTTATTTGTTTCTAAATAAATTCAGTAGTTTTAAATAAATAATTTTTTTTTAATGACAAAATATTTAATAAGTACTATTGAAATAAATGTTTGCTTAAAATTAACAATTTTTTCTCTCAGTGTAGACAACCACGAATAAAAAAATGTTTTTTTAATGGTTTTCTCCATACATAAACTTTAAATAATGTTTTCGTCTATATCGACTCTAGAAAGTGAATAATTATTTCAGATAAGAACGTTTTAATTTATTAAAATTTGAAGAGTACCTCAGACGATCGAAAAAATGGTTCCAACGGATATTAGGCTTTCATAAGGGGCCGGTAATCGGGATTATTACACTTCGCCTCCTGCGCTTATCAGCGCGGCGAATCATCGAAACTCGTCGCTCAACACGCGGTGCACATTTTAAATGCAAAGCGCAGGAGGCGGGCATGACTTGGAAGGAGGAGGAGGAAAAAAGCGCAACAATGAGACCGGGAGAGCCGAGCGAACTCGATCGAACGGCTAATTGTCGCTCGGAGCGCGCGACTCCGCGTTATCCCCGTAGGCAGGCCGAGAGAGAAGGAGAGAACATCCTGGAATTCGCGGGCGCGAGAAGAATAAATTGCCCGCTACCGAGGGATTGCCGCAACGCCGACTCGGCGGGCCGAACCCTATCGCGTGCACAATGGCTCCGGCGCGGTTGCATTAAGGACGTTCCGATGTTTCGCCGGCGTGTGTATACCGGCGCCGTCATTTTTTTTCTTATTCCGCCGGGTTCGACCGATGCTTCTCAAGTGGGTCATGGGATCGAATGCACGTCGTGAGGATTTTTCGTCTGGGCATGCACTTAGTTTTTAGTTTTGTTTTTGAGCCTGGGAGTTTGGTCGGTTGTTTCATTTTCGGTGAAAGATTTACTTAATAGATTCGATTCGTTGAGCGTTTGAACGAAGTTTCTACAAAATATATGAGTATGCGTGTAATGGAAAAAAATATATTTTGAAAAAAGTTAAAAAAAAAGCACACACACCAAATGTAATAGACTTGTACAATGGAAATTAATGAAAAATAAGCGGTTTACTTCGAGAGTTGTCGATAAAAAAAGAGATTATAAAATTTCAAGAGCAATTTTCGGTTTACTTAAGAGAGTACAAAAAAATTGGAAAGTCGGATACGCGTAACAGCCACGTGCTTCTTTAGTTCCCATTCTTCTTCATATACTAAGTAATAATCCCTAATCTCTCAACAATTTTCAATGATTTCAACATCCACAAGTGGCACTACATTTCATCTCCAGTTAATAGAAGTCTCTCCTCACATATTGTCTTTGCTCTTATAAAAAAAAAGCCAAATAAATCGACAACCACGAAAAAATCGGTTAGTAAGTACAAGATCCTGGGATGAACCAAGATGTACTTTATAAAGTCACTCACATGCGCCCGTCATTTTAGGGTCGATCTCGAGGATTTCGGGTCCCAAGTGTAAGACACCAAGTTGCGGGATTATGTCTTTCGTGTCAAGGTCGTTGTCTTCGGCCTACCGATGGGCCTCGCAAGTCGATTTTTATATTTCCTCGCGACGGCCGCTGGATTAGCGGCGCGCAGATGGAACACTGGTGCGAATTGTGAAAATTATAATGAGCTTTTCGAGTCCGCGCGTCGGACTGTTCTGCAACTTTAGCGAAATTGGTTTATTTTTTCAAGCTTTTTCTTCAATTTATTTTCAAGGGAAAGCTCGATGCACGCACGTTCGGATCCTTTTTTGCTTTAGTTTCAAGAACAGCGGCGCAATTATTGACTAAAAAAACTTTATTTTCTAGCCGTTTCATCACTGAGCAATTTACGGAAATTATATCGAATTATAAATTTGTTTTTTTTTCAACAAATGTTGCTGTTTACCATCGAGCAACTTTAAATAAATATCGTAAATCGTAGATATCGCTCCGACAAATTGTATTTTAATGAAATAAAAACAACTGCGTGATAGGAAAATAAATTTTAATTGGTTCTTTAAATAAACTGTACGTTGGTTGTACGGCCGAAGAAAATTATAGACGCTGCAAAAATAAATCGTCCTTTGTATGGACTTAATGAACAGCTGATTTTCTCGTGACACGCTTAACTTTAATGAATCTCCACCAGTGCCCGTGGATTTTTTTTTATCTCGCGACTCGAACTTGAAGATGAACAAGCTGTTTATTTAGCGGAATCGCACAAATGGCAAAGAGGAAATTCTTGAATTCTTAATTACGTGAATCAGAAGGCAAATGGAGGTGATCTTGCGAGAAAAATAATTACTTCCATGGCTTGGGCTGAAAGCAGTTGGCTCGGGACGCAGGAAAGAAAAGTTTTAAGAGGTACATTTGTCACGAAAATTTAATAGTTTATCGAAATGCGCGTCTCGTTGCATAATTATTAATTTCACTCGACGATTATTTATTTTTGTTTATTTCTTTTTTTTTTTGTTTTTTAATTTTCATCGCAAACCAGCTAATTTCATTTAAATCTCATACGCTCGCAGTTTTATGTAATTGAATATTTCGAAAAAGATTTAAAGCATTGAAAAATGTTAATTTATTTAGTCGCGTACGTGCTTTATTATGTAAACAAGGATTCATTGCGTCGAGCGTGTCCTTTCGTACGGATCCTCTTCGATTAATTACAATGCATCGATTCTCCATACCACAATATCGCTGCTCACATTATTGCCGATTGCGATACTCTAATCCCGAAATTATTGCTCCCCGTCGTTAGCAAATAAAACAAATCGTTGTTTATAAGTCAATTGCACGAAATCCTGTCAACTAAATTATTATTATTATTTTCCCTGAAAAATAAAATCCCTGTCAGCTGTATTAATATTTGCAAACAAAAAAATCGTAATCATCGCTTATAACTCAATCACACAAGAGCCTATCACCTATATTATTACCATTCTACTGAGAAATAAAAATCCCTGTCGAGTATATGATTTTTTTTAATTAAAGAAAATCGTAAACGTCGCGGTTTTGCAGGATCGAACGTAAATCAGCGGCGCTCGAAGAAGTTCGAAAAAGCGCGCGAGTGAAGTGCGCGGAACGGCAAGGCCGCGTGAAAATTCGAGCTATCGCGCGTGGATCGCGCGCCTCATTGCGTAAGCACGGAAAAAGAGGCGCCTCGGTCTTCGTTGCCCGTTGCGCAATCGTGAGGCGCGACTTTCTTGAGCAAGCCGAGCTCAATCGATGCGGCTCATTAATTAATTAGGGAGATTACTCGGGGCCAGGGTGCCTCGTCCCTCATTTTCTCTCTCTTTCTTTCTTTCTTTCTTTTCTCGAGCAGCTCACTTTGCGGATGTTGCCTTGCCGATCCGACCTGCTCGATTTATCTCTTGCAACTCTCTAAATCTGAAAATGTGAATTTTCACATATTAAATGTGAATAGTGACATTTTGAAAAAGTGAAAACACGTTCACTAATTAAATGTGAATATTCACGTATGTAATGTGTCAAATAAAATTTGACAAATTGAATGTAAGAAATCAAATTTTATTAATTCAATATGTTAATATTCACAGATTAAAAATAGTAAAGTGAATTTTCACATATTTATAAGTTAAATTATTTCCACATACGAAATATGTGAAGATTTCATATTTTCAGATTTAGAGAGAACGGTAGCTTGTGAAATTTTGCTTTTTATTATTTATTCTTAAGTTATCGATCGGTTTTAGGAAGACGAAACGAGTACGAGGAATTGGTGGGTGGTTTGGTGCAACCGAGCGAGGAGAGAGACAATTTTGAGTTATTTTAAAATAGCATTGTTTACGGCTTTTGTGTGTATATATTCGTAGGTGCCGAGGATCAAAGTGCACCGGTGATTTACATACAAAGAGACTCCATAAAGCAAAGTGAGATGCCTCGTTTATTGTGGAAATCGCGTGAATCTTGATTTATAGGGATCCTTCCTCTCAGGAAAGTGTAAAATATTTATTCCAACTTTTAAAAAATAATTTACAAGTTAGATGTAACGTATTTACTGCCGGTGTATTAATCTATCTCCATCAATGATTACCATCTTTTCTTATTTTTCTACTTCTATTAAGTAAGCTTCTAGTCGCTAATTTGCTGTTTCGAACAAACATCCCCATAATTATTTTCTATTTTTTACAAAAACTAAATTATGTACCTTTTTGTCTCAGATCAGTATAAACAGCATTCGCTTGTCAGGGTCTATTCAGAATCACACCCTCTCTAAAATAAAATTAACGATAGATCACTAGTGAAAATTTCTTCGTTCTAATTTTTATTTATTTATTAATATTTATTTAGTTTTTTTGTTTTTTTTCACGTCAATTATTCTTTTTACAAAAGTAGGCGCAAAGAAAATTTTAGTTAAAAGTTACAGATTGAACCAATACGATAACGATTTAGTCTGGTGGCCGCGTCAGCCGTAAGTAGAAACATTCCGAGTACGGTAAGACGCGGTGTTTTTTTGCTTATTTTCGTATTCTGATTGGATTTTAACGTTGAACCTTACTGAAAAATCTAATTCATTCAATTAGAACAAGTGCCCTAACTTGAAGGAGGTCTAATAGAAAAAAAATCCTCTAAATAAAGAAGAGAGAAGTACTCTTTAAATTCTATTCAGTGAACGCTCACCGCTTTTCAGTGAATGTTCACTATTTCTATTAGTGAGGATCAGGTCACTGTTTTAAGGTGAATATTCTCTGAATGGACGAGTGAAATATCATTATTTAATCAGTGAAAATAACAATCACTCTTTAAATAAGTAACACTTTTTATTTTTTGTTCAGTGAAAATACAAAATTCTCCACTTGCATCAGTAAAATTTTATATTTAATCAGAGAACACGATAATCACTGTTTGAATTAGTCAACATTTCACTCTCTTAAAAGTTTTCAATGAAATTTCACCGTTTGAATAAGCGAACGGTTTTTTCTTGAGGCGAACTTCTGAAATAATGAAAACTTCACTGATTATAAAGTGAAGCAGCATTTTCACTATTTAAAAAGTAAAATTTTCACTATTTCAGAAATGAAAAACCGTTTGCTTATTGAGAATAATGAAATTTTCACTGAGAACTTTTAAGACAGCACTGAATGGAATTTAGAGAGTACAGTATTCATTAACTGTAATTTTTCGCTAATTCGTGAAAAAGGTCGAACAAGAAAGAAAGAGGCTCCTCCTTAAAGGAGTTGAGGAGCTACGCGCTCGTATCTGTCCTCTCGCAACTGTGCATTACTCCACCGCTCGGCGTACACGTCGACAATCTGCACGACTCGAGGCGAGGGTGTATTGGGCGAGACGTGCACTCCGGGATCCGCCGCTCGCTCGGCTACGTGCCGTGGGTGCACCCGAATGTCGTCGCTCGGCGATCGTCATAAATCCAGCCGAGCTTTCCGCTCCTCCTGCGGATTGGGCAACATGCGGGCGCGAACCAAGTTCGAGGAAATTTCGAGGATCGGCTCGCGTGGTATGCCGCGCTTTTGGGTGGGACGCGCGGGGCGCACGCTTCACGTGACTTCGGATCGCGGATTTTCCTTCGACGCTGCGGGACAATTCGCTATTCATAAGTACGGAGCGATCACCCGTACCGATTTAATTTAGCTGCCTCTAATGAGTCCCCCGCTATTGGCTAGAATAACGCAGTCGAAAATGAGAAAGCCAATTTGAACGGACTTTTGTTTCTACGAGATGTGATCAGATAAGAATTCGTATGCATTCGTATATTTGAGAAAATTTGGATATGACAATAGGAAATATTTTTTCACTTCATTTTGATGATATACGAAGCTTTAATGTGTCTCCTGTTAATCGCTGGGATAAAGTTGACGTAGTCGAAAATGAGAAAGCCAATTTGAACGAATTTTTGTTTTTACGTATTGCGAGCGGATTTGAATCCATATGCATTCGTATACATTTTGAGAAAATGTAGATAAAAATAGGAAATACTTTTTCACTTGATTTTAACAGTGTAAGATGACACTCACATACTATTATTAATCTGTGTCCACTAATTTATTAATTTTTCTTGGTCATCAGCGGTTAATTATGCACAGAGGAAAATTCTTTATTCGAAACTCCCAATAGACAAGTTTAACGTCTCCGCAGATTGACATTAATGCATTTGCTTGTAAAACGTATTATCGTCTCTTTCAAAATTTATCGTCAAACCTTACAATTTTTACCACACGATTTCATAAATTTTATTATAACTATTGTATCTTTTACAATAATATTAAGACATTAAAATTGATAGTATTAATTTTTAATAGATTTTTTTTCTCTTCGTGTATCATATTACCAATCCCTTCTCGACAACCTACAAAAATCTCAAAATTCATAAAATGCTCACACCTCCGAAATAAAAAATCCACTTTACCAATCTACTTACATCCTTCTCAAATGTGAAATGAATTAAGTTTGAAGCAAATCTTAAGAATCCACTTCAACCCCTCAATGCTTATGACCCTTCGAAAAATCTCTCAAAAATCTCTTGTTCGTTAAAAAAAAAAAAAAAGCGAAAATGATGGTATTTACGTAAGTGAGCGCGTCTCCTTTGTCAGACTCAGCGAGTGGCTGCGGCAGCGCCGAGATCTTCTCTCCCCCGCGAGAATGCATGTGCACACGCGGGGGGGATGGAGCGTCGTCGCCGCGTCGCGGCGCACATATATAAAGGCGGCCCGCGGCTGCCGGGCTTCGTGGATCGTGGGAAAACGACGCGGGACCCATCGAGAGGAAAAAAAGCTCCCGAATAAAGAAAGAATCGACGCCAGGATGTACGCCGCACTGGTAAGCGAACCCGACGGCCAGTGATCGTAGTGCCGGACGATCGCCGACAAGTGAAGTTCAGCGCGACGCGAGTGTCATACACGGCTCTGCAATTCGGATGTCGTTGTACTTTTTTTTTTACCCACTCGGGATTTACGGTACACAGTGTGAGGAGACGAGTTCGAGGCGGTTGATCAAGTGCTGGCTTGGAGCTTGCTGGAGGATTCTATTTGGGTGCAGGACTTCTTCGTGTGCTTTTTTGCATATTTTTAAGCTTGATTGAGTAGATTGGGAAGTAGGAATGACATTTACATAAACTATTTGTAAAGAGAAATCCATTTTGTTTTCTGTAGAAAATTTTTTTTCCATGAGGGTTTAAGTTTGTCCACTGGCGCATAGGCATAAGTAGATGCATTCCGGGTACGGTAGGACGCAACTTTTTTTTTTCGTATATCTACGATTGCTTTTCTGTAGCATGTTGTTACGTACATTCTATATTCTATAAATCTGCATTTTTCTTATTATTTATAGTATTGCAAAGTTATTATTAAATAATTGAAAGAAATAAAATAGTTGATAAAAAATTATATAAATAGTATATGTTTGTAATGTAATTCTAATCTATTCAAATTGAATTACCACTGCATTTAATGATAATACAAAAGCGAACAAATAAATTCCTTCAGGTATCGGAAAAAAAGTTTATGCATTGCGTGATTTCTTGAAACAAGCACGAAGGTGCCTTAAAAGTCGATAGTCAATGAAGTATTTGTGCACTTTTCTGCGCTAAAAGGAAAAGCAGATAAACTAAAAGTTAGCGATTATCTGAATATCGTAAGTGTGTCAGATGCATTCTTGGATGCATTCACAGTTAAATTTTTTTTAAATTCCTTGTAATACTGAAAACTATTACAGTAATATATTATATAACACTGTATTGCACCTAAAACAAGATAAGTTAAAACTGATAATGTCTGTACCATGATTCAATCACTTTCTATGAAGATTCACATTTTTTATGGATTTTATACATGATAATATTTCTTTCGCTTATTTATATTCATCAATATTTTAGCTTTTATTTGGAATATTTATGAAAATTTCATTGCACGGTAGCATCATCTCTAATCAAATAATTAAATCGCAGCGATTGGTAATCGTCTATTGTGCTACCTAACTCGTTTTCTCCGAGTACTTCTGTAATTGTATAGAAGTTGGCTCTTTTGCATTTACCTTGGAAAACGACCAAATCATCTAAGGATCTGACGACATAGAAGAATTTTCTTCTTGTAATATTTATTAACATTTTCTTTAAAAAAAATTGATTAATTTTTTAATAAGTGGATTTATCTATTTAAGAATTTTAAAATTCTTGCGACTCGAAATTCAGATAAAATAATTATTAACCGTGACGAAAATAATGCTGTCAAATAAATCAAAATTTAATTCCAGTAAAACTGATTATTCATAAAATACGAGACTTTTATCGCGCGAATAATTGCGTTTAAGACGACGCTCTTTAATCCTTCATTTCTCGCAAAACAAAAAGCTCACTAACAGACGATAAAAACAAAGCAATTCCGACATCTCGTTCCGACATCGTTAAAATAAAAATAAGTAAAAAAGATATGAAAATGTAATTACAAGCTGAGCTCTCAAAACGAATGTACACTTGTGCTTCGCAGATGCTGGTGATGTTGGTGGGTTGGGCGAGTGGGGCGCCGGCGGACCCGCAGGTGATTCCAATCGTGAGCCAAACGCAGGAGGGCCCGAACCCGGACGGCTCCTACAAGTGGGCCTATGAATCCGGCAACGGGATAAAAGCGAACGAGGAGGGTCAGGTACAGAACGCGGGCACCGACAACGAGGCGATGAAGGCGGAGGGCGCCTTCAGCTACAAGGGCGACGATGGCGTGGACATCGCTCTCACCTACGTCGCCGATGAGAATGGATTCCAGCCGGTGGGCGCCCATCTGCCCACGGCGCCGCCCATACCCGAAGCCATCAAAAGGGCGCTCGAGTGGAACGCCGCCCATCCCGAACCCGAGGGCAAGAACTAAACACTCCGATTCCGATGTCAAAATCTTTTTTTTCTGTACATTATTTCGATTCGATCGAGCGGAAGATTCGCGAAATTGCAGTACAGCGAGAGAAGAAAATATTAAATTCAAATGTGTATGTATTTTAAAAAATAATCGTAACAAAGAGAATTGCACAGCAAAAGTTCGTATTGTTGAATTTAAATTTAATTATTTGATGGGCCCTGGAGGACGAGAAATATTTTACATTGTTTTTTGTTTCAACAGTTCAATTTTCTTCTCTCAGTATAATTTTCGAAAAAGTATACATTTCGCTGAGGAAAATAATGTTCAAGGTAATAAAGAAGGAAAATTTAGAGAATGAAAGTATGCCGACATTTAAGGAGCGGCGGGTGATCAATTCGAGCTTTGATTTACGGGAATGTCTGGGTGCCAATAGGCTGAGGATGGATGTGGCTGGAGGACAAGAGATTCTCTCGAATTAGAAATATTCGTTAAATTTGCCGAGATAAGCTCAGGTCTTCCAGCCGCGCGCGCCTCGAAATTTTGCGCGTATAATGCAATTATCGTTAGGCAATAGATCGCCCATCGAGAATTTAGCAAAAATTGAGCTTTCTACTTTATGCTTTAATTTAACGCGGCAATATCTCTTTTTGCTTAATCGAACGCAGTGATCGCGGCGCTCTTCGCTCGAAGCGAGTCTTTTTTTACCTAACTGATCGCTGAGTGAAAAGTGCATTTAAAAATTGCATTTTTCGGGGGAATTTATAGATTTTTCCTTCTTAGCTACGAACAGTCAACGAACAACGGCGGAGACGCTTCTGATCGCAGTCACTTAAAAAGACAAATATTCGCGTCTCGCTTATGAATCAGAAAGGGAATTTTCTGCATTAATTCAAACACTGGTTGAGTTTATCATCAGTGAGTCAAAAATGCTTACAATGCAAATTAATCTTTTTTTTGGGTAGTACGAAAATAATAAAAAAAAAAAATAACAAAAAAAAACCTAAGTGAATTTTGCGCCAGAGCTTACAAAACCGAGCTTCTGTCGCTTTGTACATATCTCACTTACCCTTCAATTATTCTTAATTATTTTACGCTATAAATATATGCATATATATACGTACAAAATATGTTTTAATTAAATAATACATTGTAACCTATGTTATATACCGTATCTTACATATATGTATCACTGTGCATTGTTTTATTGAATATCGGTGTGTATCGCTCTATATACCCTTACATATATATATATACACTGCAGAACGCCGATATTGGCTGCGATGGTCTCTCGCTCAATTCGAGCTACGCGAATGAACGGGCGGAAAAAAAATATTTTTCTTTTATACAGATATATATATTCATAATCGTGTACTCCGCTGTGACATACAGCGTATATGAAATCATTTATTGTATACGTATGAAATAAAGTGTTGCATCCCAAGTAGCGCTGATTTATCGCCGATACAATCCGAGCCATCGGATTAGAGTTTATGCAAATCGCGCGATCCAAGAGATTCGCGACTTTCCATTTACGGTCCCGGACCTGATGAACCTTTGGCAGTCATTAAGATATCATTGATCGCGACGATCGAATTGTACAAGCTTTTTTTCTTTTGCATCCTTGGGCAATTAATCTTTTTTTATTTCTTTTTTTTTAAGAATATTTTTTTTTGCAATAAATTATAATAATTTTACTTTCTTTATTATGTCGTTGATTAGTGGTAATTGTGGTGTCATTCAAATGACAAAGCTTTCAATGAAGCAATGATTCGAGAAAAAAAACATAATAAGTTTGTTTCGTATGAAAAATTACAGCTTTATTTGTGGGAAAATGAAATTTCAATCATTATATACATACATACTTTTTCATACGCATTTGAAAAAAAAATTACATCTTCCAATTGCATAATAATTTCTCTAGTCTTATTTAATCGAAAGACCATACTTGTTCCGCACGACATTAAAAATCGGCAAATCGACGAAGAATCTGAAATTTTGAAATGTCCCGAAAAAAAAAAACGCTGACAGGCTTGATCGCCACGAAGCGTAGCGTAATAATTTACCTTCTAACTAAAAAAAGTAAACAGACGACGAACAAATGAACGAACAATAAAAAGGAAAAAACATTGAGGTTCGTTCGAAGAAATATTGAGGCCTCGTCGCACTTTGTTCTCTTGGTACAGAAAAATTGCCTTTTCTCGTTCTCGCAATCGACGAACAAATCCTAAATATTAATCGTTACAATAAAAGATCTCGCTCGATCTTCGATAAACTCGGTGGCGCGACAGTCGAAGCTGACGATCGGAATGTCTAAAGATTCAAAAGTAGCAGCAGTTGAGACAACTTCTATATGTTCGTGGCTCCTCGTTGGCTTTTTCAATTCGAGAGCGAAGGAACTTCACTTTTCTCTGCGACAAAGCTATTCGCAATCGTCACGGGGACTACAAAGCACTTTGGGTCGCCTTCGTTGTAGAGCAAGAAAGAGAGCGAGTGACTCTGGTCTGTCCGTCAACAATCGTTGGCTTTTCCGTCGCTCCATGCTTGCGATTTTGCAGGCTGGTAACTCGGCACCACCTAAAAGTGATGTTACATTTTATTTTATTCGTTATTTATTTATCAAATCTTAAACGAAATAAATTTAAAGATTTTTTTATTAACTCAATAATACTCAAAAAATGGCAAATTTACTTCGATTTATTTTATTCGACGACGAAATAATAGGCGCATACAGTAGTTGATTTAGAACCTACGATTCAGTACTTTTTTCAAACATTTTTTGTACGCTAGTACGATATACGTTGGACAATTTTGTTCAATTTGCATAAATTTTGAGTACTGATTCACTCGTCAGATTATTAATGCAGTCCAGAAAAGTTATGCGCTTATCTTGCAAAATTACCTGGATGACGCTATTCATCTCGTAAAGTGGCTCCTTGAGTACGTCATCTTCATTGCTGTGGGACGGTTCGGTACAGTACTCCTGGCCGCAGACCTTGCAGGCTTCGAAGTCCGGCTTTATAGAGTTTCTTAATTTCTGCACATTAAAAACCAAGAAAAAAACAATTAATAATCCAGCAAATCAAATTAATCGCACAATTTTTCGTCAAAATATACGCTGGGACAGCACGACGCTTGCATAATGGGTCGGCGTCTAGAATGAACGCTGAAATTACACACTTTTGTAATCCTATTAGTTCGAGAAAATTCGAGATTTGCATTAGAAACTACACGTTGTCTCGCCAACCTGCGAATTATCCATTCTAAGCTGCTCATTTTCCGGTTCTAAAAGACTGTAATTAATTAAATCTCTTGTGAACTCGATTAATAAATTACTTATGTCATGAAAAGATTATAAACGACTAAAAGATGCCAAGTGATCACAGAATAAAATTATGGAAACGTCATGGATGAATCGTTTGATAATGGGATTTGACTTACCTCGGTGAAGGTGGTTCCCTCCGACCGGATGAAGACGTAGACGGCGAAGGCAGGAATGCAGACTAGCGAAAGCGAGGCGATGCCCCATCCGATGGCCTCCGCCCACCAGGGGTACTTGTACTTGCCGTTCGAAGTTGTATAATGCGGCGGCTCGTAGTCGATCAGACTGAACACCCACACCGCCTGCCAAAATCAACCAACGTTCGATTAAGAGCTCTCGCTTTTAAAATCCCATTTTACATTGCCCACGGATCAATGACCCTTCCCACTGTTTCTTTTTTTTTTTTTTTTTTTGTTTAAGCCTATAAAGCTTCAATCTTCATTAACAGCCTGCCGATAAAATTGTAAAAAGGCAAATGAAACGAGTATTCAAATGCGCGAGTGTAAATTACGGATACAATGACAAACCGGATTTGAAGCGCTGATTAGTATCACGAAAACTTTCACGAGGGGCACATTGTAAAAGTGAGTATCGAGCCTGCCAGTTGGCAGTGCGCTCGCTCAGTTCATTAATAACCGATTATTATTCTTCTTGCGTACGGTCATCGAACATATGACGAGCGGTCCGTATACGCTAAAAGAGACGGTAATCGCGTGTCCTGCTTGTCGTTACGTCACAGTTGACACTAAGCACGCGACGCGCTTAATTAACGACCAGGCCCATTGTGCAATGTGCATGGGTGCGAATTTATCGTAAATCAAGAACCAATAATTACAGGGCGGTGAACGCGATTCTTGATCGCTGAGCTTATCAGGCACACTTTGTTTACGAGACTTTTTTTGTTAAACCTGGAGTACTATTCACTAATTATATCCTCTGATAGTAACTGCGTTTATCGAGTTGAAACAATAAAAAATACTAAATGTTCTATATAGAAATATAGGACAACTTATATATGCCGATATAATTATATTTATAGTGATAAAATTAGTGAATGATACCCCTGGTTGAGAATTAACCAACTTTTCTGAACGACCATCTTCTCTTGCTACGGATTTTTTCAGTTTTGTGCGACTTTCCATTATCAATAGGGTGCAGGAGTATTATTCACTAATTATGTCCTCTGATATAAATGCGTTTATCGAATTAAAAGAACCCGAAAATATTAACTGTCCTACAGAAATCAGACAACTTATATATGCTGATATAATTACATCTGTAGTGATATAATTAGTGCCTTCTAAAATTGAATTAGTCAAACTTTACTAAAATTAGTGGAAGATGCTCCACTAATGCCTAAATCGTGAAGCTCTTTCCACTAATTTTCATTGAAAATTCGCTAATTATAGTAGTTTTTCACTAATTCAACTTTAAATAGTGAATAATACCCCTGGTAGAGAATTAACCATCTTTTCTGACCGACCATCTTCTCTTACTACAGATTTTTTCAGTTTTGTGGAACTTACCATTATCAATAGGGGCGCAGCGACGAGCCAACAGAAACGAAAGTATATCGAGGGTACTCGACCCGTCATTTCTTTTACGTTGCTGCAGAGTCGACGCACTCCGTAGAACCAGGAAATGGCTATGACTTCGAAGAACGCCAGGAACATTATGGATATCGAGGCTGCGTAGTGGTCTATCAGTTGGAAGAAGAAAATGCCACCCTGTTCGTTCGGAGTTCGAATTAAAAAGTTTTCTTGCTAATAATTCTGATTGCGATAAAAAGTGTCGATGTCATTTTTTACCTGCGTAACGTTCGGCAAGCCGAAAAGGCAGGAGACTATGCACACCAGCAGAACTAGCATTTCGTGACACAGAAGGTGTTTCTTCACCCAATTTGGAAATCCATCTTGTATGGACGTCACTACCACCTCGACGATTGCAAACTGAAAAGATAAAGGTGTGTAAAAACGACGTTTCTTTGGATTTTCGTATACTTGCATATATTTGTGTTAATAAAATGAATTGGAAGAGTCTTGTTTTTTTACTAACCTGGCTGTTTAGCGACAAGCACACCAGCATAAAGAAGAAGAGCATTGCCCACATCTGTGGCCATGGCATTTTGCCCAAGGCCTGTGGATATACCACGAAGACCAGACCGGGTCCTTAAACGGAAGTTATACGTTATCTATAAAGCATCGGGAGAAGCAGATCTGTGGATAACATCGATAAAACTCGATGAGCATCGCTATCGCCAGTACGCGATCCTTTCATTTCGCGCTCACGATAAAATCACATGTCCTCTGCATTTAATTATTCCAACACTTAAAAAGAAACAATTGAAACAAAAAAATCTGAGTGCAAACACAGTGTAAAAAGAAAATTATAAAATCGATTCAAGAGATCTCGCGGGGGTGCATCAGTTTTGATTTGAGCGGCGATGGAAATACGCGTTGGCGTAAGAAGCGTTTGCTTTGGCCACTTACCGTCACTCAGGACTTCCGGGACGGTCATGTTCTGCTCGTAGGCGATGTTGCCGATCGTGCCGAAGGCGAAAATGCCTACGATCAGGCAACTGCAGGCGTTGATCAGCGACACCGCTACAGTGTCTATCAGGATGTTGTTGTGGAACTTGTTGTAGCTCGCGAAACAGATCATCGAGCCGAAGGCGATGCCCACGGAATTGAATATCTGCGCTGCAGCGTTCACCCATACCTGCAATAAGGATATCCTGAAATTTCGTGTGCTTCGATTCGAACGAATCCATTGATCGTTAGAAAGTGGTTTGTCGATCATCAATTCGAGTAAGAGAAGAATATTAGACAGGAATTCGTATTTATTAAGACAGTGTTACAACTCTGGATCATCAGTTTAGTAAAACTTTCAAAAATTATTCCCTGAAATAAGCCACTCATATTTGACGAATGCATATAAAGTACAATGGAATCAAGTGTAAATCTGAAAATGTTAAATTCACTTGGAAAATGTGAATATTTTGTGTTAAGTGACATTTAATACGTGCCTTCTAAATTTGAATGAGTAAAACTTTAATAAATAGTGGAAAATGCTCCACTAATGTCTTAATCGCGAAGCTCTTTCCACTAATTTTCAGTAAAAATTCACTAATTATAGTAGTTTCTCACTAATTCAACTTTTCAAATTTGTCACTATTCATATTTTTCAAGTGAATTTTATATTTTCAGATTTAGAGAGTATATTATAAATCCATTATTTTACACAAAGTTATCCCAATTAATCATTAAAAAGTATGATTCTCCTGGTCACGAAAATGATGATTCTAGCGAACTACGTAAAAGCTGGATTAATTTTTTATTCAATTCTCGTCGCGATTTCGTATCATAAAGCAGTCCTTTGTGATCGAGTTAAGATCCTCCATCTCTCTCTTTTTTTTTAATTAATCGAATCACTGGATTCTGAAGAGCACCGCCGCGTCCGCTGGAAATCAAGAGGAAAGAGGAAAAACAACAAACGACGACAAATTGCCGGCCTCCTGCGGCTGGATCGATTAAATCGGAAGCCGAATAATTACGCGCAATTTGTACTTTCAGCGGGTGCCCGGTGTGCACGTCACATGAAAAATGACAGCGCTAGCGGCCGCGCGACGACCTCCATTCAAGCACAGTTTGAGATCAGGAATATCGTGCGGAGTTTAACGAGATAATGACGCGTCGCAAATCAGCGACATCGTATGCTTTCCGCGTGACGAGAGCTGATACACCGCATGCGACTATATATACGCCCGTAACGCACGGCCACCATCGCTGATAGATGCTAATGTCCCCGACGTCTACTCGCGATCGACTGGCAAATTTGTTCTCGAATTAGGATTCAGGTGGTGATCGCTCTTTTTGTTCGTTTAGCATTCGACGTTGCGCTGCTTCGGTCGAACTCGTTATAAACGAAATTGCGATTTTTTACCTAATAAAACCTTACGAACTGGTACCGTCGTTCTTTTTTTTTGTTGTTAGGAAGACTTTCTCAGATTACTTCTTCGTATTTTGGACTGAATCGCGATTTTAATTTCGATCGGTTCAAGTTTTATAATCATTTTAAAATTGTATTTCTTCCTGTTACTTTGATTAAGGGGCTCTGAAAGACAATTAAAAATTCAAATTTCGCGTCATAATGTAGCAGACGAAAAAATTAATTTGCTTATGATAAAGAGTACAAATGGAATATCGAATAATTACGAGATATTTTCCCCACGTTAGATTATGATCTACCGCTTTGTGAAGTTGAAAGTTCGTGTAACAATACCTTGATGAGAAAAGCTTGAATAATGTAAAAAAATCATATTATTCAAGCTTTTCTCAATGACATATTGTTTTACAAATTTGATACTTGATAAAATGATAATAAAATAAAAGGTTTTCTCGATATTTCATTTAAACTCTTTGTTATAATCAAAGAAATCGTATTTTTCATCTGCTACATTATGGCGCGAAGTTTGAATTTTGAATAGACTTTCGAACCCCCTAAAAAGTGATTGCACCAGTTGTTCAGAAGTGGCTCTCAATTAGGCTTGATGAGTTTTGCGTATAAAAAAATGAATTTTTCGTAGATTTGAAAAGTAAAGGTTGAGGATAAATGCACGATAGTCACCTTGGCGTCCTTGAGCAGCTGCCAGTCCGGCCGGAAGAAGAACTGGAGGCCCTTGTCGGCACCGGGGAGGGTTAGGGACCGGATAAGAAAGATGAATATTAATAGGAATGGGAGCGTTGCCGTGAGGTACCTGACGCGCGCCGACGACTTTATCGACTTCCATATGGAGAAGTAAACGATCACCCAGGCGGTTATCAGGCAGGCCGCCAGTTCCCACCTCAACATCCCCGGCTCCTCGATGCCCGAGCTTATCTGCAGCACTTTCTTGCTAAACGCCAACAACAACAACAACAACAACGATCCGCTGGATTATTCCTTCGTATTTTTTTTTATTTAATCGATGACGATTCTTTTTAGTATTCCTCAATATTATCAAGATCGATATAGCTAGATTTTCTTTTTATTTATCGATGGGCTGATTTGTATAGACTCTGAGGCGCAAATTTTGTTCTTTTTGAGTTTTCAAGCTTATTCTCTTTTTTTTCTTTTTAGTTATTAGTATGATAGTGGATTGTTACTCGAAAAACTCGGCGGCCGGTATTTTCGGATGCTTTGGTCTGGTGTGGTTGGTGAAGTCGGCCGACCAGCAGTCCGGTGAGTTCCACTTGTTCCGACATCTGGACCAAGGCTGTATAGGCTTGCAACCGGTGAAGAAGTAGTATATCGCGTAGGCTATTATGACGTTATGATAGGTGGACATCAGGAACGATATGACGACTGACGACAGGCCGGCTCCTACGTGAATAATAAATATATTAAATAAATTTTTTGTTAAAACTAACTACTCTATTTTATTATATATATTTTTGTATTTCGCTATTAACGGATCTTGACCCTTATTTACGATTAGATAGAAGTAAATAAATAACTTTTGAAGCGTTCGGATTTTTTTTTAATTCTGGCATCAGTTTGATCATCCGAGTGCCTCGTTAATTCTCATTCAAAATATTTTGTATGCAAATATTTGTGCAATTATTTGAAATTAACTATGATGTTTATCACACATTAGTTTTTTAATCGCAAATGACGAATATTTACGTAATGCTGTACGAGTCTGTGCAAACATTGTTAATGTCTCTCGACTACGTCAATTTATCCATTAATTACATAGTAACCTACGAGTCTCGTAAAAAAAAACGAAAATATCAATCATACTTCAAAGTCGCATGAATATCACCTTTAAACAGTGGACAGATTTGTCCGAGAGCACCGATCGGTCCTCGCCTCGTGAATTGCCCGATGCTGAGCTCCATGTAGAGCAGCGGGACGCCGCATACGATGAGTATTAAGAAATAAGGTATCAGGAACACACCTGAAAAACGTGAGAGACGTCAGTAAAAAAAAAACTCGCCCACGAATCTCGCGACTCGCGTGACATTGGCGACAACACCATCTGACTGGTGCAGGGACGCGGCGCCGTTATTTCAATATTTGGCTGATAAGACAATGCGCTTGTTTGACTTTTTCGTCATCAGACCCGATGTCACGGTGAATTTATGAGCGACGTCACTTTTCATGGGTGCTGGCATTGTTACGTATAGCGATTCACGAATTCCGTCGTTCGTACATTTTGTATTTAATTCTTCTCGGCCACAGAAATATTTATCACACTCCACTGTGCACAGCCATAGATTTCCATTTATTTTATTTTTTAAACAAAAATCAATTCAATTTGAAGACGCTTTACTGTCGAATTATCGGAAAGGCACACTTTTCCTGGTCATTCAAAAAAGTTCCTCGGAATCCTCGATTCCGAGTAACGAGCCTCCGCTATTAACGGCAGCATCAAAATTCACGAATCATTGCCACCGACGTAACCGCAAAAAATCAAGCTCTAATTATTTAAAAAAACAAGCTCCATTTTGAATTAAAAAAACGGTAAATGATGAAAGATCGCGTGTAGTGAAATTTTACTAGGCGGAAGAGCCGCCGGTCATAATCTTTCGAGAGTCTGCCCATTAAAATCTCATTTCGCGTCGCGCGCGACTCGAGTTACCTCCCCCGTCGCGCACGCCGCTATGTATTACGTGCACTTGGAACTTGATGCGTGACCCTGGCGCTGCGCGGCCTTCCCGGATAAACGCCGAGCGAACTCGCCGATGAAAAATCGCCGATTACTCGGGTGTCGGCTTCCCCGGGAAGCGAGATGAGCGACTCGCGCAATCGCCGGATTAATTAACCGTGCACCCGACGACGACTCGCATGATTTGCCGTCATTCCTCCCCTCCTTTCTGCATTTTTCGAGCTTTTTTCCGTCACTCGGATGACCTCTTATGTTTAACTTGTTAAGATCTACTAAAATTAGTGGAAATTGCTCTAATAAATGCTAAATAGTATAAGAGCTTTCAAAGAAATGCATCTATTGTACTAATTTTAGAATAGCTTTTTTATGGATTCTACTGATTGTAGATGTTTTTGATGAATTCAACTTTAAGTACAGTGAGAATAGAGATTTTTACGAATTTTTCCAATGGATGATAAATGACGTACATATTGTTTTTTTTTTTGTATTTTGTCGTTCGTAATTTAAGAAAAAATAAAATAGTTTTTTTCTGTTTCTTCGTGGTAATAAGAATCAATTTGATCTTCGATTATTTACTCAATTGAGTAGGATATTTTGGTTGAAAATTCAATCTACTAGACGTGGTTTCAGCGGGAAATTTAAAAAACCGCACTCTTGGTTTGACGTAACAACAGGAACTGCACATTTAGTTACTACATACAAAGTCAAGTACCCTGATGCACCGTAATCATCGAACGCGATTAACAACATTAGCAAATTCTTGTTTACAGTAAAAATAAAACCTGCAATTACTTCAGCCAAATCACCACCCACGAAGCTCCACGCGGGACGATTTAATAAACCGCTAACGACTGAACAAAAAAAATATAAAAAAAAAAACAAAATAAAAAAAGCAATTAGCGTTAAATTATCAGTTTTGCAGCCTTTGCTCGCGCGAAAATAAAAAAGTCAAATAGCGGGCTTTTTACGGAAACGAGCGCGGCGGCGATCCGCCAAAGATGCGAAGCGGTCAGATGTTGCATAATGGACGGCTAACTTGTCTGATCGAATTACGGCGCGGCTCTCTCGGCCGGGGGAACTGTATCGTTGTATAATCTTCGCGCCGGAAATTTGAATTTATCAATTATTCCTCCTGTCCAGACGAGTAATGAAATCTGCCGCGCTCGCTCCACGGTCTGCTTCGAGTCTGCGAGACCAATTGTTCTTGCTCGCGCGCGCCGACGCTTACCGCGCTATAATACGCTCTAACGTCATTCCGAGCTGTGTAAACAGAGACACCGATTTCTTCCTGTCCTGAATCTCTCTTTTTTTTTGTCATTTTTTTAACGAAATTTTTCATATATTGTATTTTTTTAATTTAATTTTTAGTTAAACATCATAACAATAAGTACAATACTTATTATTAAGATTTTAAAATATTTAGAGATTATCTTTTTTATTTAATAATTTGAAGGATTATACACAAATACAGACTTAAATTAATTAGATTTAGAATTAAAATGTACTGATAAAAGTTAAAAAATTATTGAAAACTTTATATGACATCGTATCCTCTTAAGCTTGAGTTTGGGTTTTTACTGCAGACCGTTTAAGTTGCCTATTTTGTTGCTTTTATCTGATATTATTAAAATCAATTTTAATAAGGGTACGCATGTAGTTGATTTGATGGAGGGGACAAGTGAGCCTTCAAAATCACTTGGTCAAGCTGGAATTTCAAGCCGCATATAATTTTCCACGCACTGAAATGAATGCAGAGGCTATTAGAACGGACGGCTTCACCTGTTCGCAGTTGAGGGTGAAATTAAACGGTCCTCCGAGCACAGAGGATATTAAAGAGTCCTTGGTTCACTTGATTTTTTTATGCTCGTTTGGAAATGTCAAACATTTTGTAAAGTTTATAAGCACTGGTAACGTTCATTGATTAATAATCAAATTACTTTAGATTTTATTCATTTTTAATTTAGATTTTATCAGCTTAAAAAATTATTTGCGTAGTATTTTACGTGGAGAGAATTATTTATTCCACTGAAGAATACCGAATGCTCGAAACTACGTGCGTCATCGCGATAACGATGAGAGTTTTAGTTCGAGTTATATGCACTACCTCATTTTTCGAATATTATTGACTTTTGACAGTTATTAATAATAGCAATCAATTTGTTTGCTCACAATTCGATATTTGCGATTGGTTTTGCATAGTGATTTTACGAGTCTATTTCGAAAATTTAATTACTTTTCGCAGTACAGTATATGAAAAGCTGAACTTTCAATTAAAAAATAAAATCAATAAAGTTTACGATCTTTTATTAAAATAAATAACCATAGAAAATGAAGTTCCAATAGCTGATAAATTATTATCACTAAAGTTGAGTGCACCTATAAATTAGTTTTTTTTCTATTTTTTAAGTTGTGACGTAAGCAAAACGCGTTTTAACTACTTAGTATTATACCGACTGCAACGTTTCTTTTTATTTTCTTTCTTTTTTAGTTTATCAGGATTAATTAATGCTATTGTAACAAAAAATTCATACTAATCGTCTATTAAAACTTTTAAATTTAAATTTTCATACTTTCAAACAGGCCGAATATTTTTTTTTCCAATGCAGGCGGTGACCGAGCGGTCGGCGGATAAAAAAGGAAGTGATATCCATCGTAAACATATTCCGAAAACATCTTTTTTCTCACGCGAGAAGAGCAGCCGACTTAATAAATGAAAGAAACGCCGTGGTAGAAAAAAAAAGAAGTCTCACCTCCGCCGCTTTTGTAACAAAGATAAGGGAACCTCCACACGTTGCCGAGGCCAACGGAGTAACCGATGCAGGCGAGGACGAATTGCACCTTGTTCTCCCAGTGTGGCCGTCTTGGTTGCCGGTACTCGCCCGGATCCTCCGCATCACCGTCGTCGAAACTCGTACACGTCGACATGTCATCCTCAATCGGACTAAGTGAAAAAATCAAATCAATTTTTAGTTGCAAATTGTGTGCTGTGAGTTTTGAAAAAAAAATCAGGATTTTTTTATGCACAGATTAATTGTAAGGTTGTAATAGTATTTAATAATAGACTGTTCTAAAGAGACAAAAAGAAATAAAAGATTAAATTTTGCTTCGGGTAATCGAAGAATCTTATAACATTCTTTGGAAAAGTCTAGAATTAGAAGAGTATGAATTTTTTCTCATGATTAATCTTCAAATTGTTTCTAACAATTATTATGCAGTCCCATTATCTAATCGTACGTCACAATGACACGTCTGCGTAAAGTCTGATTCATTTCGTTCATCACAAACTATTTTTAATTTTTCCTAGTAAAAAGAATTATATATATACAATTTTATGAACATGGGTATGTAATTTATTTACATAAACTCCTGCAAATTACTGCGTCATTCTAAAAAATTTAAATGCAAAGACACAAGAATAATAATATAATTGCTGAATCAAAAGTGTATTTGTACGACTTCGCCTGCAATTATGAAAATCACGATGTTAACTCAATTAAAAATGACTTCGAAATTTCAATGAATTCATTACTAAATGGAACTTCCGTTAACTTGTTGTCGTCGTAAATGACAAATCCTCTAAATCTAGAAAAGCAGAAATCCAAAATAATGTTTCTATACTGAAAAAAATGTTTACCTCGTATTGTACTGAATTATATTTTTAAAAGGTAAAAAAATGATCAAATAAAAATTAGTAGCTTGTAGAAAAAATGATCAAATAAAAATTAGTAGCTTATAGAAAAAAAATGATCAAATAAAAATTAGTAGTTTATAGACATAAATAATCAAATAAAAAGATCAAGCTTCGATTTTTAGAATAAGACAAATTGTTCTGAGAAAAAATTAATCGAATCCATGACTCAAAGAAGGCCTTCCTTAAAAAAATTCTCAAATCAACGACAAGATCGACGACTCCACTAACTCGAATGCGCAGACATCCAACCTAGCAGATCCGTTGTGGTGGGGTTCATCGCGTCGATTTCCCGATTCGCCTCAAAACGAAGACGCGAGGAAAACGGAGACGCCGGTGTCTTGTTTCCCACGGAAGCTCCGGGATCGTCGCAATTGCGTCGGCCCCTTTACCTCCGTCTCTCTTTCTCACGTGCATCAACGTCCCGACGGTACTCACTCGACGTCGCTGGATCGCTGAATTTGCGGCGCGCGAATGAGGAAGCGCGTGCCAAGGACTTTGGACCTCATCTCGGAGCGCGCGACGCGCGCACTACTTGTAATTACACGTTCGTGACGCCGGTTCCACCTTCAGCACATCCTACGTGCGGGCATCGCTTTTCGCAGACGCACCGGCGACTCTTGTCCCAGACACGCCAAGGATTCCTCGATTCCTTCAGTTTTATCTTGTAGATTCCTTTTTTCTTTCGACGCGACGATTTTTCTTTTCACGACGAGGTTTTTTTTTTGTTTATAAGAATTAATGTATTCGCAATTTTTGCGCACTTTGTTTACAAAAAAAAGAACTTTATTTTCAAATGTTTCTATAAAGTTGGCGAGGCAATGAATATCAATTGAAAACTTTATTTTAAATTTTTAATCGTTTTGTGGGTGTGACTGCGTCGACGTTAGACTGTATGGAAGATTTTCAGAACCGAGGAGGTATACGATCGTCGACAATCGAACCACCAGCAACGAATGCGATGGTTCGGTACAGATTCGAGCTTTTTAACAATTTTGAGATGTACGAGAAAAAAAAGGAGGGAAATAATAGTAAAGCCGTGTGGGGCGAAAATCGGGCATTATAGCGTAGCTATGAATTGCTAGAGCTAACAGTACACATAAATAAAGGTACTTGCGTCAATGGGTATTCGTCGACGTACCTCGTGTCTCGCGAGCGAATGAAAGTCCGCAAAAATGTAGATGTAACTTTGCTCTTAAATTCAGATTAGCAAGTTAAAAGAAGCTCTAGTCAAACAATTACACAATCGGCGCGGTGTGCACGAAAAATTATAGTCAGTTATGCGTGCCGACGTCGTTTCGCTTCATTTTTCTTTTAATATCAGTTTCTATTATTTTAGATATAGAAATCATCAGACTTAAAAAAAAAAAAGAGAAAATTTCTCGGAGATAAAGTTTAGCCATTTTTACAAAATATTTTATCAATTTTTATTACGTATAAGAAAAAATCCAAGGCTATCAGAAAGAACTGAATTATTTTGGCGTATGAACGATAGAATTATATTTATTTAAAAATATGTTCATATAAAAAATACGCAATAGACTCTAGTGACACAAAGAAAAAGAATGAATCTTTTGATTAATATTTCTTAGAGCACCAAATGGAAAAATCCCATTTATTAAAACAATTCGCGTCTTTTCGCGAAAAGAAGCGTCGAGTCATGACAGTTGGACGGATAATGTTCGGCGTATACAGCGATTTAAAAGACAAATGTTTTGGACTCGGCCAGCCCCGGCGATGCATCCGAGCAGCTGCAGTTTGAATATACGCCACGTTTACGCGGGATTCCGAGGCGCCAAAAGACAAAGGACGTCGAAATAATCGTCGCTATTCAAAATAAACGCGAGCTAACTGCACTCCATTACGCGGATATTTGCACAATCTCACGTAATTCAATTTCGTCGAATTAAATTCCGTACTTCTGGGGATTTTCGTTAATTTACTACTTTTATTTTTTTTCGCGAATTGAACGATACTCTAAAATTGAGGAAATACCCAAAGCTCAATCAAAACATTGGTTGCCGGCCAGGAGGTTATTTAGACGCAAGGGAACAATATTTATGTGATAAAAGATTTAATTTGGCATAAATGCTGCAAAATAATTTATCGATTTGCTACGGATGTTTTTATAATCGTTTCAAAAAGGTCACAACTTCGTTAAATCATTCACTATTATATAACAATTGATGATTAATTATTTCATCGTATATAAATTAGAGTTGAGATAAAAATGATATAGAGACAGAAAAAAAAGAATCTTTTAACCAGTTTAAAAGTGGAATTAACACAATTGAGAGAAGTAAAAATTTGTACGCCTATTAAAGAGAAGACATGAAAATTTAATAAAAAAATTTGGATGGTTCTCGAAGCGTTAAACATCCAAACTAATTTGCAAACTCGTTTCTCATCACAATCAAGAAAGAAAATTCCATGAATCATCTGCATACCCTTAAGTTTTATTCCTTATATCGATCGATTGGAAATGAAAAAAAAGGCCAATAAAACCAACGGCCAAGGACGTTCGAAATTACCTGAGTCTCTTCACCTCCTCAGATCTAAAAAAAATTAAAGGCACACATCTCGCCCGGTGACTTTCGCGCGGGTAATAATCGTGGACACCGGAGGGAGAGAGAGAGAAAAAAAAGAAGAAAGAGAAGGAGGAAACTTCATTCTCGGGGACACTGACCCCCGCGTCCGAATGGAATCACGTAAGATCTGGAGCACACGAGAGCTGCGTCATATAAATCGCCCGAGAAGAGAAAGAGCGAGAGAGAAACGTGGATGCGGTGTTGTCGTAGCACAGCACGTGGATCGAGGCTGGGAGCCGTAATTCGTTGCCTCGGCGAGATGGATGTCGAGTGGGCATTTTCGAAAATGACACGAAATCGCGGCGCTTTTTGCTAGTTAGCCGAGAATCGAGGCCAGCCGTACAGCGATTGACTTTCCTCCCGAATTCCAATCGCAAATGATTTTTACCCTCCTCGTCGATTTTCTAATCGGCGACCAATCGAAACCGGAGATTCTCATCGGCGAAGGCTTGCCGTCCTTTTTTTTATTTGTTTACGGCGAAGTTAGATTTCTTAAAATATATTGATATTAAAAACTGAATGATTTTTTCATTTCATTTTCAACGGACTTTAACTCCTTAAAATAATTCTAATACGAATAAAAGGTTGTCTTAGAAAGTGAATTCGTCGAACCTATTAAGAAGGCGATATGATAAAAGAATGTATAGAAAGAAAAACATAAAAATTATTAATAACTTCAAGTAAAGCATTTACACTAAAGCTTCTAAATTGACCAAGCTGCTGAAAAGAATATTGAAAATATTTATTTTTGTTACCAAGGTATTTTCGAGGAAACAGAAAAAGGAAGCCAGTCGGCGATTGCATGCGTTACTAGATTGACTGAGAATTAAGCGGACTGATAGGTACAAATATTAGGTAACGCCGTGCGACAATGTAATCATTATTTTTATTTCTAAAATACGAATGTCACGTAAAGCATCGGTAGTCGAAGAGCCATTGTGTGGCTCGCGCACGATTTAGCATCGCGTTATGAAACTCGATTCACTTCCTACTCCTAAATGCATTTCTAACCAGACTAAACTAACTCTATGCTTTAAGTGCCACTCGCACGTACAACTCGATCCATGCAGTAATTTAATTTAAAAATTATTATTAAGTACAACGAAAAAATAAATGTTTCGACAATCTCCAAAAATATTTGACAGCGATTTGTAATGAAAAGGAATTTAATAAGAATCTGAGGTAATTGCCGATTTTTCCAAGAAAAGCTTGCTCGAGAGTACACAAATAAATAAATAAACGATAAAAAATTAAATAACGTCAGTGATGGTTTAAAGGAAAATTAAAAAAAAATAATGGAAACTCACGTGGGCGGGTGTACCATATTGAGAAGCTCGGAGGGCGAGGTAGGCACGCGCCTTATGGTGAGCTTGCGACCATCGGAGGAGCCCATGCCGATCGAGGCCAGAGAGCGTATGGAGACCGAGTCCGGGGGGTAAGGCCGGACGGCCATGCTGCCCGGCTCCGGGAACAGGATAGAGCCCCAGCTGTTGTTCGCCGGGTACAACTGATGACCTTGGCCCAAGTGCTGCAGCTGCTGGTGCTACCAACAATTTTTTCATTTCCTCTTAGTTTCTTTCGATGGCCGATGACGATTTAGTTTCGATTCGAGCGCGAGAAAAAAAATTGATCGCAGTGAATTATAAGCAATGATCTTTCGCGTTTTGCTAATGGCAGCTTCGCTTGGGAAGGTAACGCGCGGAGTGGACGGATTATCGCCTTTGCTAGCGAAGTTGAAAGAGTCAAGTTGGCTGCTGATAAGGGAAGAGTGGAACGATTTTAGGTTGCGAGGCGCAAAAAAAGAATTTCGCGGATCGTTTGCAGTCACGAAAAACGACTTGAGCTGTCTTAGGCTCGTACAATTTTTTTCTAATTGCTAAATTGTCTTATCTAGCGTGAAGTATGTAAGCCAAGGCAAATATTGAATCGCCAGTGAGTTTATGATGTGCATTAACGTTCGCAGGTGTGAGTCAATTTATGACGTTTTCTGTTTTGAATCGTGATAAAGGATATAATAATTTTGGATATTCTTGAAAATTTCCTCGTTGAAACATCGGGAGTAATACGATTATTTCTGGATTTGGCGTATTACTTTGATTTTCCAAAGGTATAGTAACAAATTTTATGCGTCTTCAGTTCTCTGGTTTTATCAAAATATTCTTGACCATTCGTGGCTTCCTAATGTGAATTAGATTAAATGCGATCTCAAGATTAATCGTATTTGTGATTTTACAGCTGATACCTCGAATTTAAATAAAAAATTAATCCAAATCGAATAAAAAATCATTGAAATTTAATTATTAATAATACGTATTTTATTTAAAACAATCGTAAAATGCGCGTTTCACATAATTCTAATCGTAACGTGGAATTCACAGTGAAACTAAAAGCTCATTAAGATAAAAAATATCGATAAAGCTTATCGAGCAATCGGTAACATTGAAAAACATTCGCAAAACGACATCCACGATAGTACTTTCAATTTATCAAACCGCGAATGTCCGACTCGGTAAATTAAAATCGACGAAAAAAAAAACTGCAGGAAGCACGTGTCCGCTACGATTTTTCAATGAATCACTGACTCAAAAATTCTTGGTACGCTAAATTTTAAACTTCCCCAATCGCACACCGCCGATGATCCACCAAGCCAACTCACTCACAATTCTCGTCAACACTCAACGATCCCGCAGCACCGCACCACTCTCATCAAGAATGAAAGAGGCTGATCGACAAGAAAATGAAAAAACAAATCGCAAGTGCAAAAGTGGAACAAAAAAAATCGTAGAAAAATGAAAATATACAAAAGAGCCAGAAGTAGGAGTATAAGAAGTGGAGGATCGCCGCGTGGCTCTCGGCTCGATTTACCGGGTACGAGTGATGCTCGTCGCTGGCCGAGCTGGACTTGAGCGAGCGCATGCTGGGGTGTCGGCTGCAGTGCCTGGAGGCCTGCTCCCCCGCGCGGCCCTGCCTCGGCTGCGGCTGCGGCTGCGGCTGCGTCGCCGGCTGCCAGTCCAAGGGCCTGGCCGGGCACAACTGCTGCGGCCGGGCGGCGCGAGCAGCCGCATGGAAGCTGTCGGCGCTGTCGTTCAGGCCGCGCTTGCTGGCGAGGGGACTGCGACCGCGGCTGCCGCTCTTCGAGCGCTGCAGGGCGCTCTTGCGCGCCGAGCCCGTCGTCGACGTCGACTCCGCGCTCAGGAGGCGGCCCCGCTCCTCGTACGTCGAGTCCGAGTCGTTGTCCGGGTGGCTGCTCGCCACGCTCAGCGCGCCGCTGAGGAAAAAACAAGGGAATCGTCGAGGCGTTAAGGCTCACTTGAGGAAGCGTATACGTGTGATTTACTGTCTAAAGTTGGATTAGTGAAAAACTATTGTACACGGAGAAAATGTCTAGTGAAGACTGCTATGCAGTTCTGCAATGCAGGGATAGACTTGACAAATAAAAAATTTTACTCAAAAATATAGTAAAATGCTAGACTTGTAGTAAATTTACTACGAGTAACTTTCGCAGGAACAGACTCGACAAATCAACAATTTTACTACAAAGTATAGTTAAAAAGTATAGTAGACTTGTAGTTAATTTATTACAAGTAATTTTCGCAGGGATTGACTCGACAAATAAAAACATTTACCATACTTTTTAGTAAAATTTGTTATTAGCCTAAGCTGCTCCAGTAATATCTAAAAAGTGAAGCTCTACTCGCTAGTTTCCAGTGAAAATTCGCTAATTTCACGAAGAGAAAATTCTAATAAAAATTACTATACTATTTTGTAATGCAGGGACAGACTCAACACATTAATTTTTTTTCTAAGAAGTATAGTAATTTTACTAGAATTTTCTCGCCGTGAAATTAGTGAATGTTCATTGAAAATTAGTGGAAAGAGCTTCACGATTTAAATATTAGTGGAGCAGCTTCTGCTAATTTTAGTAAAGTTTCACTAATTCAATTTTAGAAGGTATATTACTTTGGAAACTTGGATTATGGTTCGTTATCTTATATACTTTCGTTTGTTGGAATTTTACTGATAAATGATTTTGTTTTTTTGTTTTTGGACTGATTAAGATCATAAGAGACTTGTCGATCGGAGATTTTTTTTTAATTCTTTTTCTGTGTGACTGAAGATGAATTGCGTTTAAACGACAAAGTCTGCTTGTAGAGTATACAGTATTCTGAAAATGAAATGATGCGAAAAATAACGGTTACTTAATTCAATCAGCTGGTTTTTATATACAAAATTTACTCAAACGTTGATTAATCTTTCAAATATGTCTGACCTGTTTTTAAATGAATATTATCGCTTGTTACAGATTCATCAAAATTAAAAAGATATTAATTAGTCCGAGATCGAAGCCATATTGAAAGTTAAAAAGAAAAATAAAAAGCGTAGCTGAAATAAATAAAACTCGATCAAATTAAAAGAAGTATCATTAATCTTCTTACAGGACCAGAGAGATCGGTATATAGATATCTCAACAATAGATTTAAAACAGTGTGAATCATATGAATGTCATAAGCGTGCTCCGCGCATCGAAGCCATAATATTACCAGCTTGGAACATATTTACTGATACCATCTCTCCTTTTTTCACAATAGACTTTTTTAACAAATTTAATTCATTTTTTTACATCCCCCCATAATTGCATCTCACCTATTGGGACAGTCATTATCGAGATCATCAGAGCTGTCCTCCTCCAGCATAGTACTCATCTTCCGCAGATGGCAGGGTTTAGGTTGAGTAGGTACGACGACCCTGGACGCTGACGAATTCTGCCCATTCTGCTGCTGACCATTTTGATGCTGTCCGTTTTGCAATGGATGCGACTGTTGATGTTGATGATGATGTTGATGTTGATGCAGGTGCGGCTGATGCAACTGCGGGATCGTCGGCAGCTGGGCAGGTGGGTACAGCTGGTTCTGCGAGTGTGGTTGGTGTCCGTTCGCAGGACTCGAAGTCTGCTTGGACACTTGGCCGCCACCGTTAGCTAGCTGGGACTTTGGCTTCGTTGGTGGCGGCGAGGGCGACGTCGTTACGACGACGACTGGTGCGTCGACGATCACGACGTCGGCGCTATTCGTTACCGGCTCCTCCTTGTCGCCAGGTGCACAAGGTGGTTCCATGATCGCATGACGCGTCGTTATCTGAAATTTACAACGAGATACTTTTTTATTTCATTTTCTTTCTTCGCTTCTTAATTTCAGAACTAGCTGAAACTATATACACTAGTTTTCGCAAGTCAATGTCTGATAAAACACCACTTTGCTTATTTAAAAAGGAATTTTATAGAGTATTAAAGTATTAAACACAATTTTTGTGAATTAAAATACTTGAGTAAATCGTGATGATGAATTAAAATACTAGACTAAATTTTGATAAAATAAAATACTAGACTAAATTTTGTTGAATTAAAATACTAGACTAAACTTTGACGGAATAAAATAAATACATAATAAAAATTCTGATGAATTAAGATACTAGACTAAACGTCGATGAATTACAATGCTAGACTAAATTTTAACAAATTAAAATACTAGACTAAACTTTGGCGAATTAAAATAAATAGTTCTGATAACTGAAAATACTAAAATACTGTAAATAAATTTTTGTGAATTAATAACCTGGTAAGATTTTTAAAGAATTAGAATACTAGAAAGAATATTATATAATTTAAGCGCAATAAAAAAAAGCTAAGACGAACAGATATTCGTAAAGATATCGTGTAAGTCTTAAGACGAAACGTAAGTAGAAACAGACCAGTACGGTAAGACACGGTCGTTTGAAATTACAGTAAAATCTACTTGATTAGAAATTAAATGAACGCGAGTTTGTTATCGATACTCAAAGGTCGCGCGATTGAAAAATAGTGTTTAAACAAACGTACGATCTAATTAATTAATCTGTCCAACAAATAAAAGCCTCCGTTCTAAATTAATAAGTCATAATAACGGCAGCCAGGCCTCGCGGCGCATCTCATCAAAGAAGGCGCGCGGATGAGGGACGGGAAAAGCGGCGCTTCTTTACGGTCAATTGCGTAATGAATTGATCTATTTGTCTTAATTGACGCGACGACACGCTGCGGCGAGTGTTTATAAAACACCGCGCGAATCGCCTCGGCGACCAGAGCCAATACCCCCGCCGTCGGTGTTCGGTGCCCTATCGGAGTCGATGGTCAAGCTCTAACCACTTGATGGACAACTCCGAAAGGCTATTGATCACCGGAAAATAGTGCAATGGATCATTAATCATCGACGAACTTCCCTACCTTTTTTCTTTTTTTTTTCAATATTTAAGGTAGACATTTGTGGTAGCTTTTATTATGCTAATTTGCGGTCGGTGTTTATATCGTGTGTTCTTGGTTTTTTTTTTGTGATTAGACTTGTTTTAGAGGCCTGATAGATAACACATTTGAGATTAATTTAATGTTTTTACGCGTGGATGAACGCCGCGCCTTTTTTTTTATGCGCCCGCAATCAAAACCTATAAATTATTGCAAATACATTGTAACGAGCAGAAAGTACTAGCAATTATTTACTCGTTACACTTAAGTTTCACACGTGCTAAGAGGTTCGACTAATTGCGGCAAATTAGCATTTCTATTACGAAATTTACGCGACACTGGATAATTTACAAAGTCGAGAACCGTCGATAAAATGTCAACATTTTCTTTTACTCTTGAAATGAAAAAAGAAAGGGTGAAGAGGCACGCGCGATCACCTGCTCTGGAGAAATCGCGACTCGTTTATTTCGCCGATGTGAGCGCTCGACGTTCCCAAAGCCGAAGGTGTCGTGGAGTGGATTAAAAATTCGCGAGCCACTCGAGGTAATATCGCGGACCCAAGGCCACTGTAGCGAATATTAGTGCCAAAGGCAGTGGTTATCGCGAGGCTCGAGGTGTCACTAGTTCGACAAAGGCCAAAGTCGCGAGGCCACGGAATATCTTATCAGCCGGCTGAATCTTATCTCGGACTCGCGCAGATTTCGCCAAGATTGCCGACTTGGC
This sequence comes from Sycophila sp. Sp_5, assembly GCA_018906775.1. Taxonomy (NCBI): domain Eukaryota; kingdom Metazoa; phylum Arthropoda; class Insecta; order Hymenoptera; family Eurytomidae; genus Sycophila; species Sycophila sp. Sp_5. Next base: position 480,311 of record JACCID010000019.1, on the reverse strand, counting down.
CCGTGACATTTTTTTTGCTGGTTTCTCGGAGAGATTCGCCCTTCAAACATGATGTATGGGTCCACAGGATGGCACAGTAATTTTATAATGTATCGAATAAATTATGGAGACAATTTTTTTGTAGCTTAGATTTATGAGGTGTCATTTTTTTTTCATTTTTTTTACCCTGATTCACTGATGTACGATACTTTTTTTATATTTTATGTAATCTTCGAGGTCATATTCCGGTAGAATCACAGAATATAGAGCGATGAGTAAATTTCACGTGTGATACAGTTTTCTTAAACCAAGTAGATTATTTTATTATTTTAATTAGCAGGTAGATTATTTTTAATCTTAAATGAAATAATTAATATCTGTATACCTGATTACTATCATTAAAAAAAATTTTGTATAGATAGAAAAATAGCTACTGATAAACAATGTAGTAGAATAAAAATCTTCTGAATGTATTTCAAAGTGAGTAATAGAACGAGTCACTTCTGTACTTTCAATTCAATAGAATTATTCGATATAAATTAAAAGTTTGACATTCATTGCTGCTTCCAGCTTCTCCTGAGCGAGGAAAATGATCGATAATTATCTTATCTGTATTTGTTCGTTTATTAAATAATACTCAACGTAAATAGTTGTAATTTACATGATGATTCTTTTACGTAACCCTCGCAAGCAGTTGAATAAATTATTATTTTGAAGATTTAAGCCTATCTTTCCTTTTCAATATCTCTTCTACTTCGCGTCAGACAATAAATTTTATCTTTTTCTTCATTGTTTAGAAAAAAAATTATTTTGCATTGCAAGTAATCTGGCGCTAGGTAATAAATAAAATTATTTTAATCAAAGCACTCGACAAATTGAAACCTTAATTTTCAAATTAAGACAAGAGACTGGTCCGATCTAATTAATTTAAGTGGACGTGTACCTAATGTTCTATTCAGCGAAATTTATCCGCTGAAAAATATAAAGCGAGTCCGAAAAAAGTGAACCCTTTCGATCGGAAAACAACACGATAATAGTCGTCGCGTTAAACAGAGACGCGCTAATGGGCGCTAAAATTTTTCTCGTTAGCGCACGAAGTCCAATGCAAACGAGGGGTTAAAATAATCGCGCTCGTTCGATCCGAAAAGGAAAGTTACGCTAATTGCACCACTATTTTGAGCGAATATCGAGTCATGAACTTTCGATCGATGACACATTTTTGCTCCTTCGGATGCAGAAAAAGGAAGTGATCGTGGGTAACTTTCCTTGCCGTATGTAATTCTAGATTTGAGGGAAAAGTTTATGTTACTAATAGGGTCAGGAATCAATTTAAGACATTTTTTTAAATTGTTAATAAAGCAAGCAGTGGGTAAGTATATACCATTACACAATTTATTCAATGGACTGTCAACGTTGTCATTGTCATCGGAAAAATTTCCAAGAACGAACGGAGTGGAAAACTGTCATTTAGACTGACTTACATTCCTGAACATCTTAATCTTTTAGCTCAATTTCCGTTCACTTAGAGCATCTCACATCCTCGCATTAAACAATTATTTCTTCGTTATTAAAATGCCTATTGCATATTAAAACTTTCCACTAATTTTACAAGTGTTCAAAGTCGTCAGCAAAACTTTTATTTCATTTTAAATTTAAACATTATAATGATAAACGTAAATTAATGATTAATAATGTTAATAAAAAAAATACAAAATGTTCCTTTTAAATAACATTTCTGGAAATCGCAGTAAAAAAATAAGAATGTCATATGTTAAGTAAAATTCACTTTAATTTGTATACTTATAAAAAGATGGCGATGAAGTACATTGTATGAAAGTTGCTTTTCTTTTTTTCCTCGTAAACTAGCCGCATTACTTTTTTATCGACTCTTTCTCCCAAAGTGATAATTAAAATTACACAGTCAAGAATAATTGATTTATTCTCTAAGAAGATAATGAATAGGGACCATTTACCACATAAGTATTTACCTGAAACTAGAACGCTTAGAAATCCATTTCACGCTTCAGCAAAGTTCAAATACAATTTTAGTTTCAAACGAACAATTTAAATTTAGCATTTCACCCAGAATTTCTAAAAAATTTAACGCAAACTCCGCACTAGGTTCGTCCAAAATTTGCACTACTCCACGTCAAAAATAAAAATAAAATAAAAAATAAAAAAGGATCCCAATTTAAGAGCCAGCTCAGATCGTTCCCAGAACACCCAACTAGTCAGAGCGTCATCGCGTCTATCCGCGTCGTCCAAAGAAATCAACACAACAATACGTATCTGCATGCATCACTCTCCGAAAAAAAATGAAAGAAAATCCAAAAAAGCGGTATTATACCTGCGGTGCGTCCGCAACGCGTCGCTTCCATCGACCAGTCTCTCTCTTACGCACACACACACACACACGTACGACCATACATACACTGTCAGGGCAATATTCTCCCAGCGCGTCTCTCTTCCCGAGGTCCGTTCGCTTTAATTTTCTCGAAAGCGCTCGATTACTCACGATCACGGCGTCACCGGGGTTATCGTCGTCCAACGATTAATTTCCCCGCCGGCGCGCCTCCTGACTTCTCGGGCCGGATCGCGGCCTCCTGTTTAATTTTGGCCTTTCGATATTTCGACCGGCGGTCGAACGACACGCGAGAGCGACTCACGCACTGGAGCGCCGATCGCACGCAGTCCACGCCGCCGGTAACTTGCACATCGTGCAGTTTTTCATTTTTTTTTAAATCAACCGAGCTCGATATTCGCCGAGCCGCGATAGGCTATTAATAAAGCGGATATAATTAAGCGTTGATGGACAGACCGGCGGCTGATCTGACAGAAGTGCCTTTAGTTAGCTACTGTTTGTTGAATGCGGCGTGGATATAACGCTCTGCTGGTTTGCATTTATATATGCAGATTTAAAAGCCTCGCGTGTGCCGAAGATAAGGGAGCAGCGTTTAAAAGCACCTTCGCCGGTGTTTCTTACAACATACTTCGCAAAGTATATAAACCAGCCTTTTTCTGCGCGAAGATAACGCTTAACGAATGCAACTCAACCGTCGTAAAATTTGAGTAAATCTTTTTATTTTTTTTTTAAAGAAAAAAATAACATAGGAAGTAGATACCAAAGCACGTTTCAATTTTACAGCTCGTAATAAAAAATAAAACGGCAAGTTCAAGAGCGAAGCCTCGAGGTAAGAAAAAAAACTTTTCGAGTACTAGAAGCTTAAAAAAATAACTGTTCTCCGCGAGGAGCGACTCCCCGTGTGTTTAAAGAGGAGAAAAGAAGCCGAAGGAGAGAAAGAGCCGCTGCGAATTTCTTATCGGCGCGCGGGGCCTGATCACCTGATACAAACAACGAGAGAGGCGCTCGTCGGCTTACGTGACGGTCATGCGCACATCCCGCCGCGCCGCGTCCGATGCACATGCACCGAGCGGCGATCCTCCGTGGCTGAATGAAAAATTGCGCGCTCGTTACTGTCACGCTCCGAGTCCGTGAATCAGCAGCGCGCTCGCGTCCGGCAACGCTGCAGTACGCACGCGAAAAACAATACAAAAGTGTATCGCTCCCGTTTTTCTCTATCCTCAAAAAAAAAAAAAAAAGAAAAATGTATAAAAACTTTTGAAAAAAAACGCTACTCTCGTTTATTCCACACTGTTTATACTTTTAAGTACGTACCGCCAGTGATGCGCGTGCATCGGAGCTCCTCCAAGCGGCGTCTTATCACCGTGCCAATATCACGACACGCACGTGGCGCGCACTCGCACACATCCACTCGCACAAACACACATGTAGAGAGTCTGACTCTTCGCCCCTCGATGCACCGCGATGCCCGCGAGGCGGATGATATGTATATATGTATATATAAAAAAAAGGAAAGGAGAGAGACGCGCCCGTGCCACGCGGCTCTCGGCGGGCGAACTGCGCGCGCGGAAATCGAGATCCGATCCACGACGGCGACGACGTCGATCTCCCTGTCTCTCTTTCTCTCTCTTCCTCCGGCTGTTTTACGCGCCGAGCGCGACGCTCCTCGGGATCGCCTCGAATCCGAGCCAAAGCCCGGACGAAGTGCTGCCCGCATGCGTGTGTAATGCCAGACTCGCCGCCCGTCTTCTGCTAAGCGCGCGCGCGAGCTCCGGCGGCTCCGTACGTACGCGCTTGTGTGCGCGCCCCGACCTACCTACTCGCTTCTCGGCTCCTCGTGTGGGAGCGCGCGTTTGAATATTCTTTGCCGAGATTATGTGTGTACGTGTTTGCGCGCTCGCTTTGGCATTCGTGCCTCTTGCCGCGAGTGCAATCAAGAGCACATGCCTTTCCGATCGGCGGCGGTGTGTGAGTGCGGCGAGCGCGCGAGTGTGCGGCGCGCGCGAGCCTCGGCGCTCTTTCTTTTTCCAATAAGAATAGCCGAGCGCTCCGTCCTTATTTCGTTGGAAGGCGAGTAGTAGCAGCCGAGGACGGTTGGGCGACGCGCACGCCTTCGCCGCTCTCGGGTATAATACGCGCCGATCGCCCGTGCTCTTCTCTCTTTCGAGCTTTGCTTATTCCTTTCTTCGCTTTTGTTCATCGCGAGAGGCCCGCTTTAATTCCCTCTTTGTGATTGCCCCTATACTATGCTTCTTAACTTGGGTCAGGAGAAATTTAATGTAGTTAGTGGAAATTGATCTATCAGTCAGTGAATAGTGGAGCTTTTTCAATTTATTTTATACACGGAGAGAAATGTTATAGTAAAAATTACTTTGTTCCGTAGCAACAGTGGGATATACTAAAACATACTAAAAATTCCTATGAGCATAGCAATTTCTACTTTATAAATAGCAATTTTTAGTATATTTTATAGTAAATTGTTCCTACGGAATATAGTAATTTTTACTATAACATTTCTCTCCGTGTACAAGTTTCGTAAGATATTAAGCATTGAAGTAAACCAAATTTAGTTTACTCGTGTTACGGTTATTATAATTTTCTATTTCAGTGAAAAGTTTATAGTGAATCTTATTACTTTCTAAATATGAATAAATAAAATTCGCATCAAATAAGTGAATGATACACTTTACAAAGTGATAAATCGTTCGCATATCCAATAAGTGAATGACTTGTCACGCAGAATTAGTGTATATTCACTTATTCATTTTTAGAGAATAAATAGCTCGGTTCATTGTTCATAGACTGACTTTCAAAAGGCTCATTCATACATCAGCGATGAATTATTACTGAACATTCGTGAACTATTTTACACTAAAAATAATTAAAAATTTTTTTAATTATTTAATATTTTATTTAGCTCTTAAAACAAGACTGTAAAGTACTTGCAAAGAGTATCAACTGGTTTAAATAAATATAAATATAAATATATGAGTACTTTGGATGGTTTAAAAAAATTTCTCAAATTTTCAGTCTGCAATCAATTTACCAAACTCGCAATAAACATTTAAAAAAAAACATGTGCTTGATCGTAGTCGCGAGCGACCGATAATTATGAAGGTATAATCGACCACCTCGGGCCATTTCACGGAAATCGTTTCTATTTTCGATGCTGGAAGTGTAACGGCCGCGGCGATGGTATAATACAGACGATCGCTATTTGTAACCCTTTTGCTATAATCCGATGCGGCCGAATTTCGGCGCGGCCGACTTTTCGAGCGGTCCGCCCAATTTCTCGCGGCTATTCCGGCCCATTATCTCGCGCGCCCGACCGATTAGCCCGCCTTTGGTCTTGCCGCTCGAGTATGTGCACCGGTTTGTTTGCTCCGATGCTCTCGTGACGGCCTCCTGCATCTCGCCTCCTTTTTTTTTATCTCGTTCGACTGACCGGGTTGCGCTCTTCGCTCGCGTGGCTTCAGCACTCGCTTCTTCTTAGGATTTTGTTTTGCAGGCCTTTAGCTGGCGTATTTTGCGAGCTCGTGTTTTCTCTTAGTTTAGTAGACGTGGGTAAGAAGCTTCGAGTGTTTTTATTTTTTACGAAGAAAAAAAAGAAAATAAAATACGTTGAAATATTTTTTATTCTCATAGTATGACGCTGACTGTTAAAGGTGAATTCATTAGTAAAAATAATTCTCGCGTTATTCATCGACGGCGAATAATAATAATAAAAGAAAACGGCTTTTTTATTTAGCTGCATACGCTTAAAGATATTCAGATCATATTTTATTAAACCAGTGAGTAATAAATTTAATGTGATTCAGAATATATTTATTATGTGTAATGTATTTAAATAAATTATTCACGTTGCCAAGATAGTCACTCTATTCCGCTTGGTCGTGTGTAACGCGATATAAAATAATTCGTTTGTTGAAACACTGCTTTTAACGTACGTATTCGTCATATTGAAAATGCTAATTTCGTTCTCAATCGGCAAAAGTTTACAATCAATCAGTTTGATAAGTATAAAATGGCCAGTTAATATCATTTATAGTTTCCTTTTTTATATAACCATTTCCTGCCATTACGAGATATTCTATATCTACTTGAAAAATAGTTCAATGTAGTAAAATGTAAAAATAAATGTAATTTGCAAAAATAAACGTGTCAGATTATGTTGTAAAAGGAGTGTACAGTGATGGGCAAAGAACCAAAACAATGATATCTAGGTTAGCTAAAATTGAAACAATATCTAGATATACTCCAAAAATCTCTTTTTTTCTCAAAGTCTTGGAAAAGTCATACGATCATCCATACATTTATTTAAAAAAAAAAAAAAATTCTCAGAGAAAACCAGAATGCGCGTCCTTCGCACAAGACACAAAAGCGCTAATATGAAAATAATCCAAACATTCATTAACAATATCCAAGGTAAAAAAAAACAGCCGATGCAAAATAATATTTTGCTCGATAAGCGATAAATGTAACCTTCGACAATTTATAGCATCTTCTATAACTGACAATCAAATATTTTTTGTTCAAAAAAGGGTCATCCGTCCTTTTATCATAAAAGCAAAAAATTTAATAAATAAAAGCAACTGTCGAACGTTTCCACGTTTTCTTTCACCAAGTCATCCGGAGCCATTGAGTTCCGCGTCTCCGTACCCTTCCTTCCGCCTGCAATGACCTCATCACTATCTCTCTCGCCTCTAGATTGATATTAACGCACTTCTCGGCTATTCAACGACCTTTCACTGGCGTCCGCGCGATAGAGCGGCGACACTGGAATCGAGCGCTACAAAAACAACGGCTTCGAGGTGTGCTTGCAGAGAAAAGTGATTTACGGCCATTGGACCTCGCCTTGCCGATTTTTACTTTCGGCCGATTTTTCGCTTACGTTCGCGAGCTGCAAAAGAATGCCGCGTCGAAGAAATAATGAACAAATCGTTGACTAGCACTTCACGGTTTTACACAGTAAACGAATTTTTTATTCTTACACAGGGACGCGATGAAGCGCCATGTGAATAACTTGTCGATTCATAAAGTTTTATGAAGTCGTTAAAATTATACTATAACTTGTCCATCGGTAAAAAGACGGGACTAGTTCGATAGCAGTTGAATTTAGATTTTTTTTAAATAAACTTTCATTGACCTTTTGATGTACTCGATAAGAGAAGGCCACTTTGGGTCTTCGGGCTCGTTCTTTTTTCGTTATACGATCGACGATTTTTTACGAGTTTTCCAAGAACGCGGATAAGAAAACGTCGCTCTTTTTTTTTATGCGAAACTTCTCGGAAGACGTTGTGGTCGAGTGTTTCAAAAATATACAAACTGGAACGTGGCGGTTCTTCCTTTTTTCTCTCGCTCTCTCGATTATCCGTCGCTCGTACGACGGAGGCGGGTCCAACAATGCAGGCCGTTTTACGGTGCAAAAGTGCGATTCGCGCTCGTTAAATTATTTTTAACGAGCGAACATACGTGCCGGGCAGCCGTAAATAGCCTCGTGAAAGGGGTTTCGCTATTGCAGTATAGCGGCTCACTTCTTTCTTCGTTATGTCGCCGATGTTACGCGCCACGATCAAAATCCTGATGATCGTTAAGAATTACCTGCCTTACCGATCGCTGGTGATTTAATTTATCCTCGATTGACCACCGAGCGAGGATCTATAGTTTAACGCCATCTGACGGAATCCACAGGAAGCTTGTGATATATTTTTCTACTTTTAATTATTATCTACAAATGATATTAAATGTATCTTTTTTAAGTAATATATATTTTTAATAAAAATTATAATTAAGTACTATTATATGCCTTAGAGATAACGAAAAACCTTTATAATTTTTGCGAAAATTTATTTTCATTTTTCTGATATACTAGTTTTTAGGTTCTAGTAGATTTTTACTAGATCTTTTTAGTACACGATTTTAAAAATAGATAAAGATGGATAGTAAATTTGATAATACAATTTTTAGTATAGATCTTTTCTCTATTACCATAAAGCATCATAACAGTTTAGTAATTTATGCAAAAAATAAATAAATAAATAAACAGGCGTAGGTTTTTATTATTGTGGGATATGATTCTCTCGGACTTGAGAAATGAATAAAACAGTGTGGAATAAGAATAAGGTATATTTAAAATAAAACAACTAAGTGGCCTACATGACTTGCTAGTTCAAGGGACGCCTCGGTACTGACGCGGCGTACCCTTGTCGGGCAGTCCCTACGCGTACACCCCTCCTCCCTCAGTGGGACTTACGGGGGGTTTCGGCTTTTCCGAGTTTCGCACTCGGATTTTTCCGCTTCGTTCTCTCTCTCTCTCTCTCTCAAATTCTTCTCGCTCACTCGCTCTTACTCTCTCTCTCTCTCTCGCACTCTATATTCCCACAGTAGTTTCTGTTTTTTATAGAAAATATGATAAGAAGGTTAGATGATGATGAAGTGGAGTTTCTCGATTTAGTTGATAGAAAAAAATGGAAAAAGAACGCAAGAAGAATATTGAGAAAGAAAAGGAAATGCGCGATTTTAAAGCAGCAGTAGCATCCTTGCAAGAAAAATCGTTAGATGAAAGATTAAAGCAAGAATTGAAACAGCCTCAGATTAATTACAAAACTACAAGGTCATATTTACTACTAAACTATTGAATTTAGCCCAGCGATACAATCTTTCGCAACTATTTTTTATTACAGTGGTAGAAGTTCCCAATTGAAGTTACTTGCTAGAGTTGTTAAAACGTCTATAAAACCTAAGCCCTGGAAGAAATTTAAAACATTTAATGGCAACTTCATAGCTGGAGAAATAGAAATGGGCGAAAAATAGAAGCCATTTTTAACCCCATGATGAAACGCTTTTTTAAATCAGAATCTCACATTTAATATGAATAATTAATGCTCATAATTTAATAGGGAAAAAATGGCTTGCAAATGTGTGAAAAGAGAAAATTATAAAAACGTTTGAAATTCACTAATATTCGCACTGGAAAGTGAAAACTAAGTAAATCGTTCACTATGAGCTTATTAAATGTTTTTAATCAAATTTTGTTTCATAATAATCCGCTGTGTGAGCTCGGAGTCGAGATCGCAGTTCCATATAAAGAAACTACTTTTAGGTTATGTTCGCCCCCATTTTTCTTCGCTCAAAATGGCTAATTTTAATAACGATTAGAAGCTAGTATTTATACAATATTTTTTCATTCTAATAAATGTGCGAATGCTGTGAAAAAAGCGTTTCATCTTCCACTAAAAACAAGCCATTTGGACAAGCCATTTCTTAGTTTTGTGGCTATTTCAACTAGACGGATTTTTATGTTTTAGTTTATCTTTACTATTGACTTCGTTTTTGTAGCAATACGATTTTAATGATTTTAATGATAATGATTTTAATTTGATAAATCCAATAGTAAAAAATCTATATGAAAAAATATTTAACAAATGATTATTAAATGAATTGCACGCTATCCTGCAAGGTCACCGTGCGAATCGAAGCAAGAGTAGTGGTCGCGCTTTACGCCGATTGGTCAGTTGCGAACGGTCCTATACTCGAGTGCCGCGAGAATCCGCGGAAGGGCTCGCGCGTAGAGCTCACTATTAGATGGTTGTTGAGAGAGAACAGACGTGGAGAGAAGTTTGACGAATCCTGTGAGCGGAGAAGAGCGTCGAGAGCCACGAGGAGAGAGAGCGACCACTAAAGTTGATAGTGTTAAAGGATTAGTGCTTTAAAACGTTGGTATAAAACTACATTATTTATGCTTCTTTATTCTTTGCACTGAAATTACCTTAATTTTCTAAAATTTATTTTGAACGAAAGCTGCGAATTTTCATTGCGAACTGTGCGATCTGTGCGAACTGTCAGTCCGGGGGCCACGGGCACAACGACGAATGTTTGACCAATCGATATGTGAATAAATGTCAGGAGGATAAACTAAACATACTGATATTTAATAATTTCAGTTTTACCTAGAGGTCAAATTTAGAAACACGTGCATAATAAAAAAGGAAAATTATTTACTTTTAATTAAAATTACGATAACTACATATCTAACTCATAACTACATACATAACATAACTCGTAACGATATCTAGGCTGCTAATAAGGCGTAAGTATCAGTTAAAAAAGATTCCACTAAAACTGAACAGTGGTTTACTCCTTTGTCCAGTTTGTCCTCAAAGCATGTGAAAAAAGTGTGACTAACAAACAGATCAGTCATACAAACTCTTATAATATAACATGTATATTGAAAATATGATCATTATTTATTTGATTGCAATAACCTCATTACAACTTGTTGTGAATGGACAGTTCAAAGACACCAATTTTGAATGGAGAGACATGGTAAGAGCACAATTAATAGATAGAGTAAAATTTTATAAAATTCTTGAATAAAAATAATATAGAACACTATCCTTTAAAAGAAATTGTTGAATATGTTTTTCGACTGACCTATTAGAATTGATTAACTTCACTGAAACTACGAAAAGTACACTTTTGTTAAATTTCAACTTTGCCCTTTTTGTAGATCAATGACAAAAATACTTTTTTCTAAATTGAGCTAAAAGTTAAAGTGAACGAATTACAGTTAATTTAACAATGGAATTATATATTAAAATTAAAAACTGTTTGAAGAATATAAAATTCTGTTTAAAAAAGTCAGAATGAAAAATTCAATATTTTTTATATTTGAAAAATGTAATGTTTCTATATACTACTTTTTATATAATGTGTCTATGCACTAGCTGTAGTTATATCCTACTGTTACATCATTTAAAAAATATCTATATGCAAAGCTCTTATTGTGCTTTATATTTACATCTAGTTTTTATATAAAAATAAAAGATAATTCAGATGCATTTTTCAAATTAAAAGTAATTTAATGAAATACTTCTCGAACAGTAGATATCTTTTTAACAGATCAGATTTATTTTCAGATACATTTATTTCACTTTTGTTCTAATGACAGCAATTCAATGGTAATATTTAGTAATGGGAGTTGACATCATGAAGTAGTTATCAAAATGAATGCATTATTGACTCCAATATATTTAATCGGAATACAAGATGCCGATTACTTGGACATAATTAGAAATTTCAAAGAACGTTATATCCTTAATCCATTACCAGTAAAGCATATTTTAATTGATGAAGTAAATTCAAATTATATTGAATTAGCTTTAGTAAAATTAAAAAATTCAATATTCTGGGATGTCCAGAGCTATTTTGTTATAAAGTCTTTAGAAAATAACGATACTTGCAAATTTGCTTACGATTTCTTAAAAAAAATTTGGCAGTTTAATATCTTGAACGCTTTGTTTTTGTGTCAAGATCCTCAAGCACAGCTTAATGTCTGGACTTTTAATCCCTTTTCGACAAACAGTTTAAAACTCTGGAAAAATGTGAGATCTTACAAAGAAACAAACGGTCAGCAATTCACATTATTAAAATTTACGGGCGAAATGAAGGGTAAGTTATTACTAGTTATACAAAATAAATTTTTTCTTTTATTTAGTCACTTTAAGAAGTGTCAACTAATTTTTCATTTATGTTTTATATATTTTTCATTTATATTTTACAAAGATTCATTATTTTGCGAAATGATGAAGTTCGATAAAAGGCAGACATTATCAAAATACCCAATCATAGTCGCTACTTTTGATGGATCCCAAGAAATCAAGTTCTTTGGAAAACGAATCAAAATGTGGAACAGTCATGGCTTGATCGAGACAATTATTACTACAGTTTGGGAGAAGCAGGAAGTCCAGTTAATCACAACTAATTTCTCTATGAATACAGATGTGGGGTACGTTGACGTTAGCACCGGCAAGAGCACTGGAATGTACACACGAGTACTAGGAGGTGAGTTTGAAAGTTTCGGGATAGAGGGCTATCAGCGAGGTATCTGGAGAAACGAATTGAATTTATTACTACCATGGCATATGTGCATTATTACCAAACAGCAAAGTCTACATCTTTTCAGTCAATTGTACAAATTGATAACATTAAAATCTATCGTTGTGATTTTATTTTATTTTAACGCTGTTGTCATTTTATTCATTATTACGTTCAAGCTGAAATATGTGAACGCTTTAAAGGAAGTCATAAGACAAATCGTGGCAATTAAATCTAACATAAGATCTGGTGCATTATTACGCATTATACCATTTTTCTTTGCTATGTTCAGTATTTTTATCATCTACAATTATTGGCAGAATAATTTATTGAACATCTTATATGAAATATCACGAATTCCGCGTTCTAATGTGAATTCTGCAAGCGACTTGACGAGAGAAAATTATACAGTTTATATGAAAAGCTATTTAATGGTTTTATATAAAGATTTGCTGAACCCTGATAAAACAAAACCAAATTACAGTCTTTCTAATTGCACAAATTCGATGCGGACCAAAAAAAATATTGTTTGCATTGACACGTGTTCTTACGCGAGACTCTTCGCGTTTGAAAAAAAATTATATCAAACATCAACAGATGTACAAAATAGCAGATATTGTTCGCTTATTTTCAGAGAAGATTCAGCTTTCTTTGACGTGTTTCGAAAGATTTACATGAAATTATTTGAAAGTGGTATAATAATTCATTTTCGGCAGGTGTTGGAAACAGAGTTTTTGGATGAAATTACAGACCATAGTATAAGACCGATTTACTTAGAAGATGCAATAACGATATTTTTTGTCTTAATTGCATCTTATATAACTGCGTTTTTGGTATTTATTATAGAACTATTATCCTTTATTATATTGTAAATATTTATTGTATTGTATCAGAAATTATAAATATTATAAGCTTGCTTCAATAAAATAAAATAAAGGTCAATTATATGTATAAGTCAATGTGTGTATCTTCAAGCTTTTATATAATTTAAGATATTCTCCGCGAACATAAGAGGAGCGCACTCGTGCGTCACGCAGCCTCGAAAAATTCTGTATTATAAAGTTTATTAGAATTCTAGGAATATTTACTATACAATTCTAGTAAAATTTATAATACAAAATAGTAATTTTTTCACGAAATGCAGTCTATGGCTCTGCTCCCAGGATTGATAATAATTTTTTTAATACATTGCACTCAGTGTAATAATTACTGATAACAATTCTGCCGGAAAATTAACCATCATTTATGTTATTGTAATTAACGTCTGCCCAGATTTTGATCTGCAACTATTTTGATAGACTGGCATATTATGTTAAAATTATGTTTAACACTGAATTAAACGCAGAAGAGCCAGATGCGCGCGCAACTGTTTGCACGCTCTTTCTGCTTACAGCTCCTAAACGGTGATGTGACTATACTGAATTGTAGGTTATATTTCGATATTTTGGAGTAGCGTTGGAATATACTGTTTAATTTGTTATTTTATGTATAAAAATAAAATGAAGTTCTCTAGAAGGAAACGTTACAAGTTAAAAAATATAAAGTATATAAACGCGTGGTTCCTATACCGTTATAAACTTTAATTGAATAATAGAATTTAGAACAGATGTTAACCAGCTAGCGTCACACCACAGCCTCCAAATATGTTCGAAATATGTTAAATAATCTACCCACTGAACAGAAGATTAAACATTTTCTGCTTGAAAGCTCCTTAATTTTCCAACAGGGAAAATACAGTAAAATGCACCATGAGGTACAAAATTCTAAAAAAATAATTACCTAAGAAATTCTTATTAAATGAATAAACTTCACTTGCAATCACTAAGAATCAGCGATATATTAAAAACACTTTCCGTACATATTAAAAAAATATATAAGTTATATCGTTCCATAAAATGTTAATAGCACAATCCCCAGTCATCCCTAAATTTGATTGACATAATATTCGCAAGGGAGGTGCTTTCCAAGGCGCCTGTACACAGAGAAGACGCCGCCGAGGCGGCACAACCGTGCTAAAATAGTCGATTGAAATCAATTAAAGAAATTTCAATTGCTTTCAAATGTAGAGCTTAATTAGACAAATGACCATTCAAATCTATTTAAATGAAAATGGTATATTACCATGCAATTAAGGTATATTGAAAAATTTTATTAAAGTACATTGAATGCAATAGAAATCAAAGCATAATTAATTGATTTCAATAAACTTTTATAAAACAAGTTCTATTGCTTCCAATAGAATATTCATAGAAGTTTGTGTAAGTGCAATTGGGGTCGATTAAAATACAATTAAATTTAATACATTTTAATGTACATAAATGTAAAAAGTTGATTCGTTCACATTTAAATGCATTACATTTAATTTTATAATAATTACATTTAATGAAACAAGATTATATGTTAAAAAACAATTTTTTTTATTGTATTGTTACGGATTATTTATGCGCGCGTGTATATAATCCTGACTCCTTGTATTCGCGGGGGTTTGTTGGTGTCGCTCCGAACGTACCGAAGTACGCGAGATGATTGAGGATGGGACTAAGACCTTTGAATAAATACTTATAGATACGTGGATACTTTGCTTGTTTATTGACTTGTGGTCGCCTCGAGAGAGAGATAGCTTGCGTGGTCATCGGGCAGCGTGACGCCGTGGAATCGTTGCGAATGTCGGCGCGACGTGCAGATCGTCGCGGTCGTCAAACGTCAGAGCGACGTGCGAATCTTCATGATTGTCAGAGCCCCGAGTATTAGTTCGCACCTCCTTAAATATCCCCTTTATTATCTGGAGTAGGGGAAGCGAGCTACTCCCGTGCCTAGAGGTTTCGCCAGGTTCTTGCGAAACGCCCACGAATTTCTCTGCGTTTGCACTCCGGACTCCGAAAGTGCATTGCACCCGATCGCGCATCGTCAGGATCCGTAACATGTATTAATTTAAAATTAAATACAAATTAAATATAACAAATTATATTCTAATAATATACTTTTTTGAGAGCTTTTTTTTAATATTTACTCGATACATATAAGAGTTTTAAATGAATTTTTCAAGTGTTTTTAACTTGTCTGTTTTTAACTTTCTATTTACTTCACTCATTGCGCAAGGATAAATAAATTTTTATGATGAAGAGAAGTGATCTTCACTGTTTAAGAGACTTTCCGAATCATCACCACTCGCCTCGAATAATGTTTCATCACTGTCATGATGTTTCTCTTTGGCTTCTTGTATTTTCTTCTCTTTTGCATTATCACTTGCAATAATAGCCTCTTCTTCATCACTATTTTTAATACTTTCTACCGTTTTCTTTGGTTCTTCAACGTCTTTTTCTATTTCGTTATCACTTCCTAAATTATCGTTTTCTTCATCGGTTTGCTCTTCGCTTTTTTCTGTGCTATTTGCTTTTCACCTGTTAAAAAAAATAATTTTAGAATAACAATAGTAATAATATATTAGTTACATAATATAAAAGATGTTAAAAAAGTCAAACTTTTTTTTGACTTCTACGTTTCAAGTATGCAATTTCACTCGAAACATGATCATTGAATGAAGTAAGCTCTTGAAAATACATACTTTGAGTATTGTTTGGTGTATTTAAATAAACTCCATTTAGCCAGTAGTTATAAAATTCTATTAAAAAAAACATAATTTATATTAATAATTGCATTCTATAGCTATTGCATATAATATTTTTCATTCAGAAGTAAAAGTGATATTGGAATTACCTTTAGTAGCAGTCATTTTCGACGGATCAAGTTTTTTATATGTTTTAATAGCTAATTTTACCTGTAGATTCTGTTGTATTTTCATTTTTTTCATTTTACCTATAGTACGATTACTCACGTTTCCTAATAATGTACTACTGAGTAGTACACGTAAATCAAATAACGCTATAAGAATGTTGCCAAGACATTTTTTAGGCGTAGTAGAGTTCAACATAACGTTATTGAATTGAACAGTTTGAAGCCACACGTCATGTCCAATGTGAAACTGAATAACAATATCATTAATAATATTACAAAGATACATTTAAATAAAATATAAAATTTGTATAAAATCTTATAATTTAAATTGATTATACCTTATCTTCTGATTTTTATAATAATCAAGAGGAACAAAATTATCCTTAGTAGATATATCAGAAGTACTTGCACCTTCTCGTTGGTTTTCGATAACTGCAAAAAGAAGATATTTAATTAACATTTTGTGTATTAGCATTGTTGAAAAATAAACAGTAAAAGTCTAGTATTATCCGTGAACCTAAGATGAATGAAATTTTTAGTTATGAAAGATATTTTAAAATAAAGTTATTAAGAATAAAGTCAACAACACTCTGCTGTTAATAATATTAATAATGCACCATCGCACTCCACCAAGCAGTCATGCAGCATTCAATAAAATATATCAAAACATAAAAAAAATACAAATATTTGATATTTGTTACACAAATTAGTGCAGGTACCCTGAAAACGACAATATACCCTTAGCAAAATGTCCTACAGGACATCCTGCAGGGCTCCTGCAGGACATTTTGGTATAGGTAGATTGAAATATATGCATGTTTGGCCGCACTAAAAATTGTCCATTTGTATAATTGCATCTCAAAACTCAGCTCCATTTGAATATTTATACGCGGAATAGCCATTTGATTGACAGCTTTATTAATGAATAATAAAATAATTAAGAAATTTTTTGTTTATAGAACAAAAATATGTGTGCATAAATATAATAAAAAATAAATTAATACTTACGTTTCTGCTCTTTAAATAATTCTGTAACATCAGTTTGCAAGCTTACATTAATTTTTTTGTAGGTTCCATTATCTTTTTGTAAAGTTTTAATTTCTATTTTGGAAGATAAATATTTTTTTTTTCAATTTTTCATAATCATACTCTAAATTTTTATTATCTTCTTTCAATTTTTTTATTTCTTGATTTAATTTATTAATTTTGTTTACACAAATTTTCTTATCATGTACATGAGATACAGATGAAATAATCTACAACAGCGTATTAAGAACAATATTGAAAGTAATCATTACTAATTTTTAAAAACTAAATAATTATAAATATCAGTCATACATCTAATTATTCATTACTTATACTTACTTTAGCATTGGTTTTATTCTTCTTCTGTGAGCTTCTTATTAATTCTTTTGGAGGTTCACCTTTTCGTTTCCTCGAAGTCAAGATGTTCTCAATGTTGTCCTTAGATGTGCTACTAGATTGTTCTTTTGATTTTTCTTGAGATTGTTCTTTAGATTCTACAGATTGTTTTTCGACTTCAGATTCCGATATCAATGACCCCAATGGTTCTTTAATATTGAGTAATTTACAAAAATCTTTCATATTCTTTTCGTAGATAAAAATGTATTATTTTCAAGAGAACATTAAAAAAATTGCCGTTTAAAAACGTTGCCGTTTTTGTCAGTTTTATTGTAGATTTATTTTTGGGCAATTCATTTTCAGATGCAGTCTGCAATAATGACTCTGATCGAGCATTCTTCAACCGACCACTCTCAATGATTCTCTCAAGCTTTTGTTTACTTTCTACAAAAAAGTAAGGATCGAAAACAATTATAAATTCTAATACTAATAACAGCAATATTTCCAGTATCTACCTGCTAAAGAATATATTTGTGCCTTGTACGTTTCGCCATTTAAGTGCTGAACTTTGTATTTTTTTTTATTATCAAAATTATCTATACTGCTAAACTTGTATAGAATTTTCAGTCAGGGCCTTCCAGCCATTTGATATATGTGTGCATGATCATGTAATTGATTGAAAATAATCGAAGTCCAATTAATCTAAATCTACTAACTTATTTGTAATGGACATTAAATCCATTCAGATTTCTTTTTATAACTATGAAGATTCTTTATACATATATTAACGTATTAACGAAAAATAAGTTTCCAATTTCCTATAATTGGTATAACCTACAAAAAAGTTATATAATTAATTTTTATGTTTCAAATTAATACCTATTCATATAGTTTTATATAAATACACAATAAATGCGTATATAGTATAAACGCAAACAAATAAATAAAATGTAAAAGCTCTTTATTGTATTTACCTGTGTTTCCAAATAAACTTTCCAACGAAAAGATGTACCGGTAAATAGGCTATAGACATCACTACATGTGGGTACAATGTACATGTGCAATGTGGACTCTGTAGTAGTCACATATGCGCACGCATCCCTTATACACTAACGCGGCATCGACATACAATCGTGGTTTGTTTACTAGTTATATATCGGCAGTTGGGATTTGTATAAAATAAATTATCTTTGTTAATATGCAGTTAATTCGCCAATTATATTTAATGGATATTAAAATGTATTATAAAATTCATTTACAACTAATTAGGTATCATTTATAGGAAATTTGTCAATTAAGTTCAATTGGCATTACAATATATTAAAAGATCTATTAAAATGAATTAGAATCTATAGTAAATTTAGCAATTCAGGTCAATTGGTTAGAATTTGTTAAAATTTATTAAACGCAATTGCGTATCTACTGTAAATGTGCTAATTAAAGTTAATTAATACTGCAATATATTTAGATGCATTCAAATCAATTGGATACTAATAACAAATTTGTAAATTAATATCATTTGATATTTAAATATATTAAAGTTCATTAAAATCAATTAGATATTTACAGTAAATGTCATTAAATTCGATTGAAATTAAAATGTATTAAGATCTATTCAAATCAATTGATTATTAATAGTAAGTTCGCCAATTAATGTCAATTGGCGTTGAAATATATTAAAGTCTATTAAAAAAAATTAGGCATCTATAGTAAATTTATTAATTAAAGTGAATTGGTATTATACAGGGTGGGGAAAAAGTATGGAAACCCCTAGGTTTCCGCCAAGGCTTGGTCAAACATAAAATAACCAAGATCAGACCTAATGTAACTTTCAACAAGGAGTTTGGTGGTGACTCTGGATTTGACCTTAAACCGCATTTACAAGGTCATTTCAAGGTCAGGTTTGTTTTTTTAAATAGGAACCCCTATTTTTTACACCGGAAACTAAAAGAAAGAAAAATTCTACGTTCGGATATGTATCAAAGTATGTACCATACTTTCCACATGGTTGATACACTAAGTTTTATTTGACCTCTGTTCGTCCTCTAGAGGTAATGCTGACCTCATACTTTGATACATATCCGAACATAGAATTTTTCGTTCTTTCGGTTTCCGGTGTAAAAAATAGGGGTTCCTATTTAAAAAAACAAACCTGAAATGACCTTGTAAATGAGGTTCAAGGTCAAATCCAGAGTCACCATCAAACTCCTCGTTGAAAGTTACATTAGGTCTGACCTTGGTTATTTTATTTTTGACCAAGCCTTGGCGGAAACCTAGGGGTTTCCATACTTTTTACCCACCCTGTATTTTATTGAAGTAAATTGAATTACATTAAAATAAATGAGTATATAGATGATTAAAATGAATTTAAAACCAAAATCAATTCAAAGCCATTAAAATCAATTCAATCTTAATGTAATTTTTAGGAATGACTATCGAAGCTATTAAATAATATTGAAATCAATTTAATTTTTAACAATCTTAATTGATTTCAATCGACTATTTTTAGCAGGGAATATACTTTTTTTTGGGGATGCTTCTTGAGCTTCCGGTTGCCGGTTCTACCCCTCCTCCCTCTCCCCCCTCCCATCCCCACCGCCCTTGTTCCTCCGAATCCAAGCGAATTGAGTCGTGGCCGCACGGGAGCTCGCCCGCTTATTTTTCGGACATCGGAGGCCGATGCAAATTATAAGTGGTCCTCCCGCGACTCCTCGAGGAGCTACGACGATGCCGAGTTTGTTCATTCATTATTCATGAGATTTGGGGCGAGTCGTCCTCCGCGGCGCTTCCTTCTCTACTTCTTCTCTCTTTTGTTCTTCTTTTCTTCACTCCGGATATTGTCGAGGAAATTGCGAGGATGATCGCGAAATCAACATTCGTACCCTCCTTCTGATCCCTTCCTCTATAAAAGCTTCGAGCGATATAAGGAAATATTAAGAGATGATTCTGTTTTTCCTTCGGCGATTCGCGGGATGAGGCATAATTAAAACTTTAAGTGTCTCGGCGAAGATTGGGATGAATAATTGTCAATGGTAGCTTGTAGAATGTTCTTGATGAATAAATTAACGAGTGGTAATTTCTGCGCGCAAATCTGCGATGAATATATTTTTTTCTCAATTAATAGCGAGCATTAGTTGCCTATAAGTCCTGTCGTAGTCTCATCAATCACACCGAATTTATCATGATGCAAGCGGATCTTTTCAGGGCAGAAAAGTAAGTATCTATGTAAATCATCGGAAAAAGTTTAGGAATATTTTAAAAAAGTCCATTGAACGTAAATGTTACCTTCTTATAAATGGATTATTAATAAAACTCTTTAATTATATTTATTTATTCATTTATTTACATTTGGTATAGGACTAGTCGTTAAGTACAAATTAAGATATAAAATTAAATTATAAATAAAAATAAGAAAATTTAAAAACTGTTGTATATTAAATTAAGTATATAAAAAGAAACTAAATACCTCACCATTTATCAATATAAAAAATTTGTATGCAATTAAAGCTACTGGTTACAAATTATTAATGCTCAAAAAAACTTTTTAAAAAAATATACAGTACATCAAATAGTAAACCTTATCAAATTACTGCAGAAATAAATGCAAACAAAATGCTCCCTGCTAGCGATCCGACCGCCAGCACATTAATTTATTCATTTTAATGGAGATCAAATATTGAGGTAACTTGAGTTGACCAATGGCAAGGCAAGTTTATTTATTACTCTCGAAACTTTGAGCCCTTCATTAAATTCAAGATTATTTCCCGCTCTCTATCGCGGCACCGTCGAAAACAAGTTAAGGTGGTTCATCAGTGACACTGTTAGTCAAAGTCACTATGTAAAAAAAGTTTGCAAGATATACACTAAAAGTTATGCCTAAATTAGAATTTTAAATTTTAATGATATTTCCTTCAAATTCTAAGAAGAATTGTTATAATAAATTATTACATACATCTTGTGCTTGATCAGCGTTGTACGTTTTTCTTGCGGAAGTACAAACCTCGTTGTTGCGCATGCGCCGCGCCGAACAGTCATACGTATGCTTGAGGCGTGGCGTCGGTTGACATAACCTATTAGAACAGTTAGATACGCGAATCGGAGTTGTGCAGAATCAAAGTATTTTTTGAAATTTAGGTTAATAATAATTAAGGTGGTTCATCAGTGAATCAAAACATTGCAGATAGGTGGGAAATTTAGAGAGGTTATTAAATAAAGTATGCCAAATAATTTCCCAAAAATTGAGGCTTGGTTGCATATAAATGAAATATAAATATATAGTATATTGGGGCAAAATTGCTATAAAATCAGCAAAACACATTCAAAATCTTTTTCAAATAACTGAAATAAGTTTTAATTGAAAGTTTTATAAGGTCGAGATATCTTTCGATTGCGGTTCCAAATTACGGAAAAAAGGATTTAACGTTACCGAAAGAAAACGGTGTTACATATCAACAAAGTTGGATTTTTAGGGCTGTTCAGATCTATACTATATACACTTATATATGTACTCGCAGCTATAAATATCAAATATGTGCACATTCTAAACTGTGCTGTGACTGTGTGCTATTTATTATTCTTAAAATAATTGAATATTTGGAAATTATTCTTTGATAATCTTTGTATATCTGCTGCAATAATGTATTAACCTAACATATTATATTATTCATATAGCAATCAGTTATTTGGAAACACAAAATATGCTAATAAATAAAAAAGAAATGACAAAATTTATATTTGCACCTTAATAAATCTTGAAACAGTCATAAATTTTCTTATCATGCACGAACTTCTATAACCACTTAAATCGAGTTTGAACAGCACGCTAATAATTTAGCATTAGTTAAGGTATAGAAAATCATGACATAAAAATATAATTTTGTAAGAAATTAAAAATAAATTAAATTTTATTTTAAATTTATGAATTATTAAAAACTATTTTTAAAGATATATTATCCAATGCAGCGAAATCATGACTCATATTCAAAAACGCGCCACACAAACGAAATTTAAAAATGACGGATAAAAAAATTTTTCGGCCTTTTTTTAATATTGGATTTGAATTTGTCGCTGAAAAATGTATAAGAAATGTTTAAAAACACAAAAAAATATTTTTTTCAAAAATTCATTATTAACCTCGTTTTTTCGGGGTTTAAAAAATTTATTTAGTTATGGTACTATATTTCCCTTATTGGCAATACATCGCTTAGAGGCCGACGTACGTTAAGTTCGGCAGCGTGGGGTTCATCATCGGTCGTGAAACTATGCATGCATTCGACGTTGGTGCAGTCATACGCGTTGAAAATAACGGGTTAGATCCCATTTTTTCGGAAACACTTGCAAAGCAATTCTTGGATTGAATCTATTGCTACGTCAATCAGTACAACCAGTATCGCGATCCTTCACTCTATCTTAATGTATGTTTCGTAAAGAAATTTTAAATTCAATGGACTAAATTGAATTATTTTAAAATTATTTTGTTTAAAACTACTAAATTTATTTAGAAAGAAATATGTTCATTTAGTTTTAATGAAATCGTAACTTGATACAAAGAAATATTTAATAAGTACCATTGAAGTAAATTTTTTCCTTAAAATTAACAAATGTTTTTTCGGTGTAGTTCCTCCCGTTTTCACCTACTATCAAATTTTCATCGACAAGTTAATTCATATCTGGTTTAATTCATTTATTAATGAATTTATACAGGTCACTGGAATCCTCACAGCGAACAAAAATCTATCGGACTACGCGGGTGTGAAAGTAGCCCTGGTCGCTTACAAATCGTGGACGAAGGAGCATCCGGACGAGCCTCCCTTGCCGGGACTTAAATATACACCCGCGCAATTATTCTGGATGAGTACGGTTAATATAATGTGCAGCAAAGAGACCGACAACGTCCTCATGAATGCCATGCTTTTGGACAAGCGAATGCCCAATAAATTTCGTGGTTTGGGTGCGCTTTCGAACATGGAGGAGTTCACTAACGACTTTAATTGCCCGAGACGTTCAAGCATGAATCCAATCAATAGATGCACTTTACTGTGATTGCCTTTTAGTAAAAAAAACATAATAAAGTATTAAGTTAGTAATTTGTTACTTCTATTACTTTTATTTGATTTATTTAACGTCTGATCTAAAAAATATCAGCTGGTATTAGATTCTGCAGTTAAAACAATAGATTTAAATAAATATTGCCGTTTCTAAAAGTTGAAACAATTATTTCCTACTATGCTAAAAGCAATAAATTTATATATAGATTTCTTCGTGATTTCTATAAATAGAAACGTGCTTTTTTTATTTCTACACGATTCTTTGTGCAGTGATTAATTAATAATTTATTTCATGCAAACATTTTTTTACAATCGTACAGTTGATGTCGATAGGAGCTTAGGGGAAGTAATTATTAATTCTACATGTTAACCGAATTATAAAAGTGGTAAAATTATAATGAAATCTATCTTCATAATAATTTTCTTTGACGTATTTATTATTGCTTACGCAAAGAATACACTTGCAACCAAATCGGGTAAGATACATACACAATAATGGATCAATCTCATGTCATTTTCTTTGCCATTGTCATATAATAAAATATATTTATTTCTTATCATAGTATTAAATTATAAAAAAATTAATTACCTCGATTTTGTATTTAGAAACAGATGTTGTTTGTTCTACTGAGGGCTGCCAAAAAGCAGGTACATCCTATAAGTTTATTTCAACCCATGTAACATTTTTAATATTGAGCTTGACAGTTACTGTTGATACACCAAAAAATTATTGTTTCAGCCGCTTTGTTGAAAAGTAACATAGATGAAACCGAAGAGCCTTGCAACGACTTTTACAAATTTGCATGCGGAGGATTTATAAGGAATTCAACAATTCCTGCGGACAGTAACTACGTGAACATCGAAAGTATCCTAACGGAAAAAACTTACAAGGAAATTAAAAAATTACTCGAAGAGAAAATCGACGAGAAGCATCCAAGAATATTCAAATTGGTTAAAAACTATTACCAAGCCTGCATGAAACAGAGTAATCACGATTTTTGTTCAACGAAATTATTTTTAAGACCTGCATATTTATTTTTAATCTCTTTTTGAGATTGTAAAATCAAAAATATTCATACATATTGTTAATATTTTAGTATCGTCCGGGGATGACGATTTAAAAATTCTTAAAAAACATATCGAGGCACTTGGCGGCTGGCCAGTGGTGTCCGGAACAGTTTGGAATGCAACACAATTCGATATTTTTGAAACTGATTATAAGCTACGAAAAATTGGTTACACTCCCAAAAGTTTTTTTACTATTTATCAAGATTACAATTACAAGGATATCTCAAATGCCGATATAAAATATCTTCTTGTAAAATATTTTTTCTACTATTTAAAACGTAGGGTATACCAATTGCAAGGCAAAACTCAATTTTTGTTCTGTTTAATTTTGTAGTTGGCACCTCCAACAACTACGTTGTCGGATGAAACATTTAAGCTTGGATTATTCCATAAACCTGTACAAGCTTATTACAATTACATGGTCGACATTGCTGTATTACTTGGCGCTAACAGAACAGTTGCCATTAAAGATATGAAAGCTGTTGTTTACTTAGAGACATCCATTGCTGCTGTAATTATTTCCTTTTCAACTTTTCTTAATGCTATAAATAGTGTAAAAATGATTTAATGCAAACTTAACGAAGTAGATGCATTTATTTATCATTTTTATATCTTTCAAGAATTAATAGGTTCAAATTTCATGGTTTTTGTGTTACCTTTGCTTTCATTTTAATTAAAGACAACTAATGCAAAAATACAATACAAATTGAAGCTATGAATCGTCATTGCTGATTCTATTAAATTTTTTTTACGTACGTATATTAAAATCAAATCTACCGCAAGAAAAAAGCACAAACTTGATTTTGTATATTTCGAAAAAATAAAAATGAAACAAGTTGTTAAAGCAGTGATAAAACGTTAATATACTATACTTCAATTTAATAATTTGTTGAATTCAGATAGCAGAGATTCAGTTGGATCCGAAAAAACGAGAACTCAAAAGCATAAGGGACTTAGAGAAAGAAATGCCGTTCATTCCATGGCAGATATACGTTAACTATTTAACGGAACCAATATTGCATTACAACAAATCAAGTGAATTAATAACTGTCCCAGGCTATTTGAAGTCACTCAAATTCTACCTAACG
This sequence comes from Sycophila sp. Sp_5, assembly GCA_018906775.1. Classification (NCBI taxonomy): domain Eukaryota; kingdom Metazoa; phylum Arthropoda; class Insecta; order Hymenoptera; family Eurytomidae; genus Sycophila; species Sycophila sp. Sp_5. Next base: position 454,794 of record JACCID010000019.1, on the reverse strand, counting down.
ACATTTCCGAAAAAAGTAATTGCCAATTTCATGATCTGGAAGATGGTTGAAGAATCCATTCCTCATATTAATGAAAAGATGAGAGAAAGACTGTCTGCCTTTAAACAAGCAACAACAGACTGGAGTGCACCTGATCATAAAAAGCCCAGGTAACATGCATTTATTTAACAAGTCGTCGTTTTTTATTGAACCATCAAATTGAAAATATTAATATTTTAATTAAAACAAAATATTAATTTAAAAAATATTGTTAATTCATTATTGATTTAGGTGGAAGGAATGCATTGATCTATTAACAGACAAAGACGGCGGATTGATGGTGGGAGTAAGCTCGATGTACGTCAGAGAGCACTTCAATGTAAATACTTGGCAGCATGTGAAACAATTGTTAGATTCAATAGTCGATGGTTTCGAATATCATTTGCAGCGTGTAATTAAACTTTCTGCTATAATCATAATTAATATTGAAAAAAAGTTTTTATTTTCTCTAATTTTAATATTAATTTCTGTAATCAGAGAATTTTTCTCGTAAATATTATAGCAAAGCACACTGTAAAAATCGATAGGTGAAAAATGTAATTGCGGTTTGGTTTTTACGTACTTCAAATTCTTTAAATTCTATCTGACAATTGAGCTTTTGAAAAAGCTTTGCAATGCTTACCTAAAAATCACCTTAATTTTTATGAGGAGTTTCACTGTAATTCTTACAAAAAATTCTCATTACAGTGCAGTAATAATCAAATTTCCGAATTTGTAATCCCTCCAAAAACAAAATATTTATTTTTTAGACTACGTGGTTGGATGAAGCTTCGAGGGCACCAGCAATGCGTAAATGTGAATCGATGCGTCACATCATTGGCTACCCCAATGAACTGCTGAGCGATCAAACTATCGACGATTACGTGAACAATTTAGAACTATCCCTGACTGACCACTTGAACAATTTTATCAGACTGAAACGTTTTCACTTTGATAATATGCTGTTCTTGCTCGTCAAACAAAATCAGGATTTTCTTTGGACTTTATTCTCCGATGTCACTAACGTCAACGCTTACTATAACCCGATTTATAATACTCTTGGTAAATTGCATTCATTTCGCATCGAAATGCATAGTAATAATAAAATTATTTCAGCAGGCTAAACATTTTAAAAATTTTAGGTAAAAAGTTTAGTAGTTTTGACATAAAAAATTATGCAGAGTTTGCAAGCTTTCGTAATTTTTTATTATGAAATCTTCGTCGTAATTTTTACGATAAAAGTCTGTCAGTGTTGTAGAAGACATCGACACTAATGTGTTTATATATATACAGGGTGTTCAAAAATGAACTGGCACGACCAGTATAACCCTGTTCAGAAAAATATTTTAAGCACTTTTTCGCTTTTGGCATTTTTTGATATTATGGCTAATTATCGAGTTATCGTTAATTAAAAACTCTGATAATTAGCCAATCAGCGCGCGGACGAGCGCTGGTGGGCCCGCGAAGTGGGGAGGCTTGTGAGGCAACGCCCCGCCCAAGCCGCTCTCCCCGCTGGGAAAAGCGCCGCCCACCAGCGCCCGTCCGCGCGCTGATTGGCTAATTATCAGAGTTTTTAATTAACGATAACTCGATAATTAGCCATAATATCAAAAAATGCCAAAAGCGAAAAAGTGCTTAAAATATTTTTCTGAACAGGGTTATACTGGTCGTGCCAGTTCATTTTTGAACACCCTGTATATATACATTTTTTATGATTCAAGGCAAAAAAAAAAATTTAAAATAATGCGATTTTTTTGTACCAGTTTTACTCGCGTCTTTGCTGCAGCCTCCGCTATTCGATCCAACCTGGCCAACTTACGTGCAGTACGGGAGTATTGGTTTTGTTATAGCCCACGAAATTATGCACGCATACGATACAGACAATTTCGACTACAACGAAAAGGGCATTCTAAATGTTTGGATGTCAAATGCTAGCAAAAGAGAATACTTAAATCGCATGAATTGTTTCTATCAACAGTACCAGGCTTATAAGGACACTAAGACAGAACTAAAAGTTTGTTTTACATTTTTAAATTATCTTAAATCTTTCATTAAAATTATTTACCTGGATATACAGGGTGGCCCATCTCAAGTGACCCACCTAAATATCTCCGTTGGTAAAGCGAATAGGAAAAAAATGTTCAAACAAAAGTTGTTCAGGACAAAGGGGAACACCTGAGTGTAGCATTAGTTTTGACCTTGATTTCAAATTTCAAGGTCATTTGAAAGTCAACTTTTGTTTTTTAAATAGGAAACCCTATTTCTGATACCGGATTTTGAAAGAACATAAAATTTAGAGTCAAAAGTGTTTTTAGCATTTTTTTGAATAAACTCTTCAATTTTTTTCTCGAAAAGGATGCATCTAATCGAAAAATTACTAAAAATATTATTGATTTAGAATTGCATGAAAAAGAAGGTGGTATTTTTTATTTTTCTAATTTTTAATTTTGTGCAATTGTCTTAAAAACAATATTCTAAAAAATTGAAAATTAGAAAAATAAAAAATACCTCCTTCTTTTTCATGCAATTCTAAATCAATAATATTTTTAGTAATTTTTCGATTAGATGCATCCTTTTCGAGAAAAAAATTGAAGAGTTTAAAAATGTTTAAATATTAGCCAATTTTTTTCTCAGAAACCATGCGTTTAGTCAAAAAAATGCTAAAAACACTTTTGACTCTAAATTTTATGTTCTTTTAAAATCCGGTATCAGAAATAGGGTTTCCTATTTAAAAAACAAAAGTTGACCTTCAAATGACCTTGAAATTTGAAATCAAGGTCAAAACTAATGCTACAGTCAGGTGTCCCCCTTTGTCCTGAACAACTTTTGTTTGAACATTTTTTTTCTATTCACCTTACCAACGGAGATATTTAGGTGGGTCACTTGAGATGGGCCACCCTGTATATTTAACAAAATTTTATTGTATCTTAAGAAAACTAGCATATTTATAATATTTCCAAAAAATATTTTTTTTTTTCAAATAAGAACTTATTTTGAATTTCGATACTTATATGTTCATTATTTTAGAGAATATTTTTTTTATAATTGAGTAAATGAAAATCGTCTACAAATCATTATGTTTAATAAAGTAGAATTTTTATTGGAAATTCAGAAACGTGCTAAGTAGTCAAAGCTGGAATTAACACTGAATTATTTTAAGTGGTAACACCACTATAACCACTTTAAAAAAAAAAAACATTTTATGATAATTTTTTTTTATTTAGAAATAACGTATCGTAATATATTAATTTAAGAAGGCTTTTGTGTAAAAATATTCAAAACTGGTAGCAGAAACGCTATTATCTCCAAACGTCTTTAAACAATAGGCGCTCTGCGGTCCGCATACTTGTATTTATTTACAAATAATGTTTCAATTATCTTATCAAAAATTCCGTACGCAATATACTGCAAAATGTTTTATATAATCGTTTAGGATCAGCGCAAACTCCGTGGCCAAGATTTCGAAATTGAAAAATAAAAATGTGTTTTTCAAGAATGAAAATTTTCGCCTCATATTCTAGAGGGTTCAAAGCACCTTTTAAGCTAACAAAAATTTTGATAATTTTAAGAAAATTACATTGGTGTTACCCCATAAGTTAAACATTTAAAAAATTGGATTATACAAAAGACGCGAACGACGCAAGATTTAAAAACTAACAAAATAATGGTACATAATTTTTAAAGATCGACGCTTATGAGACGATGAACGAAGATCTGCCCGACAATGGCGCTCTGCAAATCATCTACGCCGCTTACAAAAATTGGGTACGCGTGCACGGCGAGGACCTTCCTCTTCCTGGACTCAACTACACCACCGATCAGCTGTTCTGGATAAGTTCGGTGAATTTTCTCTGCACCAAAACCACGCCCGAGTATTGGATGGACACTTTGATGTACGACGAGCACAGTCCCAATGATCTTCGAGTTTTAGGCGCGATTTCCAATAGGATCGAGTTTGCCACAGCATTTGGGTGTACTCCCAACTCGCCCATGAATCCACCTAATAAATGCGAGTTTTGGTGATTTTTTTCTTTTTGCATAGTTTTCTATAAAATAGGTTTTCAAAATATATTGTATAAAAATGTATGTGAAGCTTTTATTTCACTGCTATATTGTTGGTATACTGTTTTGTATAATTACTTGGGAAAATATATTTTTTTTTCGTTTGCCGAATAATATAAAGGCAAAATAAAATACGTTTTTCTGGAGAGAAAGTCTGCATCAGTTATGATTGAATATCCATATCTCTCAATGCGCGTCGATATCCGGATTTGCATTGAGCACGTGTCCGTATATACTCATCTGTATCTACTGATGCTCATTTATAAATATGTATATGTTTAAAAAATGAGTTTTTAAATATTTTCCTTTTCAGTAAATTGCTATTTCTTGTTTTGTTTGGCAATTTTATCAATTTATTTATAAGTTTAATTAAAAATCCATTTAAATTACATGCGTGTAATTAAAAAAATCAAAATTTCATTGCGTATAATAAAATAAACATTTTCCGTATCAATTAAACTAAAAATAAAATTAGTGTAATTAATTATTATAACAAACAGTTACAGTGTATTTAATTTTAATTATTTCATTTTATTTGATTAATATTAATAATATTACAACATAACCTATAATATTCTACATTACCTGCAAAGTATTTGTGCCCTAGGTCCATACCCGTGGCGCTAGTTCCCCGAAAATAAACGTGAATCTCTGATGCACGCAGTTCTACAGAATAACAAATAATAGTACATTACGCGACGAGTGCGCAAAGCAGTAGATTCACGCACGAGTCGCGTTTGTTGCCCGAGCGCAGCGAGGGTGACACAAAAGCGAGGGCGTGAATCGCTTGCGCACGTGTTGCGTATACTATTTTTTAACATTTTATGCGTAAAACAGTATCAATAACTTATAAAGCTTATGTGTAATTAAAATGTGCACGAGTCGCGAGCTGCGCGAGTTGTTTTGTCGCCCGAGTGCAGCGAGGGTGACAAAGAAGACTAGCCCGGGAGTGTGTGGGAAGGAGGGTCCAGGGGCGCAGCCCTGGTGGGTTGGGGGGCGGAGCCCCCCCCCTCCCGAAAACCAAAAAATGATAATTTAAAAAAAAAAAAAGAAAATTTTATTCAAGAGCTTTTAAAGCCAAATACTATTCCAAATATTTGTGTTTATCAGTATTTTAAAAAAGAGAACCTTTTTTTGTACAATTTTAAATTGTAAAGACCTAATTGTTTTCAACGTCGCACTTAGATACTCAAATAAATGTTATGGAATAATATAAAATAAATCAATGGAATAATATAAATGGCACATAAGTTCATTTGGATTTAAAAGCTTTAAATAAAACTAAATTTTTTTTCGATAATTGTTTAATAAATTGATAATTTAATAATTTAATTTATAATAATATATTTATAGTATAATAATAAATTGATAGTTTAATAATTTTTTATTAATTTATCACAATAAATAATTAAAAACGCATAATTCTATGCGTGATATCACGTAGTGTACCCAGTGCTCAAAGCAAAGTGCTTTACATACCGTGCGTGAAAGTACTGCTTTACGCACTTACGGATGGCTCAAAAAGTACTGTTTTACGCACTGAATGTTAAAAATGAGTTAAAAAATGTTAAAAATGAGTTTTTATTATTATTTAATTACCGAAACGAAAATAAAAAAATGACATTAACAAAGAACTGCTGTCATTGAGAATAAACGAGGCATCCCCATATGGTAGTTGGTCCTCATTTCGGCGGCCTACTCTGCTCATTACACCACCCAAAATAAATAGTGCCATTTGACTAGTTGATTTTCATTCGCGTTCGAAGAAAATAAGTTCAGGATTCATTTCGGAGGCCGAGATTACCGAGCAGCGTAAGATACGCCAGGAGGAATAGGAAAAAGTGAAATCAGCTGAATTACCCGCAGGTTAGGAACCGACCTTCTCCTTTTTGGAGCACACTAACGTTGCTTCGTGAAATAGTACATTACTTTATAAGGGACGAACGAACTCGGCTTCGACTCGGGGCCCAATCACTGCGCCGGGCAGAATGATCGTCGTTCGTCCCGTATGAAGTATACTATTTTTCTTACTATCCGGCCGAAAATTTGTGGTTAATCAGCAATATTTAACACAAAATGTGCACACGAGCGGTATCAATCTGCTTCGAGATCGATGACCATGCTTAACATGCAGCGCCATCTCTGTATAAAACTACTGTGGTATACAGAAATATTTTTCTCCCTCCTATAATGTGTGAATAACGTCTCTATCTGATAAGTTAAGTAATTAATAATAAGCGAGGGGATTTAACATCCGCTAACAAACAACCCTCGCTTCGCTCGGGTTGTCAATGTTAGTCTTGCTTCGCTCGGGTTGTAAATGTTAGCAGATGTTTAAAAGCCATGAGCTAAAACAAACACCCTTTTTCAAAAATTAACTAACATTAATTCATTACACCCAGATTATTAATTTTTTAACAATAACATTACAGTATTAATTTTATTTGTACAAGATTGAAAATCTAAAAGCGAGCACGTGTCCACGTTTTTGAGGTTACTACTTTTACAGAGTGTACTGGCAATGCTGGCATTTAAATTTGAGCTAGAAGCTTCCTCCCGCACGAATAGATGGCGCGCAAATGCGGACGAATTTTAGCGTTTTGGTTTACATGCGCAGGGAGGAACGGCATATTTTCGTTTCGTTATTGATCTTTTTTTTTTCATTAATTTTTATTTTTTTTCACCTTCTGTTTATTGCTCACCGTTTATCATTAAGTAATATTATTTAAACTGTGTTTAAATAAACACTTATCTAATCATTGTCCAATACGGCAGGTTATTTCTTCAAGTAATGTTTTCAATTATTAATTGTTATCTATATGCTAGCTTGTTAAATACAAATACAAGATTTGTTATTCTACTGTTATTCAACTTTTATCAACAATAAGTTTTAAATTTTTATTTAAGCGTTTATTACAAAATCGAGACTACTAATATTTTCACTTAAGTCTCTATTAAATAAAATACAAGATACTTATTTCCTATAATGATTCATAGTAGTGTGGGATATGATTCTCTCGGACTTGAGATATAAATAAAAATGTGTGGAATAAGAATAAAGTATAGTTAAAATAAAACAACTACGTGGCCTACATGACTTGCTAGTGCAAGGGACGCTTCGGTACTGACGCGGCGTATCATTGTCGAGCACCCCCTCCGCGTACATCCCTCCTCCCTCTTGGGACTTACGGGGGGTCTCGTTTTTTCCGAGTTTCGCACTCGGGTTTATCCGCTTCGTTCTCTCTCTCTCTCTCTCTTTCTCTCAATTTCTTCTCTCTCACTCGCTCTTACTCTTTCTATCTCGCACTCTACACTCCGATAGTAGTTTCTGTTTTTTATAGAAAATATGATGAGAAGGTTAACTTCCGTGAACTGAGCACACAGTAATCAAATTTGTCAATTTCGATTATACAAAAAAATTGCGCGTGATTTGCGCTTTAATATAATGTAATTAAAGAATACCGCGTTTTGAGACGCCCCAGCAATTTCAAATGATTGCTCGTAATCAGAAATATCAAAATGCCAGTTTCCTTAGTCATTAAATAATTCATTTAAATAATTTAAATAATTAATTTTTGTGTATACGGTAAATTCTGCGCATGCGTAAAAATTGTAATATGGCGGGTGATGCGTTGGTATTTAAAACGACAAAATATAACTTTCAAAAAGTGTTGAGTGGAGTGTGAGATTCTTACTGAACCTAAGGGTCTCCGTGCTCGAGTAGACGATGTGCAGGAAACTGCTTGAAAACAGTTCAAGGCTATTTTAGATTTGAATCTCCTATAACATCCGCACGTATACGTACGGCATGTACCAATGGAATCGGTACATGCCGTAAATTGTAATGGATGGGATCCGAAAATTGCAATGGATGGGAGTATTCCGCTGCACAGGGCAATCAGTGTCTTCCTTTTTAATAATAGCGTAGAGCTGCTGATGCAGGAAAGATCTTCTACGAAGGTAAAACATATTTTATTACTATTTTTCTTTAGATTAATTGATCAAAAAGGTACTTATTTCAGTGAGCAAGACTAGCTTATAATTTTGACATTCCCTAAATATGTATAAACTTTCCTTTGAACTTTTAGGTAACATTTCCTGGATATTACACAAATAGTCGCCGCAATGACCCAATAGCTGAAATTGACTTGGAGGAGAGGTGTATATTTGTCGACGAGTTTGACAGGCCCATTGGTGAAGCTGCAAGGAGACACTGTCATCAAATTGCAAAGGATGGGAGTATTCCGCTGCACAGGGCATTCAGTGTCTTCCTTTTTAATAATAGCGGTGAGCTGCTAATACAAGAAATATCTGCTACGAAGGTAAAACATATTTTATTTATTATTATTTCACTTTAGATTAATTGATTAAAAAGGTACTTATTTCGGTGAACAGAACTAGCTTTATAATTTAACATTGCTTAAATATGTATAAACTTTTTTCCATCACTTACAACAGTATCCATTTGTAGTTAAATTTTGGGCTTCAGAACAAATTTTGTTGTGGAAAGATTTAAAAAAAAAGGACCATTATTAGTTTCAATCGATGCATTTGGCAGTTTTAGCAAATCTATTTCTACGGTTCATCATAAAACAGCTTATATTTTCTTGTATGTGATGGTAACATCTGTAAATAACAAAATAGTGCCGTTACTTCAAATGATATCAGAAAAACATGATACAAACAACATCAAGTTATAGCTTTCTGATGGAAAGCTTCAAGGTGGACCTATTCCTGATGAAGTTGTAACTGATGGTTCTTTAGCATTATTAAATGCAGTATCTCTAACTTAAAACTCTTGCACATACAGACAATATCTAAATACTTGTGTTTTACATCTAGGAAATTTAAATGTACGTCTTAAGCAATGTTTTATTGGACTTGATCGAGCTCATTTACTAGAGGCTGCATGCCGGTGGAAATGTTTTATAAAAGAAGATGTAATAGTCAAAGATTTTTATGTTAGGTGCATAGGCTACTGTATCGAAATTGAAGATCTTAAACTGCTAAAAGATGTTTTGCTGGTAATATTTGTTATATCGATGAGTACTACAATTGCTTTTAATTCAAGTTGCGACAAATATTTTAAATAGATGATCGAACAATTAAAAACCTTTGACAGAAATCTTTATGCAGATACTTGTCCAATGGAAATTTTTATGCACGGATACAAGTATAGTAAGAAATTAAAAATGTTTGCGATACAATACAGTCAAATAAATGGATTTTTAAAATCTATAATAGATTATGTAAATAATCAATGTAACAATATGTTAATGTATGAACGAAGAGCTGGGTTAATGTATTCTTTAGGAAAAAAAATGAAAACATTGTACAATGTGCATACAATGTTACTGAATTGCTATGTAAATTCTTTGTAACGACACATTTCATAAGCAGAATTATATCTTGTTCATTTTGTGAATACAAGCGGTTTGACAAGTATTATGATTGCTGCCTTTCTCTAAATGAATTTAAAAATATAAAACAAAATGGAATGCAAGAATTAAATAAATGCATCGCAAATCATTTTGAAAAAAGAAATTTTTTTAGCGCAATTGTAAGACAAATAATAGAATCAATAACTACGAAATAGAAACATTATTGTGTATTACAGTAGAATACAGGTTTTTAAATAATACAATTCTTAATGCTAATAAAATACCTACAAGTTTAATTGCTAAAAATAAAAATTATGTTTTGATAGGTGTTGTAGGATTTATCAACATCAAAAGCGACAAAATTCTGATTCATTATATTGCATATAATTATTTTTTTCATGAAGAAAGATGGGGAAAAAAGAAACGATTTAACAAATCAAGTGGAAAATCTAAAAAATTTACCAGACGATATAAAACTCTCACTTTTAATGTACGTCTTATTAAACTAGTTAATTATAATTTTATAATTTCATAATTAATAAAATATAAATATAATTTTAAATACATATTGTTGTCAAAGCGTAATTGATATATTTACCTTTCTTATTTGATTTATTTGATGACAGTATCTCTTTGCAGCTTCACCAATCTCTTTGAGTTGCCAAGGAAGTCCATTGTTATTTTAGCTTTGCACATTTTCCGATCCATACGTCTAAGGTAAACTTGCGTTGAAGTTGCTAATGTGGGCGGCATTTCGCGCAGTATACAATTTCTAAAATAATCATTATCAAATTGTTTACTATACTCAGTTTGTGAATACTTAAATCATAAATGTAAAAAATTTATCCTATAACAACGCTCTAATAAATATAAATTGTACAATAATTAAAAGTTAGTAGTCATTGTACTATTTGCTAACAATACCTGAAATATGTTAACAATCAAATTTGCATCTACGTACAACTAAATCAAATAGTAAAAAAATCTACAGTAATTAGAACATTCTCAAGTTTTAAAAAGCAGAAAACAAGAACATGTTCTCTTCGTTTACGGGATTGTCTATATAAGCCTCGCATCCATAGCACCAGACGGATATGTCACTAAAGCTGAAAGCTAGCGAATGATCAGTATACTAATTGTGCTCCAGCGTGTGCAGATTGATGTTATAGCGCAGTGCACTGTGTAGCACTGAAGGCAAGATCAATTGTGTCTCTTTGTAGCTTCACCAATGGGCCTGTCAAACTCGTCGACCAATATACACCTCTCCTCCATGTCAATTACAGCTAATGGGTGACTGTCAAAATTATAAGCTAGTCTTGCTCACTGAAATAAGTACCTTTTTAATCAATTAATCTAAAGAAAAATAGTAATAAAATATGTTTTACCTTCGTAGAAGATCTTTCCTGCATCAGCAGCTCTACACTATTATTAAAAAGGAAGACACTTAATGCCCTGTGCAGCGGAATACTCCCATCCATTGCAATTTTCGTATAGCATGTACCGATGGAATCTTTTCAGGAAGATTTTGAAAGCCTAACCCCTTTAAGTTCGGATATTATCTATTTAATAGATAGTCATCAAAAAGTCTATATAGATAATTAGCGTCATTTAAATAATTTAAATAACTTAGTGGTGCAGGTTGTGTTTGTAGTCATATGATTTTCGATTTATCCTGTTTATATCGCAAATAAAATTTAATCCACTTGCTAGCTTTTCTTAATTATCAATAATACTGCTAATCAACCGTACACTTAAATAAGAACATTATTGAACGTTATTGAAAAAATAGAAATAAATGCGAATACAGCAAACTGATTAAAAAATTCTTGCATTAAATTGAAAACTGTAAAAACTAATAGTAAGAAAATTAAAATAAAACTTCTGTTTTAAAAACATTCAATTATGTTTTTATTAAATATTTAATTTACAAATATTGTGTTTATTCTGCTTGTTTATGAATTTTTGATGCCCGCCACCAAACGGGCATCGAACATATATAAACGCGCGATAGGTACAATAAAAAAATATACGCAGATTACACTAAAGCAGCCCGCGGCGAAAGTAAAAACATGGCTGCGCAGACAAACTGCTAGTTGAGGTCCGTTTAATGGATAGCAATTGATTATTTTACTATTTTCTAATCAATAGTAGCCCTATTTACGCCCGGGGATAGAGAAAAATACTATTTCTCCCCATTGTAAGAAAATCTACTATTACATTTAAACTAAACAGCGAACATACAATTTACAGTATGCAATGTACAACGCTTAGTGGTCGGCGTACGTCAAGTTCGTCAGCGTGGAGTTTATCATCAGTCGTGAAACTATGCATGAATTCGACGTTGGTGCAGTCATACGCATCGAAATTGGCGGTTTAGATCCCATTTTCTCGAAAACAGTTGCAAAGCAATTCTTAGATCGAATCCATTGCTACATCAATCAGTACAGCCAATATCGCGATCCTTCACTCTATCTTAATGTATGTTTCGTAGAGAAATTTTAAATTCAATGGACTAAATTAAATTATTTTAAAATTATTTTCTTTAAAACTACTAAATCTATATAGAAACAAATATGTTCATTTAGTTTTAATGAAATCGATACTTAATACAAAGAAATATTTAATAAGTACCATTGAAGTAAATTTTTCTTAAAATTAACAATTTTTTTTTTAGTGTAGTACTTAAATATACACTCGCGCAATTATTCTGGATGAGTACGGTTAATATAATGTGCAGCAAAGAAACCGACAACGTCCTCATGAATGCCATGCTTTTGAACAAGCGCATGCCCAATAAATTTCGTGGCTTAGATGCACTTTCAAACATGGAGGAGTTCACTAACAACTTTAATTGCCTGAGACTTTCCAGCATGAATCCAATCAATAGATGCACTTTACTGTGATTGCCTTTTAGTAAAAAAAATTAGTAAGATATTGAATTAGTAAATTGTTACTTCTATTACTTTTATTTGATTTATTTAACGTCTGATCTAAAAAAATATCAGCTGATATCAGATTCTGCAGTTAAAACAATAGATTTAAATAAATATTGTCGTTTCTAAAAGTTAAAACAATTATTTACTACTATGATAAAAGCAATAAATTTATTTATAGAATTCTTCGTGATTTCTATAAATAGAAACGTGTTTTTTTTTTATTTCTACACGATTCTTTGTGCAGTGAATAGTTAATAATTTATTTTATGCAAAACATTTTTTTACAATCGTACAGTTGATGTCGATAGGAGCTTAGGGGAAGTAAAGGAATGGTTTTCATTATTTGCAAAAAAACTTGAATTTCATGTTTATTTGTTTAATCTAGGATCTAATTAATAAAAAAAAATTAAGTTACAGAATTCTTAGTAAACAAGATCCTTAATACAATTATTAATTTTACATGTTAACCGAATTATAAAAAGGGTAAAATTATAATGAAATCTATCTTCATAATAATTTTCTTTGACGTATTTATTATTGCTTACGCAAAGAATACACTTGCAACCAAATCGGGTAAGATACATACATAATAATAGATCAATCTCATGTCATTTTCTTTGCCATTGTCATATAATAAAATATATTTATTTCTTATCATAGTATTAAATTATAAAAAAATTAATTACCTATATTTTGTATTTAGAAAGAAATAGCGTTTGTTCTACTGAGGGCTGTCGAAAAGCAGGTACATCCTATAAGTTTATTTCAACCCATGTAACATTTTTAATATTGAGCTTGACAGCTACTGTTAATACACCAAAAAATTATTGTTTCAGCCGATTTGTTAAAAGGTAACATAGATGAAACCGAAGAGCCTTGCAATGACTTTTACAAATTTGCATGCGGAGGATTTATAAGGAATTCAACAATTCCTGCGGACAGTAACTACGTGGACATCGAAAGTATCCTAACGGAAAAAACTTACGAGGAAATTAAAAAATTACTCGAAGAGAAAATCGACAAGAAGCATCCAAGAATATTCAAATTAGTTAAAAACTATTACCAAGCCTGCATGAAACAGAGTAATCACGATTTTTGTTCAACGAAATTATTTTTAAGACCTGCATATTTATTTTTAATCTCTTTTTGAGATTGTAAAATCAAAAATATTCATACATATTGTTAATATTTTAGTATCGTCCGGGGATGACGATTTAAAAATTCTTAAAAAACATATCGAGGCCCTTGGCGGCTGGCCAGTGGTGTCCGGAGCAGTTTGGAATGAAACACAGTTTGATATTTTTGAAACTGATTATAAGCTACGGAAAATTGGTTACACTCCCAAAAGTTTTTTTACTATTTATGAAGATTTCAATTTCAACAGTATCTCAAATGCCGATAAAAAATACCTTCACGTAAAATACTTTTTCTACTATTTTTTCGATAATTTTAAACTTAGGGTATTCCATTAGCAAGGTAAAACTTAATTATTGTTCTGTTTAATTTTGTAGTTGGCACCTCCAACGACTACGTTGTCGGATGAAACATTTAAGCTTGGATTATTCCATAAACCTGTACAAGCTTATTACAATTACATGGTCGACATAGCTGTATTACTTGGCGCTAACAGAACAGTTGCCATTAAAGATATGAAAGCTGTTGTTTACTTAGAGACATCCATTGCTGCTGTAATTATTTCCTTTTCAACTTTTCTTAACGCTATAAATAGTGTAAAAATGATTTAATGCAAACTTAACGAAGTGAATGCATTTATTTATCATTTTTATATCTTTCAAGAATTAATAGGTTCAAATTTCATGGTTTTTGTGTTACCTTTGCTTTCATTTTAATTAAAGACAATTAATGCAAAAATACAATACAAATTGAAGCTATGAATCGTCATTGCTGATTCTATTAAATTTTTTTTACGTACGTATATTAAAATCAAATCTACCGCAAGAAAAAAGCACAAACTTGATTTTGTATATTTCGAAAAAATAAAAATGAAACAAGTTGTTAAAGCAGTGATAGAACGTTAATATACTATACTTCAATTTAATAATTTGTTGAATTCAGATAGCAGAGATTCAGTTGGATCCGAAAAAGCGAGAACTCAAAAGCATAAGGGACTTAGAGAAAGAAATGCCGTTCATTCCATGGCAGATGTACGTTAACTATTTAACAGAACCAATATTGCATTACAACGAATCAAGTGAATTAATAACTGTCCCAGGCTATTTGAGGTCACTCAAATTCTACCTATCGACATTTCCGAAAAAAGTAATTGCCGATTTCATGATCTGGAAGATGGTCGAAGAATCCATTCCTCATATTAATGAACAGATGAGAGAAAGATTTTTCGCCTTTCAACAAGCAGCATCAGATTGGAGTGCACCTACGCATAAGAAACCCAGGTGACATGCATTTATTTAACAAGTCGTCGTTTTTTATTGAACCATCAAATTGAAAATATCAATATTTTAATTAAAATAAAATAATTAACTTAAAAAATATTGTTAATTCACTATTGATTCAGGTGGAAGGAATGCATTGATTTAGTAACAGACAAGGATGACGGCTTGATGGTAGGTGTAAGCTCGATGTACGTCAGAAAGCACTTCAACCTAAACACTCGGCAGCATGTGAAACAATTGTTAGAATCGATAGTCGAGGGTGTCAAATTTCATTTGCAGCGTGTAATTAAACTTTCTGTTATAATCATAATTAAAATTAAAAAAAATTCATTTTCACTAATATTGGTAATAATTTCTGTAATCAGAGACTTTTTCTTGTAAATATTATGGAGAAGCACACTGTAAAAATCGTTACGTGAAAAATGTAATTTGGATTTGGTTTTTAGGTACTTTAAATTGTTTAAATTCTATCTGATAATTGAGCTTTCGGAAAAGCTTTGCAATGCTTACCTGAAAATCTCCTTAATTTTTACGAGGAGTTTCACTGTAATTCTTACAAAAAAAATCTCATTACAGTGCAGTAATAATCAAATTTCCGAATTTTTAATCGCTCTAAAAACAAAATGTTTATTTTTTAGACTACGTTGTTGGATGAAGCTTCGAGGGCAGCAGCAATGCGTAAATGTGAATCGATGCGTCACATCATTGGCTACCCCAATGAACTGCTGAGCGATCAAACTATCGACGAGTACATAAACAATTTAGAACTATCCCCGACTGACCACTTAAACAATTTCATCAGACTAAAACATTTTCACTTTGATAATATGCTGTTCTTGATCGTCAAACAAAATCAGGATTTTCTTTGGGCTTTATTCTCCGATGCGACTAACGTCAACGCTTTCTATTACCCGATTTATAATACTCTTGGTAAATTGCATTCATTTCTCATCGAAGTGCACAGTAATAATAATATTATTGCAGCAGGCTGAACATTTTAAAAATTTTAGGTAAAAACTTTAGTAGTTTCGTCATAAAAATTATGCAGAGTTTGCAAGCTTTCGTAATTTTTTATTATGAAATCTTCGTCGAAATTTTCACGATAAAAGTCTGCAGTGTTGTAGAAAACATCGACACCAATGTGTTTTATATATATATACATATATATCTACATTTTTTATGATTTAAGGTGAACAAAAAATATTAAAATAATGCGATTTTTTTTTTCGCCAGTTTTACTCGCGTCTTTGCTGCAGCCTCCGTTATTTGATCCAACCTGGCCAAGTTACATGCAGTACGGGAGTATTGGTTTTGTTATAGCCCACGAAATTATGCACGCATACGACACAAAAAATTTTGACTACGACGAAAAGGGTTATCTAAATGTTTGGTTGTCAAATGCTAGCAAAACAGAATACAATAATCGCTTGAATTGTTTCTATCAACAGTATCAGGCTTATAAGGAGACTGCGACAGAACTAAAAGTTTGTTTTACACTTTTAAATTATCTCAAATCTTTCATAAAATTATTTACCTGGACATATATTTAACGAAATTTTATTAAATCTAAAGAAAACTAGCACATTTATAATATTTCCAAAAAATATTTTTTTTTTTTCAAATAAGAACTTATTTTGAATTTTGATACTTATATGTTCATTATTTTAGGGGATTTTTTTTTAAATTGAGTAAATGAAAGACGTCTACAAATTATTACCTTTGATAAAGTAAAATTTTCATTCGAAATTCTGAAACGTGCTAAGTAGTCACAGCTCGGATTAACACTGACTTACTTTAAGAGGTAACACCACTATAACCACTCTAAAAAAAAACATTTTTTTGTAATATTTTTTTATTTACAAAAGAAGGCATCGTAATAAAATAATTTAAGGAAGCTATTAATTATATATTGAATTATAAAAATAGAAACTTTTGTGTAAAAACACTCAAAACTGGTAGCAGAAACGCTATTATCTCCAAACGTCTTTAAACAATAGGCGCTCTGCGGTCCGCACACTTATATTTATTTACAAATAATATTTAAATTATCTTATAAAATATTCCGTACGCAGTGTACTGCAAAATGTAATGTTAAAGGTAAATTTAAAATTTCAACGAGAAATAATATAAGTTTTATTTAATCGTTTAGGAGCAACGCAAACTTTGTGGCCATATTTAGAAATTGAAAAATAAAAATGTTTTTTTCAGGAATGAAACTTTTCGCCTCATATTCTAGAGGCTTCAAAGCACCTTTTAAGCTAACAAAAATTTTAATATTTTATACAAAATTACATTGGCGTTACCCCTTAATTTAAGCATTTAATAAATTTAAGATTTAAAAACTAACAAAATGATTGTACATAATTTTTATAGATCGACGCTTATGAGACGATGAACGAAGATCTGCCCGACAATGGCGCTCTGCAAATTACCTATGCCGCTTACAAAAATTGGGTTCGCGTGCACGGCGAGGACCTTCCCCTTCCAGGACTCAACTACACTACCGATCAGCTGTTCTGGATAGGTTCGGTGAATTTTCTCTGCACCAAAATCACGCCCGAGTATTGGAGGGACACTTTGATGTACGACGAACACAGTCCCAATGATCTTCGAGTTATAGGCGCAATTTCCAACAGGATCGAGTTTGCCACAGCATTTGGATGTACTCCCAACTCGCCCATGAATCCACCTAATAAATGCGAGTTTTGGTGATTTTTTTCTGTTTGCATAGTTTTCTATATAATAAATTTTCAACATTTATTGTATAAAAATGTACAAGAAGCTTTTATTTCACTGGTATAATGTTTTGTATAATTACTTGAGAATATATAAATTTTGTTTGTTTGTCGAATAATATAAAGGTAAAATATAATACGTTTTTCTGAAGAGAAAATCTTTGCATTAGTTATGATTGAATATCCATATCTCGCAATGAGCGTCTATATCTACTGTTGATGCTCATTTATAAGTATATATATGTTTAAAATAGTACATTTTTATACGGGAGCGGAAGTGGATTGTTTGCGTCGGGAGACGTTTTTAGGCCGAGCGAAGCGTGGCCGAAAAGTCTCCCGAGGCGAAGATTCTCCTACGCTCCAGTTTGAAACCGAATTTTTCTCCACGAGAGCCGCAAAACACATGCAAACATGCGTATTTGAGGTTAGATTGGAGAAAATTGATTTTTTAAGTACTTTCTTTTTTAGTAAATTGCTATTTTTTGTTTTGTTTGACAATTTTATCAATTTATTTTTAAGTTCAATTAAAAATCATTTAAATTACATGCGTATAATTAAAAAATCCAAAGTTTTATTGCGTATAATAAAATAAACATTTTCCGTTACAATTAAACTGAAAATAAAAGTAATATAATTAATTATTATAACAGTTATAGTGTTATTAATTTTAATTATTTCATCTTATTTTATTAATATTAATAATATTACAATATAACCTTACGCAGTTCTACAGAATAACAAATAAAAACACATCCGTGCTAACGACAAGGTGCAAAACGCCCTTAAAAAAAAACTCATTTTTTTATTATTGTTCTTAATAATCGGACGTGTCAATTGCAAGATTTAATTGCTTAAACAAAAATAAAAAAATGATGTTAACAAAGAACTGCTGTCAACATCCCCATCTGGTAGTTGGTCCTCATTTCGGCGCACTAATATGCTCATTGCACCACTCAAATTAAGTAGTGTCGTTTGACTAGTTGATTTTCATTCACGATCGAAGAAAATGAGTTCAGGATTCATTTCGGAGGCCGAGATCGCCGAGCAGCGTAAGAGTACTCCAGGAGGAATGGGAAAAAGTGAAATCAGCTGAACAACCCACAGGTTAGGAACCGACCTTCTCATCTTGGAGCACACTAATGTTACTTCGTAGAAATATGTTTGGCACTTTGTTTTGTACATAGAGGCACCGAAGGAGGACTACGATCCCAGATGTATGTTCAATCGACTACAGGAACAGAAGAACAAGCGCGACCTGGATTATGAAGAAGCACACAAGCTCAATACGTTATTGATCTTCTTTTTTTTCTTAATATTTTTTTCATTAAGTAATATTATTTAATCTGTGTTTAAATAAACACTTATCTAATCAGTGTCCAATACGGCAGGTTATTTATTCAAGTAATGTTTTTGATTATTCATTGTTCTTTATATGCTAGTTTGTTAAATACAAATACAAGATTTGTTATTCTACTGTTATTCAAATTTTATCAACAATAAGTTTTAAATTTTTATTTAAGCGTTTCTTACAAAATCGAAACTGCTAATATTTTCACTTAAGTCTCTATTAAATAAAATACAAGATACTTATTTCTTATAATGATTCATAGTAGTGTGGGATATGATTATCTCGGACTTTAGAAATGAATAAAACTGTGTGGAATAAGAATAAAGTATATTTAAAATAAAACAACTACGTGGCCTACATGACTTGCTAGTTCAAGGAATGCCTCGGTACTGACGCGGCGTACCCTTATCAGGCAGCCCCTCCACGTATATCCCTCCTCCCTCAGTGGGACTTACGGGGGGTCTCGGTTTTTCCGAGATTCGCACTCGGATTTTTCCTCTTCGTTCTTGTTCTCTCTCTCTCTCTCTCTCTCTCAATCTCTTCTCACTCAATCGCTCTTACTCTCTCTATCTCGCACTCTACATTCCCACATTATTAAAAAGACGCGTTTAAATAGTTCAATAAAAGACTTTATTAATTAAAAACCCGTAAACAACGAAATATTGTATAATTCATATAACCATTAGAAAAATAATCTACACATTTTTGTATTTCTTTATCAGCGTGGAATAAAACTGCGGCAAACATTCTACATAAATTACAAGAATCTCAGTCGACATTAAATAAATACAATTATATTGAATCCCTTCCCAACCGGCAATTGAGCTCGCGCGAGCACCTTTAATGAAATCCGCCGTCGCGATTAATGGTGCCGTGGCAACAAACTTGGCGGACAGGATGATTTATGATTTGTCGTGGCAGCGCGACGTTATGACGATCTTGATGTGTGGTGGCGAAACGGTGAAACCGTTGACTCCCAGCAGACAGGGAGCAGCCTCGCTCGGCGCCAGGCTGAATCGAAATTTCTGCAGCAGACTTGCCAGGAAGAGAAAGAGGCTGATCCTTGCCAAGTTTTCTCCCAGACACTTCCTGCGCCCTGATAGGCGTGCATAATGCGAATCACACGCAAATTTTCATGTGTTAATGAAATTTATTCGTGCGTAAGGTTCACTTCGAGTAAGCGCTTTTCAAAGCAGCGGCGACCTCCTTTGACTTTTTAAGCTTTAGAGGACGAGGTTTTCAAATTATCGTTTTTGTCTAAGATAAAGTGTATGTAAAATATGTCGGGTATTCAGGAGTACTACACTGGGAAAAAATGTTTACTTCTTGTTAAATATTTTTTTGAATCAACTAAATATTTCTTTAAAACTAAATTATTTTTATTTATATCCAAGCAAAATTAGTACCCTCGAAAAAATAATTCCTGGATTTAAAGAAATAATTAACAAGTACTATTTAAGTAAATATTTGCTTGAAATTGCTAAAATGGTTTGCCAGTGTAATAATTGTTTTTTTAATTTTAGTTAGGAATGCCACATTTTTTCCGTGTCCTGCTGTTGAAGTTGAATTCACTGGTGTGTGTAATCAAGTCTCGTCCTTTAAAGATTAAATTTTTATATTGATTCTTTTTTTTTACCTGATCCAAAGGACATTAGCCATGGGTCCTCGACGTAATTACCGTGGGCGTCGATGAAACGCTCGGGTTTGAACGCCTCAGCGTCAACCCAGTGATCCGGATCCATGTGAACGCTCCGCAGATTTGCAATTACCGACCAATTTTTCTCAACGCCGTAACCCAATATTGAACAATCGACAGTGGCGCGGTGCGCTATTGTTGTCGGTGTGACGTTCGCTAACCTCGAAACTTCGGCAATTGTTGCGTTCAAATATGGTAAACTGAAAAAAAAAAGATTTTACACTTGTTTTTCTTCTACAACGTATACTCCTTACTCTAATTGCCTCTAATTTTTTTAATTGCTCAGAAGATATTTTTTTTTAATCGGAGGGGGTGTGCAAGTATTATCTCACGAGTTTTTGTATTCTAGACGTGGGACTCCGGCGATGCCGATGACTTGATCGAGTTCCTTCTGAATCTGCGTCTGCACATTGGGGAACTTTGCTAAATAGGCTATGACGAATCCAATTGTGTTCGATGTCGTCTCGATTCCGGCGGAGAACAAATCTTTCAAGAGCACAACCAACTGCAGTTCTACAAACATTTTCAAAAGACGTTTGCGTACAATTAAAATTAAAATTGTATAAATAATAAAAACGTTAGTTTTATTATTGACGGCGTACCATCAAACGAAGTTTCGCTCTTATCGCGAGCCTCGATTTCGTCGAGGTACTTATCAATCAAATCCCTCGGTTCTCCAGGATACTTTGTTTTCTTGTGTCTTTTCACCTCATCCTGTAGGGACAATATGTGAAAAATGTAGACGTGAAATGACGGTGAGCTCAAATTATCAATCAACTTTTACCAAAAAATAATTCGACATCAAGGCGACTCTCTGCTCTTGATCAGAGAATCCCGAGTACTTTGGCATAATGAAGCGTAAAAGTGGTATGTGCTGCCAGAGCGCACCTGTGGCGCTCCCGTTGCGAAAAGATTCCTTCAGAATGCGAAGAATTTCCAACATTCCGGACTCCTCAGACGTCGGGTCGCATCTGAAAGCGTAAGATTTTATTCTCAATTGCCCGCGCAGCTGCGATACTCACCGTAAAGATACGCATTTATGACATAATTGTCGGAACGTAAAAATTATTTTCATAATTACTGTCTAAATAAAAGGCGTAATAAAGTCGACGGTAGTAAAGGCGAGCGCAAATGCTTAAAGGTACGTACGCTTTGCACTTTCATTCGTGGTTAATGGAGAAGAGAAATTACCCGATTGACGTGAGAATTTCTACTTTAATTGCGACACGTAGACCTTACTCTTTACTTCAAAAGATGAATGTTACTTCTTCGATATCAGGGAGAAAATTGGAGAAAATTCTCGATGCAAGTCATCAATAAAAAAATTGAAAGTATCAGGCTATATCGAAGCACAGTATGCAAAGCGATTCCACCTATAAAAATCCGAGAGTAATTTACAGTAGTAATAAATCTTTCTTCTTAAAAAGAATCATAGGAAATTGTTGTAAAACACTCCATTGTATTTAGATTCACTTCGCATTTTTTTTTCTCTTTCTCTTTTTTGTCATAAAAAGGTCACAGCTCGAAATTTTGCGTGTGCAGCTTTAAAAAAGAACGCAGAATTCATGTTGCACTTTACCGTCTACCAGCGATTAAATTCCACAGGCTGCTCACAACAGCAATCGCGGTAACTTCGCAAAAATCGTGGACGTCGATTTCCTCGTTGAGCATCTTATCGCTCACGATGTTGCACAACATCCTCGCATCCTCCAACACCAGATCCTCCATCGATTGCTTCCCGAAGCCGAAATCCCTCAGGACTTTGAGAAGAAATCTAAAATCGTTGGCGCATTATAATTTTTTTTATCGTTTGCATTACAAGGCTAGTCATAGAACATGAATTGATTCACGTTGATCAACTTGAATCCTATATACACTGTGTATAAATTAAGTGCGAAAAATTTGAAAGTCACCCATGGCAGCCTTGAAATGCAATTTCAAACGTTCGCGAAACTCGTTTTAGCAATCGAAGTTGAGCAATTGAGTCATAAAATTTTATTTTACAATATGCACTTTTTACAATTTATTACACGAATTGTCCACAGTTTTATCAAAATGTTTCGAAAGATGCATTACTTTTATTTTCTTTTCCTTGAGTATTATAACAAAATATTATATTTTAATTAATGTTTAATGAAAGCTCTCACCTTTTCTGTTCGTTCCAATCTTGGCCATCGTTGAGTGCGATTCCACGTTTGCGACCGAAGCTACGATGGCGTATCTCGAAAGTATCGGGTCTACCGTCAAATTCGCGTTTACCAAGAAAATCGAGAATAGCCTCGCGTCCTGATACGATGACAAGTGGTTGAGCCAGACCAAGACGTATGCGCATCACTGGTCCGTACTTCTCCGCAAGCCGAGCCCAAGCACCCCAATGGAATCGCGTCTCTTTCACCAGTCGACTTACCTCAATTAGGTTTCCAATCAATGGCAATCCATACGGCCCTTAAAAATAAAAACAATTTATTTATAATTAATAATTATTGGGACATACATTCACTTGTGTATATTCATTTATTCATTTTTAGATGGTATACTTATATAATTAACATTAATTAGATCATTTAAATATTTTGTATTCGTTATAAGACGAGATGCTCTTGATCGAGTAGTATCAAAAAGTCTCTTTTGAAAATATAATTAGGATAATAGAATTAAAAAAATAAGAAGCAATAAAAACAATAATTCATTTTTTAAATAAAAAATAATATTTCCGGGATAGAATCAAATTATCCAAGCATCGTAGTGATAAAACTGCCTGAGTCTCTTGAGTAACGAATAAAAGTTAGAATATTTAAATATTTTATGTTTGTTATAAGACGAGATGCTCTTGATCAAGTAATATCAGAAAATATAATTTGAAAATTATAATTAGCATAATAGAATAAAAAAAAATAAGAAGCAATAAAAACAATAATTCACTTTTTAAATAAAAAATAATATTTCCGGGATAGAATCAAATTATCCAAGCATCGTAGTGATAAAACTGCCTGGGTCTCTTGAGTAACGAATAAAAGTTAGAATATTTAAATATTTTATGTTTGTTATAAGACGAGATGCTCTTGATCAAGTAATATCAGAAAATATAATTTGAAAATTATAATTAGCATAATAGAATAAAAAAAAATAAGAAGCAATAAAAACAATAATTCACTTTTTAAATAAAAAATAATATTTCCGGGATAGAATCAAATTATCCAAGCATCGCAGTGATAAAAGTACTTAGGCCTCTTAGGTAACGAACAAAAGTCGGAAGTTTCACCTGGCGGATAGTTCCTGTCGCTCTTCCTCCGCCGATCGGCGAGGCTCTTCACCAGCAGTAGTATCACGCAGCACGCGATCAGTGGCCACATTGCGCAAGCCGGAAGCACCCAGCAATATACAGCCGCAGCGAAAACGAAATCCCCGTCGGGCATGGAACGCGCGCAGCATCGGCAAGCGCGCGCTTTCAAAAAAAAAAGTTCGGCCGCGTCAAGAAGAAGCCGGACTCCACCTGGCGACAATCAGCACGCGACTGCCGCCGACGGTCCTAGAAGAAAAGCTGCCGGGGGGAGGCGGAGGTGCATCGGCGCCCCTTTACTTTCACCCGCGGCGGGCAAGAGCGAAGGTCGACGCTATAGGGCCTGGTAACAGCCCCCCACTCCCGTCCGGGTTTCACCTTCACTTTTGCTATCTCCATTTTGATAGACCGGCGATTTTTTTTTTTGCTAGTCGATGACCAGTTCAGTTTTCCTGGTGGTTGGTGTGTAGCTGGGGATCAATTAAAGGCCGCGGCTGCAATCGGAAGATTGTGAAAGCGCGAGATGTGCAATCGTTTTGGCTTTGCAGACGGCGGAGATCAGACGATTTCGCTTATTTTTTTTCTATGAAATATCGGCGATGAATGTTTGATATTTCGCACGATTAATCGGATACGTAATGGTAGGTAATTTTCACGTTTTGCGCGTTAATCATATAATCGGATTGTGCAATCAGCTTTAATTCATGCAAATAATTATGCCGTTAAACGAGAAAACTTGATTCTTCGAGGTGGATTCAAAAAGAAAACATCGGAAATGAAGTACAATTTTTTTTGGGTCGTGCTGCGATCATCGATGAAACCAATTATGAAATAAGTGAAATTTCATAAAGACATTCAGTCATGATTGGATTTGCGTTCACTTTCATGCATCAAAATGCGAGCCGCGAATAGTTTTCCTCGTCGGTGACGTTAAAAGTGAGAGTGTAGACTTTATTTTAATTACCGCTTAGCAAAACAATAAGATAAACAAAGTATTGCACTAAACCTCTGCTATGCACTTTTCTTCAAATTGAACTGTTTCTCCTCCGGTTTTGATGGAAAGTAAAAGTTTCGCGAAACCTTACTGTTACTTAATAACAGTAATGCAAACAGAAATCCACTTAATTTTCATCGATAAGTTTTTATCGCCGTTTATACGAAATTTCTCTTAATTTCGAGTACGAATTATATATTCATACGTTTTGGTGCACATTTCGCTCGGACGAAAAATGATTATCTTATCTAATTTGTCTGTAAAACGACTTTCTTGTAAAATTTGATAAGACGAACTTGCCTCGAAAAGTTAAGAATGCTTTGCGAAATAGCGAATTAATTATTTCCTAATTTTTTCCCAAAACTATTTCGACCGGCTTAGATATCCAGTAGCAATGTTAATTGCGCACAGGAATCCGATAAATCACTACATGTAATTATTAATGACACAGAAATGTGACCATCGGTGTTTTTCTTTTTACTACATACGTATACAATGTTTATATATATATATATATATATATAGTCACAATTTTTAATTAATTTCTTATTAGGTACACGAATTAATAAAAATTCTCATTAGAGTTTAAGTTAATTGCAATATATCTTATAATTTTTTAAATGATTTTATAATAAAAAAATAATAATATTTTATTAGGTAGATTATTGTACACCAGTAAGTATTTATTACAACAATCAACAGTTTCTTTTTACAAAAATGGAGAAATTTTTTGGAAAATAAAGTACAACAGCTCGTAAGTACGTGTGAAACATCGACAAAGCAATTCATCGTCCAAATTAAGTGTGTCGTTGATCTTTACAAATCTAAATCCATCATGCACACTTGAAACGCGTCGGCGAAGTAAAGCACAGTGCAATTTGCTCGAGAGTATTACCGAAAGTAAAGAAACGGCGTAAGAAATCAACGCGTGTCAATGAGTACCTCCCCGGTAATTGAAAAGCCTCGAGGAAAAAGTCATCGTACATCACATTAGCTGAGCGCTCGAAGGCGCGCTTTAGCTTTAAACGCGCGAATCGGAAGAGCGTCCTGCCCGAAGAAGAAATCCGCGCGATACATACTCATGCGGTGCGCGTACCTAATAAACATTTTACATTGTGTGGCTCGCCGTCTACTGGGAGAAAATCTCGGCAGCTGCGAAGTGGCGCTCGCCGCGATAAAAGGCAGCCTTATTGGAAATCCGCGCGCGTAAATTCGCCGTATCACGGCTAGAAACGCGGCGCTTTCTATATTACCTGGCGGGCGCTCGCTTTCGGCGGCGAATTCTGTGTTCCTCCCAAATTCCTTATTTTTTTTTAACTTCGTCTAGTTGTGTAGCTGCAACATCACATTTTTTTCGAGTGGTTCAAAGATTTGGGCATAAGACTCAAGAAAAACTTTGATCTTGGCAATTATTCTTTTGTTCCGACTATAGTTAATCTGTAGCTTAGGTGCGAGCTACGTTCATACTTGTGCAAAATAAAAAAAAAATTTTTTAGAACGCTAAAATACATTTTACTTTTTACAAAAAAAAACTAAGGCAGCTGGAATTATTTAATTTATACTATAGATCAGGCGCGTGCTACGCGCGCGGAAATGCAGGTTAACTTCATAAATAGTATTTCAATTTTTTAAGATCAAGAATAGAATTTTCAGAATCTAGTTTTATCTTTTTTTTTTCAGAAGCGCTACTATATCCTTAAAGAAGCATCGAAAGCTTCTTTTAGTAACGCGAGATCGAGAGGCGATACTCGATACCCCGCGATCGCTATAATTAATGAAACGCTGGAGTGTTTTAATGATATCCCATTGGCGAATGTGTACAGGATGCATTAATAGTAGTGGTTTCGAGACTTTCCGTCTGCGTGTTTGGTGTGGACTTACACATGACTTCTTTTTTTATTTTTCTTGACCTTTTTATTGAATGAACATTATTTTATTTGTATTTTAAACGAATAGTTCACTTTCTTTCTTGTGCCTATTGGACGTATCATTTTCAAGATTTTCCGCGAGCCTAATAGGCATTTTGAGAACGCAATAGCGAAAAATTGCTGGATTTGCATGCAGTTTCACCTGCTGCAAGTTTGCAATTGTTCCATGCAAATTTTCATTATTGCATTCTGTTTCAAAAACAATGTGCAACCAAGGCTATTTTTTTCTTCGATTTTTATCATCAACCGCACGAAATAAATCGCACTAACAAAGAGAAATGTTGTTGCACTATTTATACCTACTTGTTCTCGCATTTCCACAGCCAAAATATCGCAGAAAATACTTTAATTTGAATTCCTCTTAGAATAAGCACCCCATTGAAATCGATTCAACGCTCCAGTATGTAACCAAGAGAGCAGTTAATCTCGAACTCTTTAAGCGTCCCATAAAACACCTCTCTCGAAGTCAACAAAAAAAAGCGTCTTTCAGCCAATTGAATTCCTCATTAACGAGGCAGCAAAGTTCGCGCTAATTCCTTGCGCGCGCGTGTGCGGCTTTCACGGCCGTAAAAAAGCAGGTCCGTTTCAATTTTAGCGTCAGCTTAGAAAAAAAAAGAAGAGGGAAGCCGCGCGTTTATACGACAAAAGGCCAGCATAGCATAGCGCGGACTCGCGGGAGAAAATATTTGCGCAGATCGCGCGCGAAGACTTTCGAAGGCCATTACACATGTACATCCTTACGCGGGCGCGTGGCCGCGCATTCGTCTATTTTTTCGCCGCGGCCGCTGTGCTCGTGTCTCTTTTCCATCGCGGACTGCACGGCGAGCGAAGTGAAAAGTCAAAGTTAACGATCTCGTATTCGTCGCGGGTACCGAGTTTCACGCTGCGGACGCGGAATGCTGAGTATCCGACGACTGCGCCCGTCGCGAATTCCCCACTTCCCTTCTTCGGTACAGTTTGCTCATCGGAAATAAATCAATGCGACGAAAGTTCGTTGTTTCTTTATTTTTGTCACATCGGCTCTTTTATTTATTTCTGTTTAAATGCATAAAATTTAAACATTGTGGTATACATGTACTTTCCTTTGGATTTTAATTAAAACCGTAAGGAAGTGCCTTCAATTAAAGCGTACTGCAATTTTACGTAAATTACATTGAGTTTTTAATCTATAATAAAAAATATTTTTTTTCAGAAGGAATAGTTTACTGAAGCAAGAACAAACTCGTAAAATAAAAAAAAATGTAGTAAAATCTTACTATTGTTAGTAATTACATCTTTAATTATGTCTTTAATAAAGATTATAATGACAAACATGGTTTAAACATTGAAATTAACTCCAGCCTGCGGATAATAGTGAATCGAGATCATAAGTATAAATAAAAATAATACAATTGCCGACTACACAACTGCTAGCTACAACTGAATATATCATTTAACAACGAAAGCGCAATAAACTTAAACCAAAATGGGTTGCTTAGTTAGAGATTGTACAAGAATAAAAGTGTCTTGGACTAATCGTTGCTTCCGAGAAAAGAAAATTCAGCTTTTCCCGAAAGCAAAGGAAAAATTCCTGCGTTTGTTTGCATTCGAAATTATAGAATAGAAAGTGTTAATTAATTCGATAAAACATAAAAAACGAAGGAAAAAAAATAAGAGCATAAAATTTCCAACGTAACACCCGCTAACGGTGTCATTGTTATGCAAATCGAGCGCCACCGTTCTCGTCTCTGAAAAAAAACTGATCTTTCAGGGTCACGAAATCAGAGAAAAGCGGAGGCGCGAGCGATTAAACTCTTTAAAAAAAAAAAAGAAGCCTCATTAGTATACTCCCGCGAATGCGTCGCCGTTAATTAAAAGTCTCGTAATACCATTCAATTAAACGAGGGGATCCGGAAGCTTTCCGCGCGCCCGCACTTTCTCACAAGAACTGTGCTAAACTAATACGAGCGAGGCACTTCTTATTGCGATCTTTCGGCGAACTTCCACGGCTTTCTACGATAGTCGAGCGTTCAGGGCTAATTCCAGTGTTTTACGTAGATAAGAACCTGACGCGTCGGAGAAAAAAATCGACGAGAAGAAGCCCTTCGTCGGTGGACCCAAGGGTAGTAAATGTATTGTATATATCACAGTAAGAGAAATAATTTTATAAAAATTCCCGTTGTGGTTAGGAAAGGAGTGGCAGGCTTAACAAGCGAGAATTTTTTTAGGTAAAAGTAATATTTAGTACGGAAATTATAAAATATACTATTTTAATAATAAAAATTGCTATTTTTCATACTGTAAAAGTTCTCGCTTGTCAAGACTGTCACTCCTTCCTTAATCACATTAGCAATTTTTATTAAGTGTTTTTCTCTTGGTGTACACAGAGAAATTCGCTAATAAATTTTACAATATTTACCACAGTAATTTTATACTATTTTACAGCGATTAAATTAACGCTTTTAGAAGAATTTTAAAAGGCCTAAAGTAAAGTAGCTTTTATTGGAGTTTCTGAATACGAACGAAAGGGAAGGAGCGAAGGAGAAATTGGTGAGATGGAAGAATAATGCGGGGACGGTAGTCGAAGTGAAAGAGGCGGAGAAACAAAGGCGGGAATACAATGAACGCCGGAGGTGTGAATGAGAATGAGAGTCGGAGAATGCGAAAAGGTAAGAATAGAACGAGGGAGAAGGTGAATAGGGATGAGGAATATTCTTTTTACTCCACACGTCTGTTACATTTTTTTCTAACTTCTCGTACGATTGTTTTACTATAACAAAAATAAAAATCACAAAATATAAAACGTTATCAGTCTAACACACGAGACCTACTAAAATAAAAAAAAAGGCACAGAAAAGTCGTCTGCTGCTCTTTGAAAAAAAAAGAGCCATCTATTATTACTTAAATACTCCTCACGAGTATTCTCACTTCGAAGCATGACGACCACAAAATATTAAATTGCTGTATAAGCTACCAAAACGAAAGACCGATCAGATAAGAAGTTCGAAAAACCCTCCTAATAGAATTAAAAAAAATGATACAATCTGAAATCTCCTCCATTCACAAAATCTCCATCCTCCCGTGAATAAAAAAAGAAAGAAAGAAGGAAGTTGAATTCACCGCGAAACTCGTGCACGTCGTCACGCGCGCCTCGTTTCCCGACCGAGGAGCACACGCTCCGAGAGAATCAGCGGAGAAAGAGAGAGTGCGAGGAAGGCGAGAATAAAGGAAGACGCCGTTCTCACGCGCGGGTCCTCAGGAAAGTGGAGGAGAGAAAGAGAGAGAAAAGGAGATTTACAGAGAGGGAGGGAGAGAGAGGCAGGCGCCAGGGTACCCACGAGGCGCTCGGCGTTTTCCCCCGCGAGTAATCGGCGAATCCAGAGCTGCTGCGGCTGCAGGCGCGCGCCTCGAGGAGAGGAGGAGGACTCTCTCCTCTTTGACCCGAGCGCGGCGCATCCATCCCTCGGCAGTCTGCTCGCGCCTTCCGCTTCCGCGGCACGCGCCTCCTTTTTGCACCGCTCGGCGAACCAAGGCCCCTGCAGTCCAGTGCCGATCGCTCGCGACACTTTTTCTCCGAGACCTTTTTTTTTCAGTCGGGTCGTCGGTCGAGGAGGGGGACTCTCGTGCACTGGGTGTTTTGAAACGGGCGGCGAGTTCAGTTTAGTTTTTCAAGAGGTTCGGAGCGGCGTGGGTGTGAATAGTGGCTCAGGTTCGCCGAGGGAATATGAGAGAAGACTGGCTGAGTTAGGGGATTTCATCAGGTTGAGGCGATGGACGACCGAATCGTGAGTATATTGTCGCTTTAAAAGCTTTTTTTTTACTCTGGGATATTATATTTTTAGTGAGCACTTGACTTACTTTGCAGAATTAACGAGTTTTTTAAGAGACGACGCTGAGTTCAAAAGTGTATTACTTTTTATCTTAAATTTGAAATGGCTGCAATTAAAATTTTTGTTGCTTGAGTACTGCCATTTCAATAAGTAAATATTTTCTTCTTTTCTGCACACTCTCTATTTTTTCCACTCTTTTTTTCATTCGCGGAACGTTTGCAATGATTGTTTTTTATAGTGTACGTAAAGTTGCACGATGGTGTACTTCAAAATTTTTAATTCATTAAAAAAAAAGAAGAAAAAAATGCAAGTGGGTAATTTAATTTAATTAACAAGCAGTCAAAAGAAATGAAATAATGATAATCGTTAAAAATTAGAAGACTTTGAAAATTCCAATTTTCCATAAAAGTTGTTTACCCACGAATGCAAAGCACCAGGTTGGAGACGATACTTTCATTGGCATAATTCATCTCCAAACTTAGCAATTAAAATGTGAGAAGAGAGGTCGAAAAAAAGGATCCAAGAAACC
The DNA here is from genome assembly GCA_018906775.1 of Sycophila sp. Sp_5. Lineage (NCBI taxonomy): Eukaryota > Metazoa > Arthropoda > Insecta > Hymenoptera > Eurytomidae > Sycophila > Sycophila sp. Sp_5. The sequence goes on along the minus strand of JACCID010000019.1, from coordinate 423,664 downwards.
GCGAAAAGCGCATAAAAAGTGTGCCTCACTGTGAGAACCAGGCCAGCTGATATTATAACTGATATAACAACTGATTACACTTCTTCAATACCGTCGTAAATCCACGTTTGCATTCTCGCATACATTTTTTCTTTGGCCGTCAAAGACACGTTAAAAAATATCACTCCGGCAATTTTTCAATTTCCCCTCGCATTGTTTTCCCTCCCCTCCTGATGTTTCGACTGAGAACAAGATTAAATTTTCAATCTCGCAGTAAGTAATTTATTCTCGATTCGTACAGCATATTCCGCCGTCTGCAAAATTTATTGCCCCGCGAGAGTTTCAATATCTGATGCCGCGGCGGCGCGGCATGAGAATCGCAAAAGTATTAAGATATAGATCGAGCGACCAAATAGGAGAGGAGATGTCGGCCGAGGAAGAGATGTGGAAACTCTTTTAAGCCCATAAAGAAAGCATAGGTGAGAGACTTTCTTCCGAACAAATACATCAGGTGCCCCCGTGCCGCGTGTATATACACGTCTGAGCTCGGGCACGTTTTACAGTGCGAACCGTACGAATGCATTGATTTTTAATGCTACTTTTTCTTGCGCTCATCTTTCTTCTTTAATTTTTTTTTTTGATAGCGACAGTAGCAACTCGAGGCTCGTTAGAAACGATGAATTGCTAGTCTGCTATTTATTTTATTGCGCGATTTATTTTCATTATATATATATATATCTGTATATATCGATGCGGAGAATGATACTATCTTCTCCTAATTGGAAGTGCACGCAGGAGAAGGCACGATTCTAGTGTAACAATCGATAAACACTTCCTTTAGATCTTATCGTTGGACAAGTGTATTCCTTTAAAACAATTAGTTAGGCAGGTTAGGAGATTTACTTTTAAGTATACAGAATAAAGTGATCTAGTTTTTTCATTGTAAATTGCAATGCGCTTACAGAAACTTTTAAATGGGTATACCAAAAAATTAATTTTTAATTCTTGATCATATTTTTATTTAAAGCGTACCTTTTAAATTATTTAAAAAAAAACTAAAAAAATAATTCAAATTCTTTATTAGTAATTTTAGGTGTAGAGACCACTTCTCTACGCAGACATAATATTTTTTTTCAACTTTTTTCTCCAAACACAATCGCCGGCTAAAGGATTAAGTAATCGCATTCTAAACCGAATTTACAAATAAATAATTCATATTCTTTATTGTTGATGTAAGTGTAGAGACCACTTCAAATTTTTTCTTCAAACAAAATCGCCTGTTAAAGGATTAAAGTAATCGCATTGTAAGCCGAATTTAAACGACAATGACGGACTAATTCCGACCCTCCTCACGACACTCCCTCGCCTAAAAGTAAACCCATAATCCTGAGCCCAGTGCCGCTTTCTCTCCCCTCGTCACCGGCAGAGAAAAACGCTGCAATTAATCGGCGCCACCTCCCGCGAAATCGAAAGAATCGGCCTAATCCAGCGCGCGCACACGTTCGGCCCGACTGCAGAAGAAAGAAAGACGGAAAAAAGGGAAACTAGGCGGGGGCGTACGGCACGCGATTCGGGCGTCGGCGTCTGCCATTATCGCTTTCTAAGCGCCGATTTCGATCTCGGAATTCTCACGGGACGAGAACGAAAAGGGCTCGGGTCGGCTAACGGTCCGCGCGTCCGCATCCTCCTCATTGTGCGACTCTCCCGTGGAAACTGCTGCCGCCGAGCGCAAGGACGCGACCGACAGAGACGGAGAGAGTGCACACGTACGTGGGAGTCGCGTAGTGCCTGCCTACCGCAGCGGGAAATGTACGCCTGCATATGTTTGTGTGCTGTCTATATATATCGGACGCCGCGGGGAGATTCGTTCGCATATACGGCCAGATAAAGTCGACTTGCCGGTAAAGTGACAGCGACAGTGTATTCATTTCCGCGGGGACGCGGGTAAATGCTACCTGTCGCTACCTCCTGCTGCGCCGGCGAATCGCTTGATATATGCAGTATGTTTCTGTTGTCTGATTCAACATGTTTGCGCTCTTGACGTTCGACTTGTTGGATGCCAGTGTATTGTCTCTTATTTTTTTTTTTTTTGTCATATCTTTGGAGTATGATAGTCAATTAAAAATTGAAATTTCGCGCCATACTACAGCAGACGAAAAAACAATTAATTTGCTTGTAACAAAGTATATTAGTGGAATATTGAAAAATCACGAGATACTTGCCCTTCGCTGTCTAACAACCGATCATTTTTCATTTTTTAAAATTTCAAGTTCGAATAACAATTTCTTGATGGGAAAAGCTTGAATGATGTACAAAAATCATATTATTCAAGCTTTTTTTTTACGAATTTGAAACTTGATAAAACGATAGATCGTTACCTAATGAAGAGGTTTTCGATATATTTAGTTTAAACTATTTATTATAAAAAAAGAAATTTTTGTTTTCGTCTGCTATATTATGGCGCGCAATTTTATTTTTAATTGACTTTTAGAACTCCTTAAGAAGAAAATTTTTGATAGAATATGGAAAAATAGTATGGAGAATGTAAAATTCAGATTGCAGATGTGACAGTCTCCTATTTAGTTTAATTGTGCTTTTATTTCGGCAATGCGAATATGGAATATTGGTTTTGTTCGAGACAATGGGGTATTTTGTGAAGTTAATGGCTTCTCATGGAGTTTTACGATTGTAATTTTCCATAAAAATTGGTTAACGCGTATGGAAATGTTCGGCAATTTGAACTTGGAACAATAGATTTCAGGCTATTATGTGTATTAAGAAGGCTTCCGGAGTGGGCCATTAAGGAAAAAATGATTTCTGCGCGAATATTTTTAGTCTAGCACATGAGCCTACCATAAACTAAGCTATGCAAATAAAAATTTATTATTCTTTTAGTACCAAACACGAATATTTGAGCATAAGCATTCGCTAGAATGTCAAGATTTCTTCTGTCGTTACAAACTCTCGTTAAAAATGTTACATTTTACAATGTGGTCATTTTCAAATATTTGAGTTGCTCAAAGTATTTTATCTGTTCAATTTCTATCCGGAAAAGCTTTCTTTTAGACGTTGATAGATTAAACTTATGTTTAAATCTTGTGGTAGCTTTTCAATTACTCATGGCTAGGACAAACATGTTTACTATAAATTACCCGACAAAGTTGGCAATATTCTATTAGTCATACTAGAAAATGCATAAAACACCATAATTCAGGTAATCATAATAGTTAGACGGAAATTCAAATTTAAATCATTCAATTAATCTTTATCATTTTACTTTTACTTCGAGATAATAATCGTTATACGTACTCCTGCAATTAAGTTTTGAAATTTTTACCGTCCAAATTAATAATCATTATTAAGAAATTAATATATCCTCTGACAAATTTCTACGCTTCCTTCAAGCTCGACAGGAAATTAAGTAATTATAATATAATTATCGAAATCTCCGTAGAGATTTCGATTAAAATCTAACGAACGTTTCTTGCGTCAACGTAAATTCAGAACGCATTTCTAAACCCCGCGATGAAAACTCGATCGCCCGCGCGATTTTTCGCCTCGACGACTCGCTAATGAAACCGAATATACACGTGCTCGTTTTCACCGTTCGATACGGCGCAAACAGACCGGCGGACAAGGCCGCACGTCGACCAGCTCCTCTCGTCAGCCACTTAGCCGCTTTACTTTCGTTTTTACCGAAAAGCTCGGCTCGGCGCGAGCACGCGTTATCGCGTCAAATGAGCCGCAGCCCACTTACCTACATCGCGCGGATGCGCACAATGCTGCTCGGAAAGTTTACGACGCACGTGACACTTATATGCGCCAGGCGCGCGCTCAAACTGAGAATCGTCCGTCTCTTTCGCGGTGACACGCCGCGAGGATCGTTTTTCTCCGCGACGAGGATTTTTAATTGAAACGCTCGACGTTAATTTTTGCCCGGGGACGAAAGAACCTTCGTTTGCGATCTGAGCAGGACTTCCTTATTTATACGTTTTACGGCGATGTCCCGAGTGAAACGGTAGTTTTTATCGGGCGTGCAATTTTTTGTTTGTTGCTCTTATGACAGTGGGTGTCCTGCTTTACTTCAGAGGATTGCTTTTACGACTTTGGAAAAAATATTGACCCCCGAGGTTTCGGGTCAAAAAACAATGTTTTGCATAACGGTAGCGACGGCCGTAACTGAAATAACTTTTTTTTACGGCCAGATTGCGCGATAGCTGGTGTGAACTTGATGTTTTGTCTGTTCAGAATTCTTTTCTCGTTCGGTTGTGTATGCAGAATGATGATAAAACTTTGTCGGCCTTCTATATTTATCACGTGCTCAGGGTTTAATTTGTTTAACTTATTATTTAGTCATAGTATGGGAAGCATGATTAATGAAATACACAAATAATTTTGTGAAATTTCCATAATAAATCAAAGCAGCAAGAGCGATAAGATAAAACAATCAAGTTGGAGATATTTATGACCAATTCAAAGAGCTTTTATTAATAGTTCTTAAAAAAAAAAAAAGACTCTGGTCTGATGTATAAATAAAGTACACAAATATCAAGTGGCGGAAAGTTTTATTTATGAATGGTTTTATTTACAAAGCGTTGCAACTCAAAATACAAAAAATTGTCATTTAAATAAATTTTGCAGGGGCTGCAATTGTTGCTACTGCTGCTTCTGGCCCAAGCGAGCATCGGTGCAAGGCCAAATAGAGAAGGACTGGTGGATCAGGGTGTGCGACAAAATCGACCAGTGCGCGCCTTGAGCGAGTTTCTAGTTCCACCGCCGGCGCCTGCGCACTTCCGAGGTCCCCGCGGTCCACCGCACCCTCCTCCACCCACGCCTTCCGCTCCTGTCCCACCGAAGAACCGAGGCCGTGAAGGTCAACCGCATACTAGAAACGGCCGCTACGTCAATCCGCAAGCCGCTGGCAATGAAGGCCCGGGGTACCTCTCCAAGCTGATGAGTTGGTTGAACCCTTTCTCCGGGGAAAAGGAGCATGCCGCGGCCAAGGACAGCCACGGTCAAGGCACTGGAATTCTACCAAGGCAACCGTACCCGCTGCAACAACCGTAAGTATGACTTTCATTTGCAGGGGGAAATGAGAGGGAAAGTCACGGTCGAAGGGTGATTAATTAGGAGCGATCCACTTTGCGTAAAAGTACATGAGGGAAAGTCGATTGGCTCGGCTATAGGATGCGTGATGAAGATAGAGTTGACTGATTTACGACTGATCGCGAACCCCAGTAAACAACTCCATTATTATACACGCAGACTCTATTAGTTAGGAGGAGAAAAAGAAAATTGCTTTTCATAGTTTTTTTTTTCGCGGAGTTGTTGTGATTTCTCAGAATGTTAACTAGGAGATAATGATTACAGCGATATAAATCAAATTAAAAGATGATTGGAGCACTTATTTTGTACTGCAGCTTGATGAGCACAAGAACGAAAGTAAAATACTAATTCATCGAGAATTATGCTAATGCTTGGCATTTATTTCTTAAGCGTAAAACAATTTTATGTTTTATATTCACTTTTTTTATGCAAGCCAATAAAGTATTGCAAGTGTTTTTATCGAAAGTTTTATCTGTTTAGTGGATATGAGCCTCCACCGCATCCGGCAAATCTGCAGACGAGCTATTCGAATTTAGCTGGTTGGATGACCGGAAAATCGTGTAATCCTTGCAACCAGATTCCATGGATACCAGTTTTCGGCGAAAGTAAAGGTCACGATAACGCTGGCCCATATCCACCAAGCTCTGGAAGTAGCAGCTACCTAGCGCCCCCACCTTCTCAGCAGATCAATACTGCAGACTTCTCGCATGGACCTAGTCATCAGCAGTATCCTATTCCTAATCCTCATTTATACCCTGGTTCGATACCACCCTTGTTCAAAGCAAAGCCTTTTAATGAAGGTCCTACCAATCATCTCACACCGAATCTGGATCATACACTAATTTTTGAACAACCCCCGCCTAATTTTGATCAGCATTCTCAAAATTTTAATCAGCCTCCACAGAACTTTGATCAACCACCTCAGAACTTTGACCATCCACCGCCTAGCGCACATCCACCGCCGCAGCTTTTTGATCATCCTCCACAAAATATTAATCATCCACCGCCTGACCAACCACCCCAGAACTTTGACCATCCTCCACCAAATATTAATCAGCCACCACAGAACTTTGGTCATTTACCTCAGAATTTCAATCAGCCTCCTCAAACTTTTGAACAACCACCTGCTCCGCAAAACTATCACATACAATCTTCTCCAAATTCTAATCATCCAGTCTTTATTCATGGCCTTGATCATTCGTCAACTAACTATAATCAACCACCACGTCAAAATTTTGAAGATCACAGTACACCAATATTGGATCATCAACCCCCTTCAAATTACGACAATCAACCTCCAATCTACGATGACCACCCTCCTCCAAATATCGAACAACACCACCAGTCTAGCCAGATAGTGGATGTAGTGAATACTCCACCAAATAGCCTAGAAGATGACGAATCGGGATCAAATCATGATGTTGACCACGCTGAATCCCGACCTATTTTCGTTAACAGTGTGGAAACAACATCAGTTATTACAACTACTCTTCCACCTCTGCGTCAACAATCAAACCAAGTTGTGCATTTCCATCGGTCGCCGCTGATCGATCTGTCACTTGAGCCGGCGAGCAGTAGCACCACGACGACTGCACGGCCAGTGAATGAACCCGTGACTGTACCTGCCGCGAAAGTGATCGATTACATCGTATCTGGTCCGGTAGCATTTGCTTCCAGTGAGGAGGAAAAGGAAAGCAGGCCAACGACGCGAGCATCTGTCGTTTATGCATCTACCCCGACAACCACAGCAGCACCGTTCACAACGACCCCAGCCTTAGATCAAAGGCACCAGGAGTCACTCATTGAAACTCTAGTCCAATCCTACGAGTTTTTCAAGAAGAGGAACGATACCTAGAGTTAATGCCACTGGCAATGCCGGAAGGATATATCATGATCTCGACGATTCTAGTGCCAGTCGCGAGGTCATTCCACCTGCTAAATCTGATAACGGCAAGAAGGTAAAGAAACTACTGATTTAATTTCATTATTAATTAAACTCAAACGAAAATGAATAAATAATTTTCTTTTTAATTTTGCAAGATTATTCAGATAATTATTCCTTACACATCGCAATACACTCCAAGCCCGTTCCACCCGACTCGCGCGGTCAGCAAGTCCGAAGTGGAACAGACAACGATCGTAGATCAAATCGTAGAGGACGTCGACTGATAACGTGCTCAGTCAGGAGTCCAGGCAAGTCTCTATATCACGGCCACCAGACCAGAAGTTACACAACGAAAGTAACCAGACGGTCAGCCGGACGGCCAATAGCATAGACGTGCACAGGCTACAGAAAAACATCGATAACTGGACAATTCAGGTACGTCAAATGTTATGAGGAGAATTTTCAATTTCTTTTTTGGCTTTCGATTCGACGGTAAATTGGTAGTGAAAGTGTGAGCGTACGTGCTGTGCTTCTGTTTTTTTCGGCAACGGGCTTTCAGCTGTTTTACACGTAACATACTCTCTTTTAGCTTGCTTAGATAGTGGATCTACCTATCGGACAAGCGTCTCTGCAATTTCGCAATTTTTTTGTTCGACCTGCTACTTTTAGCGTGTAGAATGCGTCACTTCTTCGTCTTTCCTGTAGTTTGGTGCCTGCTTGAAATTTAATCATAGATTCTGATGATGTTATAAAAAAAATTCTAGGAGTATTCGAAAAGTCTGGCGTCAATGACGAAAAAGGTGAATTCGACTTATCCACGTTGGCTAGCTTCCAAATCGATACCAAACGAGTATTTACTGCCAAGCGCAGACGTTGATGATAGTAGCGAGTATTACGATTTTAGCAATGAAACGGAATCGCAACGAGGGACGAAAATATCAGAGGTTTAACTTTTGTCATCCTGTACTTTTATAATGCTTTATAATACATTTTTTTGCAATTCCTTTCGCAAAAGCTTTCGAAATAATACTTTGCTTTCGTCAAATTTATAATATCATTTAATAGATCAACCAATTCCTAAAGGAGCGAGTTTTTTAAACCACTTAATCTTTTATTTCTTACAGGATAACATTTTTTTTTGTCAATTTTTTAAAAAACGTAATTTCGATAATTTTGAGTCTTAAAAAAAAAAGAAGAACTAGCTACCAATGCGGTTTAAAGTGCTTTAATAATGCCGACAGCAGTCAAAACAAAAACATATTTGCCTCTAAAGTAAAACTAAAATTCAACTTTCTCACAAAAGGAAAACACGACGCCGGAGAGCACAACCAAAGTGAACGTGATAAACGCGACGTATCCAGGGTCGCGGAAGCACCGAGTGAGGGCGGAGTCATCGGAGCGCGTGTACGTGGTGACACCAATACCGAACCCGAACTCCCTGGAGGATCTGAGCACGGAGAAGCCTGGACGGTCGGTGAAATCGCGCCAGGAGCAGGTCTCGGTGGAGAGGGCGTATCAAGTGCTCCCTCAGGCGGTCAACAATTTGGCGGTGGTGGCGAGTGCTCCGGAGTCTGCCGCCCCCGCACTTTGGGGCATCATGGAGCACGAGGAGATCGCCACCGGCGCCGAACAGCCACGTTGGCGAAGCGAAGCCGATGATCTTCCCGAACCTGCCTCCACGCCGGTACTTTATTCCGGTCACTCCAAGGTGAGAACAACACATTTTTAAGTTAATCGGATAAATTTTCCAAATACTTCATAAGCTTTAAAAAAAAGCTTACAGAAATAAAATTGTTGGAATTACAAGTCAGAAAGTATAAATATTCAATCGACTATTAATTGTTAATCGTGAATTCTAAGTTTCCATTGAGAGCAGAGGAAATTAATTTTTATAATGAAATAAAAGAAAAGAAAAAACAAATCAGCAAAGAAAGTTGCACAATTTAGATAGACATTAATCGCGGAAAAACAAAGAGAATCTTATAAAAACGCTCACCCAAATTACAATTTAATTCCATTGTTTCTAACTTTTATCTCGAAAAATGGCAGCCCGCGGAAAAGAATCCTCTTTTAATTTTGCGTACGCGAATTATCAAGCAATTACTCGAGGCCGCGGCGAACTTTCGAGGCTGCGCCATCACCAGCAATATTACGAGGTAGAAAATCGTCGTAAACGAATTTCTCTCTGACGCCGGGGAAAGAGCCGCCGGTCAAACGCTCCGCGCGTTCCGCGATGCTCTTATTATAAAAAGTGAAATCCCCCCCTCCCGAGCTGCACAGGATCGTAATTCGGAAAAAATCGACGTCTTAGCGCGAGGGACAATTAAATTAACGACGCGTCGATTTTACTTTCGCGCCGAGAGCTCAGAGTGCCTGTGCGGTGTTTGCAGGTGTCACGCGCGAGATGATGGACCAGCGTCGTGCCAGTGTCAACTGCAGCCCGCCAGTGACGGAGACCCAGTGACCCGGACTCGATCCTGGATATCGCGAACGACCGGTGACAACCGACTCATACGACGCATGGCTTTTCTACGTCAGCGACAGCTTGAAAGCTGACAACGACCGTCTTTCTTTCTTTTTTATGATGCATTGTGAATTCGGTGTCTTTTCTTTTTTTATAAATTAATCGATGAATGGAAGTCACGGGGAGTTAATCGATTCTTCGATTTTACGATGATTCGGTATCCCGATCGACTTGTACAAAAAAAGAAAAAAGGAAAGAAGCTGACAATGGCTATCTTACTTTTTCTTTAAGATGCATTGTATATTTTTTTCTTTCTTTCAATTTTATTTAATTGCCTCGATGAATGGAATTTAAGGGGAGCAATGGATTGTTCGATTTTACGACGATTCGGTAGCCTGATCGACTAGTGGACAAAAGAAATAATAATAAAATAAAATGAAAAGAGTAAGCATTACCCCCAATCGAGAATTTCACGGTCGTATGCAGTAATATCGATAACTGGGTCGTCGAGAGAAGTACTCGCCGAGGCGCTCGTTAAAACGAGGCACCTCGCCGGCGACCAAATGACTGCGGCGAATCCGGACGCCTCAACGTGAGCGCACCGCCGCTTCGCGATTCATTAGCGGCGGAAGAAAATCCTGGCGAGTTCTCTTTTTTTTTTGTCGTCGCACGAAGCTACAATTTCTAAGCGTAGAAATTAATGTGCGGGAAGATTTTTTTTTTTGCAAATTTTGTGAAAACACGTTATTAGCGGATTAGAGGATAAGCACTGCACGCGGATTCCCGCGGATGTGCAATAAATATAAGAAATGACGATGAATCTGCCAAACATAGTAATATAATGTCAATTATAAAGGTAATCAAAAACTTTCTAAGCGATGCATTTCCCGATGCCCAACACTTTCTCAGTTATTGAACAAAATGATGACTTAACGAGGCATTGAGCTGCACTTATATATGAACTCGTACGTGACCCTCTAAGTGAAAATAAAATATCCATTTTTAAAATTCATGTTTAACATAATAAAAGGATCTTTTACTTTCTGCTTTCTTTATCAAAGCCTTCGTTCAAAAAGTTGACGCTCAATTACATTAATTTGTCATTCTCCCTATCCGCTTACGGATCGCTTTAAAAAAAAATTCACTCGGAGGGATTATCGTTCACGAAATGCTGCCTTGAACTCACGCGAGAGAACAAACGAACCGCAGAGGTGCGTAAAGTCAGTGAAACGTTTGAATGGAGACCTCGGAAGGAGAAAACAATGTGTGAAACTCGCGGAGGAATCGCCGGGCGATAGAAAAGAGGACGGGAGAATCCGCGTGACTGTGTGTGTGTGTACGCGTGTGTGCGAACGAGCACCGCAAGCGCGAGTGTGAGGCACGAGAAAGCGAGTGAGCCTGAACGAGAAAGAGAGAGAGAGAGAGAGAGACGTGACCGAGTTATAAGGAGGACTCCCCTCGAGAATTCATTTTCATAGAGCGGAGGAGGACGAGTCACGGCCAGGCGTGTAATGAGCCTCGCTCGCTCATCTTCTCGTTACCCCAGGACTCTTCAATTTTTTTTTAACGGCAAATCTTCCTTAGCTGCTCAGTGTTTTTTCTCTTATTGTGCAAATTTAATTTTAAATGGGATTGTAGTGTGCGTGGCTATAGACTAAATACTTGGTGGTGTACTTATTTAGTTTTTTTTTTCGGGTATCGAGTAGTATCGTTAAGATCAGACGTTACGTTGCGATTATAAAAGATTTGAATTCGCTCGAAGAAAGGAGCGATTATTAAGCTAAATTGGCGTTACAACACTAGGCTATTTGCGCGGCATCGCTTTACTACAATATCATAAGCTTAGTGTGAACTTTACTAGATGATTGTACTTAATGAAATTTAATGTGGTTAATTTAATGTTGCATAATTTCGTTGGATACATCGATGGTTAAATTGATCGCGTCATGCATTACCGCAGCGTCGGATCCATTGATTCGGACAAAAATGAAATATTCTTTTGTCCAGAGACTTTTTTGAGGATGAATATGATATCGTGCGAATGAATTTGAAGCGGCCGACGAGAGACTTTTTGCGCCATGGCGAGTATGATTATAATTACTTAACGGAAGTGTGTGCTTTACATAACTTAAGAGAGTAATGGGCTGTTAACAGTAATCGTATGATGCGTGAATGAACTATGCTTCAATTATTTATTTGCCGAGATTGTCTCTAATCGTACGTATATATATATAGGTATGCTGGTTAAGATTACTTACTTTTCTATAACGGTGTATAGAAAGCAATGCTCAACAGATTGTACCAATGAAATGTCAACGATGGAGGAATAAGTGTATATTGCATGTTTTATTCCTATGTAAAAAATATTTTTTATTACAAATATACTATCAAAGACTAATCGATCGTTTTATTATTTGAAATTCATCCTTCGCATATAAATCCTAAGCAGTGTTTATTCAGAATCCAAATAAGGTAAGGTATGTTGTTTAAAAAAAAAGTTTTACGATAGCCAGATGTCAAACTCCTTCCTCTCATCTTTCAGTGTCACATGTGCAGAGTCTTTTAAAAGTCTATTATTTAGCTGATCGACTCAGAAAGCGTCGATCGATTGCAGCCGGAATAAAAATATACTTTGTACTTTTTAATACCAAGAAAATTGACTGATTTTAGTCATATAAAAAAAATCATTATATTTTCTTTAAAAACCATCAAAGTTTTACAGCGTATTCAAGTAATTAAAAAAAATTATACATTTTCTGAAAAAAAAATTAAAATTAATTGCAGAGAAACTAAAGCTTTAAATTTCTACTACACAACACTTTTCCATCTCCGCAAGAAAAGCCTGCACACGCTGAAAGATATAAAACTGCAGGGCACGATCTCAGTTTTCCAGGCAGCCCGAAGCACCAGCTGAAAAATCCAATTCTCGAAAAAAAAAATCTCAAGGAATGTAGTCCATGGGGAAAGATAACCCGCTGACCCAGTCGTAAAAAAAAAGATGCACTTGGCGATTCGCGCGAAATCTGACGAGTAGCAGGCTGCGCCCGTAAACAAGACTCGAAGCCCCGTGGAATCGCTCCTGCCGCGCGCGTGAGAAGTCGCCCCCGAAAAGGTTACGTGAGAAATGGCCATTGTGGCGTGGCTTTTTCCGCCCGCGCCGCCGCGTGAAAAGCCCGGCCTAACGAGCGGGTAATTAAGACACAACAAGGACGCGCGCGCGACCTTAATGAGTGGGCCAGGAAGAGAGTGACTCCTTGGGAGGGAAACGCGGAAGAAGAGAGCCGAGGCTCTTCCTTCCTATCGGCCGCTTTCGTTTCTCCGGTTCTTCCTTGGCCTTTTTTATTCCAAGGCTTATGAACTTTATGTCTTACTTGAGAGAGAGTATTAACCGCGACGCTATTCAAATGTCATATTGTAGAGATTCCCGCCGTATGAATTTCTATATGAAGTTGTTGTCGTGCCGGCGGTTTTGCTGGGTAGCAAGAACCACTCCGTCATGTTTATTAATATGGCAATTGCTTTATTATTTCAAGCTTTTACTGAGAGATAAACATTTTATTTACTTTTAAGTAAGCTGACTAATTTGTTTTGTATTAAGTTTTAGTTTTAAGTTACTTTAGTCTATATCCAAACCAGCATGCAGGAATACGTTCCTCTGCTGGGATTTATATTTGTAATTTGATCATGTATTCAATTATAATTTGTAATTGCATATAAATGTTCAACTGAATTAAATAAATAAAAAAATTTACTAAAATTAGTGGAAGATCCTTCTCTAATACCTAAATACCTAAATCGTCAAGCATTTTCCATTAATTTTCAATGAATATGCACTAATTCAATTTTAGATAGTGTATATGAAAAAAAAATTTAAATTAAGATTACTAGTGTTGCTTCTCTAAGGCTCATTTAAATACTAATGATTGTATGAATGAGCACCTTCCAAAATTACATTATTCACTGATAATTAATCCTTTTATATTAAAATACGCCGCACAATCTGATTTCTCAGGGACTAATAAATAGGGTATGCGCGAAAGTGTTTTTTCTTTCTTTCGCGTATAGGTCAGATCTTTGATAAAAGCGTATACGAGAGAGTGGTTTTAATATCTATAGCTGTTAGAAAAGCATTAAACGCTAAAATCGTAAAAATAAAATAGACACGTAGGTAGTAGAAATGAAAAAAGGATTTAATTGAACAATTAAAATGTTATTCGACAAGGAAGTATCATCAAGATTCAATTTCTTCTAAATTCCTTTTTTGAACTTTCGATGTCATCCTTTTTTCTGCTTTTCATGATGTGCAGTGCAGAAAATTCAGCGAGCCACATCACTATGGTAATGGCAGTTACAACGTTGATGAAAATTACGCAGTAAAAGAAGCTTCCAGTTTGGTCCCTTACCAAGCCTGTAAAATAAGAAATATTTTATTAGATTACAATTATTTTTCGTTTTTTATTAGTTATTTAATAATTCAACGCACAATTAATTTAAGTTATTAATATTTAGACTAATAACTAGAAATAAAAGTTCAATTTCTTAAAACAAATCATTTTCTTAACAAAAAGAAAAACTATTACGTAGAAATTTTACCCAAAAAAGGACCGGCCGTCATGAGGAAGAATCCATTAACCGTCGATTGAATGCTGCTAGCGGATGCGAGTCTCTCTAGCGGCACGTAACTCGGAATTATTATTGTCATGTATACGGTTCTCACACCTTTGGCTATACCAAGACAAAAAGATACTACCACCATCACAACGAACGTATTTGCAAACATCAGTGCTGAAACCATAAAAAAGAAATTCTCAATTAAATTTGAATAAACTACCGATCAATTCGCATTACGGACAAATTGTTTTTCCCAAAACGGTGTTATAGTCGCAAAGAGAAATTCCACGTATCCAATTACTTCACTTTCTTGCCCTTAACGGTTTAAAGTGTAAAATTAACACATTCTTCAAAAACTTTCTAAAAAATCGACATCGGAATTTCTCGGACGTTTCGATGATCTCGCTAATTTCGTATTCACCCCCTTTAAATTAGCAAACAAAAGAAAAATAGCAATTAAAACGTTTCTCTTTGAGCTGTAAACCGATCGCTCAGCCCTCGACCGACGAGCCACATCCCGACCGTCGAAATAATCATTTACGAGCCATCGAACTCTCCTATATTGAGCAGCCCATCACCGCAGCACCGACAGGCATAAATTGGCCTGGCGCGAGATATCGATTTCCAACGAGCAATTACCGGTTCTCGCGAGTATGAGGAGCACGAGGCTGACGAGGTACATGACCCTTGGAGGTTTGCGAAGCCACTCGCCGATGTAGGGCGCCAGCGCCCTCAGCACCAGGTCCGAGCTCGCCAAGGTGCTCATCATCGTGGCTACGCCCTTGGTGTCCAGCTTCATGTCCGCCAGGATGTATGGCGTCAGCGTCGAGAAGTTAAACTCGGCGAAGATCGCGATCGACATGCCCAGCATTATGTTCACATAGAGAGGATCGCGCAGCAGATCCAAGTCGAATATTAAGCGGATGTGGTGAAATATAGACGAGGGGGTTCTGCGATTCGATTTGGTTGCTTTCTGCCTTCGGTTCTTCTTTTTGTTCTGCTTTCGGGGTGACTGGTGGATTCCTTACTTGTGGCTCGTTTCTAATTTTAAAGAAAAATCGATTTTTATTGTTTCGATTAATACACTGAGAAACGAATTGCATTAAAAATTACAAAAATTATATGAAAAATTAGTAGATTAGTTCCTAATTGACGGACAAACTTACTTCTATTAAAAATTACTATATTTCTAG
Source organism: Sycophila sp. Sp_5 (assembly GCA_018906775.1). Lineage (NCBI taxonomy): Eukaryota > Metazoa > Arthropoda > Insecta > Hymenoptera > Eurytomidae > Sycophila > Sycophila sp. Sp_5. The sequence continues at coordinate 408,426 of JACCID010000019.1, read as the reverse complement.
TAATTTTTAAGACAAGTAAATATTGATAGGCATTTCATTAAATTTTGCTTTAAGTTGCACTAAAATTTTAGTATAGTATTATACTAAATTTTCATAAATCACTATAGGAAAATAATTTTTTGAATTATTCTTTGATGTTTTTATGTTATGAGCTTACGAATTTGGACTAATTTTAGGTGACAATTCTTAATTTATACACATATTCGCTTGCTACCGATAAAAAGCTTATTTAAATTCTTAATAATAACCTATTATTACATAAACGCTATAAAAACATATGGTATGGCACGCTACCACACATAAGTCGCAATCGATGTTACAGATATCTGCAATGTTTTAAGTCGGTCTTATATATTAACCGAAGCCGTTACTGGTCACTTGCGAGTTACGCGAGTTGCGAATTTTGCAGTGCGTCATCTGTAAACTAATATGGAATTTCAATTTTTCAATACTACGAACTTTTTTATTTTGCATTAACTTTATGCACCTCACGGCGTGATCCGGTACTCGTGCCGACATGAACCGATCATCGGACGCGGCTTGCTTATTTTTTTTTTTTTAGTCACCTTACACTACACTCGCGCAGGGCGATGTTCAACAACATCTTAGTTACTATACAATCATAGTAAATATTTGTAGGCGACATCTACATATTTACTCAAGAATTTCTCATTTTTTACTATAGCTTATACGAAATTTGATAAGCTGATATACCTTTATATAGAGATGATAGAATTTACTAAACTGTTTAGCAGTATATTTATATTCTTTATCTTAAAATTTAGAAAAAAAATTCTTTAAAATTTAAAAATACATATTGCACTTTTTGCTTTTAAATTTTTACTATACTGAATATTAATATTTATTTATACGATCGCACTTTTTATTAAAGCGTATACTTAAATATCGTCTAAATATATACTAATAATGCACATTAAAATATCAGAATACCTGTATAAAGCAAGTTAGTCCGTCGAATAGTAGACATTGTACTAATTTTTAATGCAGTTATTCTAATTTTTAATGCAATTTATTTCTCCGTGTATTAATTACTTGGTTTACTATTGATTATTGTTTGTTACACTGCTTTATCCGGAGACTTTACGTCTCTGACTTTCGAGTCTTCCGCGTCCTCCTCTGGACACTCGAAAAGTATATTTCTAGAAAGACCAAGTTCGCTGTACTTCGAGGAACTAACGCTAAATTTTCGCGTTCTTGCTTCGCTAAAACTGCTACTTCGTTTGTATTCGAATTCAATATTGTTCGAGGATAATTTTCTCTGCGTTTTCTTGCTATTTTCATTATTAGCGTTTGCATCTTCTATAGGAAAGGAATTATTTGTATATAAAATAATCATAATTTTTTTTTCAATGTATAAAATAAGTTAAATTATACCTCTTAAATCTAGTAAAGAACCATTGATCATGGACACTGGCATTTCAAATCCGTAAACACTAACATTATCGTCACTGTAATCAATAGTAGGTAATGTTCGGCTTGTCTTTCTAGATCTTTTATCTTCGCATTCATTGAAATTCTTGTCAACCGATCCGTCAATTAGCGAAGCCGATTCTTCAGCGGTAAAATCTGTTTAAAAAAATATGCAACTGAAGAATTACTAATCTCTAAAAGATAATAATTTTTTCATTACCATCTTCGGTAGTATCTTTCTCTTGTATTTCCTCAACAGGTTTAGCATGCCTTTTTATCGGTTGAAATAAAAGCGCCCCGGCCAATGCGTTTAGACTCAAACCTCCTAATATAAACATGGTTCCCTGTTAACATACTTGGCAGAATATCTTCATACTTTTACCTTCTTACCCCATGTATTACTGAAATTTGATAACAGAAAAAATATCGACAAACCTTATTTTGGTAACGCGGCAGCAGGTACGAAGTCAATTGCGGAACCAGAATTGGACCGAGTCCTGTAAAAGTCATGGCCCAACCCGTCGCTCGACCTTTTTTCTCTCTAAAGTACGTATTTAACGCTAACAAGGATGCGGACATGTTCATGCTCATACCAAGAGCTGCAAAAAGTTACGACAAAAATAAAAAACGGTGAAAAACATTCCGGGCATAAAAAGAAATGAAAGTAATTATATTTTAACGATCGTAGGCAGTAAAAAGAGGAAAAGGAAGAAAGCAAGCTGCCCAGGTATTACGTACGTACAGGCTATCATTCCGTAACTGATGATAAAGTGGATCAAGTTAGAACCGAAAGAGGTCAATATTATTCCGGTCGAGTAAAGCATCGCCCCAAAAAGGCTAATTTTACGATAGCCGAACCTCCGTAACAGTGGACCATTTATTATACCAAGTATCATGCCAAATCCTTGATTTATATTTATAATAAGCGTAGATTCTGTCATTGATATTCCAGCTTCTTTTAAAGCATCACCGAAGATCATGCCGAATCCTTGCATTATCGGTATTATTACAATCTAAAAATGCAAAAAATCGTATTGCTTCATTAAAAATCAAATATTTTTTTCACTATAAGTTTCCTGCAAAAAATAACTCTTTTAATAAGGAAATCCCAGATAAAATTTGAAAAGATATTTATCAATTCTTATCCGTTGTTTTGTTCTATTCTGTTATCACTAATCACGTTTTTTAATATGAATTTTGTTATAAACCTTTTTTTAATAGAATTTAATTATCTTGGGTTGCATAAATTGCAAAGGTCATTTATCATGTAATAAATTATTATCAGAATAGAATAAATATCTTACATTATTTAAAGCCACTCCTAAAACAATGACCCATCCGTAGCCTCCATCAGGAGCAACATATTTTTTGTTTTTGGACATTTTTCAAACACCAAAATTGTAATACTTTTTTTTCTAGTTACTTTATTACTTAGTAATGCCTTTTTTATCACTTTAGCAGGTACAGAGGGTCTGAAATTAAAATAGTTTTAATGGTGAGGATTTATAGAATACATCAGCTTAAAAAACTGATTGAGCAAAAGGAATGTTGTCTTTAATTCTAGTATCTACTAGTTTCTGGTTGACGAATTAAAAATTGTAATCTAAAAATAATTCATTGACAAATTTTTGTTTTAATTTCTTATGTAGTTGTAAAACCATAACAAATTTAATTTACGTGTGCAAACTAAAACTGATTATGATGATTACATAAAAATGGTTGAAATTAAATTTTTAAACAGGGAAATGTCGTACTCATTTCTATTAATCCCAGAGTAAAGATTCGTATTCACCGGTAGTTTCGTAATTCGTTTTACGACGCCTACCGTTTTGCTTCTGACGGGTTCCGATTCAGCCGTCGAGTTACTATACAATGTGATACGCGTAAACGAATCTAAACATCCAAAGTGGTTTAAAATGTTGATTCTTATTTCGTTACTTGTCACCACACACAACTTGTAGAATTAATTTAATTTCCTTTAATTTGTACATAAAACTTTGGTCAAATTTTAATGAATTTTCACAAATTTTAATAATTTATTAACGAAAATTTTAGTTCTGACTACAATGTCTTAGCAAATTAACGACGCACGCATTGTAAATTGGATAGAACTATGCAGCTGCTGGTTTTAAAGGAAAGGCGTGGTTAGTACTGAGTAATTGACTCGGACGTTCATAATTATAACGATAACAAAATCAATGAAAAAATTTTTTAATCTAATCTCCTAAGTATTAATTTCAAGAGTAATGAGTCTTCAACTAAATTGTTCGATAGAAAGTGTTAATTTTTTAGTCAATCAATTAAGCAATTGAATGACAGGATTCCTTTCGTTAGTATTTGTGACTATCTTCCAATTGAACATACATTCAAAACAGATTTTAATAGATTACATTGTAGTATCGTAATTCATAGAGTGAATAAGTTAATTGATGATTAAACATATTATAGATCATTGTGTCATTTCATTTCAACTTATATATTTCTCTGTATTTTGAAGAGTGTAGTTTGAAGACGAAAATACATTTATGGATCCCTGATATGAATATCTGAAAGCGTAGTTCACAATGTGAAACAAGCTAAGATATATTTGTACTTTTACCCTAAGATATAATACTTATTAATAAATATTCGAAAATATACAATTTTTTGCTTCCTCTTAGAGGAAATACAAGATATTTTGTACAAAATCTAATAAGGCTTGCACAATATGATCTTTTTATTTGTTCTCAAGAAAAAATAAATTATTTTAGGAAACTAACTGCCAATCAACGAGACATTTTTCTATTCTATTAATTTTTAATAGAGTTTGAAAAGAAATTAGAAATTAACAGTTGAAATTTTCTAAATAATAGTACTTCAACTTCAATCTCAACATCTAATCCGTACAAAATTAATCTAGCCCTTGTCAAACTGTCTGCCCGTAAAAAAAATTAGAAATTACGACGAGGAAGAAGACTCTATTGTTAAAACTAGCTCGAACGCTGCGGCACTAGTTGGATCCGCATTCATTGGGCCGAGAGCGTCCCAAGCTGTTCGCTTGACTGTTCTCGCTGCGGAGAGCCCATCGCGCGTCCCCGCAATTGCTCTATTTTGCTCCATCAAATCGGCCCGTCAAACGCGCCCGTAATGGGCCGCCGAGAGAGTCGCGCGTGCAAACAGCCGCAAGCTTTCCAGCCGAATAGTCCGCGCCACCTACACTCGCCGCTCGCCGGCCGTAAACAATTCGTATCCCTCGTCGAGCCGACGTCGTGACCGGCGAAGCTTCTATTTTTAAAAAATAATGACTTCTCGTTTCGATAATAGTAATCTCGACTAACGTCTTTAATTATTTTGACCGATGTTTCGAAATTGCTTTTATCGATGGATCGGTCGATAATTTCCCGCGTGCAGGGCAAATCGCCGTGGCCACCGTTTCAGACCTAATTCGCCTTATCTGCGTTTGCTTTCGATTAAAATCCCCAGGCGTCGCGGAAAAGTATACGAGAGGAGAAGCTTCGAACGCGATGCTCTCCTGCGAGTACTAATTTCCGAAGAGAATTAATACCACCTGCACGAATACTGCTGACTATTTGCACTCTTTGCCAAGGTGTTTGCCGCCGCGTTGATAAGAGTCGTGACGATTTTATAAGGCTTATTAAATAGCTCCCTCGTTCAAATAAATTGAGCTACTTACTTCTACAGCGCGATGAAAAATTACACCGAGCGGTATGACAACATTTTCGACAAAATCAAACACAACGTCTGATCCGTCGCAAAACAGTATCGAGACCCTGGCGAACGGCTGGTCTCCCGAATGAAAAAAAAAAAACAAAAAGAATCAGATTGTCCCAGACAATCGTAAAGCATCGTCGGAGGCCAAACAGCGCGGCGCTGGCCCCGAAGGGAAACCGCGGATCGACGAAAGCTCCCGCGGCGCGTCGCGCAGGTAAATCTCCGTCTATAATTAGCCGATCATCGGAGCATCGAGGCACGCGCGCGCAGCACCGGCGCCTCCGAAGGCGGACTTTTCCAAGATACAGAGGAGATAAGAGCGCGAGGCGCGGGCCCAACGAGCGGGAAAAGGCACCAGTCGCGAGAAAAGATCGGCGCCGCTCGGGGAAATCGGTTGTTCGTCGCGCGTCACCTCAACGATCGCTTCGGTCGACCGGCACCTCGGCGACTCACGGAGGTCCTTCTGCGAGAGGGTCACCCGGGACGCCGGCGGCTTTTTTTTTCGGCGCGCGCGTGGAAGCGCGACGAGGCGGCGAGCTTGCGCGCCGCATTATGCCGATCTCGGCGCCGCTCAGTTCGCCAAGCTCGCTTGCCTGAAGACGCCCCATAGCGATCCTCTCGGCGCGGCGGCCCCACCGCTCGCCGTTCGCTCGCCCTCGGCGAGGTGCGTTTCCTGGTCTCCGGGCGTGAGGAAAACAGGCCGAGCGAGGCGTTGCTTTTTCCCGGCTGCGGGAAGACTATGAGGACAGCCAGGAGGAGGAGAGCTTGAAGTCACGCTGACGCGCTGGAAGCTGGGGAGGAGGGGACTGGAGCTGGCGCTGTCGGTACCGAAGAGATCGGTAATTTCTTTTTTATTGTTTCTTATTAATTTTTTTCTTGACCAATTTATTTTTTGTATTTGGCGCGCTACAATTTTTATAAAATCTTTTTGTGTATTTGTTTATTTTAAAAAGCGGTAATTAAGTCTAGTTTAATTTGTCTTCCCTATCATTCAGCTTATATTTACCATTGTTGGTCAAATGTATGAATGCGTTAAAGAAAAAAAGAAAACAGGAGTCATCAATTAGAAAAGACTTATAAAGTGAAAGAAAATTTGGGTATTTAAAAAATAATGACTTCTCGTTTCGATAATAGTAATCTCGACTAACGTCTTTAACTATTTTGACAGATGTTTCGAAAGTGCTTTTATCAATGAACAAATAAGGATAAGTATGAGACATGTGTGAACATTCACTAAAATGCTTCTGATTCCTATGAATTGTCAGATTTCAAAATAAATAATAATTTAAATTTGATTAAAGTAATATCTACTATTAACATAACAAATTATAATTTTTTATCTTGCAATAATAAACTTTTATTTAAACACTAAAATGGATAATTTTTAGTCTTACCCAGTTTAACAAAGGATATCACTGTGAGATGTTACCCTGTTAATTTTGACAGAAAATTTACCCCTATAATTTAATTACGCGCAAATCACCCGGCCATCTGATATATTTTTTGGCGTACTAAAATCAAATAGTTGAAACCTGTGGGGAGTTGTTTGCAGACATTACGTGTATTGAATTAACAAACGCTATCTGTTACTATCGATGAATAACAAAAATAAGAAAGAAAAACGCAGTCACAGACGATTCGTATTTTGAACGGTGTATAGTGATTGCTAAAAACATCCAGTGGGACTTATTCGTCATTATTATTATTGAATTTACTTTTAGTTGATAAAATAAAATAAATAAAAATTATTTGTCCGTGTAATGTTTATCTTACAAGAGAACACTTTATACGACATCTGATTAGAATTGAATGAAAAGATTCTAGCCTTATTCCTTCATTACATTTAAAACCGCATCATTAGCTAAGAGAATTTAGTGAAAAATCAGGAAAATTCGTGTATGTTGAAAGAGAAAAGACCGGCGGTACGTTTGATGCGGTCAGTACGATGGTGCTGAAGAAGAGTCTGAAGAATGGCTTTAAATTGGGCGAGGAGCGAGCGAAACTGGAGGCGGTCGCGGCGCTCGCCAAGCAGTCCGAGGATCAAAAAGAGGAGAGTGAGGATGAGAGCAGCGAGTACGATGCGCCCGACGGCGGATGGGGTTGGATGGTCACCGTCGGCCTCATAGTCGTATTTGTGAGTGATTCACTTTAATCTCGACTGTATGCATCAGTCAAGCCCAAAAATCGTTATGTGGAATGTTATAAAATTATTAGTTGATTTTTTTATTGCAATTGAGATTGTTTTTGCAAATCATTGCTAAATACAAGATGGTATTCTATGAAATATTTTGTAAATCAATTAAAAGTAAAATTTATGAAATCAGAAGACCCTGTGTCGACTGCTTCGATAAGAGATACGCGGCTAGAAAGAAATTAAAAGCGCCAATATTATTATACAAAGTGATTTAATTATTACTGATGACACTGTATACTTTTTTTAAAACAATTATAATACTTTTCAGTTTCATTCAATTAAATAAATTCGTTAAACATAATGATTTTAACTATTTTAATGCTGTCTATTTAATAAAGCCGAAAACACCTAATGAAGTAATAAAGAACTTACTTTTCTAATGATATTATAATTATCATTTAAATAATTTCGTAGAACGAATAATATTAATTCTTCAATGATGCTATATTTTTAAGACCAGTTTCTACGGAAAGTTAATAATAATTCTACGCTATCTTTATTAAAAATGTTATATGTCGGTTCAATCGTAAGTGATTAGATAAGCTTCGTATGTAAGATCGTCATTTGTATGCGACGGACAATATTTAATATATCATTGTTTACTTTTATTATTTTTTTACTTTCAAAGGAGAATGTATTATCGATGTTCATCTTCTTACGCTTTTAATAGATTCATTAATGTTTTGATTTGTTGAAGGTTTTGCCTTTTTTTATAAAAAATCAACGTCACGATTACGTTTGTAAAAATATTAAAATGTCATATTTTCCACATTAACAATATATTTTTTATTGCAATAGGTAACAACTGTCGGACCAAATGCTTCTTTTACAATAGTCTTCGGTGATTTTTTCGAAGCGACTCAACAGGCTGGCTCGGTCACCACAATGTTGAACTCGCTTTTTAACATAAGTTATTCACTAGCAGGTGAGTTTGGTAAAATTATCATTATTATTTTATCTGCGAGATTTTATCAATAGATTTATTGTACGTAAAATTTTACACTAAAAATTTTCCATTCTATATTTATTACTGCTATATATTCCCAGAAGAATTGCGACAAAAGTCATAAATTAGCAATTTCGCGTGTTAAATCATATAAACACAGCTACTGATTTTATCACCCTCTAGTTGATGAAGACGCGATAAAAATCTCAATTCTACTTGTCGTAAAGTATACTGCACCTTTTCAAATCCAACAAGAAACTTTTAATCAGGTCAATATTTAGATTATATATTCAAATTAACATGCCAACGAGATAAGATACTTTTTATTGGCGTTATCGAAGTCTGATGTCGTTCATTTGTCTCTGTACACAATTCAGTCAATTTTTATTGTGTAATATATAAAAAAATATATAAAGTACTTTTTAAAATTTTCTTATTTAAATCTGACATAAGTACACTTATCCATCTATAAATATAATCATCATGGAAAGTAATTCATGGTATATCCTAAGTATTGCTTTTTTTCATATAGCAATTGAGTAGTTAGAGTCATATCGTGTTTGATAATAATTGAACTACATTCTTTAAAATATAGTAAGTGTATAAAACTGTCGTCTGGCGCCGTTTAGTTAACACTTTAATTGATAATAAATTATACAATCGCCGTATCTATGGTAATGTTGGAGTAAATATAAAATTGATTGCGTCGAAATCTGTTTAATGCATGACAACTACTGTTTCAATTAGACGCAATATTTTGCGATGTCTTTAATAATTGAAAAAATAAGACACAAATTTGTTTATAAAAGCTGAATTAATATTTATTCTTAATCAGCAATCATGAAATCACCTGTAATTTATTACTTTTTTTTACTTAATGTATCAACATATTAGTACGCATCCTACATTAATTCGTATATATATTTTATTTTGCACTATTAAAATTAGAATTAGAACATAAATGTAAATCAAGTAATACTTTGATATTTTGTTGTTGAATTTAGGTTTAGTGACAAATCCTTTACTGAAGCAGTTCTCCATGAGGACTGTGGGGATTATCGGTGCTATACTTTTTTCGGTGCCCAACGTCATGATGGCGTTTGTGCAGCACATCATGGAAATGGCTGTGATTTTCTTCCTTCAAGGCATTGGCCTCGGACTGATATTTACGATATGCAACACCAACTTTAATGCCTACTTCGATAAGAAAAGGGCAATGGTACTGCTAATAAAAAAATTATGCAATCGTATCGCAAATCATTCATCGTACATTTCCATGAAAATACCAACATCGTTCTATCTGTTGCTCGTAACAAAATGTAAAGATATTTTTCAATTGAAAATATTCAAGCGAACATTATATCCATTTCATTTCCATTATTGGCGTCGAATTATTGCTTGAATTAATTAACTAATGGTTTTTTTTTACTTCTAACAGGTTATGGGCATTTCACAAGCGATTGTTGGATTGGGTGGAATAGTATATCCAATCGGAATTGAAAAAATGTTGGAGGAATACGGTTTTAGAGGTAAGTTTCTTTTGATGACTCTTGAAAAATCTTTACAGACAAAATCTGAACTCCGTCTGATATCAATTTAAATGTATTTTTCTGCAATTATCAACTTCCTGATTATCAGAAGAATTAGCAATTATTCGCTCTTCAGTCATCTAAATAAAAACCTCTAATTTTTTAAGAAAAACTATGCACAATTACCATTTTATCCTTTTTAATTAGAACATGTTTATGAATTTATAAATAATTGAAATTGCAGGAACCGAAGCAATAACTGGTGCATTGAGCTTAAACTGCATTCCGGCAATGGCGTTGATGCTTCCACCATCTTTCTGGAAGTCAAAGTCTGATGAGAAGAAAGTCCCAGAGAATGGAGAAGCTCAGGATGAAAGTAAAAAACCATTAATGGCTGTTAATTCTCTGCCGGATCCTCGGCAAGTTGAAGCCTTAAAAAATAATGACAAATGGAATAGTTGCAGAAGCTTGCAAGAGGATGACAGAGCTAAAGCATCAGACTTGGTAATCATCAATTTTATTATCCAAATAACAAAACTTAAATATTCACTTTAATCGTGCTGAATTCGTGAATTAGAAATTAAACGATTTCTAAAGTCAAAATTACTCAACAAAATTCAAATGTATCCCTTAAAATTGTGAATTTTGCAAAGTCGCCTGAAGTAAGAGTTGCTTCAGTGTCGGATGTGGAGTCTGGGATTTACCGAGGCCGCAGCAAGTCATTGTTGATAACAGGCTGGCCCGACTGGACCAAAACGCGCAAAAACACTCTGATGGCCGGATTCACTTCTTCAAGTTTGACGAACCTCAAGGTGCAGCCTGGCTCCGAGAGTTTGAATCACGCGGTGATGCAATTGCGACCAGCACCCAGTGCCATTGCAGAGGATGTCCAAGATAATGAGCCCATTGTTGACGTCGTTGTTACCGAAAAGACTTCCAAAATATTCCGGATCAGGTAAATGTGCTGACAATAGAAAACTGTTACAGTTTGTTAAAACTACTACAACTTTTTTGCTGTTAAAAATAAGATTATTCGAGCACAATTTTGTCATTTTCAGGAGTCGACGGTTATTGGACAGTCTGATCGATTTCTCGCTACTTAAAAACCGTTCCTTCCTGAACATGTGCTTGGGGATTAGTTTCGTATTTACGAGTGACTTTACTTTTGCCGCTTTCCTGCCGATGATGATGACCAGTCGAGGCTACACCAAAGCCGACGCAGCACTGGCGATAACCGCCTCGGCAACTGCCGAACTAGTCTCACGTATCTGCCTCGCCGTTTTCACGATATTCGTCGATGCCAGGCCGAAATTAATTTTCTTTGTCGCCATGATCCTGATGACCGTGGCTAAACTTAGTACGTTTAATGCTCATAATTTATTATCCTTTTTACAAGTTTTTTTATTCCAAATTTAGGATGTCGAGGTACTAACATATTAAATTATACTTCATTAAAAAAAAAACAATAAAAGTAATTTATAAAGATAAAAATAAGATTGAAAATACGTTAAAATACATTGTACAAACGCGTTTAAGTCTCATCACTTGAGGCGTCAATTGCTCGTTTATTAAGTTCGAAAATAGTCGGGCTGGAATGGGAGGGGAGTGAATGAAGCTCTCGAGCGAAGCTTGACCCATAATTCGAGTCTCGCTTATGCTGGCGTGCTTGCAGGTTATCTGTACCTCGAGGACACACTGACGGGCACGTTAATAACGGTGGTGGCAATCGGCGCCGTCCGCTCGTGGCTGCTGGTGCCCCAGCCACTAGTCGTCGTCGAGAACATCAGTGTCGATCAGTTTGCCGCCGCTTACGGCGTCTTCGCCATCGTTAGCGGCGTTATTGCTGTTATTTTCGGTCCCTTCGCCGGTGAGTTTTTTAACCGTAGTAATTTTTATTTCGATTTTATACCTTTTTTTTAACTTATTTGATTTTTTTTAATTTTTTGCGATATTTTATTTTTTGTTTATTTACGGAATTGAATTGGAAACATTGCGGCATTTGAACAATTTAGAAATCCTTGTTTTATTAAAATTTATTTATATTGTATTAACAGGAATAATTAATTTTTAGTTTATTTATGAAATAAAATTGAAAGGCTGGAACAAAATTAAAAAAACACGTATTTATATAATTTCATTTATGAATTAACAAAAAAAATGTATAAATACTATTTAAAAATATTTTACAATATTTAAATCTCACTGCACATTGTAAAATTAATGATTTACACAAAAATAACTTTTAAAAAATTGCAGGTCTCGTGAAGGACTGGACTGATAGTTTCGTTGTGTGCCAAATTGTACTTGTAGTGATGAACGCTTTGTTCATAGTGCCGTGGACCATGGAGTTAGTGTTCAGCAATGCGAAAACGAAAAAACCAAGTGATTCGTAAGAATAAAAAACTTGTGAAACAGTGCAAACAAGACTGGTGAAAAAATAATGAAAAAAAAAACTATTTTAAAAAGTGATTTTTTTTCGCCGTAGTTTAATTATACTCGCCGACTTATGATTCTCGAATTTTAATAGCGAAATACTTATTTGTATCATTATAGTGTAAGTGTTAATTATTAATTGTAAAAACTTACTGAAAGCTGTATTATTTATTTATTGTTGGCATTTCCTTAATAACGAATAAAAGATTTTTCAAAGAAAAGATAAAAAATAGAGTGTGAACAAATTTTCTGACGTCAAATTTTTATTATTTAATAAAATATATTAGGAAACATAACAATTTCACATAATGGACATTTTGTATTCGAGCGTACTATATGCTGGAGTTCGGTAACCATATTTTTTCATCCTCCTCCTTTACAAAAATAAATTATTTGGAACAGCACTTTTTCTTACACACTACAATACATATTTAACATGGGATGATCCTTTACCTGTACAAAATACACTGTATCTCTTATTTAAAAAAAATACTTGCAAACTACAAATAGTTTTACCAGTAAGAGAACGAAAGAAATACAACTTAATCTTTTAAACGACTTACAATTACGCAACCACCTCCTTTTTTCTGGGCTCCAACTCTATTCTGAAGCCATCTGACCTCTTCAAAATGATGTCAACTTGTAGTCTGAAATCTTTCTCGGTGAGATCAGATTTAATTTTGTAGTTTCGCAAAATGGTCGATATCAGGACCTTCAGCTTGAGCATCGCATACTTGCGACCGACGCAAGATCTAAGATAAAATAAGCAGTACTTATAAATTATAACCGTAAGTTCTAATTTTTAATTTCGTGACAGATATGTGAATAAACAAACCTTGGTCCAGCACTGAATGGAATGTAAGCATAGTAGTGTCTATTTTGGGTTTTTTCCGGTAAGAAATTGTCAGGATCGAATATTTCGGCATTCGGATAGTATTTCTCATTTCGATGGAGTTGATACGTTGCAATGACTACTGTACAACCGGCCGGTAATAAATGATTACCAGATACTAATAAAACAAATAATAAATTTTATTATTATTTTTATTTACTGTAAAAAAAATTAAATTGTTGATTATCATAATTACCCATTTTCACATCCTCCTTAAGTTCCCTTGCAATAGCAGGTACCGGTGGGAAGAGTCTCAGAGTCTCTAAAATTACTCTTTCGAGGTACTTCATCTCTAAAGTATCTTGAAACGTGCATGGCCTGTCCGTACCTTTGAAGATTTCATCAAGCTCCTCCATTACTCTAGCCTAATCAAATCAAATGAATAAACCAGCTAAATAATTACAGTATACAGAAAAAAACAATCAAACTGCAATCATAACCAAAATTATTTGTTGCGTCGCAATTTGCCACTTAAAAAAATCTGCAGTAAAATTTGGGAAAACAAATTATATGAATGTCGTTAGAAATTATAGTCATGTAAAAAGAAAGTCATCGATAATGGGAGATATAGAAAAAGGCAAGCAGCTCTTTAAAGATTTGTGCGCCAATTGTCATACTATAAACAAAGGCGGTCAAAATTTACAAGGTCCTAACCTATTTGGAATCTTTGGTGGAACGTGTGGTTGTAAATCAGGTAGATTTTGTTTCCATTTTAAAAAGTGTTAACTATCTTAATGCGTACAAGTTTGCAATCGCGAGATTTTACTCAAAGCTAGTTTTCAATGCATAATTTTAGCTGCGGAAGGATTTGGGTATGACAATCCAATGATGAAAGGTAAAGATTCGGGAGCATGGACTGAAGCCAAATTGGATAAGTATTTGGAAAATCCAGTATCGAGTACTAAAACGTTCGAAGGAGTGAAAGACCAAGAAGAACGAAAACACATAATTGCGTACATAAAAATCATGGGCCCGGGTTCAGATTTTCGAAACATTGACGTGTAACTTACCTGAATATCTTGATGAGTACCCAGTACGCAAAGTACGAAGCTAGAACCAGCTGCAGTTGTGTCGTGGCCCTAAAAAGTAATTTTTTACTGTTATTTAAATATTTAGGGTATGTTAGTACAGCTAAATAACAATGGTGGATCATTAAGCAAATGCAGTTACCTCAAACATAATTGTATCAACTTCCTCTTTAATCTCCTCGTCGCTAAGGTTCTGTCCATTTTTCCTCATTTCCAGCATTAAATCCAAAAATGCAAGTCTTCTCTTTTCGCCTACAATATATTTTCTTATTAATACCCGATAAATTAATTCAGAAGCAGTAGTCATCAACCGACTTACCAACATCATTTTCATCAATTTCATCAAGATCATCCCGTACATATCTCATTTTCATTTCATCTTTAACTTCAGTCTTTCCCGTGGTGGTATCATTCCTGACTTCGTTCATGATGGAATCCACAAGGGGCGAATTTAGAGTCTTACCATCACTTTCGGCCTTGCGTTTCTTGATGATCCGGGAAGTGAGTCCATGTATGGTGTCCAAAAATTTCTGCTGTTGTTTGGAGTAAGACGTGAATTGGAAAAGACTGTCCAGTCTGTACAAGATATTGTACTGTCTCTGATGTATAATGTTGCACATCCTATGCAAAACAGTCGATGATATAATAGTGGGAGCCGAGAACAAGAGCAGTTGCATTTTAGCATAATTTCTTTAGTGCTCAAGCAAATGAGCGGAAAAGCGTCAGAAAAAATCGTAATGTACGCGTACGATCAGGCGAAGCTTTTTGAATTATTAACGAGAAACATGAGAACGGCAATGACAATGTCGACGGGAAAGCATTACTTTTAGAGTTCATTTACATGTTGCATGTGCATGTGTGCGCGAGTATGCTACATTAAAATTTTTTTGCCTTGTAAATCATAACAAGCTGAAGTTAACTTTTCTTCTGACTAACGTGCATTAGCCACTTTTTACCGGTACTAAGAACCAACCATAAATAAATGTAAACGCGATAAAAAACATAAAAAATGTTGAGGAGACAGCACAATTATAAACTCAATATCTAGCTAGATTTATCAGAACAAGTCAATCTTTTCTGGAGTAATTTAATTTTTTTTACAGTAAAAATATTATATTAGCGTCAGTAGTGATAAAAATTGAAGCTTACTTCATTACAGCCAGGGCATAATCGAAGCTGCTCTTTTCTTTCTGAGTACCCCTAACACCCATGACAGTCTCGAGGAGGATATCGACAGTCGCAGTGGACATGTAATCGTGGCAGTCGAACTCCTTGCCTACTTCTTTCTTCAATCTGTCCACAAGTTCATGACTATTTTCGTAGAATAATGGAACAAATGATTTCAGTACATTCAGATGAAAGGTAGGGGCGATAATCTTACGGTGAGTACGCCACTTCTCGCCGGTACTAATTAACAAGCCTTCACCCAGCCATGGTGCGAAATATCTAAATAAATTATTAGATTATTAAAGTTTTTTTTGTTACAGTACAATAAATGAATGATCCAGTCAATAATTGTTTTAGCCGTTTGTTTTTTTGTACCTATATTCGGGCGATTTGTCTATGTGCACGTTGCTGCTAAGGATGATTTCAGCATCACGTGGATCATAAATAAATACTACTAATTTTGGACCAATAAATGCCCTGATAAGAGGCCCGTAGACATCATACTTCATAAGTTCGTACAACACGTCCTTAGGTTTAACGCCGACAGCCAAATGAGCGTTTCCAATGAACGGTATAGTTCTAGGACCTCAAAATCACAGTTACAATTAATAAATATTTTGTGAGTATTCACTTTTTACATATTAGTTAATGTCCAAAAGTTTTAAAACTTACCAGGAAGTTTCTTGCCAAGTCTTACTATCCGCGATGTTTCGAAGTAGTAATAAGTCGCGGCGAGCACTGCCACCGCCAGGAAGAGTGGCCAAAATACGGTGTTCGATAGGTAGGACGAGCTAATAGGAACCACGTCCATCGTTGCCATTTTTCTAATACAATTTACAAAACTTGGTGATATAACTATATTATTTCTACTGGAAATCTTACGAGTTCAGAAAAAATTTAAATATTATATTTTGTTTACAGACTTAAAATTCTATAAGTTCTTCTAGATAAACAAAATATAAAATTTAAGAGAAACTCATGTCTATCGGTTCAATTCGAAAAATTTCAAACTGAATGTGTAACGGTGACTGCTGGATTGGATAGATGTACTTGGGCACTAAGGGAATAAAAAAAAAATTACGCACCACTTTCGGCACTCGATCGCAAGCTTCACGGAGTCACTGATAAGCCCCGAGCTCGAGGTAGGAACATTTATAGTTGCCGAAGATTAACAAAAAAAATTCCACATCTCCGGATGAATTATACGTTGACCTTACAGTACCCTCGACCGCGCTAGACGCTTTGAATCGCAAATATGAATCGCGATGCAAATACACTACAAAATAATAATGATCGCGAGCTTTCTTGTAGGTTCTCCATTTATTATTATAAAAGCAACTCGATTCTTGCAGATTCACTGCCAACGAACAGGACCTTGTAGTTTATAGGATTTTTTCCATTGAAAAGTGATATACTTAATTGAATTATTACAGAATTTAATCGACACTTTTGTATCAAAAATATCAACCGAGATCTACAATTATCATTTGAAGTCATCGAATATTATGTCACTTGACGGAAGTTGGTTAATTAATTATAGGATGATATTTTCATAGTGAGTTTACCTGCGAAATTAGCATTGATATCAATGGCAAGCACCTGCTATTGTTATCGTCCACGTTAAAATGACTCTTCTGTTTCGTTGATTCATTTAGCATGTCACAGTCAAAATCAGCTGAACTGACGCATCGTTCGAAAACATTAAATTTTATTATGTAACTTGTACATCATTTCAATTTATCGAGTGCCAATGTCAAGACTCGTTATTATACTTAATCAGCATTTTATCAAATGTTACAAGCGCATATTTAATGTATTTATATGCTATGCACAAACTAAAATTAGACAAATTTTAATTTAACCTTATAATGATTCTTCTTTAATATAGAATATACTTAATTAAATTTATTTGATTATTTCACAAAACGGACACAAATCTCCGGTTAATACGCCAAACAATTTACTGCGATTCGCTCCTATCAAACTAAATTAAAAAATAAAAATACAGATTTGCATCTTCTCGCATGCCCTCTTTTTCTCTCTCTTTTCTTCTCGATGGTCTCGCTGCTCGCCTGGTTGTCGATCGTTGCGGCCGAAAGTCGGGTAAAGGGTAACGCTGCTGAATTTTGCCTGTCTCTCGATGTGTCGGTCGTTGAGGTACTGGGTTGCTCCAACAAGGTCTGCATCGCCAGGGGTGTCTCGAAGATCTCCGAAACGGGTGGAGGTATGAGGAGAACAGCGGCGTCTCCAGGTTCAGCACGAACGCCCGCTGTCCAGGGATGTCTCTCCTTCCCCGATGTGAGCCGGAGACTCCCTCAATCGCACCGCGGCGTCCCGCGCTTCTCAACCTTCTGCCTTCTCCCGCGGGTTTCCGTCCGAACGTAATCGCCCGGCGGGTTTTGACAACAGGTGGGGGGACGAAAGGTGAATCTCGTATAGATCCACGTATCGATATAAAAAATCGTAAATTCAAATTGCTCAGTCGAATAATAAACGGAACTCGTTAGCCGGAAAATACACCAATCTAATATCTTAACAAGTAATAATCACTCGGCTGCATCAACCGTTTCAAACGAATTTCCAATCCAATTTCCCCAACACTTTCTCCCCTCTGAACAAAACTCCGCAATTATATCTACCCCTTGAACATGCATCCCTGGCCGATCGATCGCTAACGACTCCCCGAGATATACCCACGGCTGCAATCACCTCCGTAACGGTTGCAACGCAGTAGAACGGGCTGCTAGAAGAAAAAAAACTCGCGCGATCGGGCCAACCCCAATTAGACTGAAAAAAACAACACGAACGCAGGGGGTTCGAGGTCATAAATTAAAGCAATACGCGTGGGAGTAGCGCCGGAAAAAAGCGTACGGCGTCCGGCGGAAGTGACGTAGCGGAATACGCGTTTCGCGCCCCCCTGGGGAGACCTCGGCCGGAAATCGAGTCCGGGCTCTCTCGCCCCCTAGACTGAAAAATTATGCTCACGTGCTGGCATCGATTTTATTGCCCAAACGGGGGAATGGCTCACCTGTGCGACCCTGAATTTTCGCCAGGGTGTTAGACAAGTGATCAGAATTGCAGGTCAATTACGATGCGCCCCCTTCTTTTTTTCATCATTGTCATTGATGTTTTGTTTTTTCTTCAAAAGTTCCTACCTTCACGATAAATTTATTTTGTATGTAAATGTATTTCTTTGACTATGTTTGACTCATTATCTATCCCGTCTACGAGTGAAATCTATACCCACGACACGTACTTGTACTATTTTTTATATATATGCTTAAAGCGCTTATTATACCTTTTACTATCTCATATTAAATTTTAGTTTGTTTTAATTGCTATACTTCGTTTATATTTTTACATTTTTATAATCTTTTCCATTATAATACAAATACTATTTTTTTTAATTTTAAATAAACACATAATTTAATGTGGAATGTACAGCAGAAACGAATAAAATTGATCAAGAGAATTGAAAGTGATTTGGTAAAATGATAATGAAGTTTTATATGATACTACATGCTATCAGCGGATGTGAACTTTGACAACATTGGTCTTTGTTAAACTAGTCTCGGGTACTCATCTTATCAAAAATTGGTTTTAACATTGGTTAATAAAAATTTTGACTGGGTTTGCAGGTATAAAAAAAATACCACTGTCAATTTATAAATACGTGTAAATTTATTTAAAGACTCGTCTCGTATAAAATATAAAATAGCAAAATACTTTATTACAAAAAAACTTATTTTCATCTTATCGAAGGCACTAATATGATACAGGACTTAGCGATTAAGTGAGATTGACCTTGGAAAGCACTCGCTAATTATTATCGGTTTACAAATGTACGCTCTTGCTTTTATTATATCAAAATTTATCAAAAAATACATTATCGTAAACGATTTTTTCAGTCAACAATATTTCTTTAATTACGGTAAAAATTGTGCATTACATCAAGGACTGAACAATGATTCAATTTTTTTTCAGTTGTACTCCTTGGTTGTGTAGGCTCGAATCTTAAATATTCAGCTGTTCGTCGAAAAACGACGAATTTCGTAACTTATTTAATAAAATATGATTGTTATAAAAAATACTTACAAATCACTTCATAAAAATGACGCCGTCATTCAATTATTTTCATGGCATTTGAGTAATCGACTACGTTTATTTACACTCGTGTATAACTTTCATCCTTAATATAAATCGCATAAATAATTAAGGTAAGTTTTGGTACTTTCGATGTAATAATACGTATAATAAATATTCGGCAAGTTCGTTATAATCATAATAATTATACTACAATTATATAATTAATTAAGTGTAAACTGAAGAATAGTACGAATGCCATAGAAAATAATAGAAAAGTGTTATTACATCGTATGCATTTATAAAATATTCTATTTTATAAAAACATAGGAAACGGTAGACGCTAGACTTTCTATAGAAGCAACACATAATTAAAAATTTAAAGTAGCCGCGTATACTACAAGACTCTTTCTCTTATTCAATAAAATTTGATTTTTTTTTTGGAAGATTCGCTCGTCTCGAATGCGAAAAAGTAGCGAAAAAACATAACAATCGCTACCCTCGTTGCCTACTTCGCTTAAGAATCCACTAAACCTCCTACGTGAAGTGCGGCAAAAGTAAGTACATTAAAAGTACTTCGAAGTAAATGAAACAAAATGCAACAGCTCGAGCTTTCTCGTGGAAAAAAAGTCACCTTAAAAATTATTGATCCAACTCCTCGACCAAAATCTAATATTAATGCACAATGTACAATAGTAAAAAATAATAATACGCTAATAAACTTAAAATAACTTAGACAAGCATCTAAGCTACTTCCGACGACTTTTTAAGGCACGCACGAAAGAATGACTTCTGTACAAATAAAATATCTTTCCTCGATAAGTATATATATATATGTGTATATAAATATATCTCGCGTTCGTGCGAATAATTAGTATATATAGTATCGCAGTTGTCATCGTTCGCTCTCCATGCCTCGATCGCAATTCGACGAACTCGTTGACACGAAAGTGAAGTGCCCCGATGCGTTTCGATTCGTTTTGGTCCCTCCGTAATCCAATATATATATGTACACTTTCCCAGCGAGGAGCAACCCCCGGTAGCACTGGCACCCCGTCATGTGGTCGAAAAAAGCGTTGCTTTCTGCCAGGCTGGAGTTTATCTTGCCGAGCATCGCTGGATAACCGTCGATGCGGTCTGCTGCGGTGTTCTCGATTATTCCACGTTGATTACACTGAAATGACAAGAGACACTCGTTATATATATACACAATTATTTAATTTCGCTGGTTGGGCGCTTTTTTTTTTAAATTGCTTATTTGCACGTTTCTGACGTGGATGATTGATTGAACTGTCGGCCTTTCGCCCGAGTATGTTGTATTTACTTTGGGGTTTGCAATGGAAATTTATGACTCGAATTGTAATCGAATAATTTTAATGCCTTGTTTAAATAGTCCTGATGTTTTTTTTTGTATCTTAAATTTGAACATAAATTTGTTTTATATAAAATTCAAATTTATATAAACTTATACCTTACCTGTATTTGCATACTTTACAAGAAATGTTTTCGTATAGTTTGCATGATGTAATAAGGGACTTATGTGTCGTTTATTTAATAAAATAAAATAAATAAAAATTAATAATGCTTATTGCATAATGCACAAATGACTCATCATATAATTCGCACGTTCAGTTTTAATAAGAATAAAAAATGATAATATATAGTTTCTCGAAGTTTAAAAAAAAAATGTACGTTTCTCGTCTACTAAGTCTTCGTCAATGTGAGAACAATATCCCCCTCGAGGCGCCAATCTTCAACGGACTTTTCAAAGACTCGAGCAGCGACAAGTACACTCCGACCGTTTAAATCGATCGATCGACGCCATATCCCCTTCGCGGAGAAAAAGCGGTTACCTGGCCCCCGTGAAAAATCTTTCGGCGACGGAAAATTTTTCGCGGCCCCGTGGGAAAACGACGAGGCGGAAGTGGCGGGGGCCTCGGTTGTGTGAAAAACCGACGGGGAGCCGCGCGCGTCAGATATGTATCTGTATATACATATATATGGTCCTCGCGAGAAAAACCCCCCTCGAGGGTCCGGCCTGGCCCGAGTAGTCCCTAATGCATAATGGCCGTATCGACCGACGAGAAAACTGCGCAGCCATTTAAACCTACATGACAGTTGATTTTCAAGTGAAACGATTCTCAGGCATGAAAAGACTCACGGCCTGTAAGAAAAAGTTGTACAGTCTTAATTTTATTAACCATTTTATTGAACAATTCAAGCTCAACATTTGTTTTATACATTTTCTTTTATGTTGTATAATTGTACCCTTTCAGACTCGTTGGAAAAAAAAACTCACTGGAAAGAGTACTGAAAATTTCACAAACTAGGCAAAAAAAGAAGAAGAAGAAGGAAGTATTTAACTCTCGGAATCGTGACGAATTCGGCAAGCTTTTTCCCATTAAAAAAGGAGCCCCGTAAAAAAGTCGGAGATGAAAGTTGGTACACGCTGGTAGCCGAGCGAAAGCGCGCCGCTAAATTACGCCAATTGCTAAGTGAGGTCATCTATACGAGAGCGAGTTTATGCGAGCGATGCTGCCGGATTAATTCAATGTGGGTCCGTTAGCCGCGGCGATGCTACCCGGGGGTCGCCCTTGGATGCGGTATTTTCGAGGCGGCTCCACGGCGAGTCGCTTTGAGCTTTGTTTTCCCTCCTCTTTAAACGGCAGCCTCGCCTCGAAAGTGGCAGACGCGTCAATGGCTTTTTTTTTCGTTGTCTCGTAAACTTGACTCATCGGGGTTTTACGAGACAATGAACTTTCACGGAACGAATTCCCCAGGATTTTTGCGGAACACTCGTTACTTAAAACTTTAATATTAAATTATTTTATATCGTTATTCTTGTCTGGTTATTCGATGCCTTTGTTTTTGAAAGAAAAAATGATAGATATACTGAGAAAAAAATATTATTAAAATTATTATCTTTACGGGAATACAGACACAGACTGGACTCTCCGTTAAAGGATTAACACTAGTTTACAGTACATTTTTCCATAAATACAGTAAATTTTACTAGACAGATAGTAAAAATGATCCTATATACACAACAAATTTTACTGTAAAGTTTGGTAATTTTTATCTGAGAGTCCCGTCTGTGGTCTCATTTACATCCCAGATAGGAATTTTTTTCAATACTTCTTTGTCAGCGTATACTCAGAAAAATTTAATCTAATTGGTAGAAGAATCCACTAAATAGCATTGGAAAATCTACGTATTGTAGAGTTAAACGTATGTATGCAGTGGATAAACAGACCATTATTTACGATTAATTTGCTAAAATGTAAAAGAATTCATTTTCGAAAAAGTAGATTGTCGATTGGAATAAATGGGTTCCATGATAAATTCTGAATTGATTCATTTATCACTAGTTGACATTTAATATCGTAAAAAGCGAAAAGAATACATGGAAAAGTCTCTAATAAACAGAAAAATACTAACAATTATCATATTTATGATAAAATGCAGCGGATTCTATTCTTCTAGTAAACTTATTGAGAATTATATTGAAGCAGACGTATTCTCCAATTTATTAAATTGATTTTAAAATTAAGTAGATAATATTTAAGTAGATTAGTCTACCAATACTAAGAATCTATTTTTGTGAGTGTATAAGGGGTATTTCACAGCTCTAGTATGTGAAAAATCGTTTTGCAAAGAACTAACGATTATATTTCTTTCTAAAATGCATTTCTGTATAATAGTAAACGATCAAATGGATAAAAGTGAATAAATAAAAGATAATTGATTAAAAGGCTGCTCAGTTCGTTTAGACGTAAACAAACAGAAAATGAGGAGCTTATACAAAGAACAAAAAAACGAGAGATACGCATGCTCGCTTCGGTAGATTGCGATTATCGGCGCGGGAGCGACAAGTACACCAGGAATAAGGAAGGAAGGGGCAGCGGGAACACAAAGAGGCTACGATGCGGGCGTCGCGCCGGCATGACGTTGGCGTAACGCCACTCCACGGGCTATCGAGCTCATAGAGCCGTTTTCCTGCGCGCGCGTGCCTTGAACCTCGAGTCTCTCTCTGTCCTTCAGTTTTTTTTTTTTTTTTTTAACACGTTGTTCGACCCCTTCGCTGAGCGCTTCCGATGGCGCTTTCCGGGTTTCGCCACTTTTAAGGCAACACGAGTGTCGTTTTAGTGGCAATTATTTTTTCTTCTATCGAATAATTGCTTTTTCATGCTCCTTCAGGAGATCGGTAAGTGATCTGCATAGGTCATAACTAAAATATTCATTGATTCAAGGAAGCATTGAGACACGAGGAACTTTTCACTTGGTTTTATGTACACTCACAAAAATTTAATCTAATTGGTAGAAGAATCCACTAAATAGCACTGGAAAATCTACGTATTATTGAGTTAAACGCATTTACGCCGTGAATAAGCGGACCATCATTTATGATTAATTTGCTAAAATGTATATGATTTCTTCTTCAAATAAGTAGATTATTGTCTTCCAATAAATATACTGCATGATAAATTTTAAATTGATTCGTTAACTATTAGTTTCCACTTAATATAAAAACTAAAAAAAAAATGAAATAAATGAAAAAGTCTCTATAATAAGCAAAAAAATATGAACAATTCACATATTTATGATAAAATTCAGAGGATTCTATACTTCTGGTAAAGTTATTGAGTATTATACTGAAACAAACGTATTCTTCAATTTAATATATTCCTTTTAATATTAAGTAGATAATGTTTAAGTGGATTTGTCTACTAAGACGAAGAATTCATTTTTGTGAGTGTATATTTTAAAGTAGAGTGAGAAAAATATATTTCGAAATATAAACGAATCTCGGTATTAAATGGACTATTTTACCTCATACACGGAGATAAAAGAGTAATAAAAATTACTATGCTATTTGTTAACGGAGGGACAAACTCGACAAATAAAAAATTTTACTAGCATGTATAGTAAAATTTACTATAAGCCTAGCAAAATAGTATAGTAATTTTTACTAGACTTTTCTCCCCGTGTATACAGGTACATAATAAGAAACATATAAAATAGCGTCGAGATGGAAATAAAAATTGCTACAAAAAAAAGAATAAATCAAGCTAAAAAAACACAACATTGAACTACTATAAGAAACGAAGCGAAAGATACCCCATGCGAATCTCTCGGTCGATTCTCACGATCGGCAATCCCCCGCGTAAGCAGCGAGTCGCGACCTTGAGGTAAAAAAAGCCCACATCCACTATATAATGGTGACCCGCGCTCGACTTCTCCGCTCGCGGAGAGGCAACATATGGCCTAGGAGGAGACATCGGCCCAGACTTTAAACTTCTTCTCCTTGCCATATGTTGCGCACTCTGTTCTCCTGCTGTTACCGGGAGGCCTAATTCCTCGACTCGCTCGAATTTTCGAAGCTCCTTCTTATTTTTTTTTGTTCTATCTCCTGTTCGACGCGCGAAACGCAGGGTTTAGGGACCCGTTGGATCTTCGCGTGACGTACGGGCCCGGCTGCTGCACCTTAGAAATTTGGCTCTCGGGTGCTTGCCCCCGATCCTGCCGAGTGGGATGAGATAATCGACGCATGCGGACCTGTTTTAAAACCTCCCGTGCACTCTCCGCACGAGTTTCGGACGAGCCGCGCGTGCGGCATATTAGATTACCTCGTGGGCTAATTTTTTCGGTCTGTTCTTTATTTGCGTGGCTTCTGTCACTGCGTTACCAAAGCATTTTATAGAAAATTTGTTATTTTATGCATTGAATTTTTTTTTTATAATATTTTCATTGAATTCGATCACTGCGTTATAAATCAATGTGCGTTGGAAAAGTTTTCTCTATCAGTGGATTTTATTTGTTACTCACATGCGCTATATTGACTTGAGTTGACAGTTTCTTTTCATAAATACGATTATCTAGTCTACTATCGGTATTAATTATTTTTATAAGTAAAGACTAGGTCATCATCGACGGTTGCACGTATAAAAATTATAAAAATTTAGATTCTTCCAGATAAAGTATAAAGAAAATATACCATTCACTTAGTCCAATCAATTGCACTTTTTCCTAACGCAATTTGCTTAAAAACGTGCACAATAGACTCGGCGGTCTAAGTACCCTCTTGCAACGGCCGTCGCAGCAATTACAACAATGAAAACACAATACCCTCGTTTGAATTCTAAGCGCAGCAAAAAAAAAAGGCGATTCGCGCAAATCCACCAACATCCGACCTAAGAACTTCTCGGTGCGCGTATATGCGCTCGTATTTCGTAGCCTCGCGAATGAAAGGACTCCCGACACATCCGGTAATCCTTGGGCTGCGTGGCGCTGATCCCTGGTCCACTTCCGCCTGGCGAGTGCCACTCGTTTGCATTTCGATCGGCGATCGATCCGTTTAAATTTTTTTCCCAGTATCCACAAAAAAAAGGTTTCAAACACATGCGCATTTAATTTCAAAGAAGTTTTTTTTTGTTCAAGGATCACAGAAGGAACGAAGGAAGGAAGGAAGGGGTATACACTTACGGGAAGAAAAGATAAAAAATATACGCGATTAAGGCGACCCGCGTAAAAAAATTTAAGTTAGGATAAAGTTTAGCCAAAGTTCATGTTTGGAGGTTGTTGATATGAACATGGGCAATGAGACTTTACCAAAGTTGCTTCTTATATATTTCATAGAAGTTTGTAGATGTGTGATATAATCGGACAAATTACCGCTGAAGTTATAGAAAATAATTCTTAAAATTTATTTGTTTTTAACGTTCGTCATGTGAACGTCTTTTAAATTTAATAAAAACTTCTTCTGAAGTTTGTATAAAGTATTGCAAAATTATTTATTATTTAGTCTCATTGCCCATGTTCATATCAACGACCGTCAAACGTGAACATTGGATAGACTTTATCCTAAATTAATTTTTTTTACGAGGGGAGCCAATTTTTCGCTATCATCGGTTAATAAAAAAAAAACGCAAGACGGTAAAAGAAAAGGGCCTATCTTATCAGTCTCAGGGCGACCGTGAAAGATGTCTCGATCGAGGCGAGGCTGAGAGGGCTGAAATTCCATACATCCTGCGCACCTCCGGGGCCTCAGACGCGATCTTGGCGCCACTCCCAATTTGTAAAAAGAGAGAGATAAAGGGGAAAAAACGAAAACAGGAGCAGGGGTTTCGACGCAGCGTCCAGCCGGCGAGAGATAAGCCCACGGGAAGAGGAGAAGCCGGGAGAGAGGAAGCGAGGCGCGGGGGCACGTGGCGAGCACACGCGCGATGTGCGGGCAAAGTGGTCGTTTTTTTTTCCTCCCTCAGCGCGCCTCGAACGCCGGGTGTAATGACACTTCTTCTATTTTCGGCGCGCACGTGTGCCTTCCAAGTGGTTCTCCCGAGGAACACGAGTTTCTACTCGCGTCTCGCGCGGCACTATTTTCCTTTCACACGTGACCGGAGGAACTGGCACCCGGGACTAGAGTGTCTCGGCGGATATTTTTTTTTCTCGAGTCTCAGTAGGGTGACTGACGGATTGACAGTTGACAGTTTTCCAATTTTTCGCGGGGGTGCGTTTTAATTTGACGAGGACGACTGATTGGGGGAGTTTTTTGCGGCAAGTTGGAGGAGTGCTCCCGAGGAGGCGATGGTCTAACAGGTAACATATGTTGGATGCAAACACAACAAATCGACTCGTACAACCCCTTATTCTTACGCCGCTGTGCACATGTTGCGGGAAAAAACAAAAAGGGTAGGAAATTATCCCTTTCGGTGTACCTGTTAGGAAATAGTCAACATCCTCTTTTGTCGATTAAATATTTTTTTTTAACGAAGCAGCAATTCGACGTTGTTTACCCCGATGTTCTTTCTTTCGTTTAATTTCATTTAACTTTTTTTAGTAATTGCCGTAGAAAAGTAGTTTTGAACATCACACGATTATTTTGTTATTAAAATAAAATATTACTGTCATGTAAATTGATTTTATTGTAAATTATTTAGAATTAAAATAACTTCTAAAATTTCCATCTATAAAATTAATCCCAATAATCTGAGTAAAACTGTTCACTAAGCAAACCTCCAGTTCAAGAATCAACCTATCCAGAATCAGGATTCCACAATTAAATGAAATAAAAGTCATCAACTCACCTCATACTCGCGAGTGCACAAAGTCAATGGGTCAGACGTGGGTGAGCCTTTGTTGTGGCGTGACGGCGAGTTGTTGATGCTGATCCTGCAGCTGGTGTACGAGTCTGCCCTGCTCCTGCTCCCACCAGCTGACGACGTCCATGAATTCGGTGGTGCCTTCGTTGGCCGTGATCTCGTGTTTGTAGTACGCCGCGGTGGGCAGACCCTCGGCACTGGCCGCGAGGTAGACCAGCTGGGCGCTCGCAGGTGCCTCGTGGTCCTCCAGCTTCAGCGGCACCAGCCTGCCGGTCTCCGGGTTCTCGATGAGGATCTCCCCGGTGTACGGCGAGGAGCTGGTCAGCATCATGCCAGTGTCCTCCTCCGGCGATCGACGCGACTCCTCGTCCTCCATCGCTCGGGCCTCTCGCTTTATGGGCAGAAGACCGACGGACGTTGGCGACGAACCCTGCAGCAGGATCGGCGAGAAGCTCGTCAGCAGACTATTGTTATTGTTGTTTGCTGTGCTGGTGTTGTTGTTGTTGCGGCTGATTGTCGGCTCGATGTTTTCCTCGTCGCCGAAGGACGAGGGTCGTCCTACGTAGTACCCACTGGGCGAATTGCGGCGCCGGCGTTGGATTGTGTTTCTATTTTGGTTCTCTGATAGTCTGCAATCAATCGATCAATCGATTAATTAACGAAGCGATTTTACTCTTGGGTCACCCGATCTCCAGGAAAAAATTCGATACCTTATACTTTCTGAAAGATAAGATACCTCACGCCCTCGTAACCCGAACAACCCTTTAAATCCTTTGTCCTTGGTCACGATGAATCATCCTTCGCAATCTAATCAAATTTCAAGAGATCGAAACTCTCAGATTCGATTTACCCGTCAACGCGTTTCATCCGTTCAATGCTAAATTCATGATTTAAAAAGACAAGATCTTCAACGTGAGAATCCACCCTTTCCGGAAGGAAATAAAAAAATCTTCTACCAATCGATGGAGGCTCTGAATTTGGAGATACCAAAAGTGTCTGCATACCTGTTCTGGCCCCTGTCGTCGGGGCGGAAGCGCTTGAAGTCCCTTCGATCCCTCGCCTCGTCCTCGTCGTCCTCCTCGTCGTGGAGGTAGGTCTCGGGGTCGGCGTCCTCGTCCAGACCCATGTGGTCGCCGGTCCCGGACTGCTGCTCGTCCATGCAGAGGATGTCGCTGGAGCCGTTGTGAGTGCCGCTGGAGTAGACGCTGCCGCTGGGCGACGGGATCATCAGAGAAGAGTCCGCCTGCTGGTTGAGTTGGTTACTCGCGGCCACCGCGTCGTAGTCCAAACCGTCCGCCTCGGCCAGCAGCCTTTGCAACCCTCGGATGTACTCCACAGCCATTCGCAGAGTCTCTACTTTCGATAGTTTCTTGCCTCGGTCTCCGTAGCCCTGGGCCACGTGACTGGGGATGTGCTGACGCAACGTTGCGAAACCATTGTTCACCTATTGATCGAAGTAACGTGAAATTTAAGTGGCTTTTTCCCCAGGAATCGTACGCTTTTGATACAAGAAATAGAAGTTTTTTCACTTTATTTTTAACTTTTTTACTTTGATGCTCTGGTGCTTTTAGGTACTGTGTGATGGTGACTACTGTTGTATAACAAAATAAAGTGGCGTTGGCTAATTAACGTGGAACTCGAAATTTAAAAGACGGCATTAAGAGCTATTAATGCGATGAGTAATTGGCACCATAAAACATTTAGTGTGGCGAGATCCAAATTGATGAGTCAAGAGATGCGGTGTTTCACTTTAATTAACTTTATTATGTACCATACTACACTACTAGTTTGTATTCATTCATATGACCCATTCAAACTTTAAAATATCACTCTCATTCGTATTGATGATTTCTCAGTTCGTGAAAAATTTAACAAAAAGTAAATAATAATTTAAAAAACGTTATTTACTACAAAGCCATTTAAAGAAAGGTTATAAAATCGTTTAACAATAATTTCATCGATAAAAAAATCAGCAAACCACCGATAGTAAACAGGATTCACACGAACAAAAGTAAAAATCATCGAAACTACAATACAAAGTTATTTAATAATAAATTTTAAAAAAAGTTTATAAAATCGTTCAATGATAATTTCATAGATAAAAAATCAGCAAACCATCGATAATAAGCAGGATTCACGTGAATTAAAATAAAAATAAAAATCATCGAAACACGTGTAAAAACTTTTATCTGCTAGCCCCATTGAATTGTCTTAAACCATTTTATATATAGTGTCCTATTTAATTAATTAACTTCCACCTCGATTCAACTTTAATCTCAAACGCTCAGATTAATCGTAAAACCAATTAGCTAACTATTAAATAAATAAATACAAAAAAAAAAGAATCGACGGCTCTGCAGTAAACTATACAATTACCTGCTTGACTCGATTCCTTTCGCGGGCATTTCTCTTAGCGACGGCGATGGGCGGCGGTTGCCCATTCTTCCCGTGCTTCTTGAGCCTGGAGGGGTCGTAGGGTGGAAGCACCGAACTGGCCTGCTGCTGCTGCTGCTGCTGCTGGATTGGTCGCCTCTGCTCCTGGTTCTCCCCGAGCAGACTCGCGTTCACGTTGATGACGCTGACGGCCGCCTTGGGCGCGATCGCCGGGCTCAGCCTGCTCGCCGCGTTGCCGATGATGTTCCTCTCGTTGTCCTGCAGCGTGCGCAGCAGCATCAGCTGCTCCCGCTCGGCCGCGCCGCCGGCGTACACTATCCCCATGGTCGACATCGCGCCTCTGTTTATTGCAACTTTCCAACTCAAGCGCCGCTCCGGAAACTCGCTCTCATCACAAGCACTCCGAGTATTCTCACTGTGTGTCGTCACTGCACTTTTTTCTTTTTTTTTTAATAATTTCTGCCTCCCTATTTCTGTCGTTATTTATATTTATCTCTGTTGATTCGTCGATTATCGTGTACTCCCCGACCGCTGAAAAGAGCTCGACATCCCCGGCGAAGCCTTTCGGAGCGAACGATCGTCTCGGGTGTTTCGCGCGTGTGCGTGTGTACGGGAGAGCGCCGGGTGCGCCCTGCGAGCCCGCCGCCTGAGGAATGGCGGCCGGAGCGGCTCGCCCGGGCTCGATATACCCGCGCGCTATGGTTTGAATTTCGAGGCGCGCGCGACGGAGCGCCGAGGAGGGGAGCGAGTCGCGTGCGCCCGAAGGGGAAGCCGACGTGCATATCCCCCGGCCGTGCGGGCCTTTTTTGTCGAGGGTATGTGTATCCTTGTGCGCGGATGGAGGGGAGGCGGAGGGCACGCGCCGCGTGCGCCGGTAGCAGCCCCTCCACGTCCCGCTAGCGCATGGGCACGAACCACCGATCGACGGAAGCGCGGTTCGGCCGCGCTTTTAACAATTACCGGGGAAATCCGTTCGAACGGTTTCGCCAAGCACCGTTTCTGCCTTCCCTCTCGATTTTATGAAGAAATCGGTACAATTTTTATTTCGGTCGAATTTTTTTCTTTTTTTTAAGGTGAGGGTAACTTGATTTTGTAAATTACTTTTTCCTGATAAATGTGAGACTAGTCTGATAGCATTTAGACAAGACTTTTCAAAAATGTGAGACTAGGGTAATAGTATTTGGATGATTCATCTAAAAAAATGTAAAAACTATTGAACAGTATTTGAATAATCTCAGGAATTAGTGTATAGATGAATTCATCTTGCAAATGGAGTTATGTAGAATTAGACGATCATTAGACTGTGAATAGGTATATTTAGATGGATTCATCTTAGAAACAGTCTATAAACATTAGTGTTCTCTAACATGTCTTAGTGTAATAGAATTTAGACGGATTCATCTTTAAAAATATGAAACTATCTAAGGTAATAACAGAGTTAATGGGGTAGTGTGTAAAAAGAAAATCGGACATCGAATTGAACGCGAAAAATCGAGCATTTGATTTTCTAAAAGTGTACCCTTTAAGTGTGAAGTGAAACAGAGTTAAGTAGGTAATTTTCTTATTGATTTGAAGCCTCAAATGCATTGGGATTTTATTATAGTAGATATAAAACTATGTATCGATTAGTAACGATCAATTTCATGAAGTACACAGAGTCCAACAAACTCAAACTCAAACTAAAAAAAAAAACACTTTTAAACACATTTCCTGACAGTTCGTATACCAAATCGAACAATCGTAACATAGATCGCTACGCAACAAATTCAAATGATCCCCACAGATGAAAAAGTCGCGATTGTGTAATGCATCTACGAGCTTCGTGGAAAAATGAGCAGCGCAGGCAGGAAGTTTATGATCGATCGATAAGAAGATCGATGAATCTCCGAGAGGCAACCTGGAAGCAGGCAAAACGGTACACCCGGACCCTCCTGTTGCGCCCACGTCTCCGCTCGCGTGAAAAGCCGAGGCAGATGGCCCCGACGACTATCGCGGCAGCGGCAACCCGCGCAACACCGACAAACGCTTGCATAAAAAAATGAAGAAGAAAAAAAGAAAGAAAGCAGCGAAATCGTCGCACATCGCTAGTCTTTCCGCAAAAATTCGCCTTCGCGCCGAAACGAAAGCCGAGCGCACGTATACACACGCGCGTCGAGGGCAGGAGGGAGAAAAACGCGGGGTGCGCATTGTGCCGACGGGGGAGAGAAACGTGCGTCTGTATGGGTAGACGAAAAAGGGGCCCGAGGGGCCTCTTCGGCTGCGCGCACGCACACGCGTGGCCTCGCGCCATATGCCCCTCACACAAACGCGCGGGTCGGGGCGCGCGATGAATTTTCGCTCGCCGAGTTTTATAGCCGAGTTTTATTTCGGCGGGCCCTCGAATCTCCACGTGCCGGTGCCGTCGTTTATTGCTAAATCGCGCGGGGTGTATTGCTTCTCCACATTCGCGTGACTTTCCTTCAGTTTTATTCGCCTATTCTGTGCGAATTTCATTTTACAGAAGGATACCTACTGTTTCTTTTTTTTAAGTTTTTTTAAATTTTATTTATTGCAAAGTCAGAGTACTATCAATAAAATTAAAATATTTACTGTTCAGGTATAATATTAGGTTTTGTAGTAGAGTACACAATTAAAATTAACATTAATATTAGATTTTGAAGTAAGCTTAATTTTCTAATAATTTTTAAATGATAAGAGATCCGATGATTCTTATATAGTTTTAGTATTACGTGATGACACTTTTAATATAACACACATTTTGTACGCAACAAGTAAATATAGTTAAAATTTGGAATAATCGTTAAAATGTATGGAGGGGTCAATTTTCTGTTCATGTCAGGCGCGATTAAGCGCAAATTGCGGCTTGAAGCAGGAATAATAAATGCACATTTTGAAAGCAAGCTTTCAGCATTTTTGCTCGGAAACGCACCTGCGGGCAGCGTCTGGCAATTTATAATTCATATCTGCACCGAGAGAAGCATCGCCAGCGTATTTTGAAAAAAAAAGTACAAAAAGTGTAAGCAAGAAAATGAAATTAAGCGACATTCGGGCGAACTCGCAAAGACCTCGACTTAGTGCTGCAATACATAAAAGCCGCATTAATTCAATCCAATCGAACGACCGGATCTGCCCTCCCCGTCGCAAAATGTCTGTAGCCATTCTAAGCTTCTCGGGCCTCGCAACAATGGAAAGTATTATTCGGTCAATGGAGAATCCACGGATGAAAAACTCGACGCAGCGAAATATCTATGGCCAGATAACGCGCGCGCAAACACGTGGTACTCGATCGCGAGCGATAAAAACGATTGAAGTGGTAGGTATACAACCACCCCTTGTGCAATCTTTTTGTATCTTCAGTGCTGTCTATATCGAAAGATAAACAATCGTGCACTTAAAAATTTAATTTCATAATTTTTTTTTAACATAATTTTTCAGACCAAATTAGATTTGTTTATATACGTTAGATTTTTTATATCCATCGTAAAGCTGACACATAAGCTCCTTCCCACGAGACACACGAAAAACTCAGGAAAGCAGTAAACCAAAGCATTTATGAATCTCTAGCAATGGTCATAAAAAGGGATTTAAAAAGCTACAAAAAAGAAGCTATAAGAATCACAAAAAAAAATCACAACTACGCGAAGGCATACGGCCCTACGAAAAAGCCACGCAGACAAGTCACGACAATGAAGTGTATCAAAAAATCTGACAATTAAAAGGAGCCCGGACCTGCGATCGTCGACCTTTCCCCTGTCGCGAGGTATACGCTCTTTTTTTTTTTACCTCTCCCCGACGTACATACGTAATCACTGGCGCACAAAGGGCGGGCTCGCGGTATAAATCCTCCGAGTCCTGCATTAGCGGCGCCGAAAGAGACGAAAAATAAAAAGCCGCGGCATAAAATTTCATACAGCATACATATAACTATATATATAGTTATAGAGAGAAAGAGAGACACACACATTTGGCTGCGAGCGCAGCGCGTAATCGGGGTAGCAGCCGCTTATAAAAGGTCCTGACAAAAGGCATAGATGCAGCACAGTGACAGTGGCCGAGAGGAAGAGCACGAAACTTTAAAAAAAAAAAAGAAAAAAGTACGCCTCGCTCGGAGAGAGAAAAAAAAGGACGGAGAGAAAGAGAGATAGAGAGGAGCCCGGGCGTAAGCCGACCTACTTATATATAAAAGTGGGGCCGGCATTATAACGGCGCAGTAGAAAATGATTTGTATAGGTTTTCACGTGCGGCAACCCCCGAAAGTTTAATCTCCACGGCGGGCTAACCGGATTGGAAGCGGCGCGTGGAGCGAACGAGACGCGCGCGCGCGTAGTCCTCGCTCCTGCAACAGGATACGAGGAGGCCCGGTTTTTGCCGGCGAAGCTCAATTTTACCCTCCCTTTTTCGAGGAGAGAGAGAGAGATGCAAAGCTTCCGGGGGATCGAGTTTGTGAAAAAAAGGAGAGAGAGAGGAGGCTGGGATGGGAGAGAGAGAGGGAAAAATGAGGGTGCGGAGGGAAAATTGGGTGCGAGCTCTGAATGGGTGGAGTTACGCGCGATTTTTCTCGGTGATTTATTCGGGTTTGCGCGACTTTTGCCGGCTGTTTGCGCTCGCTCTGCACACGGCCTTTCACCCGGGAAAACGAAAATTTATGATGTATCTTCGAATCGCATGACGCCGGGGCGTCTTTCTAAATTTGCGGTTAAATGGCCTTTTGTACCGACTCCTTCCTTCCGAAGGAAATTTAAAGAGCTTATAGGGGTCGATCTACTGATACTTTTATATAGATTTTTGTAAAAAAATTTCATCTAATGTGCTTTCTCCTTTCAAAGGAAATTTAAAATTTAAGGGGTAGTGTCAGCTTAATAGTATAGTAAAAAAAATTATCGCGATATTCTGAAGAAGGAAATCGATGAATGTAAATTTCACATTATCGGTAGATTATTTCAAATGTAAGCAGATGAATAAGAAAAAGTAAAAATTCAATTTAAGTGTATTTTAGCTCGCACACTGTATAGAATAAGTCAGATGAGGCGTCGTAAACGTGCGAGTTAAAGAGAAATAGAAAGGAGCAGCGCGTCGCAGTGTCTGGAGATTCAAAAGAGGAGGAGAATGACAGGAGGAAAAGGAAGACCCCCTGAAATACGAGGGAGAAGAAGTCGGGGATCCGGACTTTATGAGAGGACGTAATGGGAAAATGTCGGTAGCATCGGCTCGTCAGAAAAGCGAGTTGTGGCCCTTTTTTTACTCGTAAACTTCTTTTTCGGGCGCCACACTTGCGAGCTAAAATTAACAATGACAAATAGTCCATGTCTGGCCGTTACTCGAGAAGGAACTCGGAAAAAGTCGAAATGTAATTAAAAGACGGATGGAGTTTTTGTTTTTTAACGTACTTTCCAAAGAGGCTCCTCCGTATCATTTGTACAAACACGTGCACAACGCAGTATCGGATTCAGATACTCCCGTCATTACTCAATTTTTCACGTGTGGTCCTTTAATGTATACATGCGACGACGTTACTTTGCACATTTTCCTTATTATTTCAGAAAATCTTCGTATTTCAATAATTAATTATTTTGCTGGGAATTTATGAAATTTTTTGAAAGACGGAAGTATACTTGCGGACGTCAAGATGTTAACGTTTTGGTGGACTTCCATTAGTAGATTTGATGAGGAAATCGTTAAAATGATTTCCTCGAACTTTGAACAAACGGCCATTTATATATTATCCAACGTTTTGCCTTGATCGGAGATTATTTTATACAGGCAGCAGAAGAAGAAAGCATTTTTTCAATTTTTCTATTGTATACAATCAAATTGTATTTTTAAGTATTTCTAAGTACCTCAAAGTGTATTCTTAATTATAGAAATTAAAAAAATGAGAATAGAGTACGCAAATTACAGCGACCATATCGTTTGCTCGGCTTCGTAGGAGACTTCACTTTTCCAAGACGAAAGATGGGCTGGGATCGCGACAAAGGAAACAAAGTCCCATCTGTCGCTTCCGTGCGGAGGTGAAACCTTCCCAACTACAAAGCTTCTTCTGTACTTCATCTTATCTCATTACACTCGCGTTCAGAAAAAAACCAAAGAAAAACAAATATGTCCTTCGCTCGCGTGAAAAGAGTGACTTACACTGTAAAAAAAATCTAAATGAAAATTACAAGTGTGCACGGTGGTTATTAGTGAGGCATACGTTACTTACATCTCGCTAATGTTATATTACAGGAGGTAAAATTACTATCGCATGTGTACAAAAAAATCGTATTTTTATGTCATTTTATTAACATGTAACTATGAAGTAGGATAATTTGCAAAAAAAAAACTAAGTAAATTAAAATTTACAAAATTTTACTGCAAAGTACACCGAGAAAAAAACATAATAAAAAATGCCATTGTTTCCTCTGCTGAATTATTATTAAATAACTTTATATGTATATTTATTTTATTTATTTATTTATTCCAGTAGTTACATGTTGGAATTTGATTAATCGATAAACATAAACATAGTTACAAAAGTAACCCAGCAGAGGAAAAGTTTCCTGTTGCTGGTCTGGCTCTATATAAAACTAATACTTAACACTAGAAAAAATAGAAAAGAATAGAAAGAAAAGAAAACAGAAAAGAAAATGTAAATGCTATAATATGGGGATATACATGTGTATTATTATATTTGTGCATTCTATACTCTGGTAATAAATAAATAAATAAATATTGTGATTAGGAAAGCAGTGCCAGTTTTGGTAAGCAAGAGAGAAATTTTAGTGTGAAAAATCGCAGCTTTTAATATTAAAATAGTAATTTTTAAAATTTCCGTATTAAAAATGGCTATTTTTCGTAGAAAAAATTTCTCGCTTGTTAACACTATCACTCCTCTCTCAACCACAATAGCAATTTTTATTAGGAAGGGAGTGACAGTCTTGACAAGAGAGAAATTTTAGTATGAAATATAACAACTTTTAGTATCAAAATAGTTATTTTTAAAATTTCAGATACTAAAAGTTACTATTTTTCGTGTAAAAAATTCTTACTTGATAAGTCTGTCACTGCTTTCCTAACCACGGTAGCAATTTTTATAAAGTTTTTTCTCTCAGTGTAGTAATTTTATTCAAAATGTGAATAACGAGTCATCTGTAAATAATATAAAATTTCCTAAAACATTTATCTTAGTGTGCGCGTAACATTACTAAAATCGTTACTCATTTTGCAGCAGGTCTTTTTACACTACTGCGTGCACACTGCGGCGCGATTCGCGTAAGAATCTCGCCCCCTCGGAGCGTGAGGTCAAGGTCCCTGCGGGCTATCGGCGCGCTCGACCTCCCGAAATAGCCGCGGAAACGGCGAAGGGCGAGTCGGAGAAAAAGGAGCACTACCCCCGTGTAAATTCACCTCCCCCTGGCGCGTTCTCTCTCTGCACTCGGACGAATCGCGCACGTGCGAATGCACCGGACGGCCTTTGTGCGCCGATCGAGGGGCAGGGGGAAGGGGGGGCGGTTATAGCTTTTTTATTCGGGCTCTCTCGCTCCCTCCCGTCGACGCTGGCGCGACCCGTGAATTATATTAAGCGACGATTATAATGAGCGGGCGCAGGGGAGGCACGTACATATAGGTGCCCGCTCGACATTGCGCACTTTTGTCCTCCCGGGCTTACGGTCGCGACTGCGAGGCTCTTTGTTGGGGCACTAGCTCCGCGGGCCTTTTTTCGACGGGGACGCGAAAAAATCCGGCTGCCGCGACGAAAGAGATGTCTCGGTCATTTGCGAGCCTATTTACGGCCTGACGCTGCGCCGATTTGTATTTCATTTTTTCCCCCGGGGCTAACTAATAGGCCTGAATTTTTAGAAAAGCTGTCGGGAACCGATGAATAATGCCTTCGTATTTTGTCTATTTGCGATAATAAATTACATTCTGTCTCCGGCGTCCTGCTCAATCTTCTATACGCAATGACAAATCGAACGTCGGTTTCCGATCAAATTATTTTGCGCGTTCAATAAAAATTGAGTTACATGCATATACTTATTTGACCGACCTTTTTAGTCTTACTTCGTACAACAATCGCGCATACTTTATGTTGAATGAATTTAACTGTGTTTAGACAGTTAAAAATTTTGTGTTTTGGTGTTATTTAAAAAATTATTACACAAAGATTGTGTTTAATGTACAATCTTCCTTGTGTTTTCGGTAACACAAAGAAATTATGTAAATTACACTTTTTTTTTTAAATATTTGTGTAGTTTAATGGATGAACCGAAATGAAACATAAAATTTGTGTAATTTCATAATTTATATGGTGTATCAGTTCAATATAATAAAAACACAAAAATATAATTTTTTTCGTATTTTGTAAAAGAAGCTTAGCTACTTTTAGAAGAAAATTTTTTCAGTGTATATGACTGTGATCATTTTACTACTTGAGTATTATGCATTTATTTTCTATTACGAATCTTTAACTTTTTTGTAAATACCGTAATTTACAATAAACGACTACATTCTATTCTAAACTTATCAATTTACTTTCTCAACTTAAGAAAAAAGAAAAAACGCATCGTCGGATGCAACAGGTTGCAGCCTCAACAAAACTGCAATCGAAGTCCCTCTTTCTCTCGTATTTGAATATATGCTAATCCACCACCTAAATTCATCCGCAGCCCAAAACGAGGAGGACGTCCGAAACACGCGAAGCAATTTCCCCACAATCGTTAAAACAAAAAGTTGCTCACTCTCCGCACCTTTCCAACCTTCGATTCCGCTCTTTATTTACCTTCGCTCCGCCAGACTATACGCTCGCTCGTTTCCCTCTCTCGCTCTATTTATCTATGCCCCCTCTATACTCTGGGCTCTTTATCTCCACGAGCCAGGGGCACTCTCCTGAGCTCCTCGTGTGTGCGGGCCCTTTGTTAGCGCCGAGGGACGACGCGTGCCCGCGCACGTGTGCGCGACCAATGTGCCCCCCCCTCCCCCCTCCTACCGCGGGGCAATAGCGTCGCTCTTTATGCGCGCGCGCCTACATATAGGCTCGCTGCACGAGCATAGGCATAGGTAAAAGCGGCAACCTGAACACACACTTGCGCGCATCGGCATCAAGTTCATACGCGCAGATGCGCGAGTCGAGGCTGACCTTCGAGCTTCGGGGGGCGCCCGAAGGGATGGCGGAGTCTAGGGGTTGACTTCCAGAGGGTCACTTGTTTGCCGAGTTATGATTTGTGGGGTGGATGCAGTGCGACGGAATTCGATTCTAGTCGTTTCTTCGTTTATTAGCGGCTTTTTTTGTCCGCGTTTATGAGAGTGGCTCTATTGCTACTGATGCCGGCGAGACGATGGAAATTCTTGAATTTCTGTGGGGACTGCGGGGTGAAATGTTTTGAGACGCGACTGATAATAATACTGCGAGAGGAAAAAATCAACTTATATAGAAACTGCAACTATATGTACTATCTAAAATTGAATTAGTGAAAAAGTACTATAATTAGTGAATTTTCACAGAAAATTAGCGGAAAGAGCTTCACTATTAAAAAGATTTAAAGTATTACTGGAGCATCTTCCACTAATTTTAGCAAAGTTTCACTAATTCAATTTTAGAAGGTAGTTTATCTTCTTTAGTATTTACTTTCTTTGTCAATATATCTGGTTTGAAGAAATAAATAGAAATGTATGTTTAAGAACTGCTAGTTAATTATCATCTTTAATACCTAAGAACTAGAATTTCGAACATTATGAACTATACTTAGAAAAAAAATCGTCCATTAACTTTTTAATACCATTAGCGCGTTATCATAAATCGCGCGGTTCCCCGAACCCCATAAAATTTATCGGCGCCATAAAAGCGCGGATCGAACATCATCAAAATAGCGCCGAGAGTACAAAGATATCAGTCAGTCATAAAAATTGAAAGGAAATCATACACCGTAAGTCACAGTGGGAATGGGTCTATCCGTATCGTCGAATCGACGAAAAGCGCGGCGAATTCAGCCGATAGCGAGCGCCAAGGCTTTATTACACCTTTTCTCATGAAAAAGCGGCGGGGCGGCAACGTTGATTTTTCGTCCATATGGTCGGCGCGCGCGTGAGCGGCACAATGGGCCCGAAGTAATAAGGGACTGTTTATGTACTGACACACAGTAGCGCGGACGCGACGTACCAGGGAAATTTCGGGACCTCTACCCTCGGCTCTGTTTTTTTTCCACGCTACCGTTATTTATTAGGGGCTTAATTTCCCGTACTCTCTCACGAGTAGCGGTACAAGGCAATTTTGAAATTTATACAAGCCTTTATGAAGTAGGGGGATTAAGGGATTTGAATTAGTTAAGATCGCCAGGAAATTTCGTATGGCGAACGTGACCCGATCTGAAATTGCATATTGCGGTGGTTTTAAGGCTCACTTTTCTTTTTTTTTTTATCAAAGCATTCAGGAAGTAGAGTGGATATTTTAGATATTTATAAAACATGAGGTGGATTAAATTAATTCAGATATAATTTATATTAAAATTCATGCAATAAATCAAGTTTGTAGAATAAAATTTGTGTATAATTACTTTGACGTAAATTGTATCAACACATAATATTCGTTATTTTAATAAATTGTCTTAAATACTTTCTTCTGATATTACTTGCTTCTCCTGCTTCTAAACGAAAATCGACATAAATCGAATAGAATAGATATAAAAGCGGCTCGCATAAAAAAAGCACGAGGAAGCCCTTACGGTAACAATTTCAATAAAATAATAATAATTTTAATAAATGGATTTAAATATTTTCTGCTTATATTACCAGCTATTCAACGTTCTAAACAAAAATCAATATGTAGAAAAGAAAGCAGCCATAAAAAACACATCGAAACCCTTTCGGTCCCTACAACCCCAGCCCCCGAGATAAACCAATCCTCTCTAACATTATCCGCAATAAATTGTGCATAAGCATCCTCGAACAGTGTGCTCGAGAATCCCCATTGAGCGACTGTGTAGCCCTGAAGCGCGGCGCGAAAATCAATAATGAAATCGGCGCTCCGCAACCGGTAAATTCCGTCGCGCGATATGCAAATGGGACGCGTAAACAATCGGAGGCAGTGGGCAACTCGCGCGCCTGCATGCATAAAAAATCCATCGGGCTGCTCCCGATACTACTTTATGCGCGCCGCCGCCGCAAGTCAAGTGTGGCGGCAGACGCGGGCCGAACTTATTGGGGGATTGACGAGGGTTCGGATTGATGCTGATATTCGCTGTCCCCGAGGTGTTATGCAGATTTCGACAGGGGCTCTTTAGGGAAATCATTCCGACAGAAGGATAATAATTAAGAGTGACGCGAGGCGAATGATTAATGTAGCGACGATTTCCGATGCCGATTTACTGCGGACGCGGCGGTTGCGAGTTTTATTTATATGGATCGCGATCGAATATTTATTTCGTATCGTTTTTCTTTTTATTTACTAGCAGCCCGCGTAAAAAAAATTTAAGTTAGGATAAAGTTTAGCCAAAGTTCATGTTTGGCGGTTGTTGATATGAACATGAGCAATGAGACTTTACCGAACTTGCTTCTTATATAATTTATAGAAGTTTGTAGATGTGCGATATAAACGAATAAATTACCGCTGAAGTCATAGAAAATAATTCTTTACATTGATTTGTTTTTAACGTTCGCCATGTGAACGTATTTTAAATTTATGAAACACTTCATCTGAAGTTTGTATAAAGTATCGCATAATTATTTATTATTTAGTCTCATTGCCCATGTTCTTATCGACGACTGCCAAACATGAACTTTGGGTAAACTTTATCTTAACTTAAATTTTTTTTACGCGGGATAACAGAAAAATTGAAGAAGAAAAACTACAAATTATTTAGCTTGTAAAAGGACTTATCGAACGAAACGTCGATTCTTTGATGCGAGAATATACATTCCTGTGCGGGGCTGCGCACTCCATCGAACGGACGGCACAAAGAACGCTTAATGCAGCTCTCGTGAAACTGAAAAGGTTTCCGCGTGGTGGAACGCACCCCGAGCTAGGTGCTCGCTCACGTACAAGTGCGTTTTTTTTTTGTTGAGATCCTACGTGCTTCTTGCCTCCCCACTGATTCGGCTCTATACGTACGCGAAGAGGTACTAAGAAATACTCCCCGTGGATCGCTTCTTTCTCTAGGGATTGAGTTTTCTTTTCGTTGAAATCAACGCAAGAAGAGATTTTTTTTAAATTATTATTAAAAATTGGATCCAGAAAAAGAAAACAAGAAGGATAATGTTTCGTTTTTTTATAAAGAAATTTAATTTGTACGATTTATATTCGCATCATGGTTTAATTAAATCGCGTGCTACTTTACAAAATACTTTATTATTTGTAATAGAAAATGTATTCTGCTTATTCAATAAATGAAATAAAATGAAATTATAAGTAAGGATGAGAAAAGGATTTTTTCGTTCACGCACGACGGAGGCTCTTATTTCGATTTTGATGACGCGGACGGCGCAAAAATAATAGATAAAACAGAAATTTTTTCCCCCCCGGAAATAAAAGTTTCATAAAGATAAATCGAAAGATTTGACTGAAACCTGCGCGTTATGTGCACAAGTGCGAGTTGCTTTTTTCCTCGGTGAGCCTCCCCCTTCTCGAAAACTTCTTTTTCCAAGGGGTGCGCGCACTTCCCCCTGGGTGAGTCTGAAACCGCTGGCGCGTACAAATTTTTTTTTCATTATCGGCCGGGACCACCTATGTGCGAGCCTTTTTTCGATCGTTATCAGGAGCTAGACATTGCGCGAGAGAAATTACGCGCTGGCATATGTTTGCCGGGTACGCAAAGATCGAAGGGTGATTCGAGCCGCTTTTTATGCGTTTTTCTACTGGATATGTTCGACTTTTTTTTTTGTCAAGGTGAAATACGGATTTTTTTTATTGACGTGGAGCAAACGGTAGTTTCTTCCTGTTTCCTTTCGACATCAAATATTGATACGTTAATATCCGGTGTCGAATTACTGTATTCACTTTAATTACGATCAGATTAAAACGTAAGATAAAATCCTAATTTCTAAATAAGAATAAAATGGCGAGGAAAAAGTCGCAGATTAGGTTGTTGCATCTTAAAAATTTCTGAGTATCCTAGGACTGATATTCATACCCACATTTATCGGATTCTAAAGGAATTTATTTCACTTCAATGCTCTAAATAACACAAAGTAAAATTTTTGAAATTCGCTCCTATTTTGAAATGCGACTTTTCTTCATTAAGAAGGCAAGCTGAAGTGAAAGAAGCAGCGCATACCATGAGGTTAGCCTACCAATTTTCGTATGCAGCCATTAAGAACAAACAAGCGTAAAATTCGCATAAAAACGTCGTGTGACAAATTTCTCGAGTGGTCGCGGGAGAAAGGCCAAGAGAACGCAATTTCCCAGAATACGGGAAAAGTGTCGCTCGTCGCATAAATCGTCGCAATAAAAGCGGGCGCCGTCCACCACGGCGCTCGTCACAAAGGACACAATCAAAAACGCACTAATTTCACGACAGCTCAATTCCTCAGAGTTTCGGACAAAACTGGACGAATTCCCCTCGCGTGGCACGGAAGGAGCCTCGCGACACGTGCACACTAGAGTCCGGCTCTCGTCCTTTTCTCTCTTCTTTTTTTTTCTTCATTCTCCTCCGCTCTAAGGCTCCGTCTCCTTTTTCATTCACAAAAAAGGGACTTCTCCAGCACTCTTGTGCGAGAGCCAAGCGCTATTCAGCGGAGGACCGCTCTGCGAGGAAAGCGTGCATTTTTCTCGCTCGATAAAATCCTCGAGGAGGTTGCCGCTCGACGAATAATAATCGAATTTGTCGTCGGGGGTGAAAGGAGACTTTGGACGATTGTCCATGCTTTGTCGCAACGTGGCTTCCTGCTCAATTGCGCATGATCATTGCGTGATTTACTCGCCATGTTTCACCATTTTTTTTTAAATTTATTGCACCTTTTGCATTGTTGTGACTGAACGTCCAGATAACAATGCACTGCTCGTCTTTTTTATTTCAATTATCACTATTGGAATTATAAAAGATCGATGAAAACGCGTGTTTTTTATTTCGTTTTATTAACAAAAGGTCAACCGTCTTAAAAATTATAG
The DNA here is from genome assembly GCA_018906775.1 of Sycophila sp. Sp_5. NCBI lineage: Eukaryota > Metazoa > Arthropoda > Insecta > Hymenoptera > Eurytomidae > Sycophila > Sycophila sp. Sp_5. The sequence continues at coordinate 364,445 of JACCID010000019.1, read as the reverse complement.
CGCAAAATTATCTCGTTATCGGTATTATAGTTCAAGCATTATTTAAAAATGTTTGCTAAACGATCAAGTAGGTTAATAGTAATTCAATAAACAAAAGAATATTCATTTTTCTGAGCAAATTTTTCAAAGTATACTTTATAGTTCCGCTCAAAGGAGTTCAGTCCGTAAATTATTAAGAAAAATATATCAACGCGAAAGAATCAAAACGCGGCATTGTACTCAAAATATAATAAATGGACACAGCGATTAAATCAGCAGCAGAAGCCGATATCCTCGCAAAATCTGTATAACCGCCTTCCGCAAAGCTGGAAGAGCGGAGGAAGCAACAAATCATCGAAAAGTCCCGCGGCAGTCGAAAAGCCGAAAAAATATGGGACCTCGCGCACGAGCGCGCACGCGGCGCGGGGGGACAATCGGTTGAGCGTCGCCGTCTCCCGAAAGCGATCGTCCATCAAGAAAAGAATGAGGCGGTCCCGGCCGAAAAGTCTCCCCCACCCCCACCGGGGTCGGCACGCGTCTCCGTCCTCCGGGGCCCCATCGATCCTCCCGCTGTCCTCGGCTCCCTCGTGAAAGGCACCCCTGCGCCTTTCATTCTTCGTCGCGCGCAAGAAATCACCGAGGCATTCAGCCGCGGACTCGCGGAGTACACCCCCTCCGGGCGAGCCGTAGGCCCTTTCATCCCGCGCGAGGATATGGAGATTTATCTGGCGACTACCGAAGGACCGGGGGACATTGTTCCGATCGCGTCATGCCGATTGACGATCGGTAGGAGCACCGAGGAGGAGAAATTTATAAGACGGCGAGGTTAATTTTATTGCCGCTCGAGGAGCCGCTTTCCGAGGGATTCGTACGTTAACGGATTCCTGTGTCGGTGGTACTCAGGTGTGACCGACGTTGATTTGCGGGCGTTTCGCCTTGGCGATTTATTCTCGTACCATCGGGGATTCGGCTATTGTTAAGATGTAGTCTCGGACATTCGATGCACCTCTTTATTTGAAGAGACCCTTTTAGCAAATGTATCGACCAAGTACTTGAGAAGTTAAGTAATTCGATGTGTATGATTTAAATATTCGATTTTTTTCCTTGAAGCTTCCTAAAAGCATTCTTTATTTCCTGCACAAAGTGAAATGTTATAGTAAGTATTACTATATTTCGTAGGAATAATGGGACATACTCGACCAATGACGATTTTTACTACAAAATATTCTAAAAATTTCTATGAACATAGCAAAAATTGCTATTTATATAGTAAAAATGGCTATGTACATAGAAATTTTTAGTATGTTCTATAGTAAAAATCGTTATAGGTCGAGTATATCCCACTGTTCCTACGGAATATAGTAATTTTTACTATAACATTTTTCTCCGTGTATCGACAGTTGTTTAAAAACCGTGTGTATATTATTTAAGAAAAAAATGCAAGCAATAAATAATTCGCTCTGGACGATTTTCAATATATTTTTTTGAAATAATTAATATTATTATCCGACTTCTCAGAATTAAAAAAAAGTGACTTTATACGCTTAACTAATGACATAAAAAAATTTAATATTTCCTTTGCTACAGCAGTATAAAGAAAATAATTCAACGTGAATATGGAAGATCCGAAAAACCAATAGATAAAAGGCGAAGAAAAAGAAATTCCCGTAGGTAAGGTCAATAACTCCACGTTTGAAACGGACCATCGGCAGGGCTTAGAAAACCAATGTCATTTTTTCTAATCAATGGCCCCCATAAAAAGATTACGACTCGCAACTTTCCTTGCGACTACCCCAGAGCGACTGGTTCTTTTCGCTCATTACGGATCCCCTTTTGATCCTCTCTGATGCCGTGCGGCCTCCGTACTAGCCCCATACTCTTCCGTCATTCTCCTACGGTGGATCCAACGCGTCCACAATGGTCCCCGGCGTCGCTCCCATTCAGCCGCGATTCGACTCGATCGCGCGCCGTAAGAAGAGAGCCGACCGACTGGAACGTAATGCTCCCTCGTAAGGGAGCCTGCGCGGAGGGAGGGAGGCACAGGGGAAGGTCCCAAACGTACACGCGCGAGATGAAGTCGTGGAATTTTTACTCTCCTCCGCGCTGACTCGCCTACTTTCTGCGTTTTACTTCGGATCCGAGAATAATGCACGCGACGAGTCGACGTCTGTTTTGCTTCTCATTGTGCGCGCAGAGGATGGGAGGAGGGGTTGCTTATTAAGGGATGCATGTGCAGTGAGGTGAGCCAATTTTTTTTATTGCCGAGCGGCTTGATTGCGAGCACGTCGAGTTAGGAGGGTTATTAATGAAGTAAGCCCCTGGATGAGTGATGATGGATTTCGGGAGATGAGATTTTCGGATGCGCGCCCGCGAGGTGCGCCGATTTAGCCGTGAAATTCGAGCGGGAGCGCTGAAACTCACGCCGATTGGGCGGTGTTACCCCTTTTCTTTTTGTTCGAGTCATCCCTGTTGATGCCGAAAGCCAGAGTACATAAATGTTAGTGATCGAACGTAACGAATTCTACTTTTTCTATACCTGTCGCGAAAAAGTAAAATGGAAAAAATGGATCAGCCCTTATTTATATAAGCGATAGGTATATGTATTTATCACATTTCATAGTAAATTTTCTTCTAGGTCTTGTACTAACAATAACAGTACCAACAATTTGTGAAATAAACATTTTTTTAATTCTTTAAAATTCGGACGCTTCAAAGGAGACTTACAGACGACTGCTCTTATTTCTGTGATTCGCCTGGTGAAGAGAAAATCATTTATCTTGGCATTAGTCACGCGAGAACGCGCGGAAATCGTCGAGTACCTGGGGCGTATTTCCTAGAAGTGACAGCGGCGTCGCCAAATTACACTTCCCCCAGTACCAAAGACCAAACGCTCTTGGCATGATTACGCATAAAATTCTACGGGAGACCCTTGAATTTTCATATTTTTACTTCATTGTGTCGCTTGAATTTCACTCGTCACTTCGCGTCGCCTTAGCACAATAAATTATTGTTTTTTTTTCGAATGATAAATGCAAGAATACTTTATTTTCGGGAAAAAATTTTGCCCCGTCATAGCTTACTTTTGGAACTAGTAAAATTTTCTTCAAAGGATCTCTTGCGTAATTCTTTAGTCTATGTATAATTCTTAAAATAATATATAATTTATCGCTCTCTTTTAAATTTTTATTTATTATTGTATCTTTCAACATCATTATACTCTGTACATTGCGATTTTGCAATTTTTTAAGACCGCTTAAGTCGTTAATAATAGAAAAATATTAAAAAATAAATTGTTCGTACATCTTTAAGAGTAGTCTTCACTCTCCAAAAAAAATAACAAAAAAAATGAGAATCTGGTTGTTACATTGCCAGGAAAGAGACTTTTTCCGCCTTGCCAACAGATCATTAAATTTCCAAGTAACACCGCAGCGCGTACAAAGTGCGAGCAATTCCGCACGCGTTAAAACATAAAGTATCGGGCTATTGTCTTGGCACTTTGACGTGCACCGCGAAAAGCGAGTGTGCCGGCGATACTTAATGAAGCGGCGAGTCGCACGCGCCGGCCTCGTAAACCATAGCGAGCCGGCCGCGTACTCGGGCGCCTCGTAATTGAAAAATTTCAATTTCTGAGTAGGCAACAACAGGTAATAACAGCCGCTTCGTCCCTCGGCCCTCGCTCCCGGGAAAGAGGATAAAAAAAAGAGCAGAGAAACAATAATAAAAAAAAAACAGAAAAGCAAGAAGGAGAAGCCCTCGGCAGCCCGAGATAAAGCCTCCCATCCGAAGAAAAAGGAAGAGAGGGAGGCAAACGGGGAGGAGGGAGGAGGAGAAGGCAGTAGCCCGGGCAACACCTTTCGCGGAGCCAAAACCAGGTGTTGTCTTCTATGCATAATGCGGGCTCGTTCCTTCGGCGCGGCGCATCCCGTATATACCCCTTTAGCCCCGAGACAAAGGCAATAAAGGGACGCGCGCCGGTCAAGTAGTCCGAGGCTCGATTCGACGCGCCGAGCGAGAAGGAGGGAGCGAGAGAAGGAGAGAGAGAGCGGCGATGATGCGCACTTGTTGATTTGCATCGCGCGCGCCCAAGCCACTTTCGGCGGCTGCGGTCGCCTCGCGTTTAGACCCGCCAGACGTATCAATTATATCGCTAAGCAGGATTTTTTTTCAGTCTCTCCTTCTCTATCCCTCTATCCCTCTATCTCTCGAGAAAGAGCCCAGAGATAGCAAATGCCGATCTTTCTGGAAGGGTATCAAGCTCCGGAGATCTTATTATAGGCACTTAAGGGGGTATACTGCCTTTGAAAGAAAGAAATGAAAAATAAACGTTCAAAATGCAGCAAATTGTTTTAATTAAACAACATTTTTCGATAACATTTAGTAGATATATTTGACTGGATTTTGAAAGTTTTAGGACCTTATTATAGGTACTTAAGGGGTATACATTGTCTATAAAAGAAAGAAATGAAAAATAAACGCTTAAAATGCATCAAATTGTTTTAATTAAACAAATTTTTTCGATAATATTTAATAGATATATTTGACTGGATTTTGAGAGATCTAGGGCCTGCAAAATACCTATACTTACAGCAGGGAGCCTACTAAATCTCTTCCCGCAGAATTACGGCAACCAGTAATTTATATTTAAATGTAGAGAAAAAAAATGTCATCCGTATCTCAAAATTTATGAATCAATCTATTGAAATAAATTATAAATGTAAATTTATTTACATTTTATTTTTATTTCAAAAAATACTATGAAAAGGCAGTAGACCTCTTTAAAAAACTGTTAGATATACTTACGAATATAACAGCATCCACTTTTGTACAATTCAAACACTTTTTGATATATTTTCAAAATTTATTGTCATTTTTTTTCTTAAAAAGCAATACGTACCCCCTTAAACACTTTTTTTTTATAAATTAGAATTTATACCGCTCATTATTTGAGAGGAAGAAGAAGCAAAAGAATTCCTAACGAATAAAAAAAGTGAAACTGCGAGATCCAGTCAGTAAGAAACAAACAAAATAGCATCGCGGACTACCCCCCAATTAATAATTTCTCAAGTGCCCTAAATCGACAAGAACAACGCCCAATAAAAAAAATAAGGGGTGGGTGGCACCAAAAGCGACCGTTTCATTATCTTCGCGGTGGATATAACCATAAAGACATAACTGAATTTAAATAATTCGAGCCGTCTGTGTGGAAGCACCCCATACGTATGCGCAAGTCCATGGCCAGGCCTCCCCGAAATCATAACAAAAGGCAAAATCCGCACTTCATAATCGTAAAGGCGCGCGGAGCCGCGGAGGAGATGGGCGCGCTAACGAGTGTGCCGGGAGATAAAAGCCCGTCGCGATAAAGGCCCCGGCGAAAAACCAATAAAAAAGGAAAGGTGCGCGCCGGAGATAGGGGAGAGAGACGGCGATAGCCGATAGATAGAGCGCGGAGATACCGGCGATGCGTATACGCGTGTACCCCAGAGGCGGGTAGAGAAGGAGAGCGGACAGGTGCATCGCACCGCCAATTATATTTCGGGCGGAGGGAGCTGCGAGGAGGAGGGTGGAGGGGGCCGAAAAAAGCGAGCTCGAAAAACAGAGGAAAAAGGCGAGCAGCGCGCGCTGGACACGCGTCCCGAGAGGGACGGAGAGAGTCGGCGCGTAATAGGGCAGGTGAAGTGATTGGAAGGAGGGCAAGGGGACTGGAAAAAGGTGCGCGAATTCGCCGGCGGTTTAGCCGCCTTCGACTTTCTCTTTCTCTCTCTTTCCCTCTTTATCTCCCTCGCGCTTTGTTGCTTAGTGTGAGGCCACGAGGCAGGGACGAGATTAAGCGCGAGATGAGGCGAGATTTTTGTTTAGGGTCCGCTTGCGGCTGAATTGTCCTTGCGATTTTTCTCTAAATTAGGCAACGCGGTCCAATTATTTTACGCTGATTGTTGATTCGCGCGGTTTCTCTTAATCAAGCGCGCGTCGCAAATTACTTTCTCGGTATTACCGGAGTTTTCTTCTTTTTTTGCCAAAGATACGTTTGAAGCTCGCTCGCGATCGATAATTTCGAAATGGAATTTTTGTGTTAAGGGATTTTATAAACTGTTATAAGATTTTTATGGGCGAGATAAGGCGGTCTTCCAGGTTTATATAATGTCTCTTTTAGTAAAGCTAAAATATTTAGACGTCTGTTTAAGTATACACTTTACCGCATTTTTTTTCCAAATATATTTTAATTTAATAATTCTTATCAAGGAGTCATTAAAAACCTGCAAAATATACATTTTATAATTTTAAATAAAATTGAGTAAGAAGAGAAATATTACTTTATTTAATGTGAATTGACGATACTTAATGCAAGAATAAGTCTCTTCCATTTATACGAAAAAAAAATATTTACTCAATTTAATTACGTAATTTTTAAACTTCCATTGATACAAATAAGCGAAGGAAAAAATGTTAATCTTAAAAAAGTCAGTTAAATAATTATTGTTAATTTACAAAATCAATTAAATGAAAATACTTATGTTTGACTAATTATAGTGAATTGACTGACGTAATAACACAATAAAATCATCCAAATAAATATAATAAGAAGGTTTAAAAAAAAGCTAAAAAAGAAAGAAAAGACCCGAACCCGTACACGTATATAATTTCGAATTAATTCCCGCCTTCGAAAAGGTAATCCAAATTTACATGTCACCGCATCCTCGACACGGCAATTAAAAATCGTCGTTGGATCCAACACGCGAATCCTCTGAAAAGCCCACCTCGAGGGTATAAACGAGAATATCGCGCGTCACGGCGGCGTTTATTATCGAAAAGCCGGCGTAAACATCTCCTCGGGCCGACGCCGCGAAAAGCCGTCGGCGCAAGGTGCGCGCCGTTTTCGAAAAACCAAAGGTGCGCCGCTGAGGACAGAAATTAAACAGTCGAGGAAATATAAGCGGCGGCAGGTGCTCCGAGGCGCGCGCGCTCATTATAATTCATCCCCCTTTTCTCTCGATACACGGGCGCTCGCTTCAATTTGTTGCGGCACGCGCCGCCGTCACTTCTTGCTCGCGAGCGACGAGGGCGCGCGACGAGGTCGCCGAATCTCCGGTGCGCCGGGGGTTGGCCCGGGCGCGCGATCGATCGCGCCAATTTCTGCCCGACGCGTAGCAATATGAGGAGAGGATTTTATGGGCTTTACTTATGATCGCGCGAGATTAAGGCGATTTGGGAACAGGTTGTCCCGGGCGCATTCTATTACGCGGATGAGCTTTTTACGGGTTATCGGCTCCTTCGGCGCGATGCGCTCGGGCTTCCCCTAATTATACGTTGCTTTTAGGAGTTTTACAATTAATTTCGCGTGATTACGATCGACGTGCAAGTGCCGGGAATCGGGTATCGTGAAAAATTGAATTCCTGAGTTATGCTTTTGGATTTGTAGTTAAAAAAATTGCCTGTCCGTCGAAATCTCGAAAATGGATCGATGAAACTTCTTAAGGTGTGCACTTTGGCTTTTAAATTGAATAATAAAAGTTTTTTTTCGCGCTGTGAATATTTAACTAAAGTGTAAGTGTTGCTTCGTTGAAAGTTGATTATTATTTAGCGATGATATTGAATTTTTTTTCAACATTCTTACAGACACAATGAATGGCATTTGGAACTCTTTTCCGAATAGACTTCAATTTTCTGAAATTTATTGAACTAGAAAATAAAAATTACTTAAGTAATTGTTAGTGTGGTAAATGGATTTATTTCTACGTAGACTTCCTATTAGTAGGTTTAAAAAAAAGTTTATTAAAAATGAATAATTAAGTTTCATCTGCTAATTCGATAAGTTTTACTGTATGTAATGAAAAAAATGATATTTGTTAGTAACTATTTACTTCAAAAGTACTATTTGAATCAACTAAATATCTCTTTGAAAGTAAATGAATTTATTTATTGCTAACCGAATTATGAGTATAGTTTCAAAAAAATTATTACTTGAATCAAAGAAATCCTATTGAACTAAATATTTACTTGAAATTACTAAATTGATTTATTAGTGTCACATACTATTTAAAGTTGAATTAATGAAAAACTACCGAATTTTCACTGAACATTAGTGGAAAGAGCTTCACGATTTATCTTCTACTAATTCTAGTAAATTACACTAATTCAATTTTACACTGAGAGAAAAATTTGTTAATTTTAAGCAATCATTTATTTCAATAGTACTTAATAAATATTTTATTGAGTCTAAAAATTATTTTTTTATAACTTTAGAAACAAATAAATTCATTTAGTTTTAATGAAATCACTACTTGATTTAAAGAAATATTTAATAAATACTATTGAAGTAAATCATTTCCTTAAAATTAGCAAATTGTTTTCAGTGTAGAAGGAACTATAATAATTTTTGCTCAAAATCCATCGGTAAAACGGATCGTCAAGTTAACGCCAGAGCACTTGACGTTAACCCTGAACCCCTTCAACCGTCTCTCGAGACGACAACATCGCGACGAAGAAAAAAAAAGAAAAAAGCAAGAAGGCGCAGGGAAAGACGAGCCCACATATACGCATCGAGCGCCCTGAGGATCAGCGTCCCCCGCGCCTCGTACATAGTCGGAGAAACTTATGCCCAGGACCCGCAGATGCACGCCCGGGTCTCGCCTCGGAACAAAGGCGAGTGCAGGCGTTGAGGCACGCGTCGACGTTTAACGTAATACCGCGAGGCCGAGGGGCCGGAGGAGGGTGGCACGCGCGCGACTTGACGCCGGAGAAATGCGGTAACTCATTAAGGCCACTATCGAGCGCGGCATCGGACAGGTGCTTCGGCCGATCGGCCTCCTCTCTCCTCTCCCCTCGTCGCCTCCGCCTCTCGCCCCGTAGATCGTCGCCTAGTTAGGGAGGAGGCTTCAACGAAGGAGTAGACGCCCGTGGACAGAGACATTTTCTCCGGGGTGTAATTACGGCAGCGCCGAGGGATCTTCTAGGAAGCTCCGGCGATGGCAAAATTAGCGGGGCAATGTCGATCGGCGGGGGAGGTGATTGATCGCGCTGCCGTATTTTACGTTGCAGCGGCTAATAAATTTAATGACGTGTAAAATTACGCTCGTTTGAAGAAACTTGCAGCGATGGGGTGATTAAGCCCCCCCTTTTTTATGTAGAATTGTGATAATAAGAAACGTTCGATTCCTCGGTATGGCATTTTAAATGAAATGCATTTTTAAGCACCTGCTGCAGTCGCGCTCGTACGAAGGTTATGACTTGCGCCGGTCGGAACAAACACGCGCGTATAAGTAGCTGAACTTTAGACTTTGTTTCTTAGCTTCCGAACAAACAAGCGACCGATTTTTCCAGCTTTTATGAGCGGCGAGTGCGGTAATTTCGGCGTTTACCGCCTTATTTTCCAGAGTGCACTCGGGTAAATATGGGGCAAATTCCTGAAATGTCATCGGGAGCCGTTAATTTTTTTTTAAGTGCGCAAGAAAGTCTTGTTTTTCTGCACAAAGGTGTTCTACATGCGTAATTAAGTCGATACACGTGTTTACGAGTCGAAGTGAAAGTGACGCAGCTGAATCAGTCGGTGACAAAAAAAGTAGAGACGCCTGTGCTCGGGCAACCCCGAGCAACAAAGTCGCTCGTACGGTCGTATTCTTCAGGTGTTTCCCTTTATTCTTCTAAATCGCTTTGTTGGGCTGCGCGTCCCTTATACTTTTTTATTCCTTTCACTTCGGTTCTTCCTCTGCTTCTTGTGCTCTAATTCTTTTCCTAACGACATTTACTTCGTATTGAATTAAATGAAATTTAACTATTACTTAACTTAAATAATTAATTCTTTGATAAAAATAATTATCTCCGTGTTATTTTGAAAGAGAATAAATAGATTTAAAATGTTTAAATTGAAATATTATTTAAACTAATCACACGCTCACAACACAGTCAATCAAATTAATAGTAATAGACATTTTTAGATAGGAAAAAAACTACGAATCACACTATCACATATACGGAGAAAAAAGTTCTAGTAAAAATTGCTGCACTGTTTTTTAACGCAGGGACAGCCTCATCCAATATAAAAAATGTTACTAGAATATAAATTTTGCTGCACTTACACTAAATTTGACTACACTTTTTTTATCTATCGATGCTCTCCCTACATTATAAAACAGTATTAATTTTTGCTAAAACCTTTTTTTCTGCGACAAGGTCCTCTGGAATTAAGAATAACTTCGCTTTTTAGGCGGCTCATCGTTCCTTAAATAGTAGCTTCTGCAGTCACAACAAACCTGACCTACAAAAGCAGCGGTAAATAAGCAGAAAACAAATGGACAAAACTGCACTTAAATGAATAATCAAGCAATTGCACATCCGAAGCGAAGGAGCGAGCAAAAAGCCTCGCATTTCGAAAGCGCTGGTCAACAACGGCCGGAAATTACCATAAGACGCGGACAACGCGCGGCCAATCTCGATCTCATTCAAAGAAACCCTGGGCCTTCGCCTCGTCGAAATTCACTGCACCTGATCCCATCGAGCAGAAGTCAGTTGCAGCAGCACCGGCAGCTCGGAGAAAGAGGGTATAAGGTGCACCTTCGCCTTTCTCTGCGCACGCGCCCTCCTCCTCCTCCTCCTCCTCCTCCGGGCGGCTTTTTGCTGGAGCGAAATAAAACTCGCCGCGGCGAGATTATTCGGCACGCGCCGTGTGTGCCCTCGGTTTTTGCGCTACGTGCGTACGTGCTCGGGGCGCCCAGTGGCCCCCTGGCACAAGGACCTACTTACTGCGCTCCGTTTTCGTTTCTCTCGCGCGGCGAGGAGCTTCGCCGCCCGCCTGCTTTCTTTATATACGCGCGTTCGCCGGGTCCGCGGGTTCACTCGCGTGAGCTCGATCGAGATACGCTCGCTCCGATTGATACTTTACGCCCAAAGGCCGGAGGTGGCTGCCCGGAGCACCAAGGGAGGAACAGAGAGACTCTGGCGCAGCTATACGGAGAGGATGATAGGTTTGGCGGCATTCGAATGTGGAGCTTGTTCGGAGAATTCAGTGCGAGGCGCTTTCGAGCGGAGAAATGCTTTATTTTTACTTTACAGTTGTGTATAAATTGATTATTTTATACATTATTTTGATTTATTTTTAGGTACCTAGAGTTTATTAAAAAAATTATTCTAATAGAGGGTTTAGTACACTAAGAGAACTGTTTTGGAAAAAATACTGTTTTTCTAATAAAAATTACTGTCTGATCAAGGAGTGAAACTACAGACTGCATTTAGTGAAAAAAAATTACTATTCTGTATTATAAATTTCACTAGAATTCTAGTAATATTTACTAGAATTGTAGTAAAATTTATAATATAGAATGGTATTTTTTTCACTAAATGCAGTCTGTGGTAATCTTTCCAAAACATTTCTCTCAGTATACATAATGTTGTTCAGAGAATTCAATAATGAAATTTCGATCAGAGAAATGCTTTATTTTTATTTAACCGTATTGTACAAATTACTTATTTTTAGGTATTTGCAGTTTAAAATTTTTTAAAAGACGATTATAATAGAATACTGAATAAATAATGGTTATCGAAGAATTTAACGTGTATTTGCACGAAACTTTGTCATTGCTTTTTATACAAAAAAAAAAAACGAACGTACTAAAATTACAAAAAAAAATAATAAACTTAACATTGACTACACATTTAAATCTACATCTAAAAAAATCATTAAAATTGTAGCTTAATTAATTATCGAGAATTTTTAGTTTGTTAAAAAAAACAGAAATTGAAATAACAGAAATAAAAAAAAAATCTCCAATAAATTTAATTTAATACATTAAAACCAGTATCACTTACAAATGATTGTTAAACTGACGTTTACGATGTGTGACTTTCGCTCGTTAAAAACGAAATGAAGAACAGCCTCTGAAAACCTTTAAATTTATCTGTTTTGACACATACAAATGACCGCGTTACAGCGTAATTCCTTATTTTCACAACTCCTCGGTCGGACATCCGACTCGTGAGTGTAAAAAAAAAAAATCGGAGAATCGGACCTCAAACGCGGCCACAATTTGTAGCTCGGAAGCACGATTTTTCTCGCGTTTCTGCCCTCGGGACTACGCCCCCCGGATGCTGGGGAATCTCGCCACCGCCCCGTCCGGCCGCATGCGCGACTTTTTTCTTCCTCCGCCGGAGATTTATTTTTAGCGATTCCGCGCGTGCTCTCGCGAGGACGTGGGCAGGGCCACTGGCCCTTCGACCACCTCCTCCCCCAGGCCCGCTCTTTTGTCGTCGCAGAATAGGGACGCGGGTAATTCGAGTTCATTTTCACTTCTTGCGGCACTTTTGCGCAAAATCGTGCTTCTCTCCATTTATTTTTGCTGCACTTTTTTATTCGACCGCAATGCGTTTACTCTGAGTGAGCGTAAGAGATGAAGGGCCCTTAAATATGCTGCTTTATTTCACAAACTTTTTAAGCGGCTTGTGACTTTTATTTCACTTTTCTTTAACGTAATATTATAGAATCTTTTTTATCGATATTTTTCATTATCTAATTTATCTATTAACAATATCGACTTGACGTCATAGTACCTCTTTTAATACCAAGCAATAGAATAATTTTTATTTGACGCTTAATTTATATCCAAAAATTCGAAACTTTCGTTCCCATTAGAAACAATATTTAGTGTATAATTAAATTTCTTTTTTATAATACTTTTGTACAAAAATTCGAAACCTTCGTTTCCTCTAGAAAAAATATTTAGTATATAATTAAATTTCTTTCTTGAAGTTTGTTCGAAAACAACTAAATAGCAAGTTCGAATTGCCGTATATCAACAAAACAAGTTTGCACAGTGATACTTTAGCAAATAAGGCGACTGCGCGAGCCACCGGGCGAAAGCCCAAAGCAACAGCTCCGGAAAGCGAACCTCATACTTAGCCCAAATACATTTAATCGCGAGTTGGAATTACATTTAATTCGTGACCTTCGGTTCGTTCCACTCATCCGAGAGCCGTTCCGTGGTCTCGAATTTCCTCGGAGGGGCACCGGAGGATGCACTCGGCCAGCGAAAATATTTTCCTAGGACGAAAGACAAACTGCGCCGCGGAAAGGCGGAGGCACTTTGTCGTGCGCGCCTGTTTTTCTTCTGGAGTCCCGGCGACGGCGACGACGCCGGGAGGAAGTCGCGTGCTTAGCGGGAGCGGAAAAAACGGAAAATTCTCACGCACCGGCTTTTTTTCCTCTCCCGCCTCGCGGCCGCGCTCATCCGTTATTATTCCAAGGCGATTGTCGATTTTTCGCCAGCGGGGGACGCTGCACTTGAATTCGGCCACGAAACGAGGGGATAAAAGACGGATTTCGACGACACTGCGGGCAAGTGTTTTCGTAGGATACGCGCGTTTTTTTTTTTCGTTTTACTGAGCATAATGCCATTATCTGCGAATTAATTTATTTTTTGTGGCGGTGCGCTTTCAGAGCTTCGACTGTTTTTCTTCTTTCTTTTTTTTTAATATAAATATAGATGTTTATTCAACGCTCGCTGTTCTTTTCTCTTAAGAAACTGCATTTCAGTTAGCAAAATCTAACTATTACTATTTTTTTAAGACAATCCAAAATTTGTCAATTATACAGGGTGTAATACTGTCTGTCTAATAGGGAATGCTAATTCTTTACCAAAAGTTCAACGTACTTCTCCTTCCTTTACTTCTATCAATTGAATTTTTTTCTTTATTACGTAACTTTAAGAATAAAATTGTATAAAAAGAAGGTACAGGACAGTCTTAACTGCTTACCCTTTGAAATTGTGAATTACCCTTCGAAACATTTTTCAAGAATTTTTTAAGGAAAAAATTGGAACGACACGGTATTCAAAGAATTTCCCGATTTATACATTGTACATGTCCGAACCCCTCCGCAATAAATCGAATTCGTCGCAAGCAATAATCGACTCCACCCAGTGCCCCCATAAAAGCACCAACTTGCCCCCTATAAAATAAAACGCTCCGGACGTTTCAATCAAAAAAAAAAAAAAAAAAAAGAAGAGCACCAGAACAGTGCAAGGGGGCATATACGCATAAAAAGGAAAGAATCCAACCTCGGCCCGGATACCGAGAAACGCACATTATAGCCAAAGCAAAAGCCCCAATAAAAGTCGCTCGCTCGACTTTTCCGAGTCGAAGATCCGGACAATGTCCGCGTCGAGAGAATTGAAGGCGCCCGCTGCCTTCGCTCTGGGGCGCGATTGCGGTCGCGCGTGTGGTCGATCGACGGCCCGCTGGCTTTTTCGCCGGAAGGTGGGCGCGAGGCCCCCGCGGGGCCCTTTCAGCCGCGGCCGGACGATGATGGAGTCGCGTGGATGCTCCGCTCTCCGTGGGGTGCCACACTGACTTTTCCTCGAGTGTCGCGCGCGATACATTCGCGCACGCGCCTCCCCCGTTTTCATTGTCACCTGAATGGAGCTGCCTGCGGGGATGCGGAGGCGCTGCCCGGCTTTTCCCTCATTGTGGCCGGCGCGAAAGTGCGCCATTTTTCAGACGGGGATGAATGCCTCGCAGGAGGAGAGTTTGCCCCTGGCGCAAGGACTCGGGGTGGGGCTACTTTTTGCGAGGGATGAGTGTTTTGCTTCGGGGTCGTAAAATGCGAGACAAGCATGTGGCCACTGGCTCCATGGTGATACGCACAAAAATGTCAATGAAAAATCATATTCATTTGGGAGAATTTCGGGCGACTGTCCCTCCCATAATTTGCTGTCTTTCTTTTTTTGTTAGAAGGGACACAGAATATTTAAATTTTCTTTGATATAAAAAATGGATGCTGCGGTTGGATCGCGTCATTCTTCTTATTCATGGTTTTATTTTATTTACGAGGTTTCGTTATACAATTTTATTTATTTAAATATGTACTCTCTAAATCTGAAAATGTAAAATTTCACATATTAAATGTGAAAAGTGACATTTTGAAAAGGTGAAAACACGTCCACTATGTGAGAATATTCACATGTGAAACATGTGAAACAAATTTGACTAATTGAATGCGTGAAATCAAATTGCACTAATTCAATATGTTAATATTGTCATATTAAAAGTAGCAAAGTGAATTTTCACACATTTATATAAGTTAAATTATTTTCACATAGCAAATATGTGAAAATTTCACGTTTTCAGATTTAGAGAGTAACGTTAAATTATACCTTGCATATTTCCCTTAGTAAAACGTATTTTCTTATCAACTAATCTACTACAGTACTACTAATTCTACAGTAAATAGATTAAAAAGAACTCGGAAAGCGCTATAGACTCGTTTAAAAAAATGTCAAAATCAAATCTATTGTCATCAAAGCAGCTGCATTTTTTATCGGCATAGAAAGACTGATAAAAAATAAATGACGAAGAAAAGACCACAGAGTGAATGAAACCATCCGAAATCTCGACTCTCCACTAATATTTAGTAAATCAACAAGGAATTATAAAAAAAAAGATGACTTCGAAAAGGCAAAAAGCCACAGAAATCCCGAAGGATATAAATACATAAACAACGGAAAAGTTAATCGCTACGAATGGTTCTTGCGTTTCTCGCTCGGCGGGGCGTCCGAATTCGACTGCTCAATGCGGTGTGCCCACTGCGCGTTTCTCTACTCTTCAGTTTGCGCGCGCCCCCGCCGGCCTCGTCTCATTCATGCCCATCGACTCCGACTTCGCGGTCCTTCCTTCCGCAGGAAAACGGCCCTCCATTCTGGCCTGTTGTCCCGCCGTGACTTTCGTCTCGTATCTCTTTTTTTTATTGTCGCGCCTTCCTGCGGTTTTCCAGTTCGAGCGAATCTCCCATTGTTGGGCCGAAGAAAGGGAGAGCGCGCGAGGCTTTTTTCTCGCCTCTCCAGAATGGATATTTTCGGTGGGGCCATTATACGCTGACCTCGGGATATACGCTTTTAATTGTCGCGAGGGCAGTGTGCTCCATTCTTTGGGATTTTCTTTGGCTTTCGTTTTTTTTTTCGAGGGAAGTCATTCGTTGCTCCTTCGATGCTCATTTCGGTGAGGTGACGGACACTTCGGGGGATTTGCGGAATTCCACTTTTACGGTGAATCTTGGCTCTTTCTTTTCTACGGATCGAGGTTTTTGAAGCCGATGGCACGAGTCTCGAGTGGATGACGCCGGGGCTAAGGAGACACGCGCCTTTTTCGATCAGTGACATAAATTTGGATTTTCAGGGGAAGGTCTCAAAGACTATATGAAAGAACAATGGTTTGACTATTCTTTTTTTTGCCAAGGTAGCAGTGACATAGTTCGAACTCATTCATTGCATTCTACTAGACCTGCGGACTTAGCATTTCCCTGAAACTGTAGAAGTTGCTTTTATCTACATAGAAATAAAAAAAAAGAAATTTCACACGTACCCTAAGAATTAATAATTTACCAGTTTCAAAAACAGTATTTCTTATAAATCTTTCAGTTTCAATTTTATTCCAACCTAATTACACGTAATCAATTAAGAAAGTACCGTACCACAATTTACAAGCGAAAATCTTATAACTGTAAGTGTAAAATCCCTGAGTCACGATGTTTACCCTACGAAGAATCAAACAAATTAGCTTAAAAAAGAAAGCAATCAAACTTTTTGCTCCCTTTCACATGCAAAGCGCACGTGCGCCGATTTTTCGATTTAACTGTGATTTTTCACGGCTCTGCTTACCGGGGTGTGAAGCGCTCGTAAAATCAGGAATCACGAGGGTAAACCGGCCACTCCGAAAAACAACAGGGAATTAGCCAGGTCGATTGGATTCTCCTCGTTTTAGCGGCGAAAATTTCCGCAGCGTCAGCGCGAGCCTTCGGCCCCTCGGCCGTGCAAACACTTTAAAAAGCCATCCATCAAGCGCCGCGAATTCCACGGGCCTGCAGGCTGCAGTGCATCTCGCGGTGCGCGCAAACGAAGGGAGAGGAAAAAAGCGGGGAGAGCCGGCGAAACCCGAGAGATTTTTATCGGCCATCGGCGGGCACGCGAGCGATCGCGCCGCGGGACGCTCCTCGCCTTTATCCCGGATTTCGATCCTTCTTATGCGGGATTTCCACGAAATTTTCCCGATCGGCCCGATATCTCGCGCGAGAATCATATCGTGATTTTCGGGGGTGAATAGGCGCGCTTGCGGCGCGCATTGTTTTCTTTTTTTCCAGCCAGATTCTCGAGAGTTTTGAATTATTGGCTCGATAATAATGAACGCGTAAATTGAAGGCTGAAATCTATTGTAAACGCAGTGCACGCCTTTTCGATGAAGTGCCACTTTTTTAAATCGCCTTCGATCTGTGTCTTTCTTTGTCACTTTGACACCCATAGTCATCGATACCTCAACACTTTAAAAAGACATTTCAATTTGAACACAAGAAGAACATTTTTTTAAAAATTCCGCGTATTTCTCTCCGTTCAATTTTTTCTACCCTATAGTCTTACATTCGTTTTCTCCGTTGTCAATACAATATCGATAATCATCTTAAAAAAAAGGACATTTCAATTTGTAAGCGGGAAACTTTTAAAAAAAAACTACGAACTTCTCGGTACCCATTTTTTTTCTACCACCGTAGGCACAGTAGTAAAAAGTATTTTGGGCTACGTGGCAGTAATGTCCCACATAAAGTGCCAGACTAGCAATAAAATTTTATTTGATTACCGGAGACCCTACCCCTTATGACTTAATTTCCATAATAAACCCACACGACGGAGTCCCAAAATCGTCCTGCAAAGTAACAGCCGAAATAAAATTTACGAACGATTCCTATCTAAGTGTCCCCCGTCATCCGAAACTTCGCGCGGCCCACCAAGAAAAAGCCAATACTCTGCCCCCCGAGCGAAGAAACAAAGGACTTTCCACCAGCGATGAAAGAGCGATAATGCCCGGATCACCATCTCAACCCTGCCACCAGGCGCTTCTTCGTATACCGCAGAGACAATTTTATTAGACACAGGCCTATATTTTTCAAAAAAAAAGAAAGAAAATACTCCACCCCAATGTGGTTGCGAGGTCGAAAAGCCGTGCGGGAAAAGCGCCACTGTGCGACGCATTCGACGGACCTCACAAACGGTGCAGGACTACGCGCGGGACAATCTCCCGGGAGAATCGCGAGGGAAGACAATGGGACCCGGGACCTTATCATCCATCGATCGCGCGGTTTCGTTTACGTCGCGGCGGCAGGCCTTTAGCGTTCTTCGGGGAAGAGAAGCGCGATATCTCGTTTGTAGACGCATTAGTCGCGCATCGCCTTGGCCCCTTGTACTCGAGCGCGAAATCACTTGTTTGAGCGTTTTATGGAACACTCCCCGGGAAAATTTTTTGGGTGGTTCATTTTTGTATGGATTTCCCCGTGAAATCGCATCTTTTTGCTCGTTTTTGTGTCGTTGACATTTCTTTCACTCGCTCCTTCTTTTTAAGTCGGAGATTGCCGACTTTTCTTTTTGAGGTCGATCGTTAACGCGCGTTTCATCTCAATTCTGTAATTCAACCGTGAAAAAGAAATGTAAAAAAAATTGAGTTGTTGTACATATATTTCACCGAAACATATAAATAAAAGAATATGATTTCCTTATTTTGTAAAAACTATTCCCAAGATCCGCATTCCCGAAGTAAACTCTTCTTCTGAATATTAAAATTCTGTTTAAAAAGAAATACGCTTGGAAGGCTTTGCGACTATACAATTTACACATCGAGGAGAAAAAAATTGCTTGTTGTGCCTCGTAAATGAAATAGAGCCTTGTTACTTCGAAACCGAAAATTGCATACAATCATCCCGAAAATACAAACAAAACCACCCCTAAGCGCATAACAATCGCACTTGGGCAAGGAAAAAAGAATCCAAGGAGATTAGTCTTCCCACACCGCCTACAGTCACTTCCTCAAGAAGTGGGCAGTGGTTTCGAAATTATCAATTGGACGGGGGAAGTGCGCCGACGGCGAATTTCGTACGAGTAGATGCATCGAGAGCGGCGAAAGGATCGTTGCTCGCTTTCTTCTCGCGAGAGCCGGTTCAACCATTAAGACACCCGGCGGCGCTTCCTTTTTTCACGCGGCTTTCGAAAAATTTCCTGGACGAGATCGACATTGCATCCAACGCGACCTTCCCTTCCACTCATTAAAAAGGAATTTTTTTTTGTTTTTTGATAAACGCTCTTGGTGATTTAGAGCGACAATTTTGTTGAGAAATTTTTTAAGTGGATCCTCCGTTCGTGCAAATGCTCTTGAGAAGTCTCAAAATTTCATTTTAAATTATAATTTTTTTTATAGAGTTGCAGTAGTTTCTCTTCAATAAATAAATTAATAAAAATTCAACATCTAGTTTCACACAGAATGAAATCACTGTAATCAATTATAAGTGAATATTGTTAAAATTAAATTTGTGACTGCCACATTTACAATAGATAAACTATAATTCATTTTTTTTCTTTCAATCTTTTGAACGATACCGTTTGAATTGAATTTCTTCAAAAGGTCTAACATCAAATAGTCCGTTTAACGATGCTGCCGAAAAATTAAGTATCATTTATGTTGTAGTAACTAAATTTTAGCTATAGACTATAAATTATGTTGAGGGATTAACGTTATGAATTAAACAAAAAAAATCTGCATGCGTGCGCAGCTGTTTGCGAAGGCGCGAGAATCAAAATGAAATTATACAAGCTCAGATTAAAAGTTTAATAGAATTTAGAGCAGATTTATGTCCACATAGCGTGACGTCACAGATTCTAAATATATTGGAAATATGTTACACAATCTTCCCACTGAATAGAAGATTTAATATATTACGCCTAAAAGCTCCTTAATTTTCCGTCAGGGGATGTAAAATAAAAACAAAACTAACATGCACCTTGCAGCATACAAGATAATTTATTGCAATCTGGACTCCCTCGAGTTAGCGTGTAGTATATACACTTTGCAAAATAAAGGACTTCGAAGAAGCCCAAATCCGACGTGCAGTCCCCCGGCGAATCGCAGTCGGTGCGCACAGGCCGACCGAAGCTGTCGTCAGAATGTAAATCACGCGACGGGAGCAGTAAAAGGGGCAGCTCTCGGTACTTGCGCTCGGTGCGTCGATTAGCCGGTGTCCCGAGCGTCGTCGCCTCCTCCTTCAAATACCTGCTGCGCGAAGAATCACGGGCGGGGCTGACATGGTCGTCCCGGCGATTTATCGGCGCGGTGCGGGGTGACGCTCCGCGAAATTACGACCTGGCCGTGCAGGTACACGGCTTATACCCGCTAATTCCGGCTCGGTGCGCGCGATCATTACCCTCTGGACGAGGCTTACGAGCGCCTA
This sequence comes from Sycophila sp. Sp_5, assembly GCA_018906775.1. Classification (NCBI taxonomy): domain Eukaryota; kingdom Metazoa; phylum Arthropoda; class Insecta; order Hymenoptera; family Eurytomidae; genus Sycophila; species Sycophila sp. Sp_5. The sequence continues at coordinate 344,224 of JACCID010000019.1, read as the reverse complement.
ATGCCCGGCACCTCGGACGGACGAATGATTAGAGGTCAGGTAAGGAGGCAGCGATCTTCGCTCCTCGGATTTTCCCGATTTCGCCGAGGATCGCATTTTCTTATTTCGCTCGAGGATTTTTTTTTAATCAACAGCTGATATTCATCGCTTGTAAATTTTTGTACTTTTAAATCCCAGCGCTACTCCGGATTTAAAAGTTCGGAGATCAAAGTTTGATGTTTAGCTTAGGATTATTTTATTGTTTCACAGTCATTGTATACTCAAATGAAATTATGTGATGTATTAAAGACTTACGTAAAAAATGTTTTATAAACTAAAGCAGTGCAATGATAAAACAATTCTCGACATTATTTAAAAAGACTATAAATAGTAAAAAAAAAAAGTAATTTTTTTTAATGAAGAGATGATTCTCGTCGCTTGCGAGCGCTACTTCGGATTTAAAAGTTGGGAGATAAAATTTTGATGTTTAGCTTAGGATTATTTTATTGTTTCACAGTCATTGTATACTCAAATGAAATTATGATGTAAAAACTTACGTAAAAAAAGGTTTTATAAACTAAAGCAGTGCAATGATAAAAAATGTTCTCGACGTTATTTAAAAAGACTTTAAAGTATTAAAAAGCAAACTGTTTTTTTTTAATTACTGTATTTTTCTTAAAGCAATGCTAAAGTGATAAGTGTTGATTAAAATTGGGCAATTCGATTGGATGAGGATTTGAAGGAAATCAAGAGACGTAATTATGATTCATAATATAACTTCTTATTTAATATAGTAACGATTGATCTTTTGATCGATATAAAAGAATATATACATTATACATTACAGCCATAAAATAAGTTCATCGCAATAGTATCCGGTGGAGAGTCGCATCTCACCACCGACGAGCGCATAATAAGGCACTAGCAGTACAAACGCATCGATAGAACTCCTCCCACCCTTTTTTCCCTCCGAAAAGTATAAAAAATATTATAATAAAAAAAATTATAAAAAAAATTACTTTAAATCGGGTGCGCACCCTGCGAAAGACTTTCGGCATCTCGCTCTTTCCCTCCCGTTTACCATACCACCTTTTTTTTCCTTAACCATTACCATACAATGCGATGAAGATACAACCGGGCGCATCTCGTTACATGAGAATTACATCTTTATAATGTACATGGTATCGCGCGCTCGGGGAACGTAAAATTCGCCTCCCCGGCGCGCGCGCATAAATACTGCAATATTTACAAGGTCGATGATGATGGGCTAGGGCCTGGATTCTTAAACAGAAGGCAAGGCCGTTCGCTCCGCAATTGACTAGATCGCGCGTGTTGACACATCGGAGGTCCGCTTCTCTTTCTTCTCTTCTTTCTTCGTTTAAATAAAATCGATATTTATATGTACAGGCGAGTCGTTTCCTCCGTCCGGTCTTTGCATTTCTGTAACAAAAAGAAGAGAGTAACCATGAGTACGGCTGTGCTGAGCTGCAGGTATACATGTATATGTGTGCCTTGAGCCAATAAAGGCCAAAGGTCGCTTATTAAGCCGCGTGTGTTGTATTCGCCCCGGGAAGGACGAGGGGACGCGATCGGCAGGTATATATATACGCCCGCCCCGGAAAAGTGCATTTCAGGTAAGTAAGCGCACGTACCAAGTACCGTTTAAATCGTGGCAGGGTCGAGTTTTGAAAAATCAAGTACTCCAGAGAAATTCGCATGATTAATTTGAATTACAGGTCGAGGAGGTCGAAAAAAAGGGGAGGCGTCGTCGGAACATCTATGGAAATAAATATTCAAGAGGATGAAAGGAGCGCGCTGGGGATGATTTCAGGTAAAGGAGAGGCCGGGCTTTTCACCGCCGCTGCCTGGAGGTGGTACCGGTTCTTCTCCGACCCGACAAAGGCGCTTTCGTGCAAATGCATCGATGGTAGATAGTGACGCCTCGTTTCGTTAAAGAAAAGTGCCGATTAATTTACAATGTTTCCGCGATTACTTTTTTTTATTTATTTACTCGATAGAAAGAAAATCCAAAATGGAGTGGAAAAAATATGCGGAAGATAGATCGATCAATCGATCGAAGTTAAGCATATAGGAGCATCGGAACAAAAAAAGTGTCAAAAAATAGCCCCGAAAAAAAAAGAGAGCTAGGAAAAAAAGGAAGAGAAGAAACGCGAGAGACTTGATAGATGGCCGAGGACGAGAGCACAAAAACTCGGAGCGTCGGGGCGCGAATAAAAGTCCCCGGGCCCTCCGGAATCGAGAAATCCCCGTGTAACGAAGCGAGGAAGCCGGTCTTTCGGCTAACGAAAGTAAGAGAGAGAGGGACGAGCGTTTGGAAAATGCGCGACGGAGGGGAGGCGGCGCAGAGGGAGGAAAAAAGGGAGCCCGGTCCCTTTCACGAGGGAGGAAGGAGGACGTGAAAGAAATCTCGCGGACAATGGCTTCTCGGATTCTCCGCGCCGGATCCGCTGAATGGGGAGGCCTCGATTCAATGGGTCCCCGCGTGCGCGCGCGCCGAGCGACTACTCGCTTTGCGAGGGGTCGCGGGGACCCATTGTCGGGCAAGGTCGGCCCGAGTTCGCTTCCAAAGCTCGGCGCTGCGCTTTGTCGACGCGCACACCACCGCCGATCGTTAATGAATTTCACGGGCTCCCGGGGCTTTTAACCCAACGTCGCCAAGCGAACCTGACATTGGCATTGCCGAGTTCGCGCAATTTTTATGTCGCGATCTTAATCTGGCTGTAAGCTGATCTGACGTTTGCGCCGTTAAGGTGAGACGGAGATACGCTTGATCGTTTCGACTGCGACTCTCATGACGTCGGTCCCTTTTTTTCTGCTTGCGTAAATATCCCGATGTTATCGCGATTATTTCTACACGGCGCAAATTTCAAATCAACTTTTATGCGCGAAACAATTAAATATTTCTTCTCGTATCCAAAAAGAAGAAACGCGTAGTTTGCAATTGATTGCAAAAATACAAAAAATACATATGTATATAATAAAAAACAAATGGAAAAAAGATACCAACCTCATTGACCCTGTTGCCAGAGCGAGATGTAGTCCAGGAGTTCCTCGTCCTCGGGACTCATGGGCTCGTAGTTATCGTAACCATCGACGTGCGACGTGTAAATGGGTGCGGAAAAGTTGCCGTAGCCCTGGCTGCCACCGGTGGACGACGCCTCGGAGACGAAGCTGGGGGTGGGCGAGCTGGACGCTTCGGAGCAGGGCGCGGGGGTGTACGCCGGGCTGCTCTGCTGCGGGTGAACGACGGTCTGCAGCTGCTGGTACTGCAGCTGCTGGTGATGGTGGTGATGGTGGTGGTGATGGTGGCTCACGAGGTCCTGGACGTCGTCGTCGCTGCTCTCGGACTTGAGCTCGAACTTGATCTCCGGATGCTGGTGGTGACGCTGGTGATGGTGCAGCTCCATGATCGGCGAGCCGAGGCTCTGGCTGGAGTGCGAGGGGGTGGCCGGCGGCGGGGATCCGGAGCTGCTGGCGCAGGAGGATCCACCGGCCTCCGAACCGTCGTGCTCCTCCAGAAGATCCTGAAGATTCCTGATGTACTCCACGGCCATCCTGAGCGTCTCGACCTTGGACAGCTTCTTGCTACCGGCGCGGGCGCCTCCGTGTGTGCCGGCGGTGTTGCTGCCGAGGGCCTGGGCGAGGCTCTGGGGGATGTGCTGTCGCAAGGTGGCGAAGCCGTTGTTCACCTGTTTGACACGATTGCGTTCGCGGGCGTTGCGCCTGGCCACAGAGGCTGGCTGCTGGGTACCCGCACTGTACTGCGGCGTCGTCTGCGCGTACATCTTGCGCTTCTGCTGGGCTTGCGAGGCCTGCTGCTGCTGCTTGGCCTCCGCGTTGTTGTTGTTCGTCGCGGTGACGATGACGTTGCCGCGGTGAGCGGCTACGTGGAACTGCTGCTGCTGGGACTGCATGCTGAGCATCATGCCGAATCCGTGGCTGCTCTCCTCGAGGCCCACCAGGGTCATGACACAGCGAGCGCCGGCGTCCTGTCGCGCACAAGCACCTCTATACTGCTACACGTGCGCGTCGCACGGCTCGACTCGTCAGGCGACGTCTACTCCGAGCGGGACTCTGAGATGAGAATTCCGAGAGGAGGAGAAGAAGAAGAGAGAGTGAGCGAGGCGAGGCGAAGGAGAGGATGAAACTGAACGAACGTGCGCGCTCGGTGGTAGCGGCTCCCGAAATACCTCGGTTAAGAGGGCTCGGGGCCTTATATAGGGCGGCCGGGCACGCGCCTCGGCTCCCCACCACCGCGCCTCGGCGGCACGCTCTCGGGGGCCCTAAAGCGCCCAGCTCGTCTGCCGGCCGCGAGAGAGAGAGACACCCGACACCGGTCCAACCCCCCGGCCCCCCTCCCTCCGCTCGGGCAACTCCGGAGCTCTCGAGGAGCTTCTGCTCCGGAGCCGATGCATGGGCCTCCCCCCTCCCCGGGGCCTTCCCGTTGCTCCGCAGGCTCAACAAGTGTGGGTGCGTGCGTGTGCGGGATCAACAAGTAGACGATGCCGATTACCGAGCTGGATGCGCGTGTGCATATGCTCGCGTAAAAATGTGTATATACGCGCGTCGGGAGAGATGCTCATCGGCGGTCGATTCGCGCGGCACGCGACCGTCATCCCTTCCCTGGCGGCGCGCGCGCCTGACTTTCGCCTCCGCGGAATGCGCCAAGATCAAGTGCGCGCACACCGCGCGAGGAAATTGAGAGTGCGAGACGCGAGTGCGCGCTCAGCGAGCTCCAATTTGAAAGTTAAATGCAGGCGGGAGACTTTTCTTGCCGAGGGAGATAAGCTCTTCATTCGACGGTGGGACCTGTGGTCGCTCGGCCAACCTGTTGTTTCATTAGTGGACTGATAAGGGACGGGGTGGCGGCGTAGGTATGCTTATTTTTTAGAGCGCCGGGTTTTGAGCATTTTGGCGGATGCACACTTGGGACTGAAGGGACCGCTGAAATCTCTGGGGAGCGGACATCGATACTTGTACGCTTATCTGCGTGATTAGTCCTGAGTTGCGTTATCATTTGCTCATTTTTTATACAAATTTTGCTGAACACTGACCCCCGTGTTCTGCGATACACGCAACTATTATCTAATCAATGGATGAGAAAAATTACCATTTCATTAAGAAAAATGACCAGCTACCATAAATTGACTACATTCAGTTTCGCAACATAGAACAGAATAAAATACTTTTTTATTCATGAGGAGCAGATTTAAATGAATATTTGATTACTCTTATCAAGGTATATCAGTCGTTTCTTCTTGTATTAAAAATAGATTTAGCTTCAAAGTAGAAATATTTCTAAAAGCCTCTTTTTCTCCAAGTTGGGTAAATCTTTGCTAATTCCACGTTGCATTCTTTTCATCATCAAAGGTCAGTCGAGAAATTTTTTCGCAGTCCCTCTATGCAGCAACTAATTTAAAATAATTTCACTCGAAATAATCATCAGCAGACACAATTATCCGTCAGACGCCGGCAAAAACCGACGAGTTTGCACCCTAATTAAGAAAAAATGTTGTATCTCCGCGCGCATTTCAACGTGAATTCCGAATCGAGCTGTCCAAATTAGCTAGCCAATCTACGGACAAGGGGACAAAAATAACGCACATGCCCCGCGAAAAACCTAATCTCGCGTGGGTTCGCGAAAAAAAGCCCGTGTCCGAGAGGCCGCATCGAATTGAGAAGCACTGCATCCCCGCGCGCGGCCGAAATTCGAACAGTTACCGTGGCGGCGGCAGCGGGCAAAAAAGTGGTGGGGAGGGGACTGGTCCAGCGTGGTCGCGCGGCCCGGAGGGGGAGAAGTAGCGCGCGCCCGGGAGCAGGCCCCAAAAAAGCGGAGGGGAGAGGGGGGACAGGCGAGCGCGAGTCGAGCGTGCGCGCGGCACGTCCGAGAGGGTGAGGCCCCGCTGAAAAAAGATAATGCGCGGTGGTAGAGAAAGAGATAAGTCCCCGAGAGGGCAAGATAAGGCGTAGAATTTACGGCCGTTTTTAACGTATTTTTTTTAACGATTCTGCGCTCTTCTAGCTCTTTCTTCCTGGCGATTCTTAACTTTCATGCGTTACCCTTTCATCGATAGAGCGATAAGCCGAGTTAAGGGCCTCCCCCGTATTAGCATCAAAAAGGGGGCCTAGCGCACTTAAATTCGGACGTTATCGCGCGCTTTTCGAGGTTTACTTCAGCGTCTAGCCGTAAGCGCGGGAGAAGTTACGAGGCGCGCTTGAAGAGGGAACTCGCGCGCGAGATCAGAGTAAGACAGAGGGGCATGAAAGGCCCAAAAGGGAGAGGGGGGAGAAGAAAGAAGCTCGAGCGAATACATTATACGAAGAGAGGAAAAAAGGGGGGTCGGGGGGAGAAGAGGGTTGGGGTAGTGGGGGGAGCAACGAGAAAAAAGAGCAGACGCGCGCGCGAGCGCGGGTCCGGCCCCCACTACGGGCCCAGAGTGGCGCGCGCCGCGCATCCCCACCCTGGGCCGACGCGTGTGTGTTTCGTGAGACGCGCGAGCACGCGTGTGTGGACGGGGGAGAGGGTTCGTGGCGCACAGGTCTCAGCAACTGCGCGCGCGAGATGAGGAGCTTCAGAGTATGAATATATGTATGCGCTGCCGCCGCGGCTACTCTCTTTATTTTCGATTTGAGTTCTTTATGTTCCATCCTTTTTTTCTCTTTTCGCTCGCGAGACAGGCGTTAATGCGAACTTTTATAGAAATATAACTTTTTTTTTTGAAAATCGCGCCTTTTTGGAACTGACTGATTAACTACTGGTACTTTATTGTTTTAGTTGTTTATTGATATACATCGAAAGAGGACTAATATGAATTACAGGATTTGTCTTGATAAAGGAAATAGTTTCACAATTGTTTATTTACAATTTGTGTCATTTAGCCGTTAAAAGAATTTTGTTATAACGAATGCACAAACGTAGTTTATGATAAATTTTCAGTTATCTGTATCTGTATCAAACGTTATATTTTTGTAATCTATCTGCGATCCCCCAAGGCAACGGCAGTCAAGGTACGTATACAAATGACTCGATCAATCAACCTGTCCCACCCTCGTTATTTTAAAGATGTTATTGTTAAATATAAGTTCAATTTTCGCGTACAACGTAATACTCTCAGCTTAAAGATCAGTCAAATTTTGAAGAATTGTAATTCGTTTGCCCGATATACAACTTATTACATTTCGGTCTTTTTGATGCATAACTAACAGCAATGGTTCATCAATAATGTTTATAAGAATTCTATTGCATTTTTGAATGAATCAAATTTCTATTCACATTAATTGATTTAGAAAAAAATATGTAGGTAGATGTCCGCTGCAATCCGCTCATAATATCGTGTATAATTATAATCATAATCAAATGGTAAAGCTCCAGTAGGCTTATTGAAATGCTAACACTGCACAATGAAAAAAGTCATAAATTTTCAATATGCACATTTCAATGGTCTCCACCTAAACGACCTGTGCAATTACTATGCCACTCAGATAATAGAAGCATCCCTGGAGAATACTGCAAAGCAAAATCCACTTTCATTTTTCTCTTACAACCATAAACAAAGCAGAACGCACTGGCTTAAAAAAAAAAGAAAAAAAAACAGAAGAACACTGTCGCACGGGCGTCCGACGTTAAAAAGCTACATACGCACATACGCGGTGTATCCCCCGGCCGGGCTTTGTCCGAGGCGAGACAGGTATACGGGGCCCGGGAGAAAGAGAGCAGGCGGATCGGCGCGGCGCAGTGGGGCCCGATCGCCGAAAACTCGTGCGCCGCCGCGAGCGACTCGCCGATTTCTTTTATCTCGATTTTCAGGTGCACTCGAATAGAGGAAGGAAAGAGAGAGAGAGAAGCGAGCCGGGAGCAGCAACAATGAGGGGGTATTCCGTTTCGCCGCTCGGTGCGCGCGAGCCGAACTTTTCGCCCGATTTAACGCGATCCTGGCGGCCCTCTTTTGCATTGTAAACATTTTCCGTTTGTGAATAAAATCATTATGCGCAGCGTTCGATCGCCGCCGTGAAAGCGACGACTTTGAACTTAGAGATTCTACGTGTGGAAGCTTTTTTTCATCTCGATGCGTGCACTGAGAAAAATACTGATGCCAAATAAGCTAAAAGTAACCAATAACGATTGCGGGTTTAAGAAGAAACTGATGCTATTTCTGCATAAGAAATTTTGCTGTTTGTGCTTCTCCCGTTCTAATGCTATTTCAACATATGTATTGTTGTACACTGAGAGAAATGATTTGAAAAAAGTACTTTTATTCTAATAAAAATTAAGATCCAGTCTGGAAACGGAAACATGAACTGGATTTAGTAAAGTAATTATCATTCTGTATTATAAATTATACTAGAATTCTAGAATAAAATTGTAGAAATATTTACTACAATCATAGTAAAATTTATAATACAATATGGTAATTCTTTTACTCTCAGTGTAGTTACCTTATCAGACTGCTTCAAGATTAAATAAATCTCAAATGCCAAATCAGCATTGGTGCTACTGTAGTTTTCACGATTTATTTACATTTCGAGTTATGCTAAAACGGCATTAGTTTTCATTTAAAATAGCATTAAATTTTTCTCCGTGCAGGGAAAGAAGGAATATACTAAAGAATGTAATACTCAGATAAATATTTCTTAACTCTTAGCTACTTTTCTACTATAAATCGTATAAAATGTTCTTGAAATACTCTTCCCGCAAAATTAATAAACAACTAATTGAAAAATCGCATCAATTTTAAAAGAAACTGGTAACTCGTATGACGGTGTTTTCTGTAAGTACGACGCAAACATTTGGGCATTGAAAAAAGAGTAACATACGGCTCGTACAAAAATTAAAAATGACGTAGTCACTTACTTTCATTACATATATACAAATAAAAGCAAACTCGGCAGTGTTTCGCTTTTTATTCCGGTAGACCTCCTTTATAAAAGCGTGCAAATACAATATCGTTTAATAAAAAAGAAACGAGGCCCACAATCGCAATGCACTCGCGTCCAATAAAAATCCAGATCAATGCGTCATTTATCAAAAAGGTAATTACGTTTTCGGCCACTTTGGGGCCCGGGCATAAAACATATTTACGGCCGGGCCGGCGTCATTAAAAACGCGGCCCCACGTTGGAGAAAGAGCCACTCCAATTCGTACAGTCTCTCTCTCTCACACAAGAATAAAAAAATGAAAAAAACGCATACGTAATGAGCAGTAAACAATATCTGCTCTCGTTCCCGGCTAAAGGAAGGAATAAGCCCGATGGGTCGGACAATGCAACGGGCCTCGCCGGCACCTCTGCAAAACGGCGCAACCGACGTAAATTCGCGGCGCGCGATATCGGGGCTTCCGAGGCCGAGCGAACGGCGGGAGGAAGAGCGAGAGAGAGAGGCTCGGCTGAAATATAACGGGGCACGGTGTGGGCGTCTTTCGTGCCCCGGCGGCCGCCCCCGAAAAGTAAATCACGCGCTGCACCGCCTCGAGGAGGCCACAGGTGTATAATTACGGGTACCTGTACGCTTGCTTGCGCGGGCGTGCGCGCACTGGGCACCGGGCGAAATGCAAGTTGTTGCCGATCTGTCGCGTAGGTGGGAGCCGTCGGCGCATCCGAGCAGCCCGGCGCGACCGCCAAGGTCGTAAATTCGTCTCTCGGGGGACCCACGCTGCGCGGCCGTTTCGCACAGTCGCAGCGGCATCACGAGCCTGTCACTTGTCGAGGGTCCGTGAAAATTGGCGGGGGCCCGGTGGGATTTCGATCATCGCCGACGAAAGATGAATGACGTGCAACGAATGCTGCCGGGACGATCGAATCGTCGCAGCTTCTCGCTGATGATGACGAGTTCGTCATTTGGGACTGCTGCGACATTCTTTCCGGTGGTCCGCTAATTTTTCATTTTGATGGTTTTTTTTTTAGTTTCGTTCACGTGCTCTCTCCTATCCATTGTAAATTTCCTTACGGTTCATTCGTCTGAGTCGAGATCTGCGAATGGTATAATCTTTTAAAACTATTTTGAGAAATATTTTTCACAAATTTGACATACTTGTAACATCTATTGTTCCTATTGGACAATCTAAAGCTCCCCACTAAGCTAAACTTATTTTATTTGTTATTTTATATGTTAAAGCTAAGATTATTTTATATCAATTATAATTATTAATTTTTTTATATGATATTAATTTAATTTTATATCTTATTTTGTAATTAAGGACTATTAGTTTATTGAATTGAAATAAATAAATATCCTATACTAAAGCTTCCCTGCGTTTATTTATTAGTAGTTTTTAGTTCATCTTGTGTTTATATGCAATCATAATTTTAAATTTATGATTTTAGATCTTAATTTATACTTCAGGAGTATTTAGTCCGTCGAAATGAAGAAAATAAATAAATAAAATATATATAAGTTTAATTAAATATAACAATAAAAACAGTTTTGAGAGCATTAAAAGTTTAACATAAACGTTTAAATGATGAGCTACCGGAGGCCCGGTCCAGATTGCAGGTTGGTCCATGGCCTGAAAATCGTGCGTACTCGGAGATGCCTTCGATCTTACGGAACAAAGTTTTGGGGGCACACGTGCACAGGAGCTTTTTTCAACCTGCGGGCATTCAAGGCTATAAACCCCAATGTTTTATACTGTTAAAACTTGCGCGGGGCTTTTTTTCCGCGACTCTTGGTCCGAATGAGGTCGAGCTACGTTATTTTCTTATTTTCTTGCTATAATTTAATGAAGCAAATTCAATTTCTTCGATTAAACCAGCCAACTTCGAATGAAATTAAATGCAGTGTTAAAAAAGAAGAAAATAAGCGCAAGAAAATAAATTGAAAAATAAAATAAAATAATCCCCGCTCGATTCAGTCAATCAGTCGCGGAGCTTAATTACGCTGGACCGCAGATGCCATTTCCGATTTTCCAAAGAGGCCGCGGCCAAAAGGAAGCGACAGAAGCAGGCCAGCAATTAACGCTTGGCGAAATTGTGTTTGCATAACAGCCGCGCGTCGATCGTACATCCCGGGAGCGCTAATGATCAAGGCGAAGGTTCATGAAAGCAAGAGAGGAGCAGCTCGCCGCTCCATTCTACTTTCTACCAGCCGAGATAAAGGAAGGAGAGCTGCCGCGGCTGCCCGGCCGGCGCGAGAGTTTTTCCCGGCTCTTTAGCGCGTACACGTGTACTCGTTTCGACGTTAATTGCACCGGCGCGTGGCGAAAGAGGCTACAGTGCCGGCGCACCCGCCGGACGTCGTTTCCAATTTTACGATTTATTTATGGCGTAACGAGCCGTCGGGAATTAATGAAAGCTCCGCGATTGATGAATTTATTTGGACGACGCCTCGCCGAGACTAGTCCCTCAATTCCGAGCTTATCGATTCTTCCTTTCATTCGATTTTTTTATAAAATTCCGTTAAAGGCTTTCGTTCACTTTTAATTTGCATGCTCGGTACTCTCTAAATCTGAAGATGTGAAATTTCACATATTAAATGCGAGTGGTGACATTTTGAAAAGGTGAAAATACTTTCACGTGAATGTGAATATTCACATATGTAATGTGTGAAATAAAATTCGACAAATTCAACGTACGAATATTTACACATAAAATATGTGAAACAAATTCTATTAATTGAATGTGAAATCAAATTTCACTTATTCAATGTGTAAAAAACAAAATTCAATAATTCAATGCGTTATTAATATTCACATATTTATAAGTTAAATTATTTTCACATACCGAATATGTGAAAATTTCATATTTTCAGATTTAGAGAGTACGATTGGATCAACACAAGTACGTTCATAATTTTGGCTTAATAGATAGAGCAAAATCTAGCGCTCTTTAATATCTCTATTTTACTATTTACTCTTTTTCGAGTTACTGTACTTTTTTTTTGTTATTGACGTTATTTTTTAAAAGAAATAATATCAATAATCGCCGTAATCGTAATATAATTTTAAAGTTTTGTATATGTATTCGCGCAAAATTAGAAAATTCGTGTTCGCGCATCGTATCCTACTATAAAAAATAATCAGGCAATCAATTACGTGATCCTGTGGCGATCATCCTGTCGCCTAATGAGAATCACACATTAAAAGTTTCATAAGAAAGCGCATCACTTTTTTAAGATAGGATAACAATTAGATTTTTCATCTATAATAATTAGATAATCTTAAAAGCTGACGACAAACGCAGAGTAACAACGATCGAAGATATCCGCAGTATTCGTTACAATCGTCGATCATTTTGCAAATTGATCTACTTAAACGAATGCCAATGGCAGCCTCCGCCGGCGTCTCCAGGAAGCTTTTCTGTCAAAATCTGAAACTGAAAATCGCAGATAGTCGTGAGCCGCAGTATCGTGACCTGCCGGAGGGAGGGATCGGAGCCTACAGGCTAAACCTCATACCGGAGGAGCCTCGAAGGCCCTTTGCGGTCACGCAGGTCCGCGCGAAATCTGTACATCGACCCCCGCAGACAAAAAGCGCGCGCCGCTCGGCCCAGCAGGGCGCCCGCACGTAACACGACGGAGCCGCTATAAGGAGGAGGACGCGCGAAAGCGCCGAAAGCTGATTACGGGAATTCGGGGCTGATCTGGCTTTTCGCGCGGCCCAGTTTTGCGAAATCCGACGAAATCTCGGCGGCCCGGATGAGCGCGCTTATCGCGTGTTTTCGCTTCGTGACTTTGTATCGGCGGCGGAGCATTAAGGCGAGATGTCGATTGCGATGTCCCACTTTGTCGCTTTTATCGGGCGAGTCTTGTTTAAGGACGAGATACTGCGCGAGGCGTGGAGTTTGCGGTCGCTGTGTTCTCGGCTTACGAGACGATCATGACGCAGATATACGCCGTGCAGATGTAAGCGCTGGGCTTAAGGCATATTTTTCGATAAAAATGTCGGATAATTCTAAATTGGCGCTTTTACGAGGCCAAGTCTTTTTCAAGCAACATCTTGTAATGAAAAAGCTGACGAGGCTCTTTAATATGAGTGACAAGTGTATTTCTCGCTAAAAATTAGCAGATCGTCCTTAATTTAGAATAAAATATAATAGAATAGAATAATTATAAAATAGAATACAATAGAAGACAATATAATAAAATGGAATAGAATAGAAACGATAATTGTAAATTGCGGTATTTAAAAAAATTATAAAGTGTCCTTAGAGGCCTCATTAAGAAATTTGTTTGAATTTTATATTGTAATGTAGTAATATGACGATTTTCTTGTCACGTAATTTAACTTAATATAATTGATTTAATTATATCTAGTTTTTTATCTAATTATATATTGATATATAGTATATTTAGATTTAAGTTTTTCAATTTAATTTGTACTTAATTTCTATTAAAGACTGTTCAGTCCGTTGAAATTTAATAAATAACATAAATAATACATAAAGATTCACGATATAAAGTAAATATAAAGAACAAATGTTTAATGTATGAATATAATGTATTATCGCAGTCATTTTAAAAAACAAAATAGAATTTAAGTAATATCACGGTCATTTTTAACCAAATTAGTAAATCACAAATGATATCATAGAATAAAAACATGCAATAAAATTTATAGAGAAAAAAAAACAAACTTGCACACGCCATTCACGCTAATAAATTACATATTGTATATTAATTTATGGTAACAATATACAAAATTTTTAAATCTACCGTGCAATGTAGATGTAAAATGGAATAGAATAGTCACAAATAATTCAACATTTTCAAAGATACTTAGCCAATAAAACTTTGTATTTAAAAAAAATACACGATTAAAAGTGCACTTAAAAACACTCCGGTGATATATCAAGATTGAACGATAAAAATCGATTGTATTAAGTAACCGAAACGCTTAGCAAAGCTTCCACGGAAAAATCGTCCCAGACCAGCAGGACCCTTCAATACAAAAGCGCCGAGGCGCATCCCGTCATCCAGACAATTTTGCGAACACAGAGAGGACAGAGAGAGCGCCGGCCGCAAAGTCCTTCGAAAATCCCTCTTAAAAAGGGGAAGCCATCGCAAACGTCCGTGAGCCGTCCGAAAATCGATCCGATCGGTCCCGCACAATGCGCGGGTCCGCAAAAACGTAATCAGATGATCGGCCGCTCACGCTAATCCCGCAGTGTGCGCGCAACCTGCATTGCGTCGGACTCGGACGCGCCGCGCGACAGATGCGAGCCGGGGGGCGCAGTCAAGTTGAAAATCGATATTTCGACCGGCAGTTTTAAGCCCGTGTGGTCCTGGCTATATACGCTTACCTCGGAGGCCCGAAAATTCCTGTATGCTTGTGCACTGGGCGCGTGCTTCACGCATTATGCGCCTCTCCCTCGCCTACTGCATTTTTTTTCTCGGCGAGGGGGGAGCTCTTTTTACGCGTAGAAATTCGGAGTCGGCCTTGCGTCGGGGCGGAATGCGCCGATCTTACGGATGGCGGGGTTCGCCGCTATTTTTTTTTTCACGCCTCGTTCTTCGGGGGCACGTCGCGCTCGCTCGTGGATAAAATTGTCGGTCGGAGAAGAACATATGCACGCGGCTAGTCGTACATCAATTTCTTTACGGAAAGAAAAGTCGCGCAGCTGAACTAATCGGTCGGAGTGTCGAAGCGTTAAGGAAAATTCGGCGTACTTGCACTTCCTAATCCTGCACCGCATCATTCGATTTACGGGATAATATACTTATATCTGTGACGTTTTTCAAAAAGGGCGTAATGCACAAATTATTCGAAATCGGGATTAAAATATTTTCATATTCTGTAAATGATGAAATATTTCGCATATTATTTTATTGTATATGCACTATAAAAGAAAATAAATAATATTGCAAAAAGCACCCCAATTCTTTTTTTGTTATAATTATCCCGCGTAAAAATCGAAACAATGGGCAATGTATGGACAATATATTGGATATTGCGATTGCCAATATATTGGCGAAACATTGGTTATAAATTTCCCAATACATCGAGGAACGGCAAATGCACACTATCCAATATAATTCCCATACCTTGCCAATAGTTCATATTGTAATTATTTATTTTTACGTTGGCAAAATTTATACATTTTTCCGTACTTTTTTTCTCTTGATTATGCTCGCATAAAAAAAATTTCATAAAAGAAAAAATTTTTATTTCTGTCTCGATTCGAACCCACGCACTTCTGCTTTCTACGCTAACATTTAGCTGACTGAGCTATTTGATAGTTTTTGTTAAATAATTAGATTCAGGTTAAAACATTAGAATTATTAGACCTAACCTTCCAAATTTCGTTATATTTGGAATATATTTAGTAATAAACTAAACTATACCTATATTGAAAAAAAAATAATTGAATATTGTATAAGTAAATTTGTACTTTTCCAACAATTCAATATATAGCAGCTTGCGAACAATACTATCTATCAATTTCTAAAAGTTTCTATAAAACATCAAATACCCGTACAATTAAAAAAAAAAACACGTCGATCGTAGAATAAATGAGAAATGCGTTAGAAACATATACAGCAAAATAAAAAAAAAAGTAGTCACAGTAGATCCCGGACAAAAATCAAAATGAAGAATCACCCAAACTATCCTCGAAAAAAAAAGCACTCGAAATCGACCCTCGTCCATTTTCCTGCCCGGCTTTCCAGGAACGCCGCTGCTCACGGAGGAAAAAAGATCGACGGAGTTGTTATTCAAATAGTCCTCTAAAACGGCCATCCGTGCGGAATCGGAAATCCCGAGCACGTATCCCGTAGCACCGGGACACCGGCGACCTTGCCAACTTTTATCTCCGCACCCCCCCCCCCCTCCCGCCGCGGATCTATCGCAATGCGCGCGCGCCGTATAAATCTGCGGACAGCTGCCATACGCGCTCGCGTATATATAACCTGCCGGTTGCTGTCACCTGCGCGTACATACACGCACATAAGCGCGTCCCGTTCACCGCGCGCGCGCGAATTGCCTCTCCTTTGCCTCCCATTTCCTTTTTTTTTTATTCACTTCTTTCTTTTTTATTTCCCTCTCTGTCGTTCGCGCGCCATGAAAGCATAAAAAGGCGCGATCTCAAATTTTTCGGCCGCGCGGCATAAAGTTTCCATTTTCTTAACAACCGTGTCTCATTTTTTCCGTTCGAAAGGGCGGCCCTCGTAAAAAAAATCGCGTCCCTTTTTATGCCCTCGCAGCTCCCCGGTGTGCGGTTATATATATATACACCGTTAGCGAAGTCCCTGCGATGGTTACGAGCGCATTTAGACTGACTCTAATTTGACCATTCGGCCCAAGTGTCCCGCGTTCCTTTTAACGGCAAAATGGCTCGATTAGCTCGCGCGTACGCGTTGCTTATGGCATCCTTAGGCGGCGCATAATTCCAGTGTGTGGCCGATGCACGACACTTAAGCTTTACGGTCTGTATATCGACGCTGTCACCGATTTTATCGCGCGGAATTAAACGAAAAAATCTTAAATTAGCTCTCGAATTGTATACTTACTTATATATACCGGCGATTCTACGTAAATGATTAAGTACGAGCAAATTTCTCGCACTAATGAGTCTGCATATGTGTGTATCTACATACCGATCTTCTCGGAGCTTATAATAATCGATCGATCTGCAAATGCACTGCTATCCACTGGAGTTAATCCAAACAACCCTCATCAAGCACCCTGCGATCCTCCCAAAAGCGAAAGGAACTTATTTCCTTAAGGTTTCCGAAAAATCGATGGATACACGCGCGTGGATGTAAGGCGATGATCACAGGTCCCCGTCGCCGAAAGGTCACCGATACACCCCTATAAGTACCGCGAATCCTTCGACGAATCGAACGTCCTCCCGACTGAATTTTTTTTTCATTTTTTTATTCCCTGCGCGCGTGTATATCGAAAGGTCCGCGGACGCGTGAGAGGCGGCAGCTGCGATAGCGCCGGTAATTGCAGGTAGCCAGACCCGCATCTTGCGCGCGCACCTTTTGCCTTCTCCCGGCTCGTTTCGGTTTATTTATTTAGTTTTTTTTCTCTCTCTTACCTCGGACCGGGCTCTAGATCCGAACTGAAAAATTCGAGTTATTGTTCACGCTTGTGTTTTACTGATGGTCGTGACGCCGGCACTTCTCTCGGCGGATCTTTTAGAGTCGAGGACACGGCGAGAATTTTTATAGAGGCTTCGGCTTGATTACCTTAAGTCTCGCGTTATTTATTCATTTATTTATCCTACAATAATTTTATGGACTGCGTAAACCTTAAGAAATTGAATTAAGGAATTAAGTATATTAGGAAGCAATTGCTTAAATTATACAGTTTAATGGTAAAGGAAGTAAGATTGATTTTAATCGATCAAATAGAATTAACGGGTGAAATGATATACGAGGTAAGTATCACGTAAAATGTGAGTAATCATTGCGATTATTGAATATGTTTTCGAATTTTTATTGACGAAGCGTTAGGTAAAGTAGTTGCAGATCCAATTTTAATAGATGCATTATTGAAAGAATTAAAAACAAAAAAAAAAATTGACGGGATTTGAGAATTTAAAAACAAAAAATTAACAGTAAGAAGATTATACTCACAATGAGCTTATCCTATTTTACGTCAAAAAGTGTTCTGATTGGTTAAACTAATTCTAGTGCGCCAACATATTAATACTAAAAGAATGGTTGGTAAGTAGATAATCTCTTAAGAAGAAACATTCCATGAATGAAATTTTCTCTATTCTTCATTAGGAAGCTATTCGTATTTTGGCTCGATCGTAAACCCCTTCCCCGAACAACGAAGTACATTCTCCCGAGGAAGGATTTTCTAAGACGCAAAAGGGGAAAACTGCACTAATGGGTTTTACATTCAATGGGATGTTTTCTCATTTTCTACCATAATAGCCGAGCAGAACCCGCGGTGTCCGGGAATCGATTATGCACCTCTCCGATAATTTATTTAAGCCTCAGAGTAGGTTTGCAAAAATAATAATTTTACAGGGGAGTAAATATTATCGCTCTGCTATCTTTCACGACGACAATAAAAAAAAGGGAATAGCCGATCACCGGCGGAACACAGGAGAGTGTCCTTGTCTGCACGAGATCGGGGCTCCCGAGCTGCGTTTCTTTTTTCTATCTGCCCGCGTCCCCGGCACCGTTTATTTATTTCTCTCTTAATTCCAGCGATAAATATGCCTCTAATTGACTGTCAATTCCAATGCGGCGGCGGCCTTTTTGCGGACGCGGTGCCTCCGTTGGCGTCTCTATTTTTGGCGCGGCCAGACCGGCCGAATTTACGAGGCTGCGGGTATCTATATACCGCCTCCAGATTTCGCGAAGTAATTGATTGCGCGCCGTGGTTAATCCAGATCCGCACTGGTGCCTCGTTAGACTCCCGCCTTCTTTTTACACGAGATAATGAAAAATTCCCGGAAACAATCTTCACGAAATTATCCTTCATTTGACATAATAAATGACTATTTCAAACTTCAATTAGTGAAAATCTGTCTTATACAATTGTAATTCCTGTCCTTTAATATAATTAATTGCACTGAAAAAAATTGTTGGTAAAATTTACTTAAATGCGTTTGTGGTCGAAACTATTGATTTTTACTAAAGTAAAATTTGCTTAAATATTTAAATAAAATATACTTGACGCTTTAATCATTCAAACAAGTAAATACTGCTTTAAAAAATCAGTGTAGTCTACTTACTGTACGAGTAAATTGTATTTGTCTACGTTTACTTAACTGCTTAAACAAAGATTTGTTTACACTATTTCAGTAAATTTTACTAATAATTTTTCTCTGTGTGGCGAGTCGAATTACCGTAAATTTTCTATCAAAATTTCTTCCTTCGTAGAGTAACATAAAAAAGGCGATGTTAGAATCTAAAGATACGGCAACAGGAAAAAAAACTATACGAAGTAAAAGATTTCCATCCAGCCATTTAGCTAATCTAAAAATCTCCAAAAAAAAAAAAAAATGCACAGCCGCACTTGTTTCTATCTCGAGGCAGCAAACATCCGACTGCTGTTTACCTTCCACCTTTTACTCCATCCGAGAAAGTACAAACTCGCATATTTCAGCCGCAGAGAAAGATCCGGGTAGCATAGTGCGGTTTTCTAATGTCCTGGCCCGTCGAAAACAAAAGTACGAGCAAACAGTGACCCTTATCACTTGCTAATTAAGGGCGGCGCGCGTTCAGCCGATGGATTTACAGTTAGAACGGCAAACAGCCGGCGGTGCCGCTATAAAACGCTAATGTCAGCGTCTAAAAGCCTCGCGCGGAGTTTCATTAGAATTTCGGCGTTGTAAAAACGCCGGCCGCGCGCCTCGGACTCGTTTGCTCTTTCTTGCCGAAGGAGCGACTCTCCGTGGATTAAGGAAATTATCGTTACTTTTTTATGGGTACGCTGATTTGTACTTTTATCCTTTTACGATTTCTTCTTTTTATTTTCGAGAATTTTTCTTTTAAGTAGAGTTAATTAATCTGCCTAGCCGCTAATTCAATTTAAACACTTTTATATTGCGCTGCTTGAAAAAATTTATTGTTGCTCTCGAGAGTTCTAAAATTACTCAAATAAAAATAAATATCAATTTAATGATATAAATTATTTAATAAAAAAGAAATCTACACTTTAATTTAATTTTGCGTACCATTTTTCTATCATATAAAAAAAATAAATAAATGATAGGATTAGATTTTGCATTTGAATTTATTTAAATCCACCTTTCCACTTAACGCCGAGCACTCTGGAAGGTACCTTCGTAGCATCAAAAAGCAAACAGAAAATTATCGTCTCCAATTCAGCGTAATCGTAAAGCTGTTCAAACAGAGTTGTCACAGTCCAACATCCTTGTTCCGAGTACTCCCGCGTTTCTAAATAACAAAAAACCTATCGGGACGACGTGACGAATCAACCGCAATCAAGTCGCAAAATAAGGCATCCCCCGATCCCTCATTTCCGTGATTCCTCGGACGTGGCGCCCCGTGAAAAAAAAACAAGGCAACCTACCACTCGCGATATTTTTACCCCTCGACCGGCGCAAGGAGCCAGTAAATTTTCAGGCGGGCTAACCACCTGCCGCTCCCGCCGCGGAAGATACACCGAGATACGCGCGCGTGCTCGGGAGGGGCTGGAGGTGAGGATCGAAAAAAAATTTCGCTCGTTCCATACTAATTACGCGGAATCCCGAGCGAAATTTTCGCTTCGATTTGACACATTCCGTCGGCGCGCGACTTTCGCCCGAAATTTCGGGTTTCCCTCCACCTCCTTGATTCTTTCTTTTTTCGTTTTTTTTGTTTGTTTGTTTGCCGCTGGATGATTTAAAGGTACCGTGCGCGTTGCACGTAACTTGAGTGGAGATGCCGATCGAATTATACAGCAATTCTTCATTATGAAATAACGATAATTTGCTGTGTTGTTTTAAACTTATTGTGAGTATGTATAAATTGAAGAAGGTACAATTTCAAATGCAAATAAGTGTGTGTATATTAAAAAACTTTTGTAAATCTTTTAATAAAAAAAGGAACAATAATTATAAACTGACCACTTTTTTACTCTAGTTTCTACATAGGTATATTATTATTATTTATTTATTTTTTTTTTAATTAGATTGAATTTTACGTATTTTCAATGCAAAATATCAGTTCAAAATCATTTACATTTTTTAATGAGTGCAGTGATTTTTCATTTACATTATCAGTCTATTTTCCAATCTGTCTATTTAATGCTCGACTCCATCCTACGAAAAACAAAGGGCCATAAAAAAATAATAGCACGAAAAAATCTTGCTATAAAATTCAACTCAATGAGCAAGGTAAGCCATAATTTAAGATATAAGAAAGATAAACAGCGTTCGTATCTAAGCTTTTTTACTCTAAATTCTACATAGGCGTATTATTATTTTTTTATTGAATTGAATTTTATGTCTTTTCGATTAAAAATATCAGTTTAAAATCATTTACCTTTTTTCATCAGTGCAGTGACTTTTATATTTATCAGTCTATTTTCCAATCTGTCTATTTAATGCTCGACTCCATCCTACGTAAGACACAGGACCATAAAAAAATAATAACACGAAAAAATGTTGCTATAAAATTCAGCTCAATGAGCGAGATAAGCCATAATTTAAGGTATAAGAAAGATAAACAGCCTCCGTATCTAAGCACTCTCATCGAGCTCGCAATCGGCGCGCAATCGCGGACCGGAGAAGGATCGAGGCGCAGGTCCCTGTCCGGCAGACTTTGCCGCATTCATAATGGCCGAGGTAATAGCATGTAAATAAAGCAGAGGGGCGAATCCCTTCGTCGTTTATTCAAAGCTAAAAACAACGGCGCGGAATTCCCGCGGCGCCACTTGCGCGGGCGCCCGGAAAACCTCCTGAAGACGGGCCCCCAGAATTCCGGGACCCCGATAGGATCGCCGCCGATCGCGGATCCCGGGGCCAGGGCGCCGCTCGCGTGTTAAATTTCAAAACGGCGCTATCTGATCGCCGCGCATGCGGGTGTGGGCTTCCATCCTTTTTTTCTGTCGAGCGGGGGAGGCGAGCGCGCGAGTCGCCCCGAGAGACGGGTTGGGTGTCCGAGGAGCCCTCGGGGGGATTATGGCGAAAAGTTCAGCTTAGTCGGGGCCGAAACCTGCCGCGAGGTGTTTATGCTGATTTTCGGAACTGTCGTAAGAGTTGCGTGTAATTCCTGCCTGAGATAATGGCGCGATAATATGTAATCTACTGGCACATCGAAAACATCGCGAGCGATGGGCGAAGGGCGTCTGTCTCTCTTTTTTGCTTGCTCATAGAAACAGCGTTGTTTCTTTCTTTTTTAGTTCTTAAATATTAACGCGAATTAAGTACTTTTTCATTTATAGATTCCGAAAATTAGAAAAAAAAGTAGTTATTAGATAATGTCTGGATGAATGTATAATACGTGTACTCAGAGTACTTTAAAACGACGTGTTCAAGTTTTTCATCTGATTACATTTTTATTTTATTTAATTTTTTTTTTATTTTCATTTTCATTTATTAAACGAGAAAAATTTACACGAGTAAATCTTACAGAAGATAAACGCAGTTACCTGTACATCGGCTGGCACAAATAATCTTAAGACTAAACTTAAAACTAAATAAAAGAAAATGAATATTTAATAAACTATATTGTTATACAAGGGTATCCAAGTAGTTCTAACTTGTATATATCTCTGTTTTACCCTCGGAATAATTATATAAATCTTTTATCTCGTAAAAATAAATTGAGTTGGTAGGTTATTCAAAGTCCTAATTAAGATAATATAACTATTTTTGTCACTTATCGCTTTTTTCCTTTTTGGGCAAAATAATGCTTTTATTGAATTATTCAATAATAATTCAACGCAACACTCTGTCCTGTGCATTAGGCTGCTTTTTAAATGTTTTCTTAATGGAACTGCAAACATTTGGAAAGGGTCGATGCATATTAGCTCTAACGACAGAAATTTAACTCCAGAACGATTGGAAATAATTTCTCGCCTCGTCGAGCTTCGAAATTCGCGCGTAAAAGTATATACATATATACTCGCGAGACAAATTGAGCCCAAAAGCAGGAGCGCGCGGCAGCATAATGATTAATAACTTTTGCATATAATTACGAGCCAAACCGTAACTAAATTAGCATGGCCATCACGGTGGCTCGCAGCTCCGGAAAGAGGAGCGCCGTTTCCACTAACGAACCCGGGACTTTAATAATTTCGTTAATCAGCGCCCGGTTAAGACGCACACTTCGGCGCGCACCGACGAGTCAGCGTGAAAAATCCGGCGCTCGGGGAGGATTCCCGGTACAATTACGCAAGCGTTGCATAAAGCGCGCGCCCGGGCGTCATTAAGCGTCATTATGGCCGGGCCTCGCACGCGAGTGTCCGCGCGCGCATCGAGAAATTTTTCATCGGTCGAGAGCAGCCAGATCACCGCCGATAGCCCTCTCTCCCTTTTTTTCCTGCGAGAGTCCGACGAGGCCTCGAGATCGCAGGTGACAAGTCCGGTGGTCCCGCCGCTCGCGGCCCTCGTCCTCCCCCCTCCCTTCCCCCAGGCCCTCGGACCCATTATGTAGTCGTATTTTTGCGGGACCGCGGAGTTAGGAGGCGATGCTAATCGACGTGATGCGCCGATCGCCGTTTCTCCGGGGGTTCCGCCCGTCTCGCCGCATCGATCGCAGCAAATTGGCTAATTTTATGCGAGGAACAGCGCGTCGCACACTGCGCCCCCGTATAAAGGGGATAGGGATAGTTCGACGGGGATTCGGCTGTAAACAGTTCGGCTTTATTGGGAGCGCCGGGGTTTTTCTGCCTTCAGTCTGTATCTTACGTATATATCTTGTTCTGCGCTGGCGAAATTTACGGATTAATTTAACGACGATTAGAGGATTGGATGTTAACCATTAAAGGCTCGTTAGACCTATCAAGATACTACTGTTGCGTTTGAATCTTCCGCTGCAAATTGGATTCCAAATAATTACCACGAGATATCGAACGATTCTTTTTTATTAAGTTCTAAGTATCCTAATTTCTTCCTTCTCTCAAATAAAATAGTTTTTACTGTACATATATATATTAAAATGAACCTATGTGATGCAACTAAGCAGCAAGCTTAATAAAATTTTATAAAATAGAAGTTTTTATATATTCGTTTACTAACCAGTTGAATACAATAAACAATTACAATAATTGATTACATAAACAGTTACAAAAGTAACCCAGCAGAGAAAAGAACTTCTTGCGTGCTGGGCTGGCTCTGTGTAAACTAAGTACTTAATAACTAAAGAAGGGAAAGATAAAAAAAAATAAAAAGAGATAAAGATGAAAAGCAAAAATAGAGAGAATAAAAGAATTTTTTATATATTTATTTTATTTTATTTTCTATTGATTCTATAGATAAACTTTATTTAAATAACTAATAAATAGCCCAAACAATGCAGTGAAATAAATAAATAAATTCAGTTCGATCGGCTAACGAAGATTTTTTACATTTTACTTCACCGTATATTTAACAGAAATAAGTCACTCGATCAAATTTAAAAAATCATTTATAACTCAGAAGAAAAGTCAGCAAACGTACGACCGCCAAAGATTAATTACGTACTTTTGACGGAAATAGTTTACCAGAACAAAATAAACAATTAATTTTTTTTACAGAGTAACGCAAACGCGGATTTTAATAACGGAGCTTACCCGAAACGAGGTAGCTCCGCGACGAGGCTGGCCCGGCGGCCTAAACGAGGCCAATTGAATTTCTGCACAAGCCCAAAATCGAATCATAAATCCGGCAATCTGCTCTCTAATTTTCTCCCTCTCGCTCTCTCTTTCACTTAGCCTTCCTTTCCTCCCCCTGGCCCCGACGCGTCCGTCTCGGTTTCTTTCTCTTTCTCCCGCGGCGGTGCACCTTTCCGCGCACATATTGTCTTCTCTCCCTCCCTCGTGCCTACAGACGATTTTTGCGAGCCAACGGACGATCGTTCGCGGATTCGCCTGGGCGAAAACGCGCGCACGTGCCCTTGCTGCGCACCTCTTGATTGGCGAGGAAAATGAGATTTCAATGTGTGGCCCCGGAATATCCATTATTCGGTGGATGGAAATGTTTAAAGTTCGATCGCGGCTTCATACGGTCATCGATTAACCTCGGCTCTGCTGATAGCGCAGGACCGTTAGGATTGGCAAATTGAATTTTTGCATTTATAGCTGCGCGAGCATGCGCGAGTATATAATAATACCCATGTATGAGCGAGGACGTGATTCTGTAAAAAAAGTTCGTTTTATTGTGCGCATCGAGAAAAATTATTTACGGTACCTGATCGAAGGTTCAAGTTTAACAGGTCGAAGCATATAGAAAAGGGAATTTTTTTATCTGAATTTTTATGCTCGCGAGCATTCAATGCATCGGCGATGATGAAAAAAATGAGGAGTGTCAGCCGAACGTACATAAAAAAAAAGCTTGAATGAGCACAATACAAAATCTGAAGTCGAACTTTTCATCTCCGGTCACGCAAACGGAGAAAAGCACCTCGAAACCGCAGCTACAAATGAATTTTCAAAAATATAAAAAGAAAGAGAGAGAGAGAGAAGAAGGAGCTGCGCGAGAGAGAGGGAAATAAAAGAAAAGACGGCATCCTTCCACGAAACGTCGACTCCGCGTCACAAAAGGGCCTCGGAGGTCGCTTATGTGACAAGAGGCGGCCCGTATACGCGCGCGTCCACCCCGTGGAGAAAAATGGGATTATACCGAAAGGGAGCAATAGACGCGTATAGGAAACGGCGGTAGCCGTAAAGTGTGCCTAGGCGTGGGGGGAACCTACCAAAGGTGAAGAAAAAAAAATCGGAGGGTGAGAGAGGGAGACGGAGGAGGAGGAGGAGGACGCGTGGCACCGGCGAGTGCATCCACTCGCCGGCACGGCAGCTGCCACGCGCCCGCGCGCGTGTGTGCGTGTGCGTTAAGCGTGCCCCGAGATCGTACGTTACTCGCCGCGCGCGTGCCGATAACCGACGCCCCTTATCACCGGGCCTCGGATAACGAAGGCGACGCCTACCTCGATCCTTCTACCTCTTACCTTAGATTTCCTCCCGACGGTTTTTCCGAAATTTTTGTAGCGGCATTTTTTTTTTTTTTGAAAGGTACGATGGAGGTGACGGTCGTCGTTACACGCGCCGCGGAGTTACGTGGACGCGCAGGTGTTTCATTCGTCAGGGGATACGTACTGGCTCTCGAAATTTATTCTAGCAAAGAGCACGGCGTTAATTTCATTTTCGTCGCTGTTACTTTTAGTTCGGGAAGTTGAAAGACGAATTCGGTTCCATTTGTTTTTTATATTTATTGCTCTGTCTGGGACGGTAGTACGGCGTATCGGCTTCTTTGTGATGTGGGTGAAAGTCGAGTGGAACCGGATAGGCGAGTCGGAGAAGATATCACCGAATTTTAGGAGGAACATAATTTTCCGATTGAACTATCTTTATCGATGATTTTAATGAAATTCTGTTAACGATCGCCGATTTTTTTATATTTATTACAATTTTTTAATCGGTTACTGATAAGTTGTCCTTATTACGGTACAGATGACACACAAACAAAGAAGCATATCTATAAATTCTAATCACATAAATTTATAGTTCATATATACTTAGATAAAATTGCAGTACATAAGATTCAAAATTTTTTAACAAGGATTTAAGCCTAAGGACACCATATTTCAGAAACATAAACACATAAAGTTGGTAGTATAGTACACTAAATATAGTACACTTTCTAACAAATCGACAAAGTTAATGCTCCAAAACTGAAGTTTGGTACTTTGTAGCAAAAATCCGGATCGATCGACAGTTTATTCCCCGCACGCCAAACGTCGAAGAAGAAGAAAAAAAAGCGGTCGTAATAAAAAGCCCGTCGGAAGTGAAAAACTAACAGCAAGTCGAAAATTAGCGGCGATCTCGAGGCAGCGCCCACAGTAGCCGTGCGCAGAGGGGCTCGCGCCGATCGTCTCCGGCGCACGCGATAAATTAAGTAAAATCTCGAGGTCTCTATTATGCTAAGCCTTAATTAGAGTGAGACGTCAAATTGATTTGGATTCCCCGAAAGAGGCGAGAGAGCGCAAAAAAAAACGCCGGCCACTTAGCATAAAAATCCGAGGTGCGTGCGTGCGCGCATAGGCGGCGGGCCGCGCTTTCGGTAGCCTTCTATTAACTTCTCGACGTCTCGCTAAAGAGGCGCTTTGCATATTGCGGCCGATCGCGTGGAGCAAGAAGCCGAGCGGCCGTCGATCGGCGCGCCGCTCGTTTGCTCCGAGCGACACCCGTCGAATATTCGCCCGACCGAGCTCCTCCTTTTTTGCGGCTCGTGTGTGAGAGAGAGAGAGAGGGAAGGTACCTAATTTATGCCGATGCCCGCTGAATTTCAAACGATCGCCTCGACGTTTGACATCTTTGTTTCTTCGCTAACAATGGGACCAATCAAACAGTTTCATCTGCTGATTACGGAGATCTTTTTCGAGTGCCTTATTAGTTCCTCGCTTTGAGTACGATGAAGTCTTTTTGCGAGCGAGCTGGATGAATATGATTTATGACGAGGCTGAATTTCAATAAAAATCAGTGGCCAATCTGGTCAGGTTCGATGAATTTTCAAGAACAAATTCGCGCTGTAAATTTTGCAGTGGGGTAAAAAAGCTCACCTTATTAGTTGTTTGCTGTGAGAACGACGAATCCTTTTTACAAGCGAGTTGAATGAAAATGATTAATGGCAAATCTGGTGGAGTTGAAATATTTTTTTGAAGTGCACAAATTTCCAACATAAATATACGGTAAAAAGCTCACCTTGAAAATATCACTTGACACTAAAAAGTTTTATGTGCGTAACATCGTTGTAAAGTCTGGATTTTTTTATTAACAGTTTGATGCGGGTGAAAACAATTTCACTTTTATTTTATTTTATTTACATATGGAAATTAGTCAAATAAAAAAAAAACATACGACGAAAATGTAAATTAGAATTTTTAAATTTTACTTATTTCAATATTAAATAATATCAATCTTTATTCATTTTTTCACTATATCTAAATGTACGCCGCCTTCTGAAAAAAAAATTTCATTAAGTTCTTCATTAAGTTTATTAAGTCGCGCGGCTTTCCGAAATTTCATTAATAAACAGTGCAACTTTACTGATTAACTTTTTCATTCAAAATTTATGACGGGAGTAAATTTTTTTCAGATCAAAACGCACCGAAATGAAGCTCGGGCGAGCAAAAAGTCGTGCAAAAACTCGTCCTTAAAAAACAGATAAAAGAAAAAAATAGATCCAAAAAAGTCATCTCGCCTTTAAAGCTGAAACTCCGAAAGGACGCAGGGCGAGGTGCATACTCGCGAGCGCATCGACTTCCTCGTCGATTAGCCATAAGTACAGGAGAGCGCGAAACCGGTTGGCCGAGTATAGGTGCAGCGAGAGCCGCTGCCCTTCGCTGGCTCGCGACAAAACGCGTCGGCCGAAAATCGCGCGCGCGCGCACACGCGCGATTACGGAAGCGCACAGCCCTCCGGCTGCTCGTGAATTTTTTTTTTTAAGCGACAGCAGCACTGATCGGTCCCTCATAAGCGGCGCGCGTGTGTATACAGGCGACGCGGATGGGAGTAAAAAAAATATTGAAATAAAATAAAATAAAAAGGGACGAAGGACGGGATGGACGAGGACCGGCGACGAGTTTTCGGGCGAGCGCACACCGCCGGCGGCCGGAGGCACGCGAGTCGCGCCGATCGCATCTCATCGCCGGCTCGTATCTCTCGCGAGGCGGAGGCAATTTCGCGACGCGGCTCCCCCGGTTTTTGCGCGCGCACCCCGGCTTTTACGGAAAATTTCTTAATTGCCCGGTGATTAGTATCGCGTGCCGGTCTCGCCCAGACGTGTGTATGTACATGTATACATATACGCGGGCACTCGGGTCATTAACCATGACGTTTTATTAATTTTTGGCCCCGGCGAAATGCTGGCGACCGAGCGACTGGTCGCATCG
The DNA here is from genome assembly GCA_018906775.1 of Sycophila sp. Sp_5. Lineage (NCBI taxonomy): Eukaryota > Metazoa > Arthropoda > Insecta > Hymenoptera > Eurytomidae > Sycophila > Sycophila sp. Sp_5. The sequence goes on along the minus strand of JACCID010000019.1, from coordinate 315,793 downwards.
ACTGACAACTTTGTTTGTGCGGCGGCGAAAATATGATTTCTTTTTAATTGCTGGATATCTCGAGTTTTTATTTTATTGCGCCGCGCTGAAATTTATACGATTTAATTTTTATCATCTTGATTATGAGGTCGTTTCTGACTAATTTCAGCGCATTGCGCGTCACACTGTTTGGAGAAATAAAATCTTTATCCAAACCTGTTGTCAATTTTCAAATGAATGTATAAAAAGCGTTTGAAAATAAATTAGCATGAAATCAGGTGAATACGTGTATCGTATTATTTGACGATTAGTATATCTTCTCTATTTTTTTTCAAAATCTAGAGATCAAATTGAAGATTTTATGAAAAATGAAAGAATCTTCCGATTCATAGGGGCGTAGATTTGTCTATTCTGAAATCTATGCTAATCATTTCAATTCGCAGCTGCGGCGTTTGCTAATTAGAAAAATTAGCAAAATACCGACGAAACGCTTTACACACGCGAAAGGGTGTGAAAATAGCAATCCAATTTGCATGCAGAAAGCACAAAGCATTAACGCGTTAGCAAAAAATTACCCTAAAGTACCCCGAAAACTGTAAGCTATATACAAGATGATAAACGCCGCGACGATTTGCATGAAGGAGAAGACCGCGTATGAAAGTCGAACGTCAAATTAAGCCTGGCAAGGATACCAGCCAACCGCAAACCGCAGAAAAATCAGATAAAATCCAGTTGAATTCCGTAAAAAAGGTGCCTCTTCTTCGAATCGCGCGCCTCACTCTCACTTTTTCCCCTATCGATACGGCGCCGCTCGCGGGATGCAACGAATAAAAGGAGCAACGGGAGAGCAGCTTCGATAACTCCTTTCTCTCTCTTTCTCTTCGGGCGACTTTATAAAGCGCGCCTTCGCGTCCCAAGGTGAAGGAACCAGAAGCGACGCGAGGCCCGCGGAAGAGTAGGGGTCCGGTGGCGCGTGGCGCGCGCGGGTCTCGTCTCCTCCCGCGCGTCGCCGAATAATGACCCGGGGGTATCGGGCCGAGGCGACGGACGTTTCTTTCTTTTTATTTTTTTAATTTTTTTTATATCACGGTTGCGCAACTCACGGACGAAGGCCGACGCGGAAATTACACCTTGGATTGTTTGGCCCGACGACTGCGACATTGAGCGCCGGTGCTCTTGTGACTTTTTTCGCTGCACTTTGACGGCTGATACGTCCAACTTTTTGCGCGGTAGCTTTCGAGCTGAAAATTCACTTTCACATGTTTTCGATGTATTTAATTTGACGATTACGCTTGTAACGCGTGGCGTCGTACAAATTTCGGGCAAAAGGGGAAAAAATTTAATAAAATTGTCCGCTTGCTGGGGAAAAAGTGGACGCCTCAATTTTCACTCAGTACGGACGCGTAATAAAAAACGACTCTATATTTCGCATTTCGAACGTGCAGGTGTCGACTTTCGAGTACTACCTCGCAATCGATCACAAAAATCCAGCAAATATAACGCGAACAATTCGATTATTAAGTGAATTTGGACCGTTAGATTTTTAAGAAAAGGTTCTACTCCTACCCTTGGAAGAAAAAAAATGTTTCCTCTAAATAAGAGAAATTAAAATTTACTTCGAATAAGTGAATACATTTCTAGTCTACTATTCGCTTAATTTAAAAAGATGCCACTTATGTATATTTAGAGGGTACCCTACTTTATTAAAAAATAATATTGAATATAAAGATTTAGATGCCTGTAGACTATATAAAATATTTAGAAAACAAGTTTTTCTATTTTATTACCACAGAAAATCCTAATAATTTTACCTTGTTGGCATAAACCATTCTATTTTCCATCTGAGAATATCGATCTATCCGCATTCCTATTTTAAAATTAAGATATCCGCGTTTTTTTTTCATATGATTTCAGTAGTACCCACGAGGTATAATAAAAATGACAGAGCGAAATTTAAATCCCCGGTAAGCAAGCGTTAATCAAGTTCTAATACATACCAGCAACATAACTCAACATCGAAATAAACCCGTCAAACTCAGAATTAAAAAAAAAAAAAAAAAACAGGCTAATGAAATTATCACCGGGCAGTCGCTTCCGAGAAGCTAGAAACGAGCAGAAATGAAAAAGAAATGAATAAAACGTCGCGAAAACCCACAGACAGGCGGGGGCGGGGGGAGGGGGGGAATAAATTATAGGCGTCCGGAGACGGGCTAGTTACAGGCGCGCATTAGGCGAACTCCGGAGGCCCACACAGGCTCGGCCCGAGTCGTTAACAGGCGAAATCGTCGCCGGTGTCGCTCCTGCGCGTCGCGCTCGCCTCGGGTCATTATTTGGCGGCGCGCCTCGCGTGTCCCGGGCGGCTCTCCGATCGCGTGCGCGAGAAACCGGCCGGTCTGGATCCCTCGGCGCGTCGTCCCTTCGGAGGATGCGGCCCCTCCCGCCGCCAGAAAACACATACGGGAATTCTGTTTTACATATACCCGCGGGTTATGCGACGCCCGTGCGTGTCCGCGCGCTTCTTGCGCTTCCTCGGGCCGCTCGCTTTCGCGTATGCATAATTTTAAAGGCTGAGCCTTCAAATAATGAAGCCTCTTAATGGGAAGGTGAGCTACTAATAACGCGACGGAAAAAATTCTGGCACTTGCGCGTGTCGTTAAAAATATTAACGAATCTCCCGGGCTCGCCTTTAAAGAGGAGTAGTGTGTACCTGCTTTGAGGAAGTTGAACGATCTCTGAAGGTGCGACGGTAATGAGCTTGCGAGTAAATGTAAACTAATGCAGTTTGATATATGAAAAAAGTCTTTTTCCGGTCTTACAAAATTTATAAACTCTGAGAAAGCACTTTATTGGTTCACTCAATATTAATCATCAGCCATTTATCTATTTATTATTTTACATAATTCATTATCTTCAATGATGTGTGCAAGCATGCTTTTCTGTAAATTTTACTGTATATTTTTATTTAAATTTACAGATTTTTCTACTTATTTTAATAAACCACCTGTAATATCACTTTTAAACTGTGACTTACTATTTTTGTATTAATTATTTAAATATGACTGTGATATTCTACTACATTTGAGTTTTTTAACTTTTGTAAATATCAGAATTTACATTAAACGATTATTCTATCTTGCGACTGAATAATAAACTAGTTTGTTGTATAAAAAAAAAATAATAATACATTGTAAATTAAAAAAAAATGTCGACGATCTATGAGATGGTAATAGAAACTAATTTATCGGCAACAGAGTATTTCCTTGCGAGGCTTGTTCGTGTGTGTTCCGGACGCGTGGCAGTGGATATGAGACTTTTAATTCGGATGCGCCTCGCTTCTTTTTTATTGTACGTGATTCATGTGGCTCGGTTTAGTCGGTCGCGTGCGCGCACTCAGATCGAGGCATAATGGGCTTCATTAATTTCGATACGATTATATGTCTCTCCGTGTGCGTATACGCGTCCACCGCTGACGAGGATTAGGGAGTCGGATAGGGCATGATTTGATTTTGATGATATTTAATAAAGGGTAAGGGACGATCAAACTGCAAGCTTCTTTTATTTTCTCGGAAGACATTTTTTTTGTCGAACTTTCTGTACTTATGGGCATAGGAGGGCGCCCAACCGGTTGGTCAACTGCAGCGAAGATTTTATAAAGTGAAGTATCAGCTTAAAGTTCAGTGAAGCTGCATAAATTAATGATCGTTAATTTAAGTGTTAGTAACCTTTTTAGTAACTTACATAAGCACTGCATTTAGGTTTATTTTCGTTAAACTGTTTTTTTTTTTTTCATAAATTCTTTGATATTTAATTGCCTTGGAAATGAAGGAGCTCGTCGAAGACACTATTGATAGCCTACCGATCGAAACATAATGTTACAATTATCTTTTGTGCGATTACGCTAAATAAATTTTAATTAAGGAAGAGACAATATCAGTCGGCTGGTGCTATAAATAAGATTACGTCACCGTATAATGTATTAATACGTAATGATCTGATAAGTCTGCAAAGTTGATCGATGCCGGGGCAAATTATTTAATGGAAAAAATTTGAAAAGCCCGATATCGTTACCGTTATAACTTCCGAACAGGTGTTACCTCGCAGGAATAAAATTTGGCGCGAATACTCGCCGGTGATTAAATTAAAATAAAACTGTTCCGTGTTATGATATGGCACTTCAACAGCCGAAAATACATTAAACCCCCGCCTTTGACAAATTTTAAATGAGTCTCATTTCTCTCTACTAAATATCGTTTTGTTTATACCGCACCCCTCGACGCAAGCGGAAAAATGCATCTCATTAATCAACAATAAATATTCCCATTCAAAGCCATACAACGGACCCAACAACTCGATGAACTCAACGCTCCGATCCTCGCATACATTTTAAAATTTATCACGATTTTCCAACTTCCTCTACAAAACCCCAGCGCCGTTACACTCGCAGAGACCCCCTCGATCTAGGAAAATCCCCCGCACCCTCGGATATAAAAAATAAGGGGAGCTAAAATCCGTGCCTCCATCCGGATCAAAAAAAATTGAAAAAAAAAGAATTTCCGAAGCGACATCCTCGATTACGACTCCAAAGAGCCGGTCACAAAACACACACTCGCCGTCGCGCATAATACAAATTCATAAATCATCGGGGGACCCCGTGCCTCGCTCGTGTATATAAAAATGCGGAGGAGATCGGAGAGCCCAGGCGGCGCAGATGCGCGCACTTGTTTGATCGGTGTCTTCTTCGCCATTAAGGGGCGCACGCACACGAGGCCGAAAAGGCAGGAGAGAAAATGTGTAAGATTGGTGACGCGCGCGAGCGCGAAGCACCTGCCCGATGCCCGAGCAGTCCGCTGACTTATCTGCCCGGCAACGCGAAGATCCTTGCGGCTTGCTCGTTTCGCCGCATCGATGACGAGAGGGAAAGAGGGAAAACTAACTCGGGCGCGGTGCTTTCCCTTCTTCTCCGTCCTTCTCTCTCAACTGCCCTCTTTTTTTTAATCTGCCGAGGAATCCCGGGGAAGTTGGGCAGACCCGAGCGAGGGGTAGTCGCCCTTTTTTTCTTTTTTTTTAATGGGCGTTTCGTGTTTTTAACGATTGGCGCCTATTTTGCGCTTAGCTTGTTTGTACACTTTGTATTCGGCTTTTCCGTCGATTCGCCTGTTCCCCTTGAAATCTGAATAAGTGAAATTCACTTCCAGTAAGTGTACTTTACTTTAAACCAGATAAATTTACAAAGAGTAAATCCTAAAGAAGGTAAGCAAGGTTACCTGTACATAGGCTGGTGTAATTCTTACAACTATGTAAAACTAATAATAAAACTAACTGAAACTAACTGATTTATTATTTATTATTGTTTCTTTCTTTATTCTATCATAAATATTAGCAACAATCTTTAAAGTTATTTTAAAGAAAATCTATACGTAAATAATTTAAATAAATAAATTATTAAATGTTAGGATTATTTACAACGTACACTTATTATTTACTATACCTTCTAAAATTGAATTAGTGAAACTTTACTTAAAATTAGTAGAAGATGCTCCACTAATATCTAAATCGTGCACTAATTTTCAGTGAAAATTCACTAATTACAGTAGTTTTTCACTAATTCAATTTTAGATAGCAGTAATTATCAATAACTCGAAAATGTTCGCGGTGATCAGGCTCATAATACGATCAAAATGATCTTTCCCCTGCACCATCATACCGTAATTAATAACAAAGAAAACACGCCTCATATAAGCACTTTATACACGAAAAAAAGGAAGGCAAAGTAGAAAGCTGGCGGTCATTAAATTTTCCTGAAAATCATGCAAATCGAAGGCTTCGGGCTCCAACGGTCGCGTTCCACCTGCAGCTCTCTGGCTCCGGAAAGCACGGGGGCTCGGAAAATTGCGGCGGGGCGGCTCGTAATAAATGGCGACGAGGGGATAGCTCGGTCAGATCGGAGCAGGTTGCTCCTCCGCTCAAAGAAGGCGCGGCGCGGCGTCGGCGCTCCGAGAGAGGCGGAATCCCTTTTTCGGCGGTGCCATTATGCAATCGCGCGCTCGGCAATTTCGGGACGATTTTCGGCTCGCTTTAATTTTTCACTTAATTGACGCGTCGCCGAGTGCCGGCCCCCGATGTGTGCGCAAGAGATTGCGCCCCGCGCCGCGACGAGGAGGAGAAGCGCATTGAAAATCTCCGACGCGCGAAGCTTTACTCTGAATCTGTCGGCCGGGATTTCGGGCACTTTCTTCCTCTCCTTTTGGACAGGCTTCAATTTGTAGTTTCTTTTTATGATTGTAATATAATTAAATTATTTTTTATCATTATGAAGATGAAATTTCAATGTTATTTAAAAAAGAGTTTATAAGCTATTTGTGATTTAATTTTTTTCGTTATAATTGAAGTATTAAACGAAATTTTTTAAATATATATATATAGGTATATACGGAAGTAGCCGTTTAATATGAAAAATCTTTAGTTATCTGAACCCGATATGCGTTGAATTTTCTGCTTGACTGGAAGATTATAAATGACATTTTCTTAATGCACTTATAATTAACGAGCAAAATGAGAGATTCATTATGGCTTTACTTCTTACATTGACATTCCGTAATTGCTTTTATCAATGAAATTGAATGTTTTTCGTTACTAAAAGGTATGCAAATGGAAAACACGCGTCACTTTCAATTTTCTTATTAATTCTTGATTTCACCTCGCAAACAAACAAATTCGACACGAATCCGAGGTTAACAACTTTTTTCAACAAAATTTCACGATAAGCAAAAAAAATCGTTAAAAAATAAAAGAAAAAAATACAAAATTCATATCCCGAATGCGTCTATTAATATTCTAAGGTAACTAAAAATAAGTACAATCACCCCATTTAACAAAAAAAAAAGTAAAAGAAGAAAAATGAGTTAAGAAGTAACGGAAAGTGTCATCCGACTCCATGCGGAAGGCATCAGCGCGTCCTTGGGCGAGCGACCCAGTGCGGGATCTCAGACTTAGCACTAGACGGTCTCGACTACTAGGAGACCGGTCCGCGGTAAAAAGGGTTAAAAAGGCTCGCTCGCTTACTCGGACACTGGGTTAGAGGAACGCGCGTGCGGTGCGCCGCGCCGACGTCCTCGTGTCGCCGGACGGCTGTTACCTTGGCGCGCGACGGCCTCGCGCCCGCACGCGCCGGTGTTGATGCCCTCTCCGTAACCGCGATACACTGGGCATTCTGCGAATGCAATTTCAAATGATCCAATAGCTAAAATTTTATTTTTTTTATTTTTATTTTATTTCAAAACGGGACATAGCCCCTTGAGTACAAAATTACGATAGAATTAAGTATTAAAACTACAATAGAAGCAACTATTAAAGAAATTTTTCTAATGCGAGGCCTGAGTGAGTTATTTTATTTTATCTTATTTGATTTTTTTCTTTGTGTTTATAAAAATGGTCTACTATAAAGGACTTTTTTTCGAGTAGCTCGTAAAAATGAAAAGTATAACATGCGAATTAAAGCTTGGCTTATAAAAGTCGCTTAAAAATTTATAAATTATTTTAGTTTGCTGTTAATTATATAGTTTGGTATTTTATTGTTTGTATACATTAAAATTTATATTACTTTTATAATTTAATAATTTAAAATAAGTATAAAAGTAAACGAATAAATAAAATAATACATATAAATCGTGCAGAAATTAGGGGGTGATTACAAATTTTGATGAAAACCCAGAAGAGACATGGAATGCAGCGTATATGTAGCCCCTCTGGAGGATTCGCCATGCAAATGCAGCCGCGGCACGCAATTCACGTCTCCTCTCTTTCTTTCTTTCCTTCGACTTTTCTATTTCTTCATATTGATGATGCGGGTCGGCGCAACGCGAAACGAGCCCGAGAAACGACTTCCAAGAGACGGGCCCACAGCGGAGTCCCCAAGATTCTATCTCCAGATTTCTTTTATTTTTGCCGCGTTTTTTTTTAAACCTTCTTTTCCTGCGTGGGTCCTTGTAGCCCGCAGTTTTTCTCCTTTTGTCAACCTCACCATAAACAAAAGTCGGCAGTCTTTAATGAAATATGTGATCGCGTTGCCTTTCATACGCGGATGCTTCGTATAAAATTTTTCATCCTCTCAAAAAAAAAGATAATAATAATCGACCTTTAAACGCACCAATTTAAAAGTGAAAGGAATTTCTTAAAGCTCGCAGCGGTACGATTATTACAAAACCTAATCGAACGTCTGGATGTAGTATCAGCTAATTAGTTTCCGAACTAGACGCAACATCTCCCGAATTTCAGAAGCGAAGGGGAAAAAAATACACGTCCACCTTTCCGTGATTCGAGACAATTCCTAGCAATCAGAAAAAGATGAAAAAAAAAGTTTACATCCACGGATGCAGTTCGGCATCGTCTCATCACTTGTACAATCGCTCTAGGCTCCTCGTAAACATCCTCATTAATCGGGGCGATCGACGGCGGCGAAATTCCGATCGGCCGAGGCATCCGAATAGAAAACTAGTGTCGCTTGCGAATGCGGAATCCTGAGTGGGAATGCAGAGATTTGCATGGGCGCAAGCGGGCTCGTTATAATGCAGCCGCGACCCCGAGCTCGAGCCGACCCTGAGCCGTCCAGACGAAATAAATACTCGCGACGCGCTGTGCTAATTAACTTGCGTTCCGATGACTTTTATAACGAATCGGCGTTATGCTGGTTGCTTTTTGTTACTCCGGCTCAGATCTGCTTAATGAGTAAATTAATCAGTTTCATGGTAGACTCCATTCTGCGGGTATCGCGGGTAATCGTGATTATTACTTTAAAAATTTCGTAATGCTAAAAGGTGAATCAAGCGGAAAAAACGAAATGCCGCCATACTTTCTAGCGAAAGAAAGTTTAAATTCGGTTAAAGTTTAATCAAAGTTCATATTTCGCGATGGCTGATACTGACACTGGCAATGAGACTTTATCAAGTTTGCATCTATATTTTATAGAAATTATTCAAATGTAAAGGTAAATTCGGTAAAATCTCATTACCGTATTTTATCTAAATTTTTTTTACGCAAAAATTTCGTTTCGTTCGTTAAAATAATGGGCAGTGTAGTTAAGATCTCAAAGGCCACTTCAGTTCAAAATAATGAGCATCAAAAAATATTTTTAATTTTATCTACACCTTACGCCCAAGTAGACGCATTTTTAGACGGAATATAGAGTACGGTCAGGACGCTTTACATATTAACGGCCTGAAATCGGTAACTACAGATTTGCTCTACGCAATAATAAATTCTAAAAAACAGCGCGATTCTCATAATAAAAAATAAAATTCAATGATAAAATAAATCTCTTTTACTTAAAGTACAATAAAAGTTAAAATGCTCATCCCCAGAAAAATAAAGAAGAAGAATCGGCGCTCGTGCGAAAAGAGGCAGACAAGTGCCCCTCGTCGACTGAGCAAACATTGCAACAATACATCAGTTGGCCAGGGTCCCTCATTAAAAGAGCGAGATCTCGCCGGGGGCGCTGTTTATCCCGTCTTCCGCGGGCCGACCGCAAAAGCTCGTGCGCGCGCGCATTAAATCGCGCCGCGTGAAAACGCTCGCCGCGCCAAAATCGCGCCAATCATATCAATTACGATTGTTCGCGCGAGTCCGAGGCGAGAAATGAGATGTTGGCGCGCGGCCCCCGGAGCGTGCGCGCCGCGCGAGCAAAGCACACAAAAGGCGCGAGAAGCTCGCCCGGGTAACGCCCACTTCAACGCGCGTAATAACACATTGTTCGGGGCGCGAAAAGAAGCATGGCGCCGGGGCCCCTGCCAAAAATCGGAGGGCCGCAAATTATCATCGCCCGCGAGAGTGAAAGTGCGGAGGGGGAGTAGGAGGCGGCGAGGGGGCTCCGCGAGGCGAGCTGCCCCTTTTTTACGTGATGAATGCGAGGCGATATCGATGAGGCGGTTTTGTTTGCGGAAGGTGGCGGAGCGCGAGCCTCGGAGATGGTATGGGGAGTTATTGGCGAGGCGGGCTCTTGTGTGCCTTGCCGAGATGCGCTGCAAATTTATTCAATGACCGCTGTAGGTGTGTACTCTGCGGCGTTCCTTATGAAGAGATTATTAAGTGCTGATAGCGGAGTTGAGCGAGTGAAAGACTGAGGTGAACTTAGATCTGTAATGATGACAGACTGAAGATTTATTTTTCCTTTTACTATTATTTATTAATTTATTTATTTAAAGTCATACGCATACTTTTGTCCTTTTTCTATTATTTATTATCTTGTCATTTTTTATTTACTCACTGTGATATTACTGATAGAATTATGACTTTCTTTTCTACATTAATTACTTAGATATATGACTGTGATATCGCAAAGACCCGTTTTACAATTGTCGTAATTGCAACGATTGTATATTTGTTTTTTTTTTTTACAAAAATTGACTCAATTGTATTATTTTATTGTTTGTAAATACTATATTTGAAAATAAACATTATTTATCTATTTAAAAATAATCCAACGGACTGAAGAATCCTTAAAACAAATTTTGATGCAATCAATCATAATTAAAATAAACTTAAAGTATTTACTATAAATTGTAACTAATAGCTACAAATAAACAAGCGAAAAGAGGTTTTTCGATGATCAACAGAGTCAATGAAAGTTAAATTATTAGGTACAGTGATTTCCAGAACCATTTCACTGTATTAAAAGTAGAATAAAATTCTTCTTTAAATATTATTATCCTTTTTAGAAAATAAAAGCCTTATTTCAAAATTAATAAGATCAAAATAATTATTAATAGATTAAGCGTTATTAATTTAAATATTCACTTCGCTTCTAAAACCTGTAACGTAGACTACATTTTTTTCTGACGCAAAATAATTAAATTAATTTTTACTCGAACTGAGCACTTTTTTGACTACCAATTAAAATCCACCGCTTTTTGTCAATAAATAGTTCAAAAGCCTTCAATTTAAAGAAAAACGTACCGCTCCAAAAGAGCGCAAAGTTTAAAACGCAACTGATCACTGTACAGCACACCTAAGCTCAAAAATTGCTTCAACCGTCGAAAGAAGCAGCCGCGTCGATTAGTAAGGCAAAAAAGGAGCAATTTCCATGGACTTAAAAAAAGAAGTGCCTTAAAGATAAACAAAAGGCGAGATAAACGTCGGCAGATAAATCGGACGGGAGGGTGCACGTAAGACGGCCACGAAAATGAGCGGAGCAGAGCGCTGGCGCGACGAGGACGGAGAAGTTAACACCTGCCTCCCCCTTGCAGGTGGAGGTTGTCGGAGCCTCGACGGCGCACGCGTCGGATTTTGTGAGTCCGCCCACCCCTCTCCTCTGGATTTCCGCCCCTCTGCGCGGGTGCGGCGCGAGCGGCGCGTGCCCCTTCGATCGCGCGCGTGCGCGCCCTCGCGAAACCCGACCCTCCCCCCGTTCGCTCTCCACTCGCCTTATCGGCATCGGGGCCTATTTAAGTGCGACGCGGGGCTGCTTTTACGAGCGCGCCCACTTTAACGGCGCTCACCATTGGCCCAGCGCCACTGGAACAATGGCAATTCCACGGCTTTCTCGATGAGGGGTGGATAACTGGAGTTTCGGCATGTCCGCCGCGCCGGTGCGTACTCGAACAAAGAAGTGAAAGTAGGTCGTTTATTCTTGTGGAGGTGTATATTTTTTTTACTATTTATTTATTAATACTTTAAAGGACTGAATAGTCCTTAAATCAAATTTGGAGAAGAAGTTTGAAGTAACTTAAGCCAATTGTTCTGGCTACTAAAACTAAAATTTTATCTTGATCTCTTTTTCTCTTTTTTTTCTTTAGATATTAAGTTCTTAGTTTATGTAGAGCCAGGCTAAAGCACGGGAAGTTCTTTCCTTTGCTGGGTTACTTTTGTAACTGTTTATGTAATCAATTATTATAATTGTTAATTATTGTATTCAACTGGCTAATAAATAAATAAAATAAAAAGTACAAGTGATCGATCGCAAAGAGGTTTTAAACTGGCTAATACAATCAATAGATAAGGTAAATTGTGAGGTAAAAAATTCCAGAACCTTTCGCTCTATTAAAGGTGGAATAAAAACCAAAATTGTAGAATAGTACTATAACTAAATATTCTTAGCCTCAAGTGCTTGAAATTTTGAGATTATTCTTACTATAACACACGTATTTAAAATCAATTTTAAAATAATAATTTTATTATACTCCTATAAATTTGATTTCTGAAAATCTGCACTGAAATTAGTGGAACGACTTATTCATAATCGAGTAATTAAATAGTGGAGATTTTTACTTAGATCGGACTATTGCCGCAAAGAAATATAGTAGAGAAATCAATTATTGGAACTTCTAAACGAAAAAATCACTAAAGGAATTAAAAAAATGAATTCTTGAAACTTTAAATCTGCACTGAAATTAGAAGAACGACTTATTCATAATCGAGTAGTTATAAATGGTGAAGATTTTTACTAAGATCATAATAGTAATAGTACTACGAAAGAAGTATTAGAGACATTAATTATTGAAACATCTATATATAAAAAAATCACTAAGAATTAAAAAAAAAAATTATTCTTGAAACTTTCTAACAAAAAAAAAACGTATAAAAGAAGTTTAAAAAAGAAATAATAACGAGGTATAAGAAAATACCTGCGTCGGGATGAAAAAGGCCGAAAAATAGCTGCACTGCAGCGCGGACGCCGATCTGACGTTCGGTCCAACCCCTTATCTGGTCCCATTGTTGTGATTCCTACATGTTTTCACGTCGCATTCGACGAGGCATTTCCCGACCCACACGAACTCCAACACCGGCGGGGCCGATTATTCCCCTTTTATCCCTCCGCTACGCCATCCCGGCGGGGTGCTAATGGGAGTTTTAGTGCGGCACGCGCCGCTCGCGGGGGGGAAGCCGATTGTTTTGTCATCGGTATCGACGTCGATTTTTCACCGAGCGATCGTCCCATTATTTCGGCTATTAATGATGACGTCAAACTTTTTACCGCGTTACTGCGCCTCCGCGAGCGGGACGCCGCCGCCACGACGGAATGAGTTATCGACCGACATTAATCAGGGGGATGAAGAGAGCGCCGCGGGTGTTTCTTGCTTTGTGTTGTGACTCCTTTTTTTTGGCCTTTGTCCGTGACCAGTCCGAGGCACCTTTACGATTTTACTCTTCGATGAATACATTTGAATCTCCCGGTAACGAAAAAGCCGCGGATGTCTTCATTATACAGTTTGAAAAGTGAATCGAACTACAATTGGACAATTACGCGTAGAATATATATAGTATTTATTTTATTTGAAAACTTTTGAAATTGTGAAACTGTAAATATTTTATATACACTCTTAATAATTAAATTATACCACTTAAAAATATTGACATTATTATTAGTATCATTAATTCCTGCGTAATATTGTTTAATTACATTTTAATTTAACATATTCTGGATAATAACGCCTACATTTTATTTTATGTTTATTTAAAATAATTACTTATATTAAACGTTACTTTCATTAACTCTAGTATAACGAACAATGGGATTAATAAGAATGAAATGGATCGGACGAAAAAACGTAACGTGCGCGAAGCTATATAAAAAAAGGAGCGTTCAAAGTAATGCTTCCTCTTTAAAATTTTATTGCCCGCTTCTTACCAATTACGCAGAGAGTGACATATGTATCATCGGTCATAATTATTTCTACAAGTTACTCGCCGCGAGTCCCGCCGAAGAAATACAGCATTGAAAAGATATAAAAATGCTTATTACGCTGTCTTTAAGTACCGCGGGGCTCGTATAATAAACGCTTTAAAAGGCCGCTTTCTCGAACTGGCCTCGTGAAAGTTGCTCTTAATGCTGTCGAACACCCATCAAATTTTCGCGAAACAATTCCGACTGGCGCGCTTATCTGCTCCTTTTTTTTTAATTCCGACTGTGCACGCACGCATCGAAGACGGCCTTAAAAAGTTTAATTCTTTCCGAAGGATCGGCTCCTTTTCATTACTTTTAGATGGGCCTGATCAACACCTACTTAAACACCTGCGATAATAAAGATTCCGATCGAAATCAATATTTCGCTTAAAAATCGGAGAATATTTTTTTATAATTATTTGGCGCTTCCATGCAGCTTTTACGATCTAATTTAGATGAGCTCGCGAGATAAAAAAATCGAGGCTCCTTTTAAAGCGAAAGTGCAAACACCAAATTTAATCGAAGCCACGAAATATTTTTACCGCAAAACCCCGCCGTAAGCGCAAAAAGCCTCGCCTAATTAAGCGAACAAATTAATTCCGCTTGCGCAAGAAGCCTAAGCAAAAAGGCGCGGGCAGAGGCCCCGTGGCCCAGAAAAATCGTCTGAAAGTGCAGAAACGAGGCAAGTGTGTTACATTTGCTTTTTTTTTCTTCATTCATTTTTGTTTTTTATTTTTCAAGAAAAGAAAAAGGTTAATGCCGACGGATAAGGCATCGGCGAGTTTTTGCGCGGCGCACTTGCGTCAGGCTCGTGCCGGCGCACGTGCGCACTCCTCTTTCACTCTCGCCGCGGCGCAATATTGAAATTTAATTTTTCGGGAGGGGGCGAGCGCTTGGGTTTCGATAATTAAAGAGTCGATGCGGTTTCGCGTGCAGCGTGCACCTTCGGCCCCTCGGAAGTGAAACCGTTGCCTCGTTTTTAATTGTAAGCCCGATGTATCGATCCTCGTTGGCTGTTTCGTACGTTCGCTGTGCTTTTTTATTATTAATTATTATTTTTTTTTTGTAAAGAGGAAATCGTACGCGTTTTTATCGTCGATGCTTTTTGCATTAAATTAGTTTTTTCTTGCCTACGGTTAGTCGGGGAAAAAGGGAATTAATTAATGAAAGTTCGTCTGCCAAAGGCGATTAACCGTTATGTCATTGAGCGTCAGTCTGATTAAAGACACGCTTCAATCGCTTTCGCGCTTGCGTCACTGCTTTATGATCCTGAAAACTTTTTTTTTATTTTCTAGATAAACGTATACTAATAGTCGAGAATCATTGTTTACGATTATTGCTGTTGGTATATGCAATGTTTTAAATATTTAAAAATGCATTTTTGCAAACAAAAATCTATTAAGACAATGTAACGTGTAGCTATTGCGAATCGTAGTAGATTTATAAATAAGTAAAAAATTTGTAATTTTCTTAAGAAATCAACATTTTATGCAAACTTTTTTATGAATATTTCAAAGATTCCATAGTATACAAAGGTAAGGTATTGATCTTGTTTATCTTCGTCCTTTGAGAAATTTAAAGAAAGATACAGAATGAAGTATTGGAAGCGTTCAAAGAAACAGATTTTCGCGGTGCTTTTGATTTTGTAAAGGGCATGCCGCAATCATTGTGTAAGTTCCCAAAGGATCCGTTTAGAACGTGACGACGGCAAAATTTGGATAGGGTTAACCTACCACGAAAGAACCCTTCGGTGCGTCTTGTTACAGTCCCCAATAGTTGGACGAACTATCAAATTTAATAATATGAGTAACCGATCTTTTAGAAATAGATATACAGATGTTAGATAAAATCTACGGATGCCCCGTACAAAGTTGCTTAATAGGAAGGAATTTAAAAAATCCATTTTTACATCGCAAACCCCCTATTAAGCATCGAAATATATAGAAAATATTGAAACTCATCAAAACAATTAGAAAAAATTCACTTTAAATAAAAATTATTTAAAACAAGGAGCTTTACTATTTAGTAAGATTTCATTTTTAATAGAATTATTTTAAAAAAGAGCTTTGTTATTTAGAAAAATTCATTTTAAATAAAATTATTTAAAATAAGGAGTTTACTATTTAGTAAGATTTCGCTTTAAATAAAATTATTTAAAAAAAAAAACAAGCTTGTCTATTTAGTGATTAATAAAGTAATTATTCGTTAAGATTTTTTCCCTATAGAATTATCATGTTTAGAAGGGCCGAAAGAAAAATTGAAAAAAAATAAAAGGGAACGAGTAAATTAAAAACTTGCACGCATAAACAACGCAATTCATTTAAGCATCGCGAATAAAGTGCCGTAATAACAGCACTTAGCATGAGCTTAGGAGCGTAACTCATCGGAGCACGCATTATCCAGAAAGAGGAAGCGCGCTCGGACGGTGAATCGTTCGGGAAGAAAAAAAAAGGGGGAAAGCAACCGACGGGGGTGCGCGCCTACTGCCTACAAACCAGGTGCGCGCTTTCTTATTTGTATACGCGCGTAAATAAACTCGCTTCGCGATTCGGCAAACATCGACCGGCCGGCCGCACGTGTCGCCCCGTACACACCGGAGTTTCACCGTTTTCGTGGCACGTATATATATATATATATAGGCATTCGCCGCGAAACTACGTTAGCGAAAAAACCGGTTTTTATTTTTACCGCTGGAGTATCCAGCCTATTGATTCTACGCAACATCTGTAGCCTTTTACTTCTATCGTTTGCTCCAGTGTCTACTGTTTCAGAAGGAGAAGTCGAGTTGCTATAACTTTGAGGATATGTCTAGCACCCCCGGTAAAAAGAGTAACACTTTCTTGGAAAAATTTCTTGGAGATGGATATAGAATCCTTCCGTCAAATATTTATCTTATAGTGTTCCCTTGATGAAATGTCAATGAAAGGGTACCGTGAAAATAATGGGTTAAAGTTTACAATAAATGGACAGACTTGGCATGCCGAGAAAAATAATATAAATTTTGGAAAAATTACTGTTTTTATAGTAAAGTTTGCTACTAATTGTAGTAATTCTCTTGGCTTGCCAGGTCAAAATTTATTGTAAACTTTACCCTATTTTTCAGTATACATGGTGTAGAGAATTTTTCGATAAAAACTATACTAATCCGTTTTGAAAAAATTGTGCAAAATTTATGCAGTTCAATTATTTGTACAAATATTACCTTTTTTCTTTCTTTTCTGTTCTTTCCTAATAACGAAAAAAAATTCTATAAAAAAAAATAAAAGAATATAGAGTAGAATTGTTGTTTATTGTAAAATACAGTCTTTACAAATAGTATACAACATAACAAAATAAATTTTAGTATAACAAACAGTTTTAAGTCAAATACAATCGGTGCTACTTCGCAAAAACATTACAGCCATTTAAAATTTACGCAGTCCAATATGAAAATAATTAATACTAAAACGTAAGTCACAATATTAAAAGCAATATCACAGTAATTAAATATAAAACGACTAGATAAAAATACACTATTCACATCGAGTATACAATAAAATACAATAAATAGTAAAAAAGCACACCCATATTCCATCCACGCTAATAATAGATACAACTTGGTAAATACCATTCGAAAAAGCGTATAGATTCGTATAAACTGATCGAGCGATCATCGCATTTTTACAGCAGCCGCCGCTCGTAAATTTTACGAAAAAAATCTCTCTCCGCGCGGATACGCATCAATCGCCTAAATTTGAACAATCAGCACTCGTAACTCTAGCCATTCGTTCTAATTTAATGGCAGACGCGGGCTTCCAATCCTCGGCAGCAATCAAGGCGCGCGAGGACTCGACGACAGCCACACCGGTATATACCCATTCAATTAAACCCTTCCCCGACCGGGCGATTAACTCCCCCCCCCCCCTCCGCCTCCTTCTCCCTCGCCTAAGCCTAAGAAACGTGCGCTGTGCGTCTCCGCGACGATTTATGCCGTTATATAGAATCGCGGCCGATAATAGTAGCACGCACGAGGAAGCGATCTATCAACGCAGGCTACCGGTGGCTCGCGCGCGCAACCCTTTGCTCGCGGCTCGGCCCGAGATGAGGGAATAAAAGGAGCGCGGGGCCAGCCCTAAACGCGAATCCCGCGCGAAACGTGTTATTAGCCCTTAAGGGTGGAGTCGCGCGATTCGGCGAAGAGCAACGCGACGGGCAGGGGGAATTAGGAGTCGGCCGGCGCGGGTAATTACCGCCTTTTGCCGGTGCTCTGGCCCCCCCCCTACCTTCGGCCGGCGCTTCGTTTATAATTTTTGGAAGTGCGCAAGTAGGAATTTCATGCGCCGGATTAGATTAAAGAAGCGATGCCCAGAGCGCACGAACGTGTAATTACACTTGCTTTCTCATCGGTGCTTGTTCGCTGTTTTTTTTTTTTCACTTTTTCGTTCTCTTTTTTAAGCGGAGCGCGCACTGACGGGGCATGCGGGGATCGGCGATGTTATCCGTGGATTTTGATAGATTCCTTTTTTGTTACGACGCGGAGTGAGTATCGTTAGGTACTTTGTTCTGGAGTGGGGTAGATTGCCATCGACACTGAGTTTCTCGATGTTGTTCGACGATATCGATTTAATCGCGTAATGTCCCTTTGGCTTCGCGGGGTATGAGAGATTGAATTTAACGCGCGGCGAGTCAACAAGTATAATTTAGAAAATTAGCGATACCAATCGAATTCACTTACAGCTGTTGTAAAAATATTTGAATAAAGGTGTTATCTTACCATGTCGTCGTAATTCTTCGGGTGCAATTTTTCTTTTTTATAATTTTCGCGAAACACTAGCTTCGTAAGCCATGCAAGAGAAATTGAACAATCACATGTCGAATCTGTACTTAAAATGTTATCGTTTTAACAAGTAAGTAATGATAAGTAAATAAATAAATAAATAAGTAAAATAAATAATTTACGACTTGATCATTCGAACATACATTGATAAACGCTGCATTACTTTTTTTTAAATTCATATCCCACTTATAAACAAATAAAAATGTCTGCTTAAAAGAAACTGATACATATCCTCGTTTTACTTCGAGTACAATTTTTTTTTCATAATTTTCTTGAAAGACAACCTTTGTAGGTTGTGAAACGATAAAATTAAACAGTCAGATTGATAATCAGGATCGTTCAGTGCTTAAATTTTTATATATTCTTTTGATAAATACATATATACTGATAAGTGAATTTACAGCTTAATCAATCCAATTAAAATACATTGATTATTTTTAAACTTACACGTACACGTATTCACATCCCGCCTAAAAAACCAGCTGACGTCTTCTATTTTGAAGAAAATTCATTATTTCGAACAAATATTAAATTTGATTAGTTTTAGTAGCGGATTAATTTTAATGCAAATCTAGGTAAAATGCAAAATTCAAAAAGAACGCAGGAAATTACGTTTTCCAGGGGAAAAGAGCAAAATGCCGAGCGGACAAGGCGCGATACAAGCGGGGCTAATCAAAAATCCAAGAAAACTATCAGTGTTTGTCGCCGGAGGGGTACTTAGGCGGGCGGACGCGTTGGCTCCGCCTCAGCCACGCGCCGCCAGCTGCGTCCACCCCCGCGCGGCTGTATACACTGCGCATATCGCCACTGACGAGGCAAGGAGGGCCGCGCTGAAAAATGTCGCTCGATTTATCTCTTTCGGGGATTTCGAGAAATCGTCAAGGCTCAGGCGGAGAGCGCCAACGGATGATCCTCTCCGCTTTGACAGCAAATTCTCGAGGTGGATATTTTTCTGAAGGTCTTACATTATACACCTTTTCATTGTTCGGACTTAAAACTTCACGAATGAGATTTTCGAGTGAATTTCAAAGATTTTATTTTTATAGCAGCCTGCTGATCGTTAAAAATGTTGTGCATTCAAATTTTTATTAATCTATTCTATAATAATCTAAAAAAATTTATACAAATCGATAATAGAAATAATAAATTCAAGAATTTTATTATAACGTTTAGTAATTACATTATTTTATTGTAAAATAAATAAAAGATACTTTAGAATTTCATTGTTCGGACTTAAAAACTTCACGAATGAGATTTTCCTGTGAATTTCAAAGATTTTATTTTTATAGCACCTTGTATATTCAAATTTAATTACTCTATTCTATAATAATATAAAAAGAAATTCGTATACAATTCGATAGTAAACAAACAAAATAAATTCAAGAATTTTATTATCGGGTTTATTAACTGTATGATTTTATTGTAAAATAAATAAAAGATTCTTTAAAAGAATACGTCCGATAAAAAAGGCGAATGTATTGAAAAAACTAGAAATACAATATACACATACATAACGAAAAAATAAATCGTCCGAGTTTTAAACCCTTCCGTTTTCTCATCTGTCAGGCGCATTTGAGAAAAAATTACAAATCCACCGATGCTCGTTTCCACATCAGAAGCTCGATAATAAAAAGTACGGGCACTCGTCACCATTCATTCTGCAGTCGATCATCGAGGAAATTTGAATACGCACATTGTGCGCGCGGACAAGAAAAAAAAAGTTGGGGGAGAGGAGAAGCGAAAAGAGAGAGAAGGGAATAGTCTCCGCAGCCGATAAATTCAATCATCGTACAGCTGCCCGGCCCGAAAATCTCAGGTACGCTCGAAGGCAGAGTGAGAGAGAGAGAGTAAATCGAGCGGCTCAAAAGCGCCATTATCCACCCGCGCGCGAGCGAGCCGACGGAATGGATACGCGATCTGGAAAGAGAGAGAGAGATAGAGAGAGATGGAAAAAGGGCGGAGGAGAGCGCGTAACCCCTTCTTTTTCCGCCGCCGTGAAAAATGCAAAATCATCCCCCCGTCAACCCTTTCCCGGCCGGCGGCACAAACAGACGGACGTGTAGGCACACACGCGTGAATGAGACGTGGGCAGCCGATGAGTATCGAGCAGGCAGCTGCTCCCGCACCGGACTCCCCCACCTTTTTGCGCAGGTAAAATTTTGGCACGCGCTCCCTCTCCCCTTTCACTCCCGATTTTTCACGTGTGGGTGTGCGCGCCATCCCCTTTCTCTCCGCAACCCTTCTCCCTCTTCTTTCTCTCTATACGAGCGTATATACATCCCTCTCTCTCTTTTTTGCACCGGGAAAGCCGCACCTTGTGAAGAATCGCCTGGTCCTTCAAAAGGCTCGGAAGGGGGGAGAGGAGTCGTCGTGAAAGGGGTAGAGTGGCGGATCCGCGATGGCCTTTTGTCGCGCGGGGGACAATGGGAGACTCCGGGACTGCACTAGCTGGAAAAGGCGAACACCCACGTGCGACAGTGGTGCTGTGCCTAATGGAGCAGCGCGAGCGCCGGGGGACTTGCAGCTCCGTCGGACATGTGCACGCGCGAGCGAAGATTTTCCCGGACACTTCCGGATCCGAATGCACCCGGATACCCTTTCGCCCTTTGTTGTTCATCCTTTGCCTCTGTTGGAGCACTTTCTTCCCCGATTTCAATCCTTCCCAATGCTTATTTAATGACTCCTCATAATAACTACGCGGAATCGTCCATTTTTTTCTTTCAGTTCGTCGTTTATTATTCTTTTTTTTTATGAATTTTTTTATTAATATTTTTTTTATTAATTTTTTTTTATTTACGAGTTATGGGGGAAGGATGAGGATGAGCCTTCGGGGGATTTAGTACTAATTTTTTTTTTCAATTTCAACGGAACGTCACTTTAAAACGCTAATCCCAATTTCGTATGAACGTTTCCTCAAAATTTATGTATATATATACACACTGTCGGTATTTTCAGTAGGAATTACGTATTCCAATTGCTTATTTGTTAATATCATATATGATAATCTTCTTGCGATAAAATTATTTAAAAAAAAACTACAGAAATAAAGTTTACGAAATAAGAGTATAACTTAATTATTTGTATTAAAAAAAAACAAGAGGATAGGAGAGTACACCGAGAGAAAAAACTTAATAAAAATTTCTATTGTGATTCGGAAAGGAGTGAGAGTCTTGACAAGCAAGAAATTATAGTATTATGAAAAATAGTAATTTGTAATACACAAAATAGCAATTTTGATTAAGTTTTTTCTCTCAGTGTACATAGATATATATTTTATTCGCGTAAGGACAAAAAATAATTGCAGTATAAAACTTTTCAGATAATATAAATTTATAATTTATAAATAAATAAACAAAATTTTTGAGTAAGGTAGTACGAAATAATAAATTCTAATTTCTTTTAATTTAAGTATTTAATCACTTGATAAATACTAAATAAATAATTATTACAAATAATTAAATATATATATATAATATTCTGGCGAGATTGACAAACAACAAACTTCCATTATTTTTTTATAGCCCATAAATTTTTATGATTATCGGGACAAATCGGGGCGGCGGAGAGAAAAAAAGGGACTTCTGTTTACCAAAATTTCCGTTTGTCGGCATGTAAAGCGCGCGCAGTGGGTTTCCTAATTACATGCTTGTTGCGCCCGAAATTCAAAGTCTGGTGCGCCGCCGTGGCATATGGCACGTTCACGGCGCAACGCGCACAGCCCTTGTATATAGTACATAAAGTACAAAACTTTCCCTCCTGCAGGGGGGCCGCGATTTTTTCCTCTCCTTTTTCCGGCGCTCAGCTTCCGGCTTTTTTCTGCAAGGCTGCCCTTTTTTTCGCTCCCGCGCCTCGGCTCATGCTAATGAGGGAATAGGCGCTCTTATACCGATCGTCGCGTCTTCCTATTGTGATTTTACGCAGCACCCGTATTGACGAAAAAAAAATTGGAAAATTATTCAAATAAAATTCTGGAATGCATTAATTTTTTTTCTTAATCTGCGTTTAAATATTCTACGGTTGCACGAATTACGTACCTTAAAATAATATCGGAGAATAATGGGCTCCGTTTTTTTCGAAAGTAAAACAAAATCGGCTGTCGGTAAATCGCTTTACTCTTTTTTTCTCTGTTTCAAAAATTAAGTCGCCCTGATCGATCGCTTTCAGAATTTCGCGTGCCTCCGTAAAATTACGGAGCACGCGAAGACGAAAGTGTCACGCGACAAAATTCACTTTTCGTAATTTGCATATTTACGTAAGAGTGTGTCATTGCCGAGCGTGTACTTGAATAGCATTTCTGGCTTGATCGACGCCATTACCGTATTACCGCATTTGCTAATTTGTCACTGGGCCTCCCGTTCTCGTCGAAAATACAAAATTTCCGTAAAAAAGGAAGTCTGCAATACCGTAATCACTTTGGAATTATCCGTCTTTGTTCCAATGATATAAATTACATCGAAATATTCTCATGAAATGCCTGTCAATTATTTAAAATTTACTTCCTTCAGGTATAAAAAAAAACGAAATCTTCTTTGCCCACAAATAAATCAATTACCGCTGCACGTTTTTACACGTAATATTATCACATTCTCGAAGCTACTGACTTTTGATAACGAGGAGCAAGAAACGAGGCGGTGGATTATCCCGAACGGCTTAAAGATTACCCGCGACTACCGATTGTTTTCCGGAATTCCGAAATTTCAGGGCCTCATTAAAGGCGCGAAGTGGTAGCATCCCTTTGTTGCTCTTGCAAAGTGAGTCGCATTTTTTCACCGCTAACCGCCGCGAAGTATCAATTACGTCGCGGTGAGGGGCGCAATTTTCAACGGCGCGCGCGCAATTTTGCAAAACGCCGAGGCACAATGAAGCCTGGAGATGCCGAAAGGGCCTGAAAACGTAACAATGCCAGTTGAAGGAAAAAACGAGGACTGCAGCGAAGGAGAGAAAAACGAGCGAGTTTACGATCGACTCTCGTGGGCACGCACCGGATGAAAAAATCATTTTACGCTCGCCCGATGCCGAGGTCCGCCGCGGAGTCGATCTCGGGCTGTAAACCTAAATTTAGAAAGTCATGCCTTTACTCGCACTTTGCTACTTTGAAGTCGGCACCTTCTATTTTACAATTAACAGCAGTAACTCGTTTAATATCACCGAAAATAAAAAAATAAGCAACTTCTACGTTTTATACAGTAGATTTAACTGTGAAATTGGAAGTTAATTTAACTCTCCGAATTTTCAGTAGAATCTACTTTCTTTAAGACTAAAATCTGCTTTACAGAACCATCAAATAAATTTTTCTGTGGAGTAAGATCTGCTTTAAGAAAAGTTAATTTTACTCGTTTTGCAAATATTTTTTCCTAATCTACCAGATGTTAATATTTTGAAACATTAAGACCTAGCACTTTTTTTCCAATGCAAGGAGTAAATTTGTATAAAATTAAAATAAAAATTTATCCAGCTTCTCCATTTTCAAATCTTTTTGCCAAAGGGACTTGTATCCCGATTGTTATAAAAAGAAAAAGACTAAATTTGTCGAGCACTTTAAATATCTACGTTTATTTTGGATAACCTAAATTGCTTCTTCCACACGGAATACCGATATTTTCAGCAAATATTGTTAGGAACCAGCCCAAAAGAATTTCAGAAACCTCCAGTGGTAAATATATAGCTATATATACCCAGCTAGAACGCCACTTTTCGAACGTCACCGCCAAAGCGCGATACTTCCCACCTCCGGTCAAACAAATAAACAAGATAGACATCCATCCCGAAAAAAGCACGCGGTTTTTTCGAAAAAAAAAAAAATATTTGCCAAGTATCACCTCGTCGGGGGGCTTAGGCCGCTGCGGTCGAGGCCCGGGCGAGAAAAATGAACCGCGTTTTACGGCCCCGCAGGACGACGCGCGTTCGCTATTATCTCGGCTCGCGCCTTGAAAATTGAATGGTCGCGAGGGCCCCGGCCGACTTTGTATTTGAACGGCTCTGGAGCTTTGTTATTTGAGCCGCTAGGTCGGGGGGATTGTAATTGCACTCGGCGAAATACGGGAAGCGCCGTAGAAAACACCTCGAAACGAGCCCGGCCGTCGGGATATTCCTTTACGATCGGACCTCGCGCGACCAACTGGATTAGTTCGTCAAAATTCTGGTTAGTCGTTTGCAGTGAGGTGCCGGTAAAAAGGTGTCAAGAATTTTATTTTTTTTTACTAGATGAGCGCGTTATAGCAGTTTTTATCAAGGGTTGTAAAATTTTAAAATTCGCGGATGTCCCTCGCGTTTTGTTCGAGATTACTATACTGTTTAAAGATGAACATAAGAAAAAGTACTGTAAAATAATGGAGTTTTAATAAGAATTAGAGGAATACGTTTAAGTGAAATTTTAATAAAAATTAAATAATCAAGTTTAAGCGAAATTTTAATAAAACTTAAATGCGTTGATATCTATGAGAACTTTCATCTAATTTTAATTATTTTAAACTAATTTAACTTCGGAAGGTATAAATTACTTGTGAAAATGATTATTGTCAAGGCGTATAGTAGTTTTTATTGAAAAGTTGTAAGATTTTTAAATTTAGGAGAATTTTCCATGAATTTTAATCATTTTAAGCTACTTTAACTTTGGGAGGCGAAAATTGCTCGCGAAAATGAATATTGTCGGAGTGCATAGTAATTTATATGGAAGATTTTTACTTCGATGTCAAATCTTCGGAGTGGAGATCAGTGACCAGGTAAACACAGTCGGAATAACATGTGTTTAGTCGCTACAAAAAAAAAAGTCGCGCTACGTGCATGTCTCGAAGGGCTGAATTTTAGCATTAAAACTAATTGAGCAAATGTTCATGAGTTTGTGTATAATTACGTTTTCGAAATACCAGTGATTACCGGATGGAAAGTCTTTCGGCTACCGCACGGGAGTCACGACACTTGAAACTCGAGTCGTCGCTTCACAGAACGAATTTGAAACCGCAATTTGCCCTGCAGGAAGTTAACAACAAATTACTATCCATACGCAGATTACGTAATGTTTCCAATTATTTAGGCTGCAGCGGAATCACATTTTTCGTACTCTCTTATTAAAACCACACTTTTAAGTAATTTTCGAAGTAAAAAAGTATATTTTAGACCAGAATCAAATAATTTTATTCATTTTATTTTTTTTTTCACAGCTTTGACTAAATTATTTAAAGTCCAAGAAATTGTAAAACAAGTTTCATGAAATGATTGATTTATTTTTTAACACCTACAAATGAGTTGTAAAGTACAATTTCATCTTAAAACTCTTCTCTTGGTGAGATCATTTTTTTTGTGTTTGAATGACAACAATCCACGTAATGCCTACTTACTCCGACTTATTCCAGTGCATTCAGAGGTGAAATAAGACACATTAGAAGGCCGCAATTGGCACTTTACAGTAACGACCCTCGCGATAAAAAATTTCGCATCGGCAAAAGAAAGTCCGGGTAATAACACCCTACCAAATTAAATACGGCCAAAAACAAACGAGACCGCGCTCGCGAAAAACCGGGCGAATCACGAAAATGAACGTCCTCGTCCTGCAGGGCGAAATAAAGATTAAAAAAAAAAAAAAACGGGGAAGGAGGAGGAGGCGTCGGGAGGGTGCGCTGTCCGCCTCGCGCAAAAACAAAGAAAATCGAGGGTTTTTTGCAGGCAGCCCGCCGGCGATTGGCGCGCTGCTTGGGCAGCACGCGACGCGGACATGATTTACAAATCAGACCGGCGAGGCAGAGGCGGCAGGTGATCGCGCGCGCGCTGGGCCCGTGCCGCTCGCGCGCCGACCGACACGCTCTGCTCGTCGCGCCGGTGCGAGGCTCGGAAACGCCGAGAAAAAAAGTAAGTGCTCTCCTCGATGGGACTTTGGAGCTTTCCATTAAATTTCGAGTTTTCACGGGCTTCGTAATATTTTTTTATGTCATTTATTTATTTATAAGATGAGCGAGAACCGATTTTCGTTCCTTCGTACTCATAATTTTTGGTTTGAGTTATATTACACTGAATAAATAATAGCGTAAAATTTAGAATAACTTTTGTAATACGGGGATGGACTTGACAGGTCAAGAAAATTATTATGAATTTTGCAAAAAAATTTATAGCAGAGTTTACTATAATTGTAGAAATATTTACTATAATAATTGTAATTTTTCTAAAATTGTAGTAATTCTCGTGGATTGTCAAACTGTCTCCATATTAAAAAATTTATTGTAAACCTTACTTTATTATTTTTTCACTATTGCTTTAATATTGACTATTTATTTTGATTAATTGTTATTAAATAAATAAATAAAATAAATGTATTTATCTATATGATTTTTAAAATAATTCCTTTAGGAGACGAGTTCAAGAAGGGCCATAATTTCTCTAACGGAGAGGATTAAAAAATTCCGTGCTCACGTTTTAATCAACTGGGAGCTGTTTAATTATATTTGGAGCAGTAAATGATTGTTTTATTTACGTTGCAACCTCATTAACTCGTACGTCGTGTACGTCAGGTTATTTTGGCCGTAAGTTTGATCGATTTGGTTGACTCAATTTGGTTCCGTTATTTTTACGCAACGAGTTATCGAACTTCTTGGGGCTAACCACCTTGCACTCAAGGCGGTGTCCTCGTCCACGAATAAGAACTAAAAAAATTCTTCTTTCCTCTCCTAACTTCCAGCACCCACACCCCCTTTAATCGCAGCACTAAAGTCTAATCCTCTTCGTTTTAAGTCAACGAAGAAAAACTAAAATTTCAAAATTTCTCCACTGTAATGTCCAAATCCTACGTTTTGCCCAAAATGAAATATTTACTTTTCAATGACGCAGCTTAGAACAACAAAATCCGGGAAAAAACTATTCGGAAATTGAATCGTCGAGCCCACGCCGTTCCGCGAAAAAAAAGGCGGAAAGAAATCTCAGCGCCTCCTCCGTTAAACGCGTAAAATTCGCCCCGGGAGCGTGTAATGTCGAGCAAAGTGATCCCGAGGAAAAAAAAGGAAAGGAGCCGCCGTCTTGTACAGGTAAATGGAGAGAGAGTGAGCGGCGCGATAAAGCCGGAGGACAAAGGACCGCCTCCTAGTTTGGTTTGGCCGGCGAGAGCCCGTCCACGGTCCGATGGTCCGGAACCCCCGCGCCGCTCGATTATTTCCCTCGCGTTTTTTCTCCTGGAGGCGTCGCGCGCAACAGTGCCGAGGAAAAAAGGACGCGGTCGAGCGTGAAACCGCGCGCGCGCGCACCTCTCGCGGGGGTCCCCCCGTTGCGTCTTCAAGGCGATCGCCTGCCGCAGATCTCTCAGGTGCACCGAGTTCCTTTGGATTGAAATTTTTTATGTTTTTTTTTTATGGTTTGTGTAAAGTATTATGCGGAAAAATGCGATCTCAAACAGATTTTAAGGGGAAGTAGCTGAACGTATTCGCAGCTTCAGAGATTCGTGTACTACTCTCTTAAAAGTTCTCAGTGAAAAATACACTTTTTAAATAGTAAAAATAGAGGTTCACTTTATACTCGGTGAATAATCACTTTAAAAAATAAAAATTTCACTATTTCAAAAGTGAAAAATCGTTCGCTCGTTCAAATAGTGACATTTTCACTGAGAACTTTTAAAAAAGTACCCTGAATACACGCAGGAAAAAGTTCTAGTAAAAATGAGTGTACTGTGTTGTAACGTAGGGGCAGCCTTAATAAATAAAAAAATTTATTAGAAGGTATAAGTTAAACTAACTAGTCGTACAGGCTGAATTTACAGTAATCTTTACTGTACTTTCAGGTAATCTTTTTAATTTTTTCAAGTATATCCTTGCATTGCAGAATAGTATAGTAATGCTTACTAGATTTTTTTATCCGTGTAACGTATCTAAAATATAGAAAAATTTACTAAAAGATAAAAACTCTGGCGAAGAGAAATCTTATTTAGAGAACACGACATTATTTAAAATTAATAAATTTTAATTAATTGATCGAGAGAGATTATAAAAGTGTCTTTAAAGTTATACACGAAGCAAAGTGATTGCGCAGTTGCCGCAATAATTAAATTAAACGATAAGCAATTAAAAATAACATGCGCTGTACAAATTGGTAGCTTATCCAAAAAAGCACTCGTTAAATACTTTTTTCCAGCAGCCGATCGAAATAAAACTGACATTGTTAAGGCTATTCGCAGAAAACTGTTTATCTCGAGAGCACACCTGATCTCGGGCCAAGGACCACAAAAGGTTCGCTCGCCGCTGATGAAAAATAAAGGAGCGCCACAATGGGCAGGCACCACAAGAATCGCAAGTTCGGTAGTCCGAATAATCGAGCGCGACTCCGCGGTTCCGAAGGCGCAGCACAGCGGCAACGAGAGGAGAAAGAAGGATAACAGGGAGCTAATACCGCGACGAATCGAGCGGAGCCGCGCGGCTCCCTCTCCTGCTCCTCTTCTTCCTTCCTCCTTCGCTCTTCGCTTTATTTTTTTCTTCTTCTCTACCCCTCCCTTCCATTGTACCGATCGGCGAGCGGCGGTGAAAAAAAAAAGAAGCCCCGGTAAAAAATCACCGCCGCGAGATTATTCATGATCCGCCGGATAATTGAGATGTTATAGGCAAAAAAGGGAGGCAGTAAGTGGCCCGCGACGCGGCCCGCGCCGAATCCATTCTTCCTCTGCGAGCCTCGGAGGTCCACGGCGTTGTAATCTGAGGAACTCGTAAAAAACTTGGAAACCAATTTAATTTGAATTTATATTGAGAAGGAACGCTTTTTATATCGATCTCTTGTTAAAAAAAAATTGTTTGGTTTCCCCCGAATTGATAATACTTTCTTCCATTCCGCGTTTGATGCGCAGGCTGCGAGGTTTACCCGAATTTTCGACAAAAAAAATTCATCTCGCTGTAGCTATGGAAGATCAATTATGCAGCGCATTAATTAGGCAAAAATCAAACGGTGCAAGTAAATAATGGGTGGATTGCGCCGCAAGAGAGTAGTGGAAATTGGCTGATTACTGCGTGTGTAAAATGTTAAAATCGACGAGTTACTAAATGACCTGAGTAACTCTTTTTCTGCAACTTCTACACGCGTAACAGGAAATCGCGGCGAGTTTTTGCTGCGCGTGCGAACTTTTTGCTCTGTTCTACGTCGCTTATGTTACACCTAATTACAAGACCATTGCGCGACTTAAGTATATACAATTTAATTTCTGCTACCATTGATACTGATTATACTCCGCTAACAAAGTTGTTACCGTCGAAAAGCTCTTTAATTGCATTCATTTTTTTTATCCTCGCCAGTTATTTCTCCGATACGTTACCACGCAAAAAATCATAAATGCGCTAAAAATTTTACGATATACTCCGACAAAACGTACAATAAAGAAAAAAAAGGAATCGAATACCTACTGCCGAAAGTATTAAAAGTTTCGTAATACAACCTGACGAAAGGTGTGATAAATAAGTAAATAAATAAAAAAGCAAGAAACCGTAGAAATTAGTCAAAGTTGTAACCGAAAAAGTTTTGATCATTACAGCCAGTTTAACAATGAGCTCAGTTGAAATCGTGCACAGTACCCTCTGAATGGACGTTTATTCGCGACAGCGCGACAAAGGCTCTTTCTTCAGGTGGAAAAATAAAAGCCTCGGATCAACAGAAGAGCGTCGA
Source organism: Sycophila sp. Sp_5 (assembly GCA_018906775.1). NCBI lineage: Eukaryota > Metazoa > Arthropoda > Insecta > Hymenoptera > Eurytomidae > Sycophila > Sycophila sp. Sp_5. Next base: position 285,725 of record JACCID010000019.1, on the reverse strand, counting down.
ATGGCACAAAGCTTAGTCCTCCATAAAAGACTCGCCTCCTCGCACCGTATCAAAGTACACGCAGCCTCGAACCGGCGCGTGCCACTCCAACTCTATATCACTCGGTCTATCCTTTTCATTTTTTTTCCTTCTTTTTTTTACGCCTGACTTTTCGAGACGAACATCTTAAAACATCGGCATTCCCTCCAATCCCTTAGTTTAAGTATAAAACATAAATCTTTTAAGAGTACACGCGCTGAATTGTTATCGTTAAAAATTATTGTAATTAGACCAACGCGAAAAATAAAAAAAAATTGGTAGAATCTCCAACAATTATTAGTATATTTTTTTAGACGAATATTTCAAGAAAATGAATAGAACTCCCTTGATACTCGTCAACTTGAATAAAAAAAAATGTATATCTTTTTAGAACGAATTCATAAAAATTGTATCATAAATTTTATTACGAGTATTCGAAATAAGAAGTATATACTATAAATTACCAGCTAGATTCGAAATATTAAAAAATGTCAGCTTTTCCCTCGAACGGGCACGGGACAATCGAGCTGCGCCGTAAAACTCGAAGAAACTCATGTTTGTCCACCGTTTAAAAGATACTAAATGCCCGTCCCGCCGTTGTCTCCGTGAAATCCCCGCATCGTCCATAAATCGTGGTGAAATCACCGATCCCCGAGGTGATACACGCTTTTCATTCACACCCGGACGCGCGCTATTAGTCCACCTTTCCGAGGAGGAAGAGAGAAAAAAAAGGAAGAGACGCGCGTCGTCATCGCGAGGCGCGCCGAAGAAAGGCGCCCCTTGTGCGTTACATGCGCACAGGAAGCGCGTTTACTTGTCCCTCTATCGGGCCTCATCGCGGAGCTCATATCGCGCGCCCAGGGGGACGGATAGGCGCGGGTGGGGGTCCCGATGTTTGCTCGTGTTTATCGGCGCTAATGTTCCTTTCGTGTCTTTTTTCCGGGCCGCGCGACGGGGGGATGTCGCCGACGCCCCCGAGGTGCCTGTGCCATTTGTCTATGAGCTGGATTAGTAGATGTCGAACCGCGATGGACCAGCGCAAAGTGATCCCTTCCGTCCCGCTGGGAAGTTCGCTCTCTCGCTGGTTCTTGGGCTCTGTCGAGTCGAGGGTGCGCTTACAGACTTTTCATTTTATGTTTGCACACTTCCTCTTTGGCGGACAATCGCTGTTTACGCGGGAAAATATAATCTTAATATCTTTTTCATTGCACAATTCTCGCGATAAGATCGCAATCGCTTCGATCGAGTCTGGATCTCTCTTTCTTACGGAAAACCCGAATGCACGGCCGTTTTATGCGGATTTCGCGGGACGCATGTAACCCGAGAAAAAAAGGGACGAAAACAAATTTTTCAGTATTCAAAAAGCGATCGCGATCGGTTCTCAAGTTCGGCAAGTGTATATACGGGAATAACTGTTGTCGCTTCTTTACGACGACAAGCGCGTCTCCTTCCGCAAACCCTCCCCTCCCTCGAGAGGAAAAAAAACTATTTTGAAAAAGAGGTGCACGCTGGTGCGCGAGACTGAAATTTACAGCCTATTCGGGGTGTAAATCAGATAAGGGAAAGCCTCAAGCGCCACCGTAATTTTGTGCAAATTACCGCTCGGGAGAAAAGGTTCACGTAGCGCCGAGGGACGACTTCATTATGCGCCGCAGACCGAGGCGAAGACGGATGCGCCATTCGGGACCTTTTTGACGGGAAATTCCGCGAACTCCCTGCTTATTTGGTCATTCCCAATGCCTCCAGACGAGTCTAAGATGACCTTAAATCGACTGAATTTACAATTTTATGAAGGGACGTGCTGCGCGTCTTGACGTCTAATAGCTTACTCAAAATAACAGAGTATTTTAAGGCGAAAGTATATTCTTACTTTTAAAGAACTTCTTTTCAGAAAATATTCTTCTTGCTTATTAAAATCAGACGAGCGAGAAAATTTATTACCATTTACATTTTACTATTAATTAATTTCAACTTTTTTTCGCGACAAATATATTTTACTTGTTGCAGTAAATGGAAGATTTCTAACGCACGGCTAAATCTAACCGATCATTTATTTATTTATTAGTAAAATTTTCTCCATTTACCTCTAGAAAGAAAAGCGACGCATTCTTTAAAATATCATCAGTTCGCGTGACCAAACTGTACCCTCGAAATAAATAAAAAATAATTTTTTCCAGATCAGTAAAGTTGGAAATCATGCAAATTAAATCAGAAAAAAAACTGTTAGTCCAGCTGTCAAAAGCGCATAGCACCGGTTACTCAACGGCGCCGTCCGTCGACCTTGAATAAGACTTCCGTAAACGCGTTAGAAACGTGAGGAAACTTGCACCTCTGGACAAGCCAAAAAGAGTCCCTGAGATGATCGAGATAAACTGCGATGGGGAAAAACGGTAAACAAGCAGCTCCGGGTTCGCGCGAAAATCGCCGCTGGAGTATGTGTCGCGCGTAGGGCAGTTTTCCCGCCGCAACTGCGCCACGAGATCGCCGCTCGAATTTTAAACGGTCGCAAGCGCGTCTGCGGGCGGCCATATATCGTCGTCAAGATCGCAGACACGCGACGGCTGTCGCCGGCCGGACGCCCGTATTGTGATTGAGTCGACGCTGTCTCTAAGTGAAAAATGAAGAGGGGAGCACGGATCGTTTGGATAACGACGATCCATCGGGAATTCGAAGTCGTCCTCCAGTGACGCACTCCTTTTGCGAGATTCTACGGATTTTACAAAGCTCTACGGAATTCTATATACATTCATTATTCTCGGAGGAAAAAAATGGAGTCGCGAAATATTCTGCTTAATAATAGTAATCGTAATTCGAGTATTAATATGCCTAAGTATCAAGAAAGCCTTTTCTTACGCAAAAATTAAAAGAAATTCTCCCAAGTTGTAAAGCAATTGAAGTTTAATAATCGTTAACATTGGCCGATCGGCGATGTTAAAAATATTTGAAAGCGAAACGCTTTAAAAAAGTATCAAAAGAAAGTGTAAAAACAATTAAATAATTTATGCATGAAATGAAGCGAGACCGAAAGGAGCGAAGGAACGAATTTGCAAACGTCTTTCACGGGGTCGTAAAAAAAAGGATCGCACACCCTCGAAAAGCCATACAAAAAAGTAGTAAAACAATGGGGCACGAACCCGTCCGAAAGCCTATTTTTTCTCCAGTCATTCAAACGTATCGCTTTCGCTCGCGGCGCGCGAGATGCGTCTTGAAAATAAAAAAAAGCGGGCGAAGAGCCCGGCGTACGTACACATGCACGCGGAGCCGCGCGCGAGGCAAGTGAAAGAGAGCCGCTCGAAGGCAGAAAGGACCAGTCGGTGAATATATTTTACGCGTAAGGCAGAGGCAGCTGTCCGCCGCGCCTGCGGGACAGAGACGGGAGATCGCTTTCAAATTATCCGGGCGACTTGGCTCGAATGGGCCGCGGATGCACCGCCGCGCGCGAGTAAGTGGATACGTCGCTCCCGCGACGCGCATGCGCGCATCTAATTTTCGGAGGAGGCCCGGCAGTGAGTACGCGAAGCAATGACAATGAGCCGCAGGTTCAAGGGAGCGCCGACCTTAATGAGGCCCGATGCCTCCTTGTGATGCAGATTTTTCTTGTGCTCGTGCGCAGGTACTTGCCCCTCTCGCTCGCTCGCCTTTCATTTCCCTCCGCTTTTCACGCAGCGGGGCCCTTGCCGCTTTTTTTTTCTGCCCTGCGAATTAGCGGCGGTTCCCGGGAGCTTGTTAATTTACCGACGATTTTTTTCAACGGGTGCTACATTCAAGAGTACTTAAATATTTAGACCCGGCCTGTGAATGTATAGCTTTGCGCGGCATTGTTTTTCGTATACCGGTTTGCGCGTCGAATTTAGAGTTGCTACCTGGTAATAACGCTGAAAATGGAATATTACGAAAATAAAAAATAAAGGGGTCTAATAACACTAAAACATTCTGTTGAATGGTTTAAAGAAATTGACCGTATAATAGTCACACTGAGAGAAGAAAGTTAATAAAAATTGCTATTGTAGTGAAGAAAGGAGTGACAGTCTTAACAAGCGAGAATTTTTTGTAAGAAAAATAGTAATTTTTAGTACGGATTTTAATAATAAAAATTGCATGTATTATGAATTACTATTTTTCATACTAAAATTTCTCGCTTATCAAGACTGTCACTCCTTTCCTAATCACAATATCAATTTTATTAAGTCTTTTCTCTCGGTATATACTCTCCGATCCTCTTGTTTTTTTAATATAAATAATTAAGTTCGACATACTCTTATTTCTGCACTTTTATTTCGTATAATTTTATCACAAGAAGATTATCATATATAATATTACCAAATAAGCAAATGGAATACGTAATTCTTACGAAAATACCGACAGTGTGTATATACATAAATTTTGAGGAAACGTTCATACGAAATTGGGATTAGCGTTTCAAAGTGACGTTCCGTTGAAATTGTAAAAAAAAATTAGTACGGAGTCGCGCATATATCTTTCCCCGGCTAAATCCCCCCGAAGGCTCATCCTCATCCTTCCCCCATAACTCGTGGCGACTTTCAACCGTCGCTTCGTCCGTCGACGCTGCACCAGCTTATCCCGTTTTTTCTCCCCTCGTCGTTTCTTTTCCAAAAACCCGTAAAGATGACGATCAAGGGATGAGCGCGTGCCTCGTACGATAATCCCCGAGAGTCGTGTCGCGAGTGCAGCGCAGTCCCCGAGGCAACGGCCTGTTGGTAAAGTCCCCCGGCGCGACTTCTTTGGATCAGCATTTATCGATCATCTGCCGCACAGCTTGATCGAACATGCCGACGGCGACAACCACGTGCTCCAACATTTGAACATTTTTTCCCCCTTTAATATTTTTATAGATTTTTCGGAAGGAAATGTAATGAGCTTCTGGTCTAACGTAAAAGTTATGTATAACACGTACGATTCTTTTTTCCAATTATATAAGGAATAAAAGTTATCAGAATCAAATAAATGTGCATTTTTTTATCTATTTTAACGATAATCTTACGCTGTAGAGAAATATTTATGTAAATTTACCAATTTTTTTAAAATGTAAAATGAACCTCAACAAACATTAGAATTGTTTTATTTGATCAACAATATAAATTTGAACGCTCCGCTAATTAGTCGCTTTGCGTTAAAAAAATTTCACCGCCAATTTGAAGGCCATTGTATAAAAAAAAATGTTACGCGCTATAAATCGACACAAATTTACGGCATTCCGAAGCAGCAACAATGCGGACCATAGCGACACACTTCGCAACTCGATATCACAAAAGGGAGCGCGTGCACGACAAAGCAAACAATAACACGGAAAACGGGACCAACCGCAGGAGCCCGTCATTCTCGGCTAATTGTAGATCGGCAACAGATCGGAGGCGTGAAGGAGCAACCCCACACGAAGTGCTATAAAGCTACGATAGACCGGCCGGCCCACCGAACACATACGGAAAAATACCGAAATTTTCTCCGCTTTCCCGGGGAGTCCGGTAACGCTGCTGCCGCGGGGACTAAAAGGGAGAGAGCCGCTTGGCGGAGGCGAGAATCGCAGTGTGACAGATGCGCGCGGATCTGGGGGCGGGGTGCCGAGCGCGCAGAGCGAATTGGCGAATCGGCGGAAAATCGGGTCGGCGAAATTTCTGAGGGAGCCGCGGGCAAACGATTCGATCCGCCGGACCGCACACGCTGGCCGCCGGACAATTGACCTATCGGCCGCGATATTTCACGTGTTGCTTTTCCGGGGGTCTCCCGGCGCCTCCGCCTCGCCGGGGTTATTAAATTATCATTATGGGTTATTAGTATAGGCCGAGGTGAGAAATTATCGGGACGCGCCGTGACTGACCGGACGATCCGGCCTTGAGGTGTGAACCCCTATAAATTGGGTTATATTACGAAATACTGGTGCACGCCTTTTTTTCTTCGTTAATGAAGCCGATAATTATGCTGGAATTTTTTTTATCACCTTTAAACATTTTTTTTTGTATGTAAGAGCTCTAATCGTAAATCTTTGGTGACTGTAATAGTAGGATTAGATGATATTCGACAGCTTTAATAAGAAAGTTTAGAGAAAATCATATCGAGAGCGTATAAAATTTATTGACGACCTTTAATGCGTTAATTTTTTCTTAAAGTGTAGTATATATATTAGAGAGTATATCTTATTTTCCAATAATACAAATTTAATCCCGCAATAAAAGAAAATCTGGTATAAAAATTAGTCTATAAAAAATAATTACAGACTTTTAGAAATACGGACCATAAAAAAAGCCTTAGCTTTAATTACTTGTTGAAAAGGGAAGAATTTTTAGATCAAAGCGAGCATTTAAAATGTACGAAATGATAAAATTCGTCGCACTGACGCACTTCATTTGCAGCAAGCAGCAAAATAAAAAATAATGGAAAAGCACTTGGACCGCGAACACTTGGGGCCCATGACCACGAGGCAGCTACTGTTCGGGTATCAACTGGTGGCAGTAATCCACACCCGCGTATACATTAAAACGACAATGTGTACGTCGCGGCCAAGAAATCGAATACGGAGGAGTAAGAGTGAGCGAGAGAGAGAGAAAGCCTCCTCGGAACATCTGCGGCGCGCCGAGGGTCGAGCCCATCAAGGACCATGAAAACGTGCCCCTGCCGAAAAAGGCTTCCTATACGATACGCGGGACTCTTGCGCGTGTCATATGTGGGTTACGGTCCACGCGACCCGAGTCTGTCGACCGATGCCTTCTCCAAATTCCTCTAATTCCCGACATTTTTTTTTCTTTTTCTTTTATGTAGATTTTTAGTTAGTCCGCAATCAATTTAATTTCGTACTATCAGAAATTCCTGTTCATAAAGTTTACTGTACATAATTAATTATTAAAGCAAGATTTATTGCGACAAAACAGTTTAAAGGGATTATACGACTACTTGCATAAGTAGGGTTGCTATCTAAAAAAATAAAAAACTATGATTAACGTGCGAAAGTGTATCGTACTTCCGGAGCTGCGTGAACCGTTCAATTTAAATATCAGACCCGTAAGTCACATCCGCATAAAAAGGAAACCCACCAACAACAGAAAAAAAAATTGAAAAAAAAAAAGAAAGGAGCTTTTGAGGGCGATCATCACTCCTGCGCGGACAAACGGCAAAATTCATCGCGCCTTCACGGTGCTAATTCGAATCAAAGGCGAGAAGGGCGGCGGAAGGACCTTGAAATCGCGCGCAGAAAATCGACTTTTTCTTCTATCGGGGGGTCCTAGCCGTCACCCCTTGGATCCGAATCGACGCTCCATTGTCCCTCGGCTCCTTTTTCCCCCGCTCTCACTCGAGGGCAGGAAGATCCTCGCCGGAGGTCACGGAAAGCCCGCAGGTATAGGAGGAAAGTCGTTGCACGATATCGGCACTCGTTTCGAAAAAAAAAAAGAGTCGGTGAAGCCCGAACGGAGGGAAAAAAATGCAGCGAGATAGTCATGTCCCAAATTCGGCGTCTCGGATTGGTGACTTCCGGCTTTTGAATCCCAGTCCCGTTACTCCACTTCTCGATCCCTTAAGCTTCAGTTCTAGTTTTATCGTATCGATCGAAAATATCGGAGTATAACGTCTTTTTTTTATTTGTTTTTAATTAAAGCGTTCAATTGAACGTTAACTCACGACGAACTTTTTATTATACCTTGGATTATAAAAAATCTTCCCTTTATATAAAGTTACCATTTAAAAATAATGACCTCGGTTAGAGCTCGTAAATCCGCTGACTTTTTTTTTCAAATGTGGAACTGGTCATCAAAGTGCACACGGCAAACCAAAAATCGAAAAAAATTGACTACGCCGATAAATTCACCTTCCCCGTGCACAAGAGAAAACGAATAAATGACCCGCAACTTCGGTACGGACACTCGAAGCACTGCTGTATCGGCGCATCGTAAGATTTCGCCGAATGGATGCAGGTCCCCGCTCTTTGTTCCGACAGCCAACAAAGAGGCAGAAAAGTGCCGTGTGTATCTAGGGCAAAGGACCCTCGGTGCGATCGTGCGTATATCGGGTAACGCACGTACCTGCCGAGGCCCGCGCCCATGTATGTAGGTTACCCATTTCAGTGGGGTGCGATTTTTCTTGACAAGAAACCGGGAGATCGAGTGCACCGACACTGAGCACATGCCTGCACTTTGTCATGCTAATACATCATAGGCGACCTTACCTCTAGGGTTGCGATGTAATTTTACCGATTTAATTGACATACATTTCTCGGAGTGGAGCAAAAAATTTGACGTGAAAAAGTTTTTTCCGTCATGGAAAGACGACGCAGCCGTTGCCCTTTTTTTGCGATTTCCTGATTAATTCAAATTTTAATCTTTTTATGAATTATGCGAGCAAAAAATCAATTTCGTTTTATACATATACGCTACCCCCGTTTGCCTATTTCATTCAAAGGTTTATTGGTGACTACTTTCAACTTTGAGAAAACAAAAAAAAAGTTATTGTAGTTCTTAATTTTTTTTTTATTTTTATGTAACGTGCAGTGAACAACATATCAAACATCAAAACGTTTGGTGATAACAATGAAACCGTGGATTATAATGTAGAATTTAATTTATAATGCGTAAATTACTTCAAATAGGTATGCAATGGTTATCCCATTCACGACAGGTGTAACCACTTGGGCATATCCTGCCCGGATAGCAAGCACCATCCCACTCATAATCGTCATCAGCTGAAAAAATTATTTCAAATTTAAGTGTTTATATATCAAAAAGCTGCTGTAGGTATAACGATTTAAAAAAAAATGTAGTTTTAACATTCTAATCAAAAAGCCATTGAAAATTAAATGAGAGCATAGATCAAATAGGAAAGAAAATAGATAACATTTTAATACAAAGAAATAATTTGTCTTTATTAATCAATAAAAATCCTTAATAAAAAAAATTACTTTTATGCAACTCCGTGCGTAAAGCAGTGCGTGAAGCGCAGTTGCGCAATCTTACACGTTATAAATCGTTGCATAAAATATTGTTCGACACTTGTATCAGAAGTGATTTCTGGACTCGTATGAATAATCACTGACGCACTAGTATTGAAAACTACTATTAAATAATAGAAAATATTTTTCACTAAATTACTTACCTATAACTGTGTCCATCATCATTGCGATGACGGTAAAGACGATGATGAAAATAAATACTATAGTTTTCATTTTCAAAGCGGATATACTTCGATGCGCAGTTCGAAGCTCTTTTATATACTAAATAGATCACTATTAACTAAAATACTCCAAAGTTAAAAAAATAGTGCCGCAGCTGAGAAAACTAATTTTTAATTAATTATCATCTGCTTATCAGGTCAGAGAATAATTCTAACCGATAAAATTATTGTCTCCGCGTCATTCACTAATCTTTTATTTTCGTTCAAATGTTTTCCATTAATTACGATCGTACGGAGACGCTTTTCTTAAATTAACGATAATTATATACTGCAAATATTTGATCACAAGTGTATGCGTAAGTTTGTTTTTTCAACACCAGCGCCGGCGATAAATATTGCGAATCTATTTAAAAGAAAAGCATTAAATGCATCGTGTAGGAGGCTACGTTTAGAAAATAAAACAGTCTATTTGCACTCTGTGAAAATATCAACGTAAAAAAAAGTCGAACGTATCCGAAACGGCCGTCGCGTCAAATGGCCTAATTATTGTCGCATGCGCACAAAATAACCATGACAGACGCAAAGTTGCACGAAAAGAAAAACGCACGATATACGAGTTCGGCGTTACCAGTCTAGCACGTTTCGGAAGCGACTCGATTTTTCTTTCGGTCGCTCATAACTTGATTTTTCGGTGGGACCAGTCGACATTTCCACGATGTGGCTTCGGTCAAAACTGGACTCTACGTGAAATATCGGCGCACCGCTCATTTGCATCCCTTGCGACACGGCCGTTTCCGAATGGCGCAGGTCAAATTTGGCCGTTATTACATTTTTGACCAGTGAATATTTTATTCCCCGGGGGCCTGACACACGATTCACTTTTAGATCGTTCTTTTTTTACTTCCTTCTTTCAGATACAATTTTTTTATATACACTTTTCTTCGTTAAACATAACGATTAGATAAGTTTTCCATAAAAAAAAACGGTTTTAGAAAATATCTGTTCGCAATGTATTACGTATAATTAAAAGATTTTTTTTAATGTCAATTTCTTACAATATGCTAAATACTACTCTCGTTTCATTATGTCAATAAGTCCAGTATCCTCTAACGAGTAAACCAAAATTGAAAGTCATTACGTTTATAAGTTGACCGCAGCTTCGCGGCTCCAAAAATGCAAATATCTCATCCTGGGCATGCGTTAATGGAAAGGCGTAAAACCGAGACACAAAACATGGAAAAAAAATTCATCGAGGAGGAGGCGCGGCAGCCTGAGTACGGCCCGACCCCCGGAAAATCTGAAAAATCGACGCGAAATCCACCGTAAACAATGGGTAGACGCTCGCGCGCTCCAAGACTAAGAGAAGAAAAAAAAGGAGCACCGAAAAATTAGCCCGCGGAGAAAACAGCGACGTCTCGGAAATTAGTAATTTACCCGGGCGACGTGGGTAGGTGTGTCCATGTGAAAAATACGTCTAATATACGCGCCGTCGCTCGGGCTCGGCCATATATCTATTCGAGCGAGCGGATATATACGACCGCGGCTGCCTCCCAGCGATCCATTAATCGTTTCCCATCGGACGCGCGCGGGAAACCGGCTAACTCTCTTGTCTTGAAAATTTCTTTATCCCGAATAAAATTTATACTTTCGAGTGAATATTTGAGTTTTTTAATTATTTTCTTTTTATTTATTTAATTATTTAACAGACTGCCCTGCACATATTTTAAATTAATTAAATTGACTACTATACAGTGTCTGATTTTTAAGTATCTTTAAAAGAAATTAAAATATTTATGTTTGTATATGAACTAGGTTAAGAATGTTGTACGAGATAATCATATCGTGTCAACGATGTAGCTGAAATTATTTTCGAAAAAAAAAATGAGGAGCTACTCGTAATAAAAAGGAAAGGAGCAAAATAAAATAACGGCGTTCGAAATTAAATTCTCGGATCAACGATCCTTTAATTACATTTTTTCCTTCTTACATACACTAACAATAAAAATGTCGTACGTCTCAATGAAGTAATATACTTTTAATAAGTAACTTTACTTATTTTAATAAGCGTCATAAACACGCACAAAAGAAGACAAATAACGCAGTTTAAAAATTCATACTGCAGTCAATTCCACACATCACATTATGCACGCAACATCATTACCACGAGCACGCCAATAAATCCAAGCGTACAACATCATAACATCAAACAGCAGTAAAAACATTTTAATTTAATATTCTTAATAAAACACGATCAGCATGCCGTCGGAAAGTAGCTCAAAATAAGAGAAAAAAAATCGAAAAGGTCATAATTCACCTATCAGAAAATCCACAGGAACGAGGGTCGCGATATAGGCAACACCCGAGGCGCGTTTCCCGATGAAAAATCGTGCCGCTTCCTCCCCGACGAATCGACCAGGTCGATGCATCACTCGGGGCGCCGCGCAACCGGTTTCCCATCGCGGAAGACCGAAAGCCTCTGCTCTCGCGCTCATAACCCGAGTAACTCGAGAGGAAACACGCGAGGCGCAAAAGCGCCGGAAACCCGCGAACGGTAGTAGGGCCGCGCGGCCCTCGAGGACGCTTTTCCGGGGTGCGCGCGTCGCTGGGGTTAATCGACGCGACAATATTTGTGAGAGGACGCATGGTCCTGGGGACGGTCCTGCCCTGTGTACTTAGGAGCCGCTCGGGCGCTGCCTCTGATGTCGCCGGGCCCATTAAGGAGGCGCCCTTTGTGCCACACGACGCCAAAAGCGCGTATCTGATGGATGAGAGAGCCGCGGGGAGGGGCGCAGTTTACCCTCGGTAAATATGTGCGCCGTTACGAATTTTTCACTCGCTTTTATTTCCCGTATTGGCCGCGAGGCGAATTTCCACCGGACCGGTAATGCGCCGAGCAAAGGGCTTTCGTTGAGCTGTAAATTACGATCGGCTGTATTTGATCCGGGCGACAATTCCAGAGTCAACAGGTAAACTCCGGACGAGTATTTGTCAAGATTTTTGAAGCCTCGTTTTATCCTGAGTTGCTGTTGATTATTTATGTGCGTATGTCGGGAAGGAGGAAATGGAGGACTTTGCTTAAACATCGTGAATCTTCAGAATTAAATCCGGGATTAAACGCTTTTCATCCTATCTTTGCTATTGCGTAAATACCTTCTCTCTTAAGTTGAATTACTTGGAAATTTTTAACAGATTTTGTGGTAAATACATTTTTAATAAATTTGGCATTCATAATAAATTTAGTCGTATCAATAAGTAAAAAAACCATGGAGGTTTCGTTGTAGTCCGTATTTTTCGTGATGTGATTGGACAAGGTATAGATGTTACTTTGTTTTTCAATTTTTTGTTCTAACACTATTTATAAAGCCGAGTAAAATTAATTTTTTTTAAATTAAATTATTAAGCTGCCTTAATTTTTTTTATAAAAAAAAAAACAAAATATATTTTAGTGTCCCAAAATATAATTTTTTGTTATTTTACTTAATTATTAAAAGTAAAAATATTAAGATTCTTGTGAAATCGTTAGCCGGTTTAGAAATTATAAATTAAATAATGGCAGCTGTCTTAGTTTTTTATAAAAAAATAAAATGTATTTTTAGTGTCCTAACAAATAAAAAAAAATATTTTTTCTATGAAAATGTTAAGAAAATGTTAAGAAAAATTGAACAAAAAATACTCTATTCCACTACTTCAGCCGAAGAGAGTTAAAAATCGATTTCACGCTGTTGATATCCGAAAATTCCTATGCGATCCGAGCCCTTATCCAAAGAATCACAAAGTGCAATCGCCCAAAGCTCATTAGCAGTGGACTTCATGGTATAACTCGCGAACAAGTCCGATGCAAATCTATCCCTCGGCTGCCGAGGGTTGGCCTTCCGCCCCTGCCTTCCGCACCTACCGTTCCGCCCGGAAACTGCAGGCGTCGAGGCCCGTCGGCGCTTCGATTTATCACGCAACTCTCTCGTCCCACTTCACGGGCGTCGCCGTCGCCGGTCGCCCGCACAATTTTTCCGGCCGGCGCACTGGTACTTAGGGGCCGGTGCGATACGCATCTCGCGCGCCGGCGCTTCTCTGAGGCGACAGTGCCGCCCGGTAATTGAGTTAGCGTCGCGTGCGCCGCTCGCGAGCTCCTCGGTAGCCCGGGCTAATTTACGGGGTCGGATGAGTCGTTTCCGGGACATTAGACGCACTCGACGATGATGGATTTTCCGAGTTCGAGTGGCGTTTTTTTTTAGACGAGTGGACCGGCATGGTTAAGTCGCCGATTTCGAAATGGCTTTTAGTGCGAGACAGCGCTGCAGTTTTAACGACTTAATCTGGTCGTAGTTGCCCGTTGGACTGTGAAGAAGAAATGCCCGAGTTTCACTTTGTTTCTTTTTTTTTTTTAAAGATTTATAGCGCGTTGTAAAAAATCATTGGTTTATTGCTTTTGGTCAAAGGTAGGATCCTGGTTAGAATCCTACTCGTAAAGAATAAAAATTACCCACATTATTACGGTAATTTGGTGGCGTCTTGCCTTTCCGACGATTATTGTTAAATTCCAATGATAATTTTTATTGCTTTTAATGTAATTCGCACGTTTAGTAATATTTAAAGAAACTGTATTAAAAATTACACGAAAATGATTACTATTTATCCTACGAAGATTTAAATTTTAGTCAGAAATTCGAAAATTTTCAAACGGTAGTCCGGAAATCGCTTCAGAATAGTCGTATATCTCGAAATCGTAATCCTTCCCTCAATAGAGAAATCGAATTTAAAAAAAATAAAGAGAGAGAATACAAAAGGATCATTTTTACATAAATTTCAATTTTGTATAGCCTCATCCCTATGCAATTTCCTTAGAGCCTTAAATATAATATCCCTTCAAAATCCTTAATCTTTTCCGCGTTGTCGATGAAACACAATATTTCCTCCGACGAGCAAAAAAAAAGAAAAGCGATCCCTCGTACAGCAGACGATTGAAAAAAAAGAAAGAAATAAAGCCGCAAGCCGCAGCATAAAGTACCGATAATCTCCCCTATCGAGCAAACAGTATTTCCCCCAGGAGTCTCGTTTGTCAAGTCAACGCCGATCGCGAAATCTTTCCGATCGCAAAATATCATAGGCGTGCACGCGCGAAATTCGAGGCCCCGGCGCAGATATGGATCGAAGATTTTTCGCCATCGGCGCTCTCCCTCCTCGCCTTTTATCTAATCCGCATCTGCCGGTCCCATTAGGTCCGCCGCTCTACGGACGGACTTTAAAGGGCACTTTTCAACGGGGGGAGGATCCGAAATTCTGGCGGGAAATCGACGTGCCCGTTGCGTCACGGAATTAAGGAGGTGTCGACGGGGATTTCGCAGTCGGCTGTGTTGTTGCCCAACTTTTGGACGTGGACTTCGCAAGCTCCTCTGGATCATTGCTTATCGGCGCACTCTTTACAGATACCAAAGATAATCGGAGACTCCTCGGGAGAAGGCGATTTCGAAAATTTCAGTCATCGTTTCAAATGATTCCAGTATTAACGGATCATCGCTTTACACCTCGCTAATGCGAAAATTGCGATTTTGAGAGTGCAAAATTCAAAAAGCAAAAAAGGTGCCGGCCAAAAAACACGCTCCGCGTCGCCGACAAAAAATCACGCCTCGCAAAAAATCTACGAATCCTTTTGTAAATTGCACACATGTGATTGCTCCGACAACACCACTTACTTACTTCTCTGAATGCGAGAAACGGTGAGGCTGAGCTAGCGCCAAACAAAAAAAAAGGAGAAGGAAGGTATCGACTATCCCCGGCAAAAGTCCAAAGAGAGGAGAGTTAAAAAAGAAAGAAAGAGGGCCAATGTAGGCTCGGCGCGCATGCTCCTAGAGAGGCGCGCTAGAATTTCGGAGGCCGGCAATTAGGGTGGAGAAGCGGCGGATCTCCACCTCCGGGCCGTCTGCAGCTTTCCTCTCGCCGGTGCCCAGCGGCGCGATTACCTGCAGTTCGAGGGGCGAGACTTTTGGGGTATCGGCGGGGCGCATCTATCTCGTTAGCACAGGGCGCGCGAGGAGTCGGCGCCTCCCGTAAGATGCGGCAGATAGCGGCGGAGGGGGAGGCGCGCCCCTCGTGATTACAGGGCGCCGCTGCGACGGCTAATGTCGCGCGTGGGGGCGACGAGAAAGCCGACGACCCGGAGGTTAACGCCGTAGGTGTGCCGGAGCGGCGCTGTGGCTGAGTGTCGGGGTGCCCTTCCGTTTGCGAAAAATCCAGGCTTTCCGCACGGAGAAAAACAACCCCGTTGAGATTGCGATAGGTGTAATGTGCCGAGTTGCAGGTGTAAGGGAGCCTTTGCGGATTCACCAGGGCTAGCTATTCTAGGCGCGAACTTTTAAATTTTTGATGCTATCAGGAGGTGGTCGCTATCTGGTCGATCGGGAGCCAATCAACGGATTCACCAGAGTTTTGTGAATTTGGCTTTGGCACCTGAAAATACGCTTCCGGTGAGGAGAATTTGCCTGCGTAAGCTCTTAAGGTAATTTTAGATAAGTACACTTTGCTACGACGTTTCCACCTTTTTACGACAATTAATTTTAATATGGATTAAATTTAAGAATACACTACACACAACGAGAGAAAAAAGTTAATAAAAAATAGTAATTTTTACAATTTCCGTACTAAAAATTACTATTTTTCATAAAAAAAATAGCATAACCACAATAGCAATTTTTATTAAGTTTTTTCTCTCAGTGCAGTTAAAAAACTTCTGTTTTGTGTTATTTGAGAAAATAATTATACAAACATTGTGTTTAATCTACACACTCGTCTACACTCATTTAATGTACACTTGTGTGTAAATTACATTTTTTTGTTAAATATTTATGCAGTTTATTAAAGCAATAAAAATAAAACATAATATTTGCGTAATTTCATAATTTATACGCAAAAAATATTTTTATATTGCGTCAGTTGAATTCTAAAGACAAATAATGTTTACAATTGAACGATTTTTTAACTGTATATATTCAGAACAAATCGATCCAGTCATAAAAATTCTTGAATAAAAAAGAGCGTCATTGAATTTAGCTCTTTAACAATTCAATATATATATATACAATTGTCAAAGTCCACTATTACCAGGAATCGTAGAAAGCGTAACTCCCGTCACCGGAAAAATCCACTAACATACCACTTCGACACCGAAATACCCCGCAGTCCTCCCTCCCCCCTGCACAGGCTACTCCAGTCGTAAGGACGGGTGTAGAAAGCGCCAGGGAACGTCGATGGGCGGGCGAAACTCGCGACAGCGCCAAAGGGGCCGGGCGAACTTGGCGCCGCGAAAATTTCAATTTTCACCTGAAACGAGGTCGGCCTAACCCCTTGAACGGCTCCCGTGCACTGCGCGCCTATACGCCTTCGATGATCGTATCTCAGCGCCTGTCTGCAGGGGCGTTATTTCTCCATAAGCATTTTGGGATTCCGAAAAGTGAAATTCGGCCACATTTTTTTTTCTCCGCCGATGCAAGGTGTCTTTATTTACTGCGCGCTTTTAAAAAGCGTGTTCCCTTAATTTTATGGCTCGTAAAGGGGATGAAAAATGACGAGAGACTCGCTTTATTTTATTTTATTTTTTTTGTTTTTCGTTCGAACGAGACGGAGAGGATTGAGCGGTTGATTGACGGTTCGTTTAAGGAGCACGTAAGTACTCTCCCGCGCGATAATTTATTGAGGCAGAAAGAATTATACCTTGTAAATTAACTCGCAGCGTTTCAATTTTTCCGATCGCTCTTAAAAACCCTGATATTTCAATAAATCGCCGAAAGACCGATATATCCAGCACATAACTCGTCAAAAGTGGCTGAATGCACGACTCCCAAAGCAGCCGTGAAAAACCGATCAAAGAACCGCGAATCGCACCCCACCGTAATTGGCCAGATCCGCGACGATGCAAAAAAATATATATATATTCGAACGAGCCTCTCGATTTCATCGCGGGCTCCTCACTTTGATCGAATATCGTTTTCGCCGCCGAAAAATCAAAGGGGGTCGCTCTCCTACAAAAAGGAGGAAGAGGCGAGGCCTTCTCCAAGCCCGGGTAAAAAAAAGAAGAAAAGACAGAAAAAGGCAAAAAAAAAGAAAGCAGCGAAATCTCGTGCTAATAAAAGAAGGGAATACAAAATGCGAGCGGCACGGCCTCCACCCGTTACGTCACGAAGGAGCTTTTGTCTCGCCGTTCCCCGCCTCGGAAGCGGCTTTGGAGGGGGAGGCAGTTCCTGAGTGCGGAGCACATGCACTTTTGTTTTCGCCCCCGGACCCGCCGGCCATATCTCGCCCGCGGTATCTATCAACGTCCGCGAGATGCGCGCGCGGATACGCACCGGCCGGGGGCTTCATTTACAAGACAAAGCTGGCGCGCCGCGAGGAGGCCCCCGGATCCGCGGGCGAGGCCTATATGCGAGCCTTTACGAAAATTAAGCGGCCCGCATGCGGATCGACCGCCCGGCTTTTTATCTGCGCGGATCGGGAAACGAGCGGACCACTGCGCCAGATTAGCTCTCGGTAATCGCTCAGTCGATCCGTATCTCGCACTCGTGTGTACGTACGTCCGTGTATCCGCGCGCCTTTCCGCTCATATATCGATGTGCGACTGATGCGGACTGATGTTTATATGCACACGCTAAAACGATTGGAGTCAAATTTCACTCTTAATTAAATTAAACTTTCAAATTCGTGCACTGATAGAAAAGATTCTTTAACCCAAAGTCTTCGCGGCTTTAAAAAATAATTTTGTCATGGTATTTGAAATAAAGAAGTATGCATTAGCATTGAAGAAATATTTCTATAGTTAATGCGCGATCGTCTTTACCGACAAAAATCCTGTGGATGGCTAGTTAATGCACCGTTTCTTTACATCTAATACCTACGCCTTTGGACTATATTAAATGCGCACGGCTTTATATTAAAGACACTGGCTTCGGATCAAAGGATCTTTTCTATCAGTGTGGAGATAAATTTGACTCCAATAGAGTCAAGTTTGATTCTGCACGAGTAGAATGATTTAGATTCACTCTAAAGTAGACTAAAATTCACTCTAAGGTAGAGAAACATGAAGTACCTTTCGCGCTATTGAGAGAAAAAATTACTCTATTTCACTCCATCAAGGGAGTTAATTTCACTATAAAGTTAGAGTGAAATTTTGACTCCAATAGAGTTAATTTTCACTCCATTTCACTCCAGCTAATTTAACGAGACTTGTCGACTTTGGAGGAAGTGAATTTAATTTTGAATGTTATAAATTTTATTGCAAATTTAATTGTATGATGAGGTGGTTAAGAATTTTTTTAATAAAATCACTTTTTGGCATATAAATAATTTCATTAAAAACTTGATTGGCCAAATAGCATTCGAGTATGCATTATATATACCAAACAAACTACGAAAGCTCGAGTCACTTTATATTCATCAATTTGATTTAAGGGAATTGGATGTATTATTTGCAGCTAAATCGATTTCTTTAAGAATTTCATTTGAGCCATTTTTAATTTGTTTATTCTAAATACCATCTATAATAATTAAGTATAACTGTCGCAATTCTTATAGTAAATAAAAAGCTTGAAAATGCACACTCAGTTAAACGAAACTATAATAACAAAAAACGACAAGCAGAAATATTGCGGTAATTTTTTTCAAGACGCAATTAACACAAGATTTATGGAGACGTTGATGTTATACTCGATTTGAATAAAATGCAAAGGTCGCAATCGAGATAGGTGCATTACTTTCAAATTAACGACGAAAATATGCGAATATTATACGGCAGTGCATATCAAACTTAGTAAATACATAATAACAATACTCGAGCCCGTCTCTCCCCGCCGAATCGGCAATCATCATTTCTTGCACGCGATAAGCCGCGCGGATCGGCAACTCATTCCGGGCATTTTTATTAAGGCGCACGCGCACCGCAAGGAAAAATAATTCAATTTCGCCGCGTAAATCTCTTTTTAAATTCGCATCATCCCCCCTCGGGCCACGGCGTCTTCAGCAGCGCGAATCAATCACGGACCGGTAATTGCGCCACGAAAGCACCTCCGATTCAAATACAAGATCAATCATCGCGTCTCGGCCGCGGTGCCTCCCCCGAGGTGCCCCCCTCATGCATACATACATAAAACGCGGCTGCGCACTCCGAGGGACAGTTCATCGAGCTGCGGGGGTAATGAAGACGCTACCGATCGAATCGGCCGATTTTCATCCCCGCGCGATCGGTAGACTTGCGATAATAACGGAGTCCGGGCGCGATTCTTTATCGGCGCTCTGCGCCTAATTTCAATTATGACCGGCGATGCGCGATGCTGCATTATTCATTGGGAGCACAGTCGCGGTTATTACAGGGTCATGCCGATTCGGTCGCCTATGTCACGATACTATCGGCCGGTGAGTTATGGAGTCCGGCGCGAAATTGCGCGATACGATACCCTGAGGTTGACTTCTTTTTTCTCAGTTTTTTATTATTTATTTTTATTTTCGTTGGAGCGATTCACGCGGTCGTAATTAAATCAACGGCGTATCGGTAAGGATCGTTCCGGCGAGCAATTGATGTTCATTGCGCGGTGGAATGACTTCTTTCGATTTTTCGAGCTGCTTTTTTCGGGGATACCGGTTTTTATTGCTACCAGGAATTTCATTGACGCATCGCCGCTGATTTCGGGATCGGCCGAATTGAATGAAGTTGCGAGCTTTATAATCGATTTACAAGTGGCTCCTTTTGAAATTTTAACTGGTTATTCGATGAGCTTTAAACTTTTATGAAAGTATCTTTTTAAAGATGAACGTTTTTTTTTTTTGTTCGGTTAAAAAAGTTTTTCAGATAATTACGTCGTTTAAAAACCGATTAAACACGTAGTAAACGGAAATGTAATGTATTTTTCTTTGATTTCGTTATGGCTTTTTATTATAGAAATAATGAGCCTAAAAGTGATGTCATTTATATTCTTAATTTTATTGGTTCTGGAATGATCACGTGCCACTTGACTGCGCCTTTACTTAATGTTCGACTCGATGGACGCATCAATATATAAAAGTTTGAAAGAAAAAATAAAAGCAATATTTTTTACATTAAAATGTTCTTTATTAACTATTAAGCACAGAACACCAGCTTGCTATAAAATATATAAAATGAAAAGTACCATTGTAAATGACAAAGTAGGGGACTTTTTTGTAAAAACTACCACGCCAATTAGTGACAAGAGTGTCAGCAGCGACAAAAGGTCGCAACCACCCAGCACCAGAAGAAACCGAGGAAGGATTCCTCGACGGGGCTAAAGAGCGGGACGAATCGCGAGGTCCCTCGGATAATGAAGAAATCGCGAGGGTCCTCGCGGTATCGGCCGGCCGCTAAACGATTTACCGAACGATAAATCGTCCCTCTCCCGGGGGCTCGTGTCCCCGCGCTCGCGGCCTAAGGCCCCGCTCTCGGCTCTCCCTCCGCGCGGCAGATACCGATCGCGCGCGAGCCGAGCCGCAGCGACGAGATCCCGTCCATGGGAACCTTGGCCCTCTTTTTTCGCCGGCTTTTGTGCGGCCCGGGGCCCGCCGAGAGTATGCGCATAAATAAACCTACCCCCGAGGATTTCATTCTTCTTCCTGCGGCGTCCGTCGCTCTCGCGCTTGACTCCTTTTTTGCGCGGAGCTTGGCGACTCACTTCGATCCGGCGCGCATCTCTCGGCCTCTCGAAATCCTACGGGGGCCGCGGATTAATCTTCGCCGGGCTTTGAGAAATTGCCCGCGATGCCCCGAGCTTTGTCCGCCGAATTCGAGGGATAAAGCGACGGCTCGAGAATAATGCCGACTTCATTTGACCGAAATGGGACGGTAAAGAGGCGATTGCTTATCGCGACCGCCCCGCATTATCGGACTTTTTCATCGGCTATTTGCGTAAATTGAAGAGCGCGAAGATATTTTATTCGCCTTTTACTTCTGCCTATAAATCAGACGACATTGTACTCTTCGGCGGAGGAGAATATCTTTAAACATTTATTAAAAATATTTTGCGATGCCAGCCCATTATTTGTTCTTTACGAATTTTGATAAAATTCAAAGGAACAATGTATAAATATTTTTTACAATAAAACATTTTAAAAATGTATATTTTAATACTTTTCTTCACTTGACGTTTTTCAATTTTATATGCGTGGTCCTCATTTGCATGCCATATTCTTCATACAGCGCAGAAAACCATAAATCATATATCTATTGTCTTAAAAAAATATTTTAAAATACAATATTCTCTTTAGCATATAAAAGAAGCCTGCTTTATGGATTAAGTATTATATACCTACAAGTTAATCCAGCGGAAGTATAACACTCGGCAATAAATTAGCGCATATAATACATAAGTTTTTAAATACTACAGTGCATCTTATACGCGGAACAACTTTTACATTAATTATATACACAAAATAACGCGAGCCTATTGTTATACACCAAACCTCCAAACAAAAAACCCTCCCAAACTGAAATTTTTTTTAAATACATACAATAAAGGCCGCTCGAAAAAAATCATGACTCCGCACAAATGCCCGACAGTCTCGTTACCCTCCTTCGAGAATAAAAACCGCAATCACCGCACTGTACGTCCCACCCAACATTTTCCGCAAAGAGAGTAAGAGGCGGCGAAAAAAAAATTACAAGTCGGTCTTATCTACTGCTCTCTATCGGTGGACGGCGACCGGCAATCGGCTCGAATCTTCACACGATCTGCGAAAGAGAAGCTGCGCGGCACGACAAAATAAAAGAGAAAACGCACGGCGCGCTGCCCCCGTCGGCTTTTCGACGAGTCACGTGGAGGTAATTAAAGTAAGTGAGGGCCGCGCCGAAAGGGAGAGCGAAGCGATTCGATCGTTAATGGGCCCCTAGAGTCAGTCAGTCCTCCCACCCCATCAGCCGCTCTCTTGGCCGATTCTCGCGAACTGCGGACCCTCGCGCGCATATCTGCCCCTCCGCCGATTTTATTAATCTACGATCGACTTTCTTTTTACTCTGCATCATTTTTGAGACAATAGCCACATTTTTTAGCTTTCCTGGAACGTCGCATTAAGCGAACTTCAAGGAGGCACAAAGAGAAAACTTTTAGAAATATTTAAATTAAGTTTTGCATTTGCACTTGTAGTAAAATTTGCAAGTTATTATTATATTGACCTTTTTTTCAAATGCATTTTGAAAAAAGATTGTATAACATTTTTATGCGCAAAGCAACAATAAAAAATCGTAGTTTCATACGGAGTTACTGCACCTAAAAATTTGAATCGTCTTAATATATTTCAGTATAGATAAAAAGTCTGTACTCTGAATTTTATAACCAGAAATATATATAAAACCCTCTCCCTTGCGCATGAAGTCTTTGAGAAATTGTAGGTCTCTTGAAATAATGAATTTTTTATAAATTCTTAAATGATTCGCTTGATCTGGCAGGTTTGAAACTTCGTTTCACGTCGTGCAAGCAATGATCACGGAAGCCTGTACTCTAAATTTCAGGAATCGGAGATATGTATATAAAAACACTCTCCTTGTTGATTAAATCTTTATCTAATTGTAGGTCTCTTGAAATAATGAAAATTTTCGAGACACTTTTTTCTAAATTCTTAAACGATTCGCTCAATTTGCGCGGGTTCGAAGCCTCGCTTCACGTCGCGCACGGAAGGATCAAAGAGTACAAGGGTGGAGTATCGGAAGCGAGTGCGGTGTGGCTTTCGGAACCGAGGAACAATTAGATTTATCCGACGGGAAGTAGTAGGCATCGCAGAACCGCTGCATCCGCGCGCACTCGTCTCGAGAGTGCACGTCCGGCTCCACCTCCTCCGCGCCGCCGTCGGCGATCTGGTCAACGCTCCTTCCCTCTTTCCCTCGGCCATCCGGTCCTTCCTCCTTTGTTTTTGCGACGGCGCGTCCTTCTCTAGGCTGCTTTCTCTCCGTCCTTTCTGCCGTAATTATGCGATGCTCATTTAAAAAGCGAGCCAACAATCGCCGCGCAATTGTCTCCCTCTTTCGGGGACTTCGAGGCTTCTCTTGGCTCCGACCTTTTATTTTTTTTCTTGAAGAAGGAGGAGGAGGAGGAGGACCAGGTCCAGTTCGCTTTATTGCTTCATTCTTAACGATTCGATATGGAGCTATTCATTTTAACGAAGCTTTTCCTGCTAAAATCGGTATTTTATCTACAGACCGTTTTTTTTTTCATTAAATTGTAATTCAATTGCAGATCAAGTAAATTCTATATTAAATTGAAATTTAAAAAGGTATAGGATTTTACTTTGCACTTGTCAACAAAAAACTAAGAATAATAATTTAAATACAAATCGTATAGAATTGGCAGCCTCGTCTTATCACAATTTTTCATTATATTGCATCACCTTAATTACTTATCAAAATATCAAACTTTTATTAAATTTCTTTCTATCAGTCGATTACGCATTCATCATTTTACTTGTAAGATGTAAAACGGTTGAGGCGTAAATATTATGTAAAATAGATTTTTAAAAAATAAAATTTAAAAAATGTTTATCATTTTAAATGTAGGATTTAACACTAGTGCATTAACATAAATAAAATGCGAAAAGTCAGTCATTAACTCAGGAGACATGAACACATCAGTCACGTTAACAAATTGAAAGATTTCGAAGTAAAGCCTCCGTTTCGGCCACTAATCAGCCTCGCCGTCGTGGTAAATCAATCCAGCAGCAACGGGTGAAAATGTCGCGTAATTCCGGAGCCGATCCGATTTAAATTCCTGCGGTCGGTGTCCCTGCGCACACAGAGACCCATACACCTCCTCCGCTCTCTTTCCTCCGGCGCGGCGACCGGGGCGTATAAAACGGCGACTGCCACCTCGGGCCACTGCGGTTTTAACGCCGCCGCGCCTTAAAACGGACGCACAAGGTGCAACCCGCCGATATTTGGCCTCGTGCCGCCTCGAATTTCGCCCGAAAATATACGCGGGCGCGCGCGCACCTTTCCACCTCGCCGCTTTTTCAAACCCGAGCCTCGATCCGCGCGCGTGTAAGGATCCGCGTACAAGCGAGTTCTCGCTTTCCTTTTACGCTTCTTTTCTTTTTTTTTCTTGTAAAGTTAGCGGGAGATCGTTAGAATCTGTCCAGAGGCTTTTGTTCGCGCCTGACCGTTTCAAATGTGGATCGTTTATCAGCGCGTTATCTCCTGATGGATTGCATACGCGAGATACTATTTATTATTATTCATAATTTCTTTTTATTTTTCTACGAACAAAGTAACCATAATAGCCGCAGAAAACAGGCGCGATTCGTCTATTCGACTGGGGATAAGTATATCCTGTCTTACAAAAAAAACTAATTGTGATCTTAAAACTGAAAATTTGATTTCGACGTGCGATCACGTGCATTAGGTGTGCGATCGAACGGAAAATTATTAAATCATTCGATTTCAAATTATTAAATTATTAGAAAATCGGATTAAGTATCTTATCTAAAAAAAAAGTACTATATAATTGTGAGTTTAAAATTGAAAATTTGATTTTGATGTGATCATGATCGATCGGTAAATTAAGCGACCAAAAAAAAGCACGCAACAAGATAAAACTTATATAAACACAGTTTTTCTCTACTTCGATTAATGAATTTTTTTTAATACTCCAGATAACATTGCGAAGAAAATAATATTTACAACAGTATCTTTAGATTTATTTTCAGCAGCAAAATCATCTTCGAAAGGAAAAAAAAGGAATAGTATACTTAATAATCACCGCGTGAAGCGCGGCAGACTCCGCTGTGTATATATATATATATTACAGTCCCCTCTAAATTACACGTCCTATAAAATTTAAGCGTTCGCGTGATAGCACTCGAAAGAAGATCCGGCGGAGTGCTCGCCCGAAAAAAGAAGGCGCGCGGACGCGATCCTAGAGCCCATCATTTTTTCCTAGAATCGGCGAAAAGGGCTGCGCTATTGCAGGCACCCGGTACACGCAAAAATACCGCAGATCTGGCTCGATAAGCGCGAGCGTATTTCTCTTTCGGACTCCGGCGTCAATTGAAATTCGCACCACCTGCCTCGCTCTCCCTCCCTCCGCTCTCGGCAGCCTTCCAGTCGGCGTCATCGCAAAGTGCATACGGCATATCGCACGCGCGATAAAAATGAGCGTTGCGCAATTAAAAGCGAGTGTAGTACTGCATATCGCCCGGGCAAGTGTTAAACGAGGAGAGTACTATAATTCTAATTTGCATTTCATTAGCTCCAAGGGGCGACTGGCGGTCTGTCGTTTGCTTTGGCCCTGCGGTCGATGTAACAGTCTGTTAACGAGCCTATGAGGCAACAAGTTCAATTTAACGGCAAATGGCGATATAATATATTCGCTGTGGGACTTCGACGTGTATTTTATCCACTTTTATTATTATTATCATCCTGAATAAATATAATTAAGGTAACATTACGTGACTGTATAAATATCGTTAATCGTTTTATGTAAGGGTAGGCATCGTACACTTTTTGTTGCTCTCTGATCATCAAAGTAATAATTAAAAAAAGCGTTTTAACCAAAGCACCTACAAAAAGGCCGCAAATTATCGTTGGAACTACCAGGCGCGAAGGCGCAAGAATAAAAAATTTAAAAGCAGAGAGAGAAGTCCGTTAAAAAGTGCACAAAACAAAAATCCGCAGCATTGAATCGAGGCGGACTCCTCTGCCGGTCGTCCTCATTGTCGGCCGTTTTCGGGCGCATACCTGCGTGCCCGGAATCACGTTTTCGGCCGCGTTCACGGCTACTTAATAACAAACGCGAATCCGGAATTAACCCTTTTGACGCGGCCACGCATGAGGCTCCCCTTTCGCCGCTGTTCGCGCATCCCCCCTTTTATCTCTCTCTCCACCTCTGTTCTCTCTCTCTCTCCCGTCGGGAGGAAAAAATCCCCTTTCATTCTTATTCCACGGGGCCCTGGGTCCTCGATTCGTCGCCTCCTCTTATGCCCTTCCGTTCTCCCCCCCTCCCCCCTGAATTTCTCGTTTCGGAGCGGCCGCGCGCGTATAGGCAGGCGAGCTCGATTCGCGAGCCTCTCGATCTCTCGTCCGGTCTTCCTCTTTCTAACTCGCCTTTTTTTACGGGATGGGACCCTTTTATCGCGTTTTAAGGCCCGAGCACACCGAGGGACGATTCGAGCTCACTTATATCCCCGGCGAGTTCGAGTTGGCGCTTTTGTGCGGGAACCGTATTCAATGGGCGCCGTTTCCGTTGACGGGCGAATTTTCGCTTCACGGCGAATTCAATGCTTAATTCGAATTTAAAATGCTGAAGATACTGCGTTTATACGCGCTGCTAACCCTTCCCTATTTTTTTTTTCGAAATTCCAAATCGTTTACTTTTGCGGTGATTTAATGATTTTACTTTTAAGTGGACTGATACAATTTTAATGAAGTGTTTGACTAATACTCGCTTAGAGTAATTTTTATTTTTTAAGTAAAGAATAGATCGCGAATAAAAATGTGAGATGTAAAAAATGCAACACAATTTCTTGAGGGTTCACTTTTTTCTACTTTTCAAATAAGGTAAACAATTTTTCCATGAATTGTGTATAACTAAATTATAAAAACGAAACAAATAATTAAAAATAATATCGCTTCTTTGTATGATGTACGTACGATAGAATTGAATATAAGAATCGATAAAAAAATAAATAAAAAAATTGAGTTTTCAATAAAAAGAAACGGCCTGCTTTAAACTCACACAACAATCGTATAAATCTGAACCTATTAAATTCATATGAAATGAAAAGCCATGTTAAACGTGCGAACGATTTTTTACATAAAATTCATTACTATTCAGATTTTCTAAGCGAATTTCGCACTCTCAGACTTACAGAGGATTAAATGCACCAAAGTAGTAATCGACAACCAGTTAAACCTAAAATAAAAACTAAAAAGGGTCGTCGTTTAATACTCGGTGTGCTCGACCCTTAAAGGCCCGCGGCAAAGAGAGAGAAAGAGAGAGAAGTTATTCGCGGGCGAATTACGATGGGGCGTACGACGAGTCGCGGCCGGGCCCTGCGCAAAAGGGACAAAACCGGCCGAGCCGGCCGCGTGTACCTACACACCTACAGCGCGTACTACACACTCCGGCCTCCACCTCCTGGTCGCGAACGCGTGCCACATTAAAGCAGCGCGCCGCCCGGCCACGCGCTCCGTATAAACCCCCCTTACGTGTATATAAGTACCGGCGAGCGATCGCACGCGGCCAAGTTTAGGTTTTCGCCTCGGCACATCGTTTTCTCCTCTCTCGACTTTTTTTTTCTTTTTTAAGGGCCAAGGCTCTTTTCTAATTGACGCCGCCGCCGTTTTATGGTTTTACCGTGCGCGCGTGGTCGTGGTCTTTTTGTTTTTACTCCGAGGGACTAGCGGAGTCGAGTTTGAATTTTTTTTCTACTTTTTTTTTCGTCGTTGACGGCCGAGAGAAAGGAGAAGCGATGAGTAGATTTATCGACGGGTTCCTTATTCGGAGCTGGAAAAGTAGGGGTTCGATGCGCCGAGGTGATGACGGATCGCTAATTGCGCGCTACCGCGTGGGTCGCTTGTACGGCCGAGGTGTCCGGCACGACGGAGCCTCTGAAGTCGCCCTACACTAATATCCCGATAATTTTCGTCGGCCTAGGCGCTTTTTTAAATTTGATGGCGCGATGCTACGACAGGGTTAATAGCACTTTTCACGCTAATTTTCTATCCCTTCGTTATTTATTATACGCTCGGCTGATCAAAAAAATCCGAGTCGCTTGCTGGTCGCTTGCGTATAATGAGGGCGTTGAATTAAAAATTATGTAATAAAAGGGTAAAGCATTGAATAGACCTATAAATAAAATTTTATTCTACACTTTTCAGATTATTTACAATTTGCTTGCTGTAAGAGTAAAATTACCTTCTCTTTCAGATATATGTCAAATGTATTTGCTTTTCATTCAACTTGTACAAGGAACAATTTTATTTTAATTTAATTTCATTTAATACTCGATTTACAAAGTAAAAATATACCTAAGCGTTTTATTAATTAAATCACAAGATATAAGTAAAAATAAATTTGAGAAAATTGATTTGATCAAAATACGAGCAAAATCGCACTTCGTAAAAAAATGTCTACACCACTTTAAAATGTATACAGAAACAATTAATTACGAAAACGCAAAACAAAAATAATTAGAACAATTTTTATCTTAATTCAACGAATAGATACCGCGTCTAATTTTCTTTTAATTTAAATTATCAGTACCAAATTAAGCTACAAGATAACTCCTAAGTGTATTCAATAGTTTAATCTCCATTAAGCCTATCCTATTAAAAAACCATTCCGGCGATATAAATATTCATAAAATCAGGTTTATCATCTAAAGCCGCGGTGAATTTTTATCACCTACGAAATTCCGTGCGCAAGGCGAAAAAAAAATTCGTCCAAGGCGTCGGGCGCAAAAACAAACGACGCGTAAGTGCATCGCTCGGGCGCGCCTATTAATTATAGTTATTCGAAAGGTTAATTTTTACACAATTAAGCCGGGGCGAGGAAAAAGAAAGCCTCCCCGGGCGTAATTATCCGAAACCCATATTCTTTTTCGAGCCTCACGTGTTTTAAGCAGTGCAGATGGTCCAAATGAGACGTACCACGGCTCGTTTTACCCAAGATTTATGTACCCGCCCGGCAGAATGCCGTAATTTTCGAAAGGAACGCTTCACTCTTTCCTGGCGCTGCGGCTTTAATAGATGAAATATGCTACACTTTTCTACTTCTTCGAAGTGACGCGTGATAAATTATGCCTAAATATCATTATTTTCGCCTGCGAGACCTTTTCGGCGGTTCTCTTTTCTTTTTCGTATTCGAAATTTAACCAACAAACGTTTATTTGTATCTTATACTTTTTTTACGGAGTATATGGGGCGCGAATTCGCGCAGGAGTGTAAATTTTGGGGGAAAAAAGGAGGCGCCGAAATTTATGTACACGCTGGAGGAGAGCAAATCATAACAACTTCATTCTCCGCGATTAAGGAAAATTTAATTGGACTTAAACGCTTTTTTACTGTCTTTTTATGGCTGCATAATTTGGGAGTTAGAGAAATTCGTGGAATACTTTTCTCTACCGAAATTGGAAGATGATTTTAATCAAGTTTATGACAATCATAAACTCGATGTTTGGCTTTGGCATACCACGATTTTAGAGCTCAACTTTATCTAGTTTCAGCTCACTGGCCCTCCTATTTACTCTTAATTTATTATTTCTGGTAATTGATTTGAAAAAAAAAAATAAAATTAGTTGCAAACGTCTCAATCTCGATGTTGGATCAGCAACTTTTTATAGCCTTGTACTTAATTGATCCCTGGCGTGGATTGACGTTAAGAAAACGGCATAAAACTTTATCGAAGCTATCGACAAGATTTTTTTTATATGCTCACGAAAATTCCAGTATCATAACACTTTCAAAAACCATCTCCGCTTATTTTTCTAAAAAAAAATACAGATATATATCATACTGACAAATAATCAGAAACAAATTAATTAGCTCTCAATTATTATTAACGATATTGTCGTGAGCATCAGAAAACTAGAATATCGCGAAAGGCTTTTCTGAACACATTCGTCTTCTCTCATTCCCAAGAAATACCGGACAAATTATCCAAATTGAATCCTATCATAACGAAATAATCGGCAAGGCGCTTTGAGCCGCAACCGGCAGTCCCATACTTCATTTCGTACAAACAGCGCCGACATTAATAATCGAATAATCGAGGAGCTATTGCTTTTTAATAAAGCGCTCATGAAAAGCTCTCCGCCTCGCGTACATAAAAAACGACGCCCTATTGCCTGTTGATGGCCGGTGACTAACGATCGACCGGTATGAATATTCATCGCATTCCTCGGTGCGACTTGTTCTCTAACGGCACGCGGCGTAGTACACACGAGGATTCATGGAGTGCGAGGGGGGCACGTTTTACATCTTCCGAAATTATCCTCGTTAAATTTGTAATAGGCGCCGATCGCGTGCGCCGATTCCGGGACCGGCGGCCCGCAGACCGGAGCGTGTCGCGTGTTTCTAATTCACAGCGGACAGCTTTGGATGAACTAATCGAGTGGCTTCGTAGAAGCAGCCACGTGTGCGGCACCCGCTGAGTTCGAGGCGGTGAAATGCAACCGATCCCGCGGTATCGGCATGTGCGGTCGGTTGCCTTCCCACAGGCGCTCGCCGATTTTCCGCTGCGCGAACTTCCCTGCTCGGTTCTTTCGTGTGTTTTGAAGATTCGAACGCTTTTTTTTGTTAATAGAAAATAAAGGAGAACGTACGTACGTATTATGTTAAAAAATAATTAATAATAAATAAATTAATTATTTATAGAAAAGAAAGGAGTAACGAACTTACGTACGTACGATGTTCAAAAATAATTAATAATAAATAATTTTCTTTCGTAAAACAAAGTGTATACGGCTGTATCACTTATCATATAATTATGACGGAAAATTTATACTTTAGTTTGTAAGTAATGCAGGAAATGTTTAGTACACGGAGAAAATAGTTGGGTAAAAATTACCTACACTTTTCACGTAATCTTGGGACGCCTTGATTTTCTGGCGAATTTTATTAAATTTTAAGTAATTTTTACTGCTTTTAAATGTAATAAATACGATGCGAAATTTAAATTTTACTATACTGTTTAGTAAATTTCGTGTTTAGTAATATTTATAGAAACTTTATTAAAAATTACAAAAAAATGATTACTTATTACATAGGAAAATATAAATTTTAATGAGAAATTGGACAATTTTTACCAACCGTATAGTAAAAATTAGCCAAAGCGCGCTGCGGTAGCAGGCGATCGTCATTTGTTCGCGTTTGTTTTGCATCTGGTATTGCTTCTTATTAATATTTACCAACTAGGTTAATAAAATTTGCACCGAACGTTAGCAAACAGTATCACCGCATGGTGGCGGCGTAGCTTTACTAATCAATTAGTAATTTTTACCGCTATTTTTAGGGTAATTTTTATGGGATCATTCTCTCTGTGTATGTAGGAAATCAAGCGATTTGTTGTGGACATATATTTTAGTAGAGTAGATGTCTCGTTTAAAAAAATAAAATAAATAGAATAATTTAGTTTAAAGATTTAGAGTTTAAGTTGTTTATTGTACTTTCACTCATCTTATTATTTTGCTAAAAAAATTATTAGATGAGTGAATGAATAAATAAATGAATTGATGTAACTTGAAGAATTGGCGTAAGTTAATTACAAGAACAAAATGACCAAACTTTTTACGCTCTAACGCATTACGCGATGTACTGGTTGGATATGCGAATTTATATATCCAAAGGGATTAGGGTCACGACTTGAAACGCATACCTCTATGTTGGTAATCAAAGCATTTCTAAATTAATCGGACGTGTAATCAGGGGCTCGAAATAAGCGTGACAAACACCATGATTTATATGGAATGTGGTTTT
The DNA here is from genome assembly GCA_018906775.1 of Sycophila sp. Sp_5. Taxonomy (NCBI): domain Eukaryota; kingdom Metazoa; phylum Arthropoda; class Insecta; order Hymenoptera; family Eurytomidae; genus Sycophila; species Sycophila sp. Sp_5. Next base: position 254,146 of record JACCID010000019.1, on the reverse strand, counting down.
AGTTAAAATTTTAATTTTGGACATTCCTTTTAAAATATGCAAAGGGTCTCATCAATTTTTTATGTTTTTATTCTAATTTATTATAATTTACATAGTAGCAGTTTTCTAAGAAAGTAAAGCGAATAAAAAATGCACTGGACCGTATTTTTACTAAACTGTGAAAATTAAAAAAAAATTAATTTAAAATGTATTATAAAGAATTTTATCTAACTACCTAAAAAATTTAGAAAACCAAACTGGAAGTCACTATTACTAAATTAAACTAAAAAAATTACAACTATATTCTGGAATCGATAAATTAAAAAACTAAATCAGATAATTTTCATTTAAGGATAAGGAGATGATTAAAAAATTAACCCGACTAATTTTTCTTTTGAAATTTTGACCTCAGTTTGCGTAATCTTTCTCACAAAAAACACCAGCTTTCACGTCTATCCACAAGCACCACTTCAAATAAAGCTTTGACCAGTGTCCAACCTCATGTTCTTGCATACGATCACCAAGTTCTTCTGACATGTCGTACAGTAGACAATCCCACCACCTCGCTAAAGCCTTTATCATGTCTCTCCGAATTTGCTCGTTCTGTCGATCTGAAAAAAGAAAAACGAGGCGATGTAAAATAAATTTTATGCAACTCCCTGCGTAAAGCAGTGCGCGAAGCACTTTTGCGCACAGTTGTGCATTCTTACGGTTTATAAATCAGTACTTTACGCACTCGTTGCATAAAATATTGTTCGACACTTGTATTAGAAGTGATTTCTGGACTCGTGTGAATGATCACCCTCACTTCGCCTGGGCGATATCCTCCCACTCGTCCGAGAATCACTCCTGACGCACTAGTATCGAAAACTATTATTATCTTCACTAGTTGCATTAAAATTAGTCGATTAAATTAAAATCATCAGGGTACTCACCGAGTACATCATGGAAGTGCAGTTCAGCCACGAGCAAGTCTTTTACATCTGTGCTCAGCGCATTTTTTTTGACCAACAGGTCATTTCTTTTGGTCTCGATGTCCAGGAATTTATTGAAATAGTTTATGCGACTATTTCTGACGTGCTTCTCCTTGTCCAAAAGGCTCAGCTGCTTCTTCATGGCGGACTTCAAGCTCCGGGGCCTTTTCATCAAAGCATCTTCATCCTCGACAAACTCGTCCGAATCTTCTTCAGACGTGAAATCCTCTTTTAGATCATCATCGTCGAAAAGACTTAAATCGTTTTTCTGTATTCTCTCGATTACGTCGTCGTATTTTGTCTGCCATAGCTGATTCCAATTGACCGGATCCGGCGCTATGCGTAGCACCTCCATATCGAGTTTTTTGTCTAGCGCGACTAAGTTCAACATCCGTTCGTACAAGGTCTTCACCTCATGGGGCGAAGCTCTCTTTTGAATCAGCGAATATCCCGCTGCCATTTCTGGAAAAAAATAAGAATTTTTAGAATTTATTTTATTTATTTATTATTATATTACGTTACTTTACAAAGTAGTAATCCAGCAAAGGAAATCAATCCTGTTCGTTGGCCTATAGTAGGGAAATCTTAAGTACTTAAAACTATTTACTTAAACTAAGATTTATAAAACTAAAAATAAATTTCTATTAGACATTTTTTTTTATAATTTTATCTATAAATTAGTGGAATATTAATTTCAAATCAATGCCAAAACAGTTGATCTTTTTTATAAAAAAAAAATTATGATATCGTAAAATATTGCGTATCTCGAAGTTAGAAACGGAACTATAGCCTGCATCTGCGTGCTTAATACCTTCACCCGCGATAAATCAAATTTCACGTCGCGTTCGACTTATCAAATCTACCAAATATTCAAGTTTATTTGTACTTATTTATATGTATGCGTTCGTGCAACACCGGCGATTAATAATTCGCGATATTTATTCAAGACTTTCTGAATGAGCCCGCCGTCAAGAACCAATAAACGAAGGAGTTTCACGCAATCCTGCCGACGGCTAATCACACTCGACTGACCGACCCACATAGTTCGCCACTTGGCGCTCGGCTGACAAACGTCGACGGGGGTGATTCGAAGCGAAGGCTGAAGTCAACCAGGAAATTGATCCAAAAAGGCATCGAACACACAACAATTGCGCTATCCGATTTATTTATTTCATTACGATCAATTAATAGCCTTTCATTACGGACATTGCGCCCTGTAAAATGAAAATTCAATTTATTTTAATTAGCGGCAAAAAAATCCGAGCCCAAAAAAGAAAGGGAGAAAGAGAGAGAGAGAGTGTGTGAAAGAAAAAAAAAAGGATTAATCAACGGCCAAACATTTCCACTACAAAGTCATTGTCAAATTAGCCGCGGCTAGCCGTCGCGCGTGCTCAGCAAGTCGCGCCGCGACGGGGCAAAAAGTCTCGAGGGGGAAAAGGCGCGATAAAAAGCGAAAGGTAGAAAGTCACGCGTGCAGCCGATGAAAATGGCACGGAGCACACGCAGCGCGTGACGCGGAATATGCTCGGCGCCAAATCGCTTGCTCCCCCCCCCCTCCTCTTACTTTCTTTTTCTCTTTTTTTTTTCTTTCTCTTTTTCTCTCATTCTCTATTTTCTCTCTTTCATCCTTCTGCGGCGCACGCGCGAAAAATAAAGGATCGAGGATCAAGATCGACCGGGTCCATTTGCGCCGATGGTGGACGCAGTAACCGGTTTGCCCGGCGCCCCGCGACTTCGCGCGCGTATTATAAAAGGAGAGAAGAGTGCCGAGATGAAGTCGCCGTGAGCTTGATTGACGTGTCGCTTTGACAATCCTGAGGTCGGGAAATTAATAAACTTGATTCTTTCTTACACTGGCAAGGAAGGCAGTGTTACTTTTTTATTAATGAAAACCGGACGTGTGGAAAAATCGAGAGGTATCGAATTATCACGAGACAATTTTTAGAGATGGAGATATTCAGATTCATCGAGTTGATGATTATACGTTGTTCGCGAGTTTTAATCTAATTGCACTGCTTACCGTGAAAAGTGTTAAATCTGTTTACTATCCATTACGTGCACGACACTTAGACCGCACCTTGATAACTTTTTGTTTATTTACGTATATTAATCCTATAATGAATATTTACTTGAGAAACTTGATACTCTTTTCTAGAATTAAACTTTTTAATTAATCGAATTACTTCACTTCCGGTGAATAGCATTTGATTATTCTATCAAAATGAGTTTATGTAATTAAAAAGTTTAATATAATCCTACGTTAATTTTATAACAATTTACAGAATTAAAATAAAAGCAGAAAAATGTTTAGCATGAAAAATGTAAAATTTGGTCGAAAGCAATGAACATAATAATGTACGAATATGTATCTGATTAAATTATGAAAATTGCGCCGAAATACATGGTGTTAAGCAAATAATTACCTAATTATAAAAATCGACTTTTTCAATCGAAATAGATATGACATTTGAAATAAAACAGCGCAGTAGACATAATTGACGTCCGTACGATTAAACGCATTCAGTTTCCAAGACTCGATAGTCAATATCCCCGTATAAGTCGCACTTATACCAAATTACAAAATATAGGCATGTAGCTGCCGGTGACCGCATTCGCGCGACATTTTAAAAGTATAGGTACCGCATTTCTTTTTTTTTACCTTCAACGCATAATCTATTTGAAAACATTATAAAATAAACAAGTATTTACATTAACGGTCTACGCTTACATAATTATTACAAGCTACACGCATTTCAAAAACGAAAAGTGTCCTACTGCAGGATCGAGTTTTGCAATTACCCCCCCCGACCTCGTTTATAGTTTTTAGTTAGAGGATACGTTATATTGCATATCAGCAAACTAGTCGCTTTTTTAAAATGTTCTACTTGAAATTATTGCAACAGCCAATTTAATAGTCCTAATCACAATTAAGTTTTTATATAACAATTTATTATAATTTAGTTTTCTAAGAAAGTATAACGCTGATAAAAAAATGCAGATCAACGTAATTGGAATTTTTATGAGATCATATTTTAAAAGTTATATATCAATTTTTATATCATTGTCAATTAAAGGTTATACAGAATTTTTATATCATTTTCACTCATTTGCGTGATTACGCGAGGGTCGATGATCAGACCAGTTTTACAATATTCGCGCTCTAAATGCACAATTGCATAAAAATTAAATCTTTAATTGTAACTCTGCGCAAATTGTTTGCCGCCTACATGGTAAAATGATTTCTTTGTTGAAACCTAAAAGAAAGTCATTATAATTTAACGCTCGATGCCTCGTAGCCAAAATTGCGCTAATTGCATTAACTTTTCTCCTTTTTTACTATTGGCTCTCGCGTGGCATAATGATGCGAACGCGTGGCTCGTTACGTAAAAGTAAACAACTCGCATCGTTACATGGATTACTTAAAATGTTTTTTTTTTAATCAAACGTATATGCTACACGAAAATTGTGATTCGTGACAATTAGAGTAAGGTCAAAGCTTTCCTGATGCAGGCGATGTATAAATCAAAACTATTATCCGAAGTCATGAATCAACTGCTGGGTCCTATACCGAGCTTGTACACAGTGATTTTAACTAGCAGGTCGACTATATAAATTATACTTCGCAAATATTACCCAATGCATTTCTGCATGGGGAGAATAGATCAATTAAAACTTGCAGTACTGAGTGCAATACTAAAAAGAATTACTCTCTAAATTCCACTTAGTGAACGTTCACAGTTTCTCTATTTTTCAGTGAATGAATAAGTGAAATATCAGTGAAATATCACTATTTAGTCCATGAAAACGACAATCACTGTTCAAACAAGTGAAATTTTCATTTTTTATTCAGCGAAAGACAAAATTGGCCGCTTCATTTAATCAGTGAACACGACAATCACTGTTGAAATAAGTGAAAAATTCACTCAATGGAATTTAGAAAATACAGAACACATTCTTTTGAATAATATAAATTTTACAAGAAATCGTTACGATTTTTTTAAAAAATGCCTATAATAACCATAATGCAATATTCAATAGAAAATTTTTCTCCGAGTAGTTAACGTACCGCATCCTCTTAATCCGACACGAGCAATTCTGTAGCAAGCACCAAATGGTTAAATTTCCATTGAGAATCAACGACACGCTCGATTAACCCGTCCGCATCAAAATGTTTCATTAAAAATCGATTGCACCCCGTTCGAGGCGATCAAATGTGCTCGTAAAAAACGTCACTGTTCGAAGGAGAGGACGAAAAGGGAGAAGGCAGTGTACTTAATGGCTTTTTAATTAATGAGCCAGCGGGAGAGTCGCGCCGCCACCGCTAAATCGATCAGAGCCCATTGAGAGCTCGCCAATTAACCCGGGCGGACGATCTTATCGACAATGGGGGCAGGGCTGCATCCCCCTTTTCGAACCGAGGGCCCTTGATCGGATCCCGCGACAATGGCCTCAGCCACGGAAACCCTGGCACGAGCCACAAAGCAATCCCAGCGCGCCTTTTTTTCGACTCAATTAAGCCACGTCAATGGCGGGGCCATTGTGGAAAAGTGCCCGGAGTGCCCCGATGGAGTCGCGGCCGCTATTGCGAATTCGCGCCCGTTATTTACGAGGATCCGTTGCGCCGGGGGTTGCGTATATTCGCGTGCCGGGACCACCTGCTTTCACACCTTTGCCGAAGCGGCGCAGCGAGAATCGCAGCTTCGCCAATGCAGGGCACTCGCGTTTCTTCTGAAATCATCTCTTTCTTTCATTTAATAAACGGGACTAAATCCCATAGCAGCAAAGTATGTATGTAAAATCAATAAAGTCACATCCAGCGTATAAAACTTTTTATTTTTTTTTTATTTATTAAAAACCAGTAGATTAAATATACAATAAATTGCACATAAAATCACATTACATAATGTATAGTCCAGCAGAGGAAGTTCCCAAACTATCGATGAAAAATTCTACAGCTCTTGAATATAAAAATTAATTTTTTTTTACAATCAAGAGGTAAATGGATGTTTCAGCACTAGTGGAAATAGAGTACGGTCGTTCGTCCTATTCCTTATATCGTAAAAATTTGCTAAGTCATAAAATGATTTGCATGCTTCGTGACAGATCGCAAATTCAGATAAGTGCCTCGATCGATAGCCTTAACGAAATGGAACAATGCTTCCGGTCAATTTGAAATCGGCAATCGGATCCACGATCAAGCCCCTGCGCACATAATCGCGAGGCCTTCCACATCGTCGAAAACAAAAGAGCATCCAGCGAACTCGGCCGCTCGTATCCCCGTAAAAGAGAGATAAAGAGAGCAAACGGTAGTAAAAAAAAAACAAAAATCGGGCCCGGAGTGGGTCCAGGCGTGTATCCCTTATACACCGGGGCGAGCATATGCATTACACTTGATGTAACTGACTGCGTGTGCGCGGCTCGGCAGCTGTTTAAGCCCCGCGGCGGTGGCCTGGGCCCGCGCACATGCGCGTAAGGTGCCGCACTAAATGAAAATTCAGACAATTCGATACGGACCGGGGCGCCCGCGCACACCGGAGGGGTAATACGGACCAGCTTCTCTGTCTCTCACTCTTTTTTTGTTTGTCTCTCTCGCTCGCGCTTTTTTCGATGTCTCGCTCTCTCTCTCTCTGCCTCTCGTTCGTTGCGTCCCATACTCTTCCTCTCTCGCAGGCTCGCTCGAATTTAAGAGCTGAAGGAGGTTGCCCTCGCCCGCGGAACCGTTGTTTCGGAACGGAATAATGAGTTGTTTTGACGATTTGCATTGTGCCGGGCGCGCGGGCCCCCGAGAGCCAAAGGCAAAAAAAGGAAGCGATCTCCCTTCTCTCCTGCTGCCGCTCATTGGCTCTCGGCAGCGGAGAACACTCCGGCGCGCTCTTGTGCTTATTCCGGTCAGGCCGGTGATTCCTCGTCATGCGGAAATTCGACGTCGGTGCGAGCGCGCGATCCTCAATTGCTTCATTTATTCGTTTTCTCAGTGACGCAATTGGCCTCGGCGAGTCGATGGATCGCGCGCGCGAATATCGTTCGGATAATGCGTGAATTTATATGAAAATCATTGTTGATTGATTTTTAATTGGCGAGAAGCTGCGTTTTTCTTTTTTTTTCTGCCATGTTAATTACGTGAATAAAACCTTTTTTTTATCAAAGTAATGTAATTTTTTATTTATTATAATTTTATCGCTGTTATAATTCCTGAAGATTGAATGTAATTATTCGATTAAGTAATTGAGGCTCGAGAGCAACTTCAATTTCCTGAAAAGTAATTTTGTCGACAAATTTACTGTTGATTACAATCGGATGGACGTTTGAATACCTTGACACTGAGTGGAGTTGCAGTTGCACACGAGAAAAATGTCTTATTTATGTATGCGTTTGATTATAATCATTGACGGTTGCATGATTTATTATTACACTGCCCAGGTATAAATGAAACACACACCTAAACAAGATCTCCACGTCCGCCGCTATAATGCGATACAACAGTGTAAGAATTAAAAAACTAAATCTAATAAAAAAAATTTCTTATTAAAGCGTCTGTACGTGAAGACGATAACTATATTGACCTCACGTACAAGTGCACTTAAATAAAAAAAAATTCTCCTCCTCAAGATCTTTAAAGATTAACTCAAACTACCATAATAAATTGTAGTGCAATAGCACTGTATAAAGCTAAGGCATCCGAACGGCGCCATCAATTACCGAAAGAACTTAGCCGCCAAATTCCGAGCAGCAAAAAATGAATTACGTGCCTTAACAATGTGCGGTTAAACTTAAATTGCATCCTCATTGCGCGTCTTCATTAACCCTTGAAAAAAAAGAGCAGAAAATAGCGTCGTTATACCTCCGTTCGCCGCGATAACTGCCAAAAGCCATCCCAGATCCACTGTTAATCGGACGAAGCAGCCGAGCAACAACTTCATTCGCCCAAATTGGCGCAAAGTCGTAAAGCACACCTTCAACGGCCGTGCACTTCCCGTAAGCGCACCTTCGCGATCCGACGCGTTTTGATGCTGCAACCGAACGTTAAAGGAAGCAAACGAGTTGGCCGAAGTGGCGTTGCGCTAAAAGGAAGAAGGGAAAGCCGCTACAAGCAGAACGCATTGCGGGCGAAAACTATACACGCAATTTTATTTAAATATTGTTTACTCTAGTTCGGCAGAATGGAAAGCCTCGTTCCTCGAGTTGGCGAAATGCGAATCGATTCGGCGCGAGCGAGATAATCCAATTAGAAATAGCGAGCTCGTTCGCCCGGAAGAGCCGCGCCGCATCAATTACGGCGGGAGCCGCGATAATTTTCCGGACGGCGGCCTCGACGCCTCGATCTGGGCCGGCGAAGGTGCGCCTTCGCCTCGTTTTCACTTTCCAGCATCTGAGATGCCGTTTATGGCGGTTTCGCATATATTGGCCTAATGCACAATGGGCGCATTATGCCCGCGCGTGACGCGGGTGGATGACGCGCGAGGAGATTGCTTCGTTGCGCTTAGAAGGCAACGCCGATGGGGAGATAAGGTCGCGTGAGATTTTCGCATGATTTTCTTTTTGCGTTTGATTTGAGCTTATTAATAAAGGATTTGGGGAAATACGGCCATAAAATGATTTAATAACGATCATCAGTTTCTTAGTAATGGGTGTAGATTAGTTTGAAGGTTGCAATCCGTTGCGTAATATGAAATTACATAGAACGTCAAGGTTTAAGTTTTAATAAGTCATCGTATTTGCACTTCAGTATGAATTATTATATTGTGAGGAATAAAGTTGTATTTGTGTTGGAAACTTTAGAAGCTTAAACAATTGAATATGTTCTAATAAACAGCATGGTATATTAACAATCGAGATGAATGCGAAAAATCGAAAATGCACATCAAATTCCTTCTAGCATTTTCTTTTATTCAGATACAGAATTAAATTTGTATATAAGGAACATCAAGTGAATATAATTTAAAATAAACTCGTACAATTACTTTATCTACGATGAAGTGAAAATCATGGTTCAGTCATGGTTCAATTTACGAAATATTTTCAGTTGGGACTACTTCTGTCTCGTTATAAGCGTGTCAACATTCTGAAGCATGGCTAAAAAAATTGAGTAGGAGTTGAAACTACATTTCAATCTTCAAATTACACTGAACTTCCTTCAAACGAGATTTCCTGAGGCTTATGTGAATTATTGACCTTCAGTTTTTTTTAAATACCTTAAATTTTTTTTCCGAATCAGATCATGTTCTTAATTCTGGTCTTCTCGTTTTTTCTTTTTTGTTTATTAACATTTTTCTTATTTAACTATAAGCATAACAAACGGCACAGGTCAAATGGATAAAAAATAATTATAAACCATTGTTAATGGAATCTAAATATAATTATTTCAAAGATGAATAATTTTTTTTTAAATATTATTTCATAAAACCTAAATGAGTATATACAACAAATCTTTGCTAGTGCATACATATTTATTATTCAATCCACTAACATCACCCTAAGCCTTAAATAACTTTAACACAACTAACTTAACAAGCGCAAATCTTGTAGTCACAAGTACAAGTGCTACTTTCATTTTCACTGAATCCACTAATCGCAGCCTATAAAAACTTTACATTGAAAATGCTGCGTAAAAAGGCGTTTTAGAAGCTCCACGTCGTTGATCGAACCATCCAGAGTCAACCCGCTCCCCAGTGTTACAAGTGGTTCAAGGAAAAGTTGCAATCCGGTTGTTCCCGTCGCTGACACGTGCATTCCCTTGGTCGAATTTTCATTTTCCCAATGAGGTAAATTGATATCAGTCCCGCGGAAACCAATCCCCGGAATTAAGCAATTTCGGCCACATTACATCGACGTACACGCCGTTGGCTAACGACCACACCTCCTCTTATCAACAGTGCCACCCAATGTCGGTTTTTTTTGCTGCGTGAAAAAAAATGTCGCGAATTATTTGAACGCTCCGTCACACCCCGTACTTTAATAGCGTTTTTTTGGCCGGTCGGGCAAATGTACGTAACTGCGTTCAATTAGACATCGTTAGAAAACTACTTTCGGTGTAATGATACGCAATAAGCAGCGGCGATTTACGGCGAATAGCTACTCGCGATATTAGAAACGTGCATTACGGATAGTTTACCTAATAACGGAAAGAATTTCGCTCGATCTTGAAGAGGGAGCTTTAGTTAGGCTCAAGATAATGAGATTTGCGTTTCAAATTTTTGCCCGCGACAGAAGCTGTAAGAATGGTAGTATGATGCAATTTGACCGGATAATTATCTTCTATATAGCGTAGATTTTATTCGTAAGGCGTAAAACACGAGAACTGCATTTTTTAAGATAAGATAGGGGGGTAAAGAAATAAAATTTTAATTGATATCAAGTCATAATGTAACAATCATAAAAAGAATTATATAAGATACAAAAAAAGAATTCAGTCGTTTATCAAATTATCAAATAACACACATTGCTTATCCATATTTTCCTTTGCGTAACTCTTACAATCCCGTAGAATAAAATCAATAAAAATGAATTTTTTTTAAATAGTATCCTCGAGCGCAAATCGGCGATCCATATGTGCACTCGCTGAAAATCCAATTACATTAGTGTAGGATAGCCGACGGTCAAACCTTTTCGGTGCCTAACGCAGTGCACCCTTTCGTCCCCCCCCCCCCCCCCCCGAGAAAAAGAGACTATACATGTCCACGCCAACGCGATTCTTTTTTTTTTCTTTTTTATCCTTTCTGCTTGTCGCGCACCACAAATAAAGAGACGGCCTTATCAATTCAACGGCGTTCATATAGACATATCAGTCTCGCGATATAAGGAGATACATTTAATGCGCCTCGTTACACACCGCCGTTCTGGTAGACTGGATTATTGCTCCGGGACCGACGTGATTGGTTTCGAGACCTGATCATTTTTAAAGGATGCTGCGCTTGGCAGATTGACGAGTTCAGTCCTCAATTTTGTGATAAATTGTAACATTAATTTTTAATCTATTTATAGATAGTATTTCTATTTTTAGTATTAAACATAAACTATTAGTAATTTACGTATACATAGTTTAAGTATTAACCAATAAATATGCAATTTATGCGTATAAATGCTACAATTTCCTTTTATTTACTCCAATTTAAAATTAGTCAGGTGAGATTATAATGTAAAGTCTGCGGCAATTGCAGAATTTTTTTATTTGTCTGCTCAATAATAAATATGTCAGCACGTTAAACGCCTAATTACACACTCAAGTTTGTGGCTCGGATTTCTGCGGTAAATAGAGTAAACATAATTTCACGTTGGAAGTTCGTAATATATTGACATTGTGTCGATCAAAATTCGAAGGAGCTAATTGCGGTCTCTGTGTACAGTGCGCCTGCAAACCTATCGTTATTGACTTTTTCCTCCTTTAATTTACACCTCGAATTATTTAAAATTCCCCTCGATCTCGAATTCTCTTCTCTCCATCGAACGGTGCGTACTTTATCGCGCGCTAATGGACCCGTTCGCGACTTTCTTTTACCTTTAATGAGAGACTTTTCTTTTTTGCGAAGCCGCGAAGACCGAACGCTATTTCATTGTGCAATGCATTTTTGTTAACAATTGTGGATACTTTTGTCTAATGAACCCCGTGAGTCTAGAAAGTGCACTGCAGTCAACTCGTTAGGGACTATTACACGTGCGTTACACAGGAGCACAGTTAGTGCCACGCCAAAGTGAAATATTGCATCCGAGTGTGTTATATTAGACCTCGGGTGTATAAATTGATTTGTTCTTTTGACAAAAGACTTTTTTTTTTGTTAAAATTATTTTCTTTTTTTACAGTAATTCAACGATAGCGTTCGAAGAACTTTAATTTTAAATTATAAAACATTATTTATTGCACGAAAATAATTAATTTAATTAACGATATTTCAAGTAGTATTTAATTAATGGCACATTTACTTGAAAAATCACTGCTTAAAAAAATGATTTAAATAATTATTTTACATAATGTAAAACGAAACACTGAAAATCAAGTGGATGTAATTCACAACATACACCCAGGTCTCGCTCGTAATATTATCTATTGTAGTTGCTACATCGATAAACGTATTCCACACAGTGTGACAGTAACACCAGCAGCAAAGCCTTAACGGTCTTTTAAATCCAATTTAATTCTCAATTAATCAGTTATATAAGAACAGATTTATTTTTTTCTCTCGTAGGGCACAATTTACAGATCGTTTATTAATATCAATATTATTTATAACCCAATACATTCATTTATTTTAATCTCCCGTTAATTTAATGAAGATTGTACTAATTGCAGGAATTGTTATTCCATTTTCGCCGATTTTCCACATTTTTTATTGTAAAAAATCTTGCAAGCTCTTAATAATATCACACTTAATAAATACTTATTAACAAATTTCTTAAATTTACTATAAAATAAAATTATTTAAATTGACTAAAACATAAAATTATATGCATTTATTAACAAATAAAATTACTTAAATCTACTAAAAAATAAAATTATATAGATTTATTAAAAATAAAAAAATAAAATAGCAAATCTCCGGCGATGGTTCAATCCACCCCAGCGAAATTCCAAAGGCACTGGAGCACAGCCAGGAGAGATAAAAGGAGAGAGACGACCTTCGCTCGGCCGCGCATTGTTCCTAACGTCGCATACCTAATAAGTAGGCGCGTGTGCGGCGCATCGTGGTGCATTAGCTGGACGTTGACGTGAACCCGCGCGTATACACCAGCGAACGTCGTCATGGATCTCCTTCCGTCTCTCGCGCACCTGGATTTCCCTCCCCTTCACCTTCCGCCACCTTTTTTCCTGCTCCGTCTCCGGAGCCCAGCGCTGCCCTTTTTCTCCCCATCGGAGATGTTCTTGCCTCGATAAAAAAAACGACGATGCTCAGACTTTTTTATACGGCACCGGAGTATTATAAAAAAAAAAGAAAAAGTAAACGAGGCTTGCGGGGGAGTAACTTGCTCCAAATTGATTATTGTACAGGGAAGCTGCTGCCGTTTTTAATCGAACGCAATGTTCTTTTACGAATTTCACTGAAATCAGCTTCGATGGTGAGGTGAATCGATGATTAGTTTGATTTAAAATTTTATATTTAAGTAAAGGTCGATTGTGGATAAATCGTTGTATAGTGAGAACAGTTCGCATTAGACGCTGTAAAAACTCTAAAATTGTATTTTTATGTAAAGATCTGTAACGTTTATGCATTATCGTTATGTTACAGTAATATTTTACCTTTTCAATCGTTAGTGACGTGTAATTGAATCTTTTTTAACTCAGGTACTACGAACGAGCATATAAATCTCGAGTGTACAGTCTTTTTTTGTCGTGTGCCAAGGACAAATAGAAAGAGAAAGTTTTGAGGAAGAGGGAGGATACCTAACGATGGAAGAAGAGGATGATCCAGGGGGCTGGAAAGAAAAAAATTGGGATTGACAATCGCGGAGTAAAGCAGGAAGATGAAAAAAGAGGGGCGAGGTAAAAAGTGATCGGAGAAAAGCCGTTACAAAAGAAATGAAAACGGAGATAAAAAAAATTGATCGTTGTAAAAAAGTGTACCCAAGAAAAAGGGGCGCGAGCAAAGAGCGTCTGAAAAAAAAAATTAATGCATATACTCTGTGATTCATTGCAGTGTTTTCATACGTTTGATATTTAAATTTCTCGCGCTTGTTGTAGCTTCCTTTTACTTTCGACAATGTTGCAATAACAAATAAATTTCTAATGTAAAAGTGACTGTAGTTTATTTAAAATTCAATCCGCCAACTTAATAGTTAACTTCACTTTTAGTCTCACGATTAAAAAGAAAAAGATAATTCGCTGTGATATTCGAAAAAAGTAACAATGAGAAAGTAAAGCGAACAAGATTAAAATGATAAATAATCAATTAAAAACAGGTAGCAGCAATAACGACGAATTATCGCGGACTATCTGCGAGGATGTGCGAATCTTGCTGCAATCTGTATCTACATATAAATCATAAAAAGATAAAAAAAATTGCTTCTGATGTGAAGATTTCATTTGTTTTCAATACAATCTTCATTGAATTTAAAATGAATATGTAACACACAATAATTTTTACGTAACCCATTCTGCAAGGAAGTTATGAGCTGCGAATGCTCAGCTGCAATGAATATCACTCCGCGAATTAAGTAACAATACCTCAATTATCAGTATTTACAACTTCAAACAAAAAATAATTAACAATAATCCTTACGTATGGAATTTTACTTCAAGAAGAGTCACTGCTTTTAGCTTCCAAAAATTTAAGTTTCTTATCAGTTTTATTGCGAGAATAATCAACACGCGCATTTTTAATTCCAGAGAAAAAGAGGCACTGCCTTCGCCTTTTGAAAATAACTTTTCGTTAGATTTACACATTTTCAATGTTTCATCGCGAAATTAAAGCCTCCGCACATTTCCACCGTCTCTGCATTTTTCCTCTTAGTCAATACACAATTTAAATCACGCAAAATTTTTCAACAGCATACTCTCTAAATCTGAAAATATAATAAGTGTAAAACCATTCACATGCTACATATGAGAACGATTTTTCACACAAAATATGTTACTGTTCACATTTTTCAAGTGAATTTCACATTTTCAGATTTGAAGAGTACAAAACCCCGTCAGTGGCAGGACCACATTTTTTCTCCCCATGCACTAGAAAAATCGCTCCACGCGCCCAGCAAAAAGTAGGCCTCCACCCATACTCAAAGGGGGAAAGAAAGTGTCGCTCGACAAAAATTTCGCAAACCAGCCAAAGATAGCGCGGCGTCGTCGTCCCGAAGGGAAAGGGGATAGTGTCGGGTGAGTGGTGGCGGGCCAGCGAGAGAAAGCCCGGCGTCTCTCTCTCTCTCTCTCTCTCGCTCTCTCAGGGTCGTTCCTCCGAGGGGAAGGAAGGAGGCGGGCGTCGGTGGTCCGCACGCGGGGAGATACATTTCGCGCGATCGCCCGCGAGCCCATGCCCATAATATATATAGGAGCCGCGGACGCAGCGCACCGATGCAGTTTTCCGCCTCGACTCGACTGAGACGCGCGCGGCGCCATCCGCTACCCTCCACATCGAAGTCGCGGGTGGCAAGGCACGAGTCCCCGAGTGTCCCGGTGCGCTGAATCGGCAGGACGATGTTGGGAGTGAAGTGCACCCTGCTGCTGCTGTTGGCCGTCGAGGCGACGGTCGCCCAGCGGTTCGGGGAGGATGGGGTGCGAGGTTCGGCAGGGCGCCCCTCTTGGAGAGGTTCGCATGGAAGGCAATGGACTGGAACTACCCCAATGAACTCAGCAGGCAGCAGGCCATCGCCAGCGGCGATTTTGTACCCGAAAATGCGCTGCCCGTTGGAATCGAGATATGGAGGGATAAACTTTTTGTCTCCGTGCCGAGGTGGAAAAACGGTCAGGTTTTATCCATTTTTTAGTCGAATTCATATATCCCCCCCCCCCCCCGCTTGTTCAAATTATCAAATCTTTATCAATCGAGCAAGATTTTCAGTGATTATCTCGATCGTCTAAAATTTTGAGGGCATGGAAAAAAAATTTCTGGAGAACTTCAACACAAACTTGATACAAAAAGTGTTATTAGCGTTAAGATAAAATGAGAATATTGTACGCATGATGATAAATTTTAAAAATCGCTAAATCGAATTAATTAGCAGCTATAATTATTTAAATAGAACTTAAATAATTATAGTCATTATCTTTCCATCGGACAACTCATTTTTCGCGACGATCGATTAATAATTGTATATTTTCTGTAATAATAACCTTCCGGTTGACAAGCACCGCTAATAAAAATATACAGACACGCGACAGGCCAAAATTACATTTGCACGATCGTATACAAGCGTCATTCCGCGTGCATTGCAATCTTAATAAGAATCGCCGTTTTCCTTGAACTCCGCCGAAGCTCAATAAAGCATTCGACAGGAGACGCAATGATGGTATTCAATTTTTTCGCGTGACTTAGTATCTCAATAAGTTCCGAAGATAAGAGTCGTAAAAAGAGTTGAAACGCTGGTCCACCTACCCGCGATAAGCACAGGCGAAAAACATATACGACAAGTGCTTAAATTAATAAGCTACTCGCTGCCGGGTTGGCGCGTATCTATACATCGCCAGCGGTCTTACCGTTGTAACCGAGCAGCGGAGAATAATTTCTTAGAATAAGATACAAACTCCTCGTGGTCAATAATTTTTTTTTATTTCAATTTAAGTGAGAAATTATTTAACATTAAGAATGCAAAATGATCATCGCGTCACCAATTACTGCGGTAAAATGTTAATTCGCTTGATTGAAAGTGTTTAAAGTATTTTTTTTTCTGCCATTGGTACATCGCTCCCGACATCTTTGTTTATCTCAAGAAGCTAACAATCCCATTTAGTATTACGTTAAAAAAATAATTGTAATTAGGAATAATTTAGAATGAGAAAGTTATACATTTCTTCAAATTATCATGGAGATAGGATTCTGCTGAGAAACATTTGTCTCGTACATAAATTAAAATGTCAGTTTGGACCTAATTAAACCAACCCTTTCCAAACTTCCGCGTAATAAAGTGCTGAAACGCGGGACATAAAAAATTACTGGCGTTTACGTAAGAAACTCACAAACTCTACAGTAATAAAAGAAACAACTGCAGATGTTTGTCCGATTGTATGGATTTTAACATTTAATGCGGAACATTGAAAAAAATTATGATGACACTTTCTCACGACGATCCCGATTAGAAATTATCCAACTAATTATCTTTTGGGTGTTAATTTTCAGTTCATTGCAACATTATTACCAAGTCATTTTTACTGCCTAATTAGAGGACGCAATTAATTACTCTTCCAAATACAACCATATCGCACTAAAAGAGTCTTATCCTAAATCAATTGTACCTTAATCTTCTTTATAAAAAAAATTAATTTGTAAATAATGGTTCAACAGAACGATTTGGAGTGAACACTTCGTCTCACCTGTCGAGTGACGTTCACGGTCTCGGCGCTTCAGCAAACGGCGATAATTCCCATTGAAGTTTCAAAGCAGCCCGAGGAAAAGCGTTTGCACAAAATTTCCCGATTAGCCCGTGAGCGCAGAAACGCCTACTTCTATACACTTCGCGGATTATAATATAAAAGTTGTTTACCCGCGCGTGCGTGTAAATACAAGTGCGCGTTGTGTACAGGTTTAATTAGAAAATAAGAGTCCCATTGCGAAACGGGTCATAACGGACAAAATAACATGTTCGTCTGTGAAATGAAAGTGCGACTAATAGCGTGGGACTTGGGAAATTGAAATTCCTCGAATGAGTCCAATCCCGCGATGCCCATGCGTATCGCGCGCGATTTTTTTTTAACACACGAAAAAAAAGGGGGTGGGGTAATTGCTCCGCTTGAAAAATCTACTTTGAGTAAGCTACAACTTCGGCAATGAAAGTTGGGTAGATATGAAGTGAGTTCACTCTGATCCTCCCATACACTTTCATAAGGGACTTCGGAGAAGTGAATTAAAAATTGAATAGTCTCAGTTCGCTTAATGTGCATTTCATGTAATATCAGTGCGCATTAAATGAATCTAAAACGCTATTAATGACTATTTAACGGAGAGTTATGCTCTGTGCATTTACTTTAACTCCAGGAAATTTCTATGGATAACTGCACTGATTATAATAGCGAATAATTATTTATGAATGGCATATAATAGTCTGGCTATGAGTTTACTGAGAAGCACAACGTAACGAAAATTAATAAAATATTATTATTATTTATATTCTACATTTTTAAATTTTTAAGTTAAAATTATGCTCTATACGTACATGGCCTGTTGATTTAACTTTTAAGGCAGTGCATAATTCTGCAACTTACTTTAGGATAATAACTATTATTAACGAAATTATTTGGTTAATTAAAGCGTGAAATAATTGCATAATGCAATACTTGTTACAACTTTCTTATAATTATGCGAGATGAATAGGCTCACTTAATTGTAGAGATTAGTCTCGTTGATGATCTAAATAATGATATTCTTTAAATCTGATTAGAATTAATAACAAAAAAGTCACGCCAACTTATCAATAAATAAATGACAATTAAAATCAAATTCTTAGAAACGTTTTCTTTTGTCACAAATCTGTTAATCAAACTATACCCATATGAGTTTGAGAAATCCTTCAATCTCACATTCCTCGCTAAGCCAACAAAATTTTAATGCTTTATTTTACGAGAGGCTACAAAATCATGCACGCACCAAAATGTATCCTTCGACAAAGGCTCCCAAAACTAAGTATGTGAAAAGGGAATAAAAAGTCCTTTTACATCTGATCACTCCAAACCCGCAACCACCTTCGCCGTAAAATCAACTCGCGGACGTCAAAAAACCACAGCGGAACCGACCACTCGTCGATCCTCTCCCCGCACGTTCCCTTTGTCCCCAATAAAAAAAATAACGTACGAAGGCTCCGTCTCAATCTGGGTACCCTGACTCCGCTCTAAAAAAAGCCTCACCCTCGATATAAAAAAATAAATAAAACAAGCAGCTCGGAATCCCGAAGGCGCGCACGCGAGCGATGGGGAAGGAGGCGGGGTCAGGGGTCTCTCGCGCCCCCCATTGTCCGCGGCCGAGGAACCGGAAGCGCCGGGCCTTTGATCCGCCCACGCGGCGGCTCCCGCAAAGTCGTCCGCGTCGATCACTGTCACGCCGCCCCGGGCCTTTGTGGCAATTTCGCCACGGCCCCGGGGATCCCCTCCCGCGGTCGATCAATATTTTACTGGGGCCGGCCTCGGGCTTGCGCGATGTTACCAAATAGCCCGAATGCCGCGACCAATTCCTCAATGCGGAGGCGAATCCGGGATTTATGGGCCCGGCGGCCCAAGTGTGCTGACTTTGAAGTTGATAGAAATTTAATGTGAGGCGGGCACTGTGAGATAACACTGGATGTGAATACGTGGTGATGTGCATTGTAACTATTTTTTCCTTTATTTTCTTCAGGGGACAACGGTCATACGTACGGTCAACCTCATTCATTTTCGATTTTAGGAAAGTTATTTTGTATTTAAGAGAGATTTAAGAGAACTTACTACTAATGCTTGAGTAATATATGTTTTGATTTATATACTTGAAAATATTGTAATGCAAATGTATTTTGTACAATTATATTTAAAGTTTTTAAAGAATACATAAATATTATTAATTGAAAACTACATTTGTATAAATATGATCACTGAAGAAAATAATTGAGTAAAGTTTACAATAAAATTTGTAATATTTTTAAGAGAATTGCTATAAATTTTGGCAAAATTACAATTTTTCTACTAAAATTTGTTATAATTGACGCAATGGAGTCAGATGACAAACGTACACGGAGAGGAAATTTCTAGTAAAAATTACCATACTGTTTTATACACCGCAGAGACAAACTCTACAAAATTTTAACTAAAGAGTTCAACGAAATTTACTGCACCTTTTAGTAATTTTTTTATTTATCGAGCCTGTCCCTGCGTTATAAAACAGTCTCGTTATTTTTACTATATAGAACTTGTCTCTCGGTATATCCATGGCAAAATGTCTAATTAACGATTGACCGCTACACCAAAAAATGCATATAGAAGCACAGGGATCAGGGTCAAGCACTGCAGCGACGAACTCAATAAATAAAAAATTTGACTACAAGTCTACACTTCTGCAAAAAATTTTTATTTGTCTAGTCTGTCCTTCTGTTACAAGAGTCTCATAATTTTTACTAAAACTTTTTTCTCGGTGTATCCATGCCAAAATCTGTAATTAGCGATCGAATGAAACACCCAGAAATAAATGCACATGCAGAGGCACCGGAAGCGTCGGTTTATCAGAGTCGCAGCGTCGGCTCTGTTTCCACTTCGCACGGACGCAATAATTCAGCGGAGCAACAAATTGCTCGGACAATGCGCCTTAATCCGTGAATCTCGTCTTACACGCGGAGAGCAGCGTTTAATTTGTACAGCGCGATATCTGCGTCATTCATCCATCCTCCTAGCCTCCTTCCTCCCTTTTTTTTCTCCTTTTTCAGTTCCGCCGGTCTTTCTTGCCTTCTTCGCGCTCCGCGCCTCTTGCACGCCCTCCCGGCCTTTTAACAAAAATCTCCCTCGTTCGTCGGTTTTCGAATATCGTCTGGACGGTTTCCGCCTCGCGACAAAAGTGACGAAGGAGTGTACGAGTATATACACGAATTCCGCTGCCCTCCCTCTTCGCCTCCTCCCGCCGGGTCCACATTCAGCTTCTCGCTTAAAAGACTTAATTATTAAGGTCTTTGTGATTTCTCGGTTCTTTCTTGGCCGGGCCTATGCTTCTCGGTCCGGTGCTATCTTTTGAAGAATTTTATTGTACAGTCCGTATCAATTTTCAGTGGAGTGTTTGTTATGCATTTTGCATTTTGCCGCATGCGGCGAGTTCTACGTGTGTGTATATACGTGACTATCGTTCGCTTTTTCGAAAGGATCTGATCGCTAAAGCGACTGGAGCTTGAATTTGGCATTCTGTTTATTTATCGAAATTAATTCGTACGGGAAAATTGACCAATAAAGTAGTTAACCAACTGCGGGCGCGGTTATGTAAAATAAATTACGAGCTGGAAAAATGCAGTAAATATTTTGCAAGATCATTGGGGTATGGCAATGCGTGATAGCTAGTTTACTTCTTTTTTATTATGTCACTGGTCACTTTCGAATGACGACATAGTAAATAAAAATAAAAAGCGGATGCGTAAATATTTGTCTGAAAAATGCATTTTTCAACGACCACCCAACAAATTTGCATTTGCAACGAGCGTGCGGAAGCCAGGACAAGTCCATAAAATTAATCTCTCCCAGTTCGGGTAACTGCCACTTACGCCTTGTAATTAACAAAATGTTGCATAAAATGGATTGAAAATTATTTAAAAAATCTCTCACTCGAATTTGAGTAGCACCAACTGCGAATGAGTACAATGCTGACCCCGGAGTGCCCATATGAAAAATCCATTGTTTCCCTTCCTCTCGGATGAACCTTCTTCCTCTCGTCCCCCCGCCCCCTCCCGTGCCAATCTTAATTCACTTCGCAGCTGAATGGGCTCATTCAAGCCTCCTATTTTTTTTTTCATCCTCGCGTGCGCCCATTGTACCGACCTCCTTCACCTCTTCTTTTTTTTTTATTTTCTTAAACGATTCAAGCAAACGCTTAATGACGTCGTATCCCTCGTTCGAACGCCCGTGCACGAACTTCCCGAAGAGCCGTGAAAGGGGAGACTTCGTCTTCGTCTTCGGCGAGGCTTATTCGCTCTTCAGGTGGCGGGGCGCGTGCGCGCGGCTCTTTTCTTCGACGCGAAACGCGATATCGACTGACTTTTCAGTCGGGCCTGCTTGCGCTCAATGGGACACGCTGGATGAATGGCCGATCTTTGATTCGGTAGCAATGGTGACTGCTTTTATCTCTCGAAGACTACTTCTTTCAAGGTTCTTTAACTTCTTTCGTGACTGCGAAATCGAATCTTTTTCTGTAAACTTCTGCAATTCTTTTTGTGTAAAAGTTTCGAGTATATGTATTCAAGGTGTTTAGACAAAGTCGTACGTCTTATTTTCTTTCTTTTTTTGTTTTTTATAGAAAATTACGTAAATTTAGAAAAAATCATGTATGAGTGGACTACGTTTGAATCGTTGATCCTTGATCCTTTCAAGGTTCATTGATTTTTTCGATGACGTGAAAATCCATCGTTGTTAAAATTTAGCCTTTTTCGCAAACAATTTTCTTATTTTTAATGAGACTTCTCTATTCAATACGCTTCTACTTCTACCACGCGAAATTCCATAAATTTGAAAGAAAAAAAATCTATTTAAATTCCAATAAAATTCTGTAATTCTTTTTGTGTCAAATTTTTCGAGTAGATGTAATCAAGGTGTCTAGACGAAGTCATACTTCTTATTTTCTTTTTCTTTTATTTTAGAAAATCATATAAGTCTAGAGATAAAAATCATGTATGAATGGACTACGTTTGAATCGTTGATCCTTCATCCTTTCAAGGTTCATTGACTTCTTCGATTACGTCAAAATTCGTTGTGGTTAAAATTTAGCCTTTTTTCGTATACAATTTTCTTATTTTTAACGAAACCTTGCTATTGACATCTATAATGTATTTATAACGAAAAAAAAATCTTGACGATCTATTCAAATTTTCTATATTGTATGAAGCAAAATGGTTCTTTATTCCTACTGCAGGAAATTCCATAAATTTCAAAGAAAAAAAAATCTATTTCAATGCCAATTATAATTTTTAACACCTTTTACAGGAATTCCAGCGACTCTGAACTACATACCATTGAACCAAGTTCGCGGAGGTGCACCAAAGCTGATTCCCTACCCGAATTGGGTGCAGAATCAAGCCGGTGCATGCGGCAGCGGACTAACCACGGTTTACAGGTGAGAAAAAAAAAGAGAAAAAAACTCGAGAAAAGAAAAATTTTCACTCTCCATCACGTCCGCGACGATGACAAAGGACGCTCGAATGCACGTTCCTCGAGCTTCCAATGTACAATAAACCCCCGCACAAAAGGCTCTCTCGAGGATACCTCGGAGAAAAATAAAAAAAAAACGTTTTCCCGATTGCCGCGCGTAGTAACTTCTCGACTCCGTTAAGCCGGATTTCCGAGGTGTCGATGAGCGATTGACGCGTTTAACGGGCTGTGCATCTCCATTGCAGGATCCACGCGGACGTGTGCGACAGGCTCTGGGTCCTTGACGTGGGTACGATCGGAATCGGCAACACGACCATCCAAGCCTGCCCCTACACCATCAACGTCTTCGACCTCAATACTGATAAACTGCTCAGGCAATACAAGCTGAGACCTCAGGATGTCAACCCTGTAAATTTTTTCTTTATTCTGCTTTTGTCTAATTAATTATCTATTAATTTTTCGACTAATCGACTATTAATTTTCCGTTATTTTTTTTATTTAGATCGAATACGTTTTAGTAATAAGAATTGAGAATTTTTTAAATTATTCTTTCATTATATAGCATTTTATTTTTCTTAAAATTATATATTTGACAATTCAATCTTCACTCATTTTTTATTTAAATTTTCAACGTTCAGTGCTTAAATAAATTATAATTTTCATAAAAACGCATGTAACAAAACTGAATTTATTCATTTAATTAGAACACATTCATCGCAAACATCGCAGTGGACCTGGGAAAGGGAGGCTGTGAAGATGCATTCGCCTACATGTCGGACGAGTTGGGCTACGGTTTGATTGTATACTCCTGGCAGTCGAATAAATCGTGGCGATTCACTCACAGCTTCTTCATGCCCGATCCACTAGCCGGTGACTACAACATCGGCGGCTTGAACTTCCAGTGGGGCGAGGAGGGCATCTTCGGCATGAGCCTCTCGCCCATCGCCCTCGATGGTTTCCGGACCCTGTTCTTCCATCCGCTGAGCAGTAATCGCGAGTTTGCCGTTTCCACTCGGATACTCAGAGACGAGACGAAGGTCGAAGATAGTTGGCACGATTTTCAGGTTCGTTGATCAAGCAGTATCCCTTTTCTTCGTCGTAGTGATGGGAAATTAGATGCAATGGACATAGTTTTTCCGGTTCCTTGATTTTTCTTCATCAAAATTGTGAAAGCAAATCTTTTTGCTTATACCAAGAGAAAAGACTTAATAAAAATTGCTATTGGGATTAAGAAAGGATTGACAGTCATGACAAGCGAGAAATTTTAGTATGAAAATAGTAATTTGTAATACACAAAATAGAAAATTTTATTATTAGAATAATAATTTTTACAACTTCCGTATTAAAAATTACGATTTTTATACAAAAAATTCTCGCTTATTAAGACTGTCATTCCTTTCTTAACTACAATAGCAATTTTTATTAAGTTTCTTCTCTCAGTGTATAAAAATGAAAAAATGTCATGTTTAGATTCTAAGCCTACAGAAGTAAAATCCTAATACTTTCCCGATAAATGAATAAGTGAGAGTGAACAAGTCTGAAAAAAACGCATGACAAATCCGTGAAAGGCGTAAAATTCACTGAACGGCGAATAAACAGGTACTGCCGGAACGAGGGCCGCTTGGGCATTCGACGGCCGAGATCATGGACGAGAACGGGCTGCAGTTCTTCAATCTGATCGATCAGAACGCTGTGGGCTGCTGGAACTCCCTCTTGCCCTATGCCCCCTCGAACCAGGCAATCGTCGCTCGCCATGACGAGGCCATGATTTTCCCAGCCGACGTCAAGGTACGTTACACATACATACATGCAATAATTGCAAATAGCTTTTGCCGTGTTAGACTTTTTTTCGCAACTAATATTCTATTTTTCCTATTTTTTTCTATTTAACTCTATTTTTACTCGCCCAATTCATTTTATCAGAGAATCGTCGCTATTTTTACTCGCCCAATTAATTTTATCAGAGAATCGTCGCTATTTTTACTATTCATTTTTTTTCTATTTTTTTCTATTTAACTCTATTTTTACTCGACCAATTCATTTTATCGGAGAATCGTTGCTTCATTTTTAATTTGAATAAATACAAATGCCAGGGAAATGAGCGAGTCGTCGACGTTTATCGGTAAATAAAAATTTTAAAGTTCTTTCTTAAACGTCGAATAAGATTGATATGCGTTTTCTTTTATAAAACGGGAAATACTGGACGTTATGAATTCCCTGGTTTGAATCGCATTCAGATGTGTGCTCCATTATTGCAGGGACTAATAGAATCGTCTAATTACTCATGAGACATTAGTCAGACGTCATCGTGAAATGCATTTGCACTCGTAATTTCGTGCGAACGCGACGAGGGAAAAGGAATAAATCGATATGATACAAGTCTCACGAGAAATTCTGCCGCGAAAAAAAGTGAACTCTGCCTTAATTGGTGATCGCATAATGCCTCCGCAATTCTGAAATCGAATCAATTTTTCATTCGCGATGAAAACAAAAAATCCGCACGGTTGTGCTTTATAATCTTACGCTGCTGTAAAAGGTACGCGTACATACTTTCCGGTAGCAATAAAAATAGCCCATAAATAAACTTTTTCCATCCAGAACCGCGCATACATACGCGCAAAACTGGATAAGTCAATCAAAGCAAAAAAAAAATATTAACGCGAACATAAACTTTAACGCTTTTCATAAATACATTGACAAAAATTTCAGTTAAATTTCCTATTGTTGCTAATGAAATTTAGAATACGTTTACGAATAAATTATTCATTTATTTGTTCAACAACAATTCAGCAGCCTGAAGAGTCCTTAATATTTCCAACAAGTAGTCTATTCATTCATTGACTTTATTAACTTCATTCATAAATAAATTAATTAATTTTTTTTATCAAATAGGTGAATCGAGGCTTGCTGTGGATAATGACGGATCGTATGCCGGTGTTTCTGGAGTCAACGTTGAACTACACGGACGTGAATTTCCGGATACTGACGGTGCCAGTGCGCGAAGCGATCGCAGGTACAGTCTGCGACAACGCGCCCTGGACGTACTCGGGCAATCAACTCTGGTGGAATCGATGATCTTCGCTCCCTTCGACTTCGAAAATCGACTCGATCTTTCATTATATCATACTACGCTTCGCTGATCATATATCAATACACTGAAAGAAATATTTTAGTATTATACTGATTAGTTCGGTATTTTGGTCACTTACTTACTGACACTTATGAACTTGATATAACTTTAGCCGTGAAATTTATTGTTTAATATTAATTCTACTAAAAATTACTAAACAGTTCGGTAAAAGTTTCGAGATTCACAGTCTGTAATCAATTTACTGATACTGAGCTCGTAGTAAAAATTAAAACTACTAAAGCATTTCTCTCAGTGCAAGATTCAATAAAATCGACGACGAAAAAAAGAATTTATTGTTTGCCTAAAATTTACGAATTCATATCGTACATAATTGTTTAATTTACTTTAATTAAGTTGAGTGATTCTGTATGGCTATATCAATCGCGGCAGCGATGTTCCTCGTACACTGCAACGAAATTACGTACTGCCATTGTAATCCCGAAAGCGTATATACAACTCGTAAATGTAGCGTTACGCTAACAGTTTGTTTACCCGTCGGATCGCGATTAACATTACACATGCGCCTGTTTGCCGCGATTATTATGCGACTAAACAGCGGAAGGAAATTTCGCACTGACCCGTAAGATTTTTTTGCGCTCGCTCGTAATATACAACCATCGTAAAGTGCTCATTACAGGCCACGACGTAAGAGAGGAACAAAAAAAGTGACTCGGTCATCCTTCGTCGACTCTTGTGCCCATTTTTCGCCCGTGAAAAAGAAAGTAGTGTATCAGCAATTTTGATGAAAGAAAAACAAAGAGAAAATGCAGTAGCGGATTTTCATTCGTATAAGATTATAGAATTATTCGTGTAATTTTCGGTATAACGACAAGTACGCGATTTTTCTTATTACAAATATGTTCCTTTCATGAATCACGAACTGTAAACTGCACTGCGATATTATAGGATTGTTGAAAGCGACCAACCAGTGCGAGGTTTTTAAGAAACTGATCATCGCGACCATAAAATGTCCATCCATTTATACAAGCAATCCTTATTATTTATACAAAGTAAAGAGTCTATTTTTTTAATGTAGAATATATTTAAAAAAAAAGTTTATAAATAAAAAATACTTTTAATACGTATACAAGCAACAGCATTATTTTTGCATTTATTTATAAGCACCAAAAAATTCACCCGAGGAGAAAGTAGGTGCTAAATCAATCCATACGCAGTAGTAATCTTATATTAAGTTCATTATGTTCATTTTTCAGTCAATGCAAACGGAAAGCTTAGAAAGCAAACGGCGAATTCGTGCAATGCAGGAAACACTCATCTAAATCGATCGCGAACAAAGCGAGCGGACCCTTCCGCATTTACTTCTTACGCAGAAATCCAATATTTTGCTTCGCAAACTGCTTATTGATTATGTGTACTTCTAATAAAATTACTTTCTTTTAGATACGCAAACCAAAGTAGATCAGTGATGCCGAACTCAGAAATCGGTGCCAGATCGATCACTGACATAATTTACTTTCTCTGGCCGAATGGCACTGAATATTTCGCACTCGAGAGAGATAAGACTTTCCGCGACTCCCCGCGAAATTTAATCGAATTCAATGCACAACATCAGCATCTATTGATAATGATAATTTATTTTTCTTTTTTTTTTTAGATAGAAAATATCTATATCGTAATTTCTGTACAAATACGATATCTTCAGGATTGAAAAAAAAAATAAATAAACGACAGATTAAAAATTTGAGAATATTGTCTGACTCGTCCACGGATCGAAATAAAAATTGAGGATAAGCCGATAGAAGAAGCTCCCCGTGGATCGCCAGAAGACAGGCGATTATCGTAAACGACTTGTTGTGAAACTTTTCACGAGAATCCAAAATATTAGTTGACGCGCAACGTAAATAAGGAAACGGATAATCGGATCTAGTTTCCACGAGTCAGCACAGATTTCCCCACTAATAAGTCCAAGCCATTCCGCTCGATATATCCGGCTGTACGAGTCACTTGAATCTCGTCCTCCTGCGGTGAGCAGTTCGACAGCTCGCACGAAAAAAAAAGGAAAAAGCAGCTCGATTCTCTATAAGATTCAATTGGAAACGACAGTATCGGCCCGAAGAATCTCGACTTTTCCCGTCGTCGATTCGGCGGCGCTTAATGACTTCCGCCCTTTTGCGCTCGAGATTTCCTTTCCCGATAGTGCGAGGGAGGTTTTTTTTTCTTCGGCACGACGTCCCCCGTATGGGATGCGCGGCCTAAACGCGCGGAAATGAATTGATGCTTTTCGACACTTTCGACGGCCACTTAACTTCTTTAAAGCGCGAAGTCACTAATTTGTTAAATATACATTGTTAGCGCTGGGTGGCATCATGTTTTTTTTGATAGATGCTTTCTCGCACGGATACTGACGTTTTGGAAATTGTTATGATGATGTGTACACTGGCGTTTTGTAAATTAAAGTAGTAACGATATGAAAATAAGGAAAAATTATTTATTCTTACAAGTATCACTTTATTTTTTATGTATTTCTCAAATTCTCCAAAAAGTCGTTACTCTTTTTTTAGAAGTCTCGACGATCACCAAACAATTTATTGATATCTCGAGCGTTAATTATCATTTGTAATATTATACAGTTTGCCGTTTAGCATCCGAATGTCGCTGCCTTGCAATAGTCTATCTGAATTATCTGAAAAATCAATATTTTTGTTTACTTACAGTATTAGAATCAGTCAGACACGTATATTATCTTAATCCAGTAGATACATTAGAGTTTCGGCAAACTTTAACAATTAAACAGAAAATAATAATGGGCAAACGTAAAATGTGTACTGAGAAATTTTTATCTTTTCTCCATACAAAGCAGTCAAGCAAATGACACAGTCGTTGGTAAAAACGTATAGAAAGAATGCGAACGAATACAGGCGCCTAAATACGAGCGAGACCACGCACAAATTCTTTCATTCGGGGAAAAAAAAAGATCGACATTCCTTTTGCGCATACTTTCGCAACTCGGATATATGCCGTTGTGAGGCGGAAGTTAGCCAGACGAGAGGAACTTTAGCATTTTAATTTTTTTTCTTCTTTTCTCAAGATAACAATGTCTTTGCAATAAAATTTAAGCAGCGTTTTGTGAAATGAATCGTCCTAGCTGATTATCACAATTTTTTTTTACTCTCGATAACAAACCGTTTTTACTAGTTATATTCTAAAAGAATACCGTTATCGTCATAAATAGCGTTGTACGAAATGAATCATCTTAATTTACTCATAGAAAAAAATGAAAAAAATTCTATTTGATACATTATTTATTTGAATATATTTCAAAGATAATCGTCGTGTGATTTTTAAAAGTATATAGTTACATAAGATTCTTAGACTCTGTAAATCTGAATATGTGAATAGTGACAAACCTTCTGTGAACGGTTTTTCACCTATTAAATATCGCATTTCCCAAGTGAATTTCACATGTTCAGATATATACCGCATACAAACAACGGAAAAATGAATGAAAGAATATGTTATTACGTTTACAGACTCTCCGCGATCGCTTTTCTAGAATTTCAAAAGCATCGCGGAGATGAAATGAGAGTTAACCCCAGGAAAAGCTAAATTGCCGCAGGAGTCCTTGATGGTGGCCATATCTTCGGTAATGAAACTGCTAAATCCCATCTTCTCGGCTACGCGAATTGTGTGCGGCGAAGTGAGTAAACTTTCCACCATCCCGATATTCCTGGACCTGGCCAGATCCACGCTGGCCTTCATCAGACCCTCGGCCAGGCCTCGCCTCCTGTGATCGTCCATGACGAAGATACTTTTGATATGCAGCGAATCCGGCACGTCGGGGTGCACGTCGTGCCCATTATACTTGACGAAGATATCGCCCAGGCGAGTCAGGTGCATGGAAATCACGTCATCGTCGGTCGACGATTCACTCGACGATTCGATCGACGGTGACTCTCGGTCGAACAGTTTCGGGTTCTCCACCAGCTTCAGCACGGCCAGACCGACCACTCGATCCGTCGGTCGGTGCACCGCCACCAGACATGGATTCCGCTCTATGGTCTTCGAGTGCCGGCGCAGCAAACAATCGTAGAACAATCGGCGCGATTCGGCGTCCGACAAATCCGCACTCGTTTCCACATAGGACTTGAGCAGGAACTCGTTCGGGTAGTAGAAATTTCGGATCAGCCAGTGCAGATAGGGTGTCTCGTTCTCTCGGACCTCGCGTATTTCGTAGTCGTCCAATGACATTTTTGCACGTTGTTTTTCTGAACGAAACGTTGAACTGACTAAAGTGCAGATGTTTTTCATGAAGAATATACTCTCTTATCGAGAGATATTGTTTTATCGGCCTGTCACGTGGGTTGCGAGTTCGGCGACGTGCGAAAAAATTAACGTTATATATTAAGGAAAGCTTAATATGACATTGGACAATGCATGTTTATTTTACGTTTGTGTGTGTTTTTTAGATTGACGTGTCGTGCGTCCACGCGCGGGAACAGTGTACTTATCGGTTTTAGAGTGGGGAAACATTTTTGACGGGTGAAAAAAATATGATTGAACAAAGCATGTACAATTATTTTAGATGACATGCGATTACATTGCGCATTTATGATTTCTTAAGTGTTACGTCACATCTACACACAAAAATAAATTTTGCCGTGTGAAAAAATGTTAAAAATGATATTTCAAGGACAACGTGCAGTTATTTTCCAAGTAAGTATTTTTCAATTTCGAAGATTTGAAGATAAAGAAAAAAACCTTGAAAGTGCAAAGATAATAAATAAATAAATTAATTAGTGTATACTTTTCAAAATTTCGTTTATTGAGATAAAATCATTTCTTGTACAGTCAAAATTTAAAAACAGTGCTATTACATTTTATAATTTTTCAACAATATTCTTGCGATTAAAACTCTTATTTCGTTAAGTACTATAGATATACATATAACAGACTACAATATAACTATTTCATAACTGTTTCAACGTTCTGTAAAATCACTTGCCTAAAGTCGTATTATTGACATCGTAGTACAAGACAAACATAAAAAATCTCAGTCAGTAAATGCTCAATTGAGTTTAATCGCCATGACGGACACCACGTAAGGCTCGGTAAGAGCTTCTTGGTAGACGCAGTTACCCTGGGCGTCGCGGAAATCGGAGAGCTGCAAGTCGCCGTAGCTCCGGAATCCGAACTTCTCGGCGAGGAGCTTGAGCTTCTGCGACGTAAACAATCCGTAGACGAGATCCACCCCTTGCTTGCTCGCGCGCTCCACCGTCTCGCGCAGCATATTGGTCGCGATCCGCTTATTCTCGTGATCCTCCTCGACGGCGACCAGGACGATCCTCATGATGTTCTGCACGTCCCGGAACAGCTCGAAGAAGTTGACCCGGCGCTCCAAGACCAGCTGCACGTAACTAAGCCAGTAGACGAATAAGCCTGAGCTCAGGGGCAGCTGGTTCCACTCGGGCACCTCGGCCTGCTGCTGTCGCGTCTCCAGGATGCAGAAGCTGACGGCGACCTGACGCAGAGTCTCGCACTGCACGCCCAGCAGGTATAGAGAGCACTTGGTCAGCATCGGGCTGTAGCGCCGACGGAGGTCCGCCAGGATACTCTCGCGAACGTCCGACGTGATTTTCGCCTCGTGGATCTGTGCGAACTTCGTCAGCAGGGGCTCCCTCGTGAAGTAGTGCTCCTCGAGGAAGTTCAGGGTGAACTCCACGTCGGGGGTCTTCTCCTCGCGCACCATGTACACGTTTTCAGGCCTCATTTTCTGAGTTGTCAAAAGCTTTTCTGGTAGATTTAAAGTAGACTCTGTCGACTGCGACGAGGTTTACACTTCGAAGCTCGCCCTCGAAAGACTTGTTTACTCCGGGAACTTAGACTGGTCAGTTGCGCAGAGTCGACGCAACGCAACGAATTCAAAATTTAAATTTGGAAACTTTGAATTTCTTGTAATATATTTTTCAACATACTTCTTTATATTTTTCAATTCTTCTTTTTCATTTATGCCTGGTGCTTTCATTTTCTTTTAAACAATATTTTAATTTTAATTTTCTTTGATACATAAATATTTTTCGTTTCTTCAAAAACATAAAGGATATACTATCTTCCAAAATTGAATCAGTGAAACTTTACACTGAAAAAAAAGTTGTTAATTTTAAGGAAATGATTTACTTCAATAGTACTTATTAAATATTTCTTTGAATCAAGTAATGATGTCATTAAAACTAAATGGATTTTTCTATTTCTAAATAAATTTAGTAGTTTCAAAAAAATAATTTTCAGACTCAATAAAATATTTAATAAGTACTATTGAAATAAATGTTTTCTTAACATTAACAAATTTTTCTTTCAGTGTACTAAAATTAGTGGATGGTGCTCCACTAATATTTAAATCGCGAAGCTCCTTCCACTAGTTTTTCACTAATTCAACTTTAGACAGTACCATGGAAACAGTAGAACCTTATATAAAATTCTGTAAAAATGTGCAAAATTTATAAAATATATACGATAGTATACGTATGCGGTTTTTGCGCAATTTTATGCAGTTTTTATAAGACCGTTTCAAGATAGGGATGCAATGAACTTCAAATACCTGCGTAACAAAAAAAGCCCAACAAGTAAAATTAAAATAGTCGGAGGAAACGCGAGCAGGAAAAAAATCCGATCGGAAACATTGAAAAGCGGCCATTAAAGACTGCTACAAAACCCGTGCACACGCAGAGCGCTTAATTGGGCGCAAGCCGACGGGCTTCGATTACATTTCGGAGGTCCTTTTTAAAAGGCTGAGAGCTCCGCACAGCTGCGCGATGACTGAACGATATTCCGCGCACGCGCGTGGCCTCACGACGATTCGATCCGATAAAGGCGCTATCGGAGCACATATGACGAGCATAATTAATGATCAGGGATGCGCCGCAGCAGTGCCCCGCGAACGCGTAATCGAAAAGCCCGGGCCTTTATTCGTCGTTTTTTTTTTTGTTTTTTCGTCGACCGCGTAATCAAATTTGATGCTCGTTTCGCTGTGCCCGCCTCGTGGTTTTTATTTTCGTACAGCGAGGGACCGTCGCCCCGGAAGACGACAGGTACAACAAAGTTTGAATAAGTAATTTTGTAATTACGAGCCTGTCAATTGTTCATTAGGCGGGTCGGGCGAAAAAATATTTTAACGCGTCTGGAGCTGGAAAAAAAGTCGCGACGGAAGGTACGGCGGCTTTATTTAGCTTTGCCTAAAGAGTAACGATATTTTTTACGGGCAATTTCCATTTATCTCTCTGGGTATATTTTAAGAAAAGAAGCAGAAAAAAGTATAATTGCAATATTATTAAAAAAAAACGAAGGAAGTCATTTCACAATTAGCACTTTGATTAATATTTCGATAAGTGGTTTGATCAATAGTTCTTCATTATTTAACTTATTTTTATCGATAAATAAATTTTTCTTCGCTTTTATCGTCTGCTTCAAGAAATTTGTTATAGTCAAGAGGCGTGGTAAACATATTTGTACTTTGGCACTCCCTTCACAATTAAATTTTAAAATTACTACGATTATTATTAATGTTCGCACCTGTATTTTATATTTAATGTCGTTAATTTAAAACTTCAAAAAACTTTAAAGCCCTTTGCAAACGTAAATAAATAAATACTTACAGATATATGAAAATATAGATACAATTACGGTATTATGTATTCTTAGAATTCGATATAGATCCCAAATTTAAAAAAAAATTTGAAAGAATAAAAGAGCGCACCGACGGTATAAACCTCACCCTCGTCTAACGTCAAAACGCGCCGCGACCGCAGCACCCCCAAGCCTCGAGAACAAAAAGAAAGAAAGGAAAAAAAGGTTGGCGGCAAAGAGTTAAAATATTTCAGGGCGAAACGAGAAAATTGGCCGCCACAAATTGCGCGCGATCGAGAATCATGAAAGGCCGATTTAGCCGCAAAAAACCACCGACAGCGTGCATTATAAATGCGAGGCTCGCACGCGCGCCTCCTAAGTCCGCTAATCCGGGTAATGAGGGAATAATACCCCGAGTCCCCCGCAGCGGGATATCGATCTTTATCCATGGGCCCACGGGCCCCACCAAACGACGTCCGCAACGCCGAAATATACGTCGGACCCCGATACGTATATCTACACACACACACGCACATATATATACACCCCCACACGCGCGCGCACTCGCCGAGCGATCCCTTATCTCGGCGGGTGGATCTTTCAGCTTTTGTTTCTTAACCCCCCGGCCCCCGTGGCCTTAACGAGCGTGGAAAATCACCGATTGTTCTTTCACGCGCACGCGCGCGCAAAAAGGGATGATCGATGCGCGCGATCCATCGATCATAAGCGCCGGGCGCGCGAGGCCCCTCCGACAGGCCCATTTAGACGATGATTAATCCGGTCCGCGCCCCTCTGTTTTTTAGGCGCGCCGCCGCGATCTTGTTACGATTTTTCGGGAATCCGGAGAAGATCGACGTTCTCGTGGGCGGATTAGGATCTGCAGGGAGTTCGATCGGTAGTTCCTGCATATACGCGCATATGTATTCTGGCCTGGCAGGCTTTTTAAGGGTTCCGTGTAATATTTACTGCGATCACGTTTTTAACATTTACAAACAATGAAGAATTAATTAATGTTAAAAGTTTAATAAAAAATGTAAATTTTAAGAAATTTAAGCATAATTAAGTAAATTTAAAAAAAATGAAACCTTAAATTAATTCCAGTGTATGCTGCTGCTGATTTTTACATTGCATTCTACCAAAATAAGTTTTTTTCTCAATATTTTATTTAATAATTAACACATCAATAACCGTACAAACATTGCGCACCTCACATTTTAATGAATGATAATAATTATTATAATTGTATAGTAAATCATTTGAAACAAATAATATTTTTGATTACAGTTACAGTTTCGTTAATTACTCGAGCGTGCAATCACTTACGCGCTTAAGTAAATAAAGGTAAAGAGATACTTTTCACGCAACTCATTAACGAACTTCGTGTACGTACAAATTAAGAGGGTTTTTTCCTTTTTCTCCCGTCAAACAAATCACCAGAAATAATTTCCAGGTGTCTTTTTTTTTGTAAATCCTGAAAACAGTCCATATAATTAAAGTTCCACGCGGTATAAAGTGCGATTATACCGGACTATTAAGAACGGCCTCTTACCAACATCATAAAAAATAAAGAATAATTGCCATTGAAAGTAAAATCCGAAGCTTCTACAAAGAGAATCTGATTGTAATTAGAAATGAAGCGATAAAAATTGTACCTGGATCGATAACTTTCACGCAAGGAAAAAGAAAACAAGAAGGAAGAAACGAACATAAATTCCATGCCGCAGTGCAATTAGGCAAGAAATCAGAAAGAAAGTGCATCGATCGCCGATAAAAACGTGAAAAGTGGATCCCCGACGAGCTGTTTATCTCCCTAAAGCCCAAAATATTCGAGGAGGTCAAACGCCCGGCTCCTCGTAAATCTCGCACCTAGGCGAGGAATTAACGCACGGAAGGGCTCGTTAAAAATGCTTAATAACATCGGACGGAAATCTCGCCTCTCCAGCCGCTGCGATTGTGCCGAGCGATGCTTTCTTTCGAATAAAAAAAAAGAGAAGCCAGCTGGTCGCGCGCCAGGCGCACGCCTCGGATGCGCCTATACAAGACCCACAAAATATTTTGAAGATTCACGATCACCAATGGTGCTCCAACAATTAGTAGTAATAAATTTTTCTTATTTATTTCATCGTTTTATTCTTACAGTTTTATTTTGTTTTACTATATGAACTTTACTATTCTTCCGTAATAAAAAATTATTATTTTATTCGAAGGAAAAATTAATTTATACATGTAAATATTAATAAACAACTAAAACACTCGTAGGTAAAAAATAATTAAAGAATTTTACGATGTAGATTTCCTCGATCGTCGATGCAATGCCAAAAGAAGTTTTTACGCATTTATGCTCATAATGAACGCGAAAAAACAAAAACGAAAAAAAAAAAAATAAAAACGAAGAAAAAAATTAAATTAAAACATTAAAAATTAAAACTTTAGTAAAGAAAATTTTACTAAAGTTTCATTAATTTCATTATCTTAGGAAACCCCTGTGGTTTATTATTTAATTTCTTATAATTGTAGTATAATTACATACTTTGTAAATAGGTACAGTGCCCGTAAAATAATTAAAATAAAATAAAATAAAGTAAATAATTTGAAAAAAATGAAATTTAAAAATATCGATCGCTCTTATATAAAAGCCTGGAACACACGGGCCAGTTCGTCTTTTTTTCGGTAATTCTAAGGCAGCCGCACTCGCGGTGAGCTCCCGCTGCAGCCCGATCGAAGGTCCCGATAGCCATGCGGCTATACGAAGATCCGAGACGGAAATTATCCGTTTCACGCCCCCACGTGTAACGTGCGTCCGGTACACATGGTATAATACGCACAACGGAGCCCCCGGGCTCATAAATCCGCGTAAGATCCAATTTTTTTTTATTTTTTTTTTTTTTGGGAGGGGTGGATGCTTCTTATGCTCGCTAAGGAGTTTTCGGACCCTTTGGAGCCTTTTGTTCGAGCCTGCAGCCCCGAATTTTGTAGTTATACGGTTTTGGGGCTTCTCGTTATCCCTGCGGTTCAAAAATTTTGAGGAATCAATTTTGATATGTCGAAGTTTTCTCTGGTGAAGGGAATATAATAATTCAATTCGAAATTTTTAAATTTAAGGGTAATACGCGCCTGCTTATTCATTTCGGCTCTTTTGTATAATTTTTTATAAATATAGTGTATTTTTCGATACGTGCATGATTGAAAGTTACATTGTATGATGGTACTTTATTGGTAACCGTATTTTTGGAGGTTATTTATTACCTTATATTTATTAACATTTTTTTTTAAATCTCATAGTATATAAAATTTATAAATGACTTACGTATTTGTTGAACGAAATTTGCCCACTACTTTATTTATTTTCTTTTTAAATTTTCAAATTCGCTGATTATAAATATTAAATGGAACAATTGCAATTCTCTGCTGGAATATTTAAAAAAAATTAATAACATTTCCTTTATTTTTTATGCAGGTGGGAAATTTTTAAAAAAGTAATTTAAATAAAAATGATAGAACTACATACGAAAATATCTTCTTGGAAAAAAGTATCTACTTTCACTGTCAATTGCACTGACTTCACCAACTGCGACAATGGATGGAGCAACCCCCGCTAAGATTTCAAAGAATTTTCTAGACGGATACCCACAACTTAAGTCTATATAGATCCTCCACATGTGCGCGTACTTCAATTACGTATAGTCATAAATTTTTCACAGATTAGTGTTTTCAAAGAAAATTTATATTTAAACCTTTTTTTTATATGACGTTAATGTAAATGTTACGCGGTGTGTAATAATTATATATATATATATATGTATATATTTTTTAATAAACAATGTTATCGTACTTATCGTACTACGATAAAAAAATTAATTTAATATATTTTGTTTTAACTAAATAAGAAATTTTGCACCTGCAATAAATAAAGAAAAAAACATTTTTTAATATAATGAATTTATTTGTTCATTCGAAACTCTTCTCATTGATAATTTATAATCGATGCGAAATCGATGTTATATAGTACGTGTAACTGCATCGGAATGAATTGGCTAGTATTGGTGACAATTATTATTTTACACATGATATTTCAACAAAAAACAAAATATAATTTTTTACGAAAAATCATACGCCTTTGTACAGGATCGCAATTGCGGGGAGAGACACCTTTATTATCTTAAAAACATGTTTTGTTCATCGCTTGTCATTTTTACTAATATATTATGCTTTAATAAATCTAAGTATATAGGTATACTATAAAAAGGTTTACTTGAAAAATGTTTAAAAATTTGAATTCATCGATGTTGACACTTTGTATCAAAATACTTTTGTTAGAACGGCATAAAAATTACTGAATTATATTGAAAAAAGTTCAATATAAAACTTGAATAGTTACTATATCTCAATATTTGAACACTTTTTCCTTAAAGCATTTTTCCATTATGATAAGCATATTTTTTTATGATTTCGTATAAATCTAAACTGTATTATTACCTTCAATACAAACAAAAATATTTTTTTAGATTTTAGACTTAATGAGAATATTTTATGAACATGAAAAAGATTAGTTTGTCTATTTCAGAATTCAGTGATAAAAACTATGACGTCCAGCAATGGGAAGTGACATTTAAAGAGTGTTGTGTCTTTAAATATTGTACAAAAATTTCAAAAACATTTTATAATAGTTAGTATTACAAAAGTTTTAGAAAAATGGTTGTTTTCTTTCATAATTGTAAGTTATCTCTCCCCGATAGAATAAATAAAACGAACAAATTAATTATAGATACTGTGACAGACAAAAAAATAATGTAATTTACAATCATACAAATTTTAAACAAATTAAAAACCATCATTCTTACTGATAACTGAGATAAAACATTTGCATTTTAGTTCAATTTAAGTTGGAGTGTATAAACAGTACTAAAAAAATAGAAAAATTATATGGTATGATCTATTGAAGGTAGAACCAACTTATAAAAACACTTTAGAAGTTTTAAATAATCACTTTCACAATCCCTTGTAATCGAAAAACAGACAATTGAAACAAAAATTTCCATCATCCACTTAAATATATATATTTATATATAAATTGTATATTAAAGTACTAATCTACTAGAAAAAATCTTACAAAAGCATATTGAATAGATCGATTGAAACATTGAAAAAAGTACAATAGTTTGGGACCGTTGTGCTTTTGTCAGACTTTTTCTCTGAATAGATCTTTTTTTAATATTTTTTTTTGTTATTTCTTTATAAATTCTTCAGCGCAAAAGATTCACGAGGAATAGTCGTCGAACCTCGATCGTCGAGCAAATACGGCTGCGAATCTTTATTTTTTCCTTTATTTTTCGTTTTCACGGGGCAAGAGCCCTACGGACTAGTCCTCTGAAGGTCACAGACTCCAAAGAGTATCTTGTCAACGGATCGTCGAGTAGCGACACGCTTGATCATTTTTTGACCTGAAGTGCATTAGAAAGCCAGTCCATAGCTTGGTCAAGACCCTCGCCTTTTTTTGCTGATGTCTTAAAAATTTGGAAAGTTCGATTCTTCAGTGCATCCAAACCCAGAGCCTGGTGAACCTCTGCTACACTCAAACAACCTGGCATGTCTTGTTTGTTGGCCAAGACCACCAAAATTGCATTTTGAAGCTCATCTTCCTAAAAATCACAATAATCAACTATTTACAATTCAATTTTAACGTACAATATACTCATACAATTTATTTTTTGAATTAAAAAAATATTAGTTTTATCTAACAATTATTTTAAAAAATATACGTACTCTTAACATGTATAGTAATTCATCTTTGGATATTCCTATTCTATCTCTATCAGCAGAATCAACGACATATATTATAGCATCTGTATTTGAGTAATAGCACCTCCAGTAAGGCCTAAACAAATCAGTTTGAATAAATTATTTTTACATTATTAACAAGAATTAATGAAATTTAGGACACTTTTATACCGTATACTTGTTTGACCACCGAGATCCCATACTTGAAATTTTAAGTTTTTATAAGTCACCTGTTCAACATTAAATCCGATGGTAGGTATAGTTGTCACTACTTCTCCAACTTGTAATCTGAAGAATAAATTTCAACGTTAGCCCCAATTTTATAAAAAATCCATATAAACATTTAGTAATATATACCTGTATAATATTGTTGTTTTTCCAGCACCATCCAAACCAAGAATTAAAATTCTCATTTCTCGACTACCCAGAAGATTACGAAAATAGCTTAGTAGGCCACCTAAAATTATTCAATAATTAAATATTTAGTAAACGTTTAGTACAGTACTATGCGAGTATGACATCTTTCATATATTCAATGAAGTTTTAATTAACCTCACCAACTACTATTTCCTACGTTAAGCTTATTTAAATTAAAATTCAACCAAGTCAAAATGAAAAATTTTAATGAAAATAACTTGAAGACTCATTTTAAGCAAAGAACACAGAAATTTTGTTCGCAACATTGACAATTGTCTCACATAAAAAGGAGCAAATGACACAAGCTACTCCAAAACGAATTCTGTAGTATTTCTTTAAGACATTCTTAAAATTCGCAAATAAAAATGGTTTTTCTAGTGTAGCTGCAGCCCAATAAAATAGGCGAAAAATAGGCGAAACACAAGAATAAAAGAAGGTGATTTTGAGCAAACTCGGGCTAAGACTGCGTGACTTTTCACCTCTCCATAAGTAAACACTTATCCCGTGAAAAAACTCACCCATTGCTACTTGATAGAATCGATTTGCAGGTTAGCGGTGAGACGAGTAGTAGGAAAATCGCAGGACGAGGCAGTGGAGATGCCGCGACGAGACAGTACTGAAAAAGCTGGCGATCTGCATATGCGGCTTGAGAAAGGTACGTGTCTCCCGTCAGCTGGTCGTGCTAAGACATACTTTTTTCATTGCAATTACTATCGAGCGACTGGCGGCGATGAGCTCGAACTTTCCTCGCAGGTGTGTCGAGTCGTCGAAAAAAGTCTCCCGCTGATCGGACGCTTATTCCGCCGAATGTGCTGGCTCTTATCAGCGAAAGCGGCGGTGGGATTCTGCAGGATGGAGTAACGGAATTTATCCGCGAGAAAGTCGCCGGAAAAACGCTGCGCGAATATATCGGAAGATCGAACGCTCCACGGCGTTTTCAAGAATGCGATGATTCAACGTGGCGCTGACATCGTCGATTTTCGGCCTTTTCCGCGAGCTCCGACGCCGAGCGAGACAAACATTCGAATTTCTCTTATTTCTATTATTATTTATCGATTTCGTATGGATTCTTCATTATCAAATTAATCCTCTAAACGATGAAGTCGACGATTGCACTTGGCTTGGCAGATTTTCTTTTAAATTTTTTCATTTAGAAATTATAAAGTTTCCAAGTAGTCGAATTCAATAATTAATAAAAATACTTTTGAGAAAATGAATGTTTAAAAATTTGATCCCTGCACATTTTTCTTATTCAGGATGAAATAAAAAATGTAAGAAAGATTGTGAAAAACCAATTGACTGACAGTTTTGCGTCAGCAGTCGTCACGAGCGTCGCGCGACGTTACGATCGTCATTCTTTACGCTCGCTGAGCCACGAGCACGAGTCGGCTGGGAAGCTGGATTTTCGCACGTGAGACCTGCTGCGGAAGCCTAGAAAATGCAGGGACCCGCGGTTTTTATGGACGGGACCACCGAAGATCAGGTACTTCATAAAAGAAAGCAGTAGAACCTTTTTTTACCTTGAGATTCTTATAAAGCCTGCAGGTGTTGCTGGTTTTAGGTTATGCGTGCCAGATGCCGAGGGAAAGTCCTCGGCACTCCAATTCACTCTGCAAATACTCCATTTCTTGTTTTGATACTTTGCTGAACGTGTATAATTGCTTTCAGGCCCAGGAGTTGCGAATTTACTTCAAGAGCCTTGGAGCAGAGATCAGTGAGGAGAAGTCACCAAAAGGCATCGAAGATGATTTACACAAAATTATAGGTGTGTGCGATGCCTGCTTCAAGGAGGGTAACGAGGCTGAGATTGAAACTATTCTTAATGACATCGTATCCATCATGATTCTTGTACCCACTGAGCGTGCTGAAAATATTGTACTGGCATTTTGTGAAAAGTTGACAAAAGCACCTGGTTACAAACTGGGCCTTGTCTGTCTCAAGGCGTAAGAGTTCTAAAAATTTTATTTATAGTTTTTTAATATTGATACTTTATATTTTATTCAATTTTTTATTATTTTTAACAGATTGTGGCTGCTTTTCCAATCACTGCCAGAAGATTCATCTATGAGATATCATGTGTATTACCATTTAGTTCAAATTGCTAGAAATGTTGATCAAGTTAAAGCAGTTTACAATGGAGTCGATCAACTGAAACAACAGTTTGCTACATGTCCACCAGCAAACGAACAAATGCAAAAACTTTTAAGATTGCTGCATGAAGTTCTTCTAGGCTGCAAACAAGGGTAATTGGAAATTTCTAAAATATTTAAAGAAATAATTTTAATTTTGTAAAATTTAATTACAACTTATCTTTTATTTATAGAGAACAAGCTGCTGCTGTAATGGTAGAGTTACTTGGCACATATACTTCTGAAAATGCTTCTGCTGCTAGGGAAGATGCACAGCGCTGTATTTTATCTGCTTTAGCAGATCCAAACACCTTTCTTCTAGATCCTTTACTAGCTTTAAAGCCTGTACGATTTTTAGAAGGAGAACTTATTCATGATTTGCTACTTATATTTGTGCAAGAAAAGCTTCCAGCATATTTAAAATTCCACAAGGATCATAAAGAATTTGTAGAAAGTCAACTTTCTTTGAATCATGAACAAAACATAAAGAAAATGAGGCTACTCACGTTCATGCAGCTCGCAGAAACGAATCCTGAAATGTCTTTTGAAACTATTCAAAATGAACTTCAAATTGAGGAAGATCAAGTAGAAAGTTTCATCATTGATGGTATGTATTTTCTTGCATCCCTAATATTTATCTTATATCAGTTAACCCTGTTATAAATTTACTAATCTCCATGATTTGTAAATAATTGAATTTAAACAGGGCATATTAAATGGATTAGTACTGGCTTGATGGAACTATCAATTTCCATGAAGTTATCGTAACATTCAACAATCTAATTAAATTTTATAAATGAATATTATCAAATAATTCTAATACAACACTGTCTGTATGTTTAATTAAATAGTAATATATAAAATGAAATTTCAGTATTAAAGACAAAGTTAGTACGAGCGAGGATGGACCAGGCAGGTCGCAAAGTATTGGTCTCTAGCACGATGCATCGAACGTTCGGTCGACCCCAATGGCTGCAGCTACGCGATCTCCTCGCTGCATGGAAGTCAAATTTGAGCAGCGTACAAGACGGTATGAAGAGCGTCGCTGCCGCGCAAATGGAACTCGCCGCTAAGACCAAGGCGCCTGTGGTTCACTGACAGTTCAGGAAATTTCACTGAGCAGCCTCTCCGTGTTCTAGAGGTAGCTCATCCGCCGCTGCCAACTGGAGGTAAAATTGTTGCTTCAGCGGCGCGTCAGGCGCTGCTTTTTCAAAGCACATCGCGCTACGTCGTTCTTAATGTTGTTTCGTCGTCGCTCACCTTTTTCATCAGTATTTACCAATTTATTAATCAACATTTCGTAC
Organism: Sycophila sp. Sp_5; assembly: GCA_018906775.1. Taxonomy (NCBI): domain Eukaryota; kingdom Metazoa; phylum Arthropoda; class Insecta; order Hymenoptera; family Eurytomidae; genus Sycophila; species Sycophila sp. Sp_5. The sequence goes on along the minus strand of JACCID010000019.1, from coordinate 211,418 downwards.
TTTTATAAATGTTCGAACACGGTTCTTGGTTTTTTCTCGTAAGAGGAGATCCATCGACACGTTGGAATTACATTAAGATTATTGTCAAGCGCGTGTTCTTTTAAAAATCGGCGAATGAAGATAAAGATCAATGAACATCTTATATTTGGTATTGTACGATATCACGCAATCTGTATGAGCATCTGCATAAACTGAACATCGTTTATATTGGAATGCCAAAATATATATAAGGAATTAAATAAACAAGAAACAAGAGTTTTTTTTATAACAATCGCTTTATTTTCAACCTATCGGAGAAGAATAGTTTGCAAACATTTACGATATGCAATTACTTCAAGCGTTATTTTTTCATCACTTTTTTTATCGTTTATTGTATTCGCATTTGATATCTTTTGGCCTGCAGGACATATATACCGGTCATCTCGTTGTTTAGCGATTTGAATTCTTTTTGTACCAGTATGTTTATGAATGTGTGTTGCTAACATTGAGTATTAGCGATCAGTCAATCGTTGCTAACGGAAGAGGTTGCTTCGAGACAAGTTAACACCTTACGTTTTTTAAGGATATTTTTTAAGAAATACCCAAAGTCAAATTTTTGCGAAAATTTTCAGCATTCAATCTAAACACTACGACTTACATGACGTTTGGTCATTACACGATTATTATCTATTATCAGTTAGACAATATAATATACAATTTTTATATAAAAAATATAGATTTCTCTTTTCTACTTTTGTTGATGTTAAATAAATGTCACTTTACCACTACTTTCTCATTTTTAGCATATTATGTAAATGAATGAATGGAAAATGTACAGTTAACTGAATGAAAAGTTATTATTTGTTTAAATGCACAAAGAAATTAATATCTAAAAATGCACTTTCATCTTTATCAATGTTATATGAAAAAGTATAAGTTGTGAAAGAAAATCTCAATTGCATATTTGACTGTAGGTATTTCTTAAATTACAATAAAAATACAAAGATTTTATGAATTCATTTGATGACAATATTCAATATATTTTTTCTATTAAAAATAACGAGAACAATATGAATCAAGACTCCAAAGTGGAAGTCACTCAATTTTTACTAAAATAGAAAAATATCCGTTTTTTTAATTTGACACTAAAAAAAGCTTGTTAACAAGTCTTTTTATCTGATTCTACAAATTTTCAAAAATAATTATTTCTGTAAATTTGGAAGGATATTATACTAATTATAAACAAAAAAATTATTACCTTTTTACTTTGTTACGCAATAAAAAGTAAATCATCTTATGTATAAAACATAATAGAAGTTAATAAAAAAAATTATGGTAATATAATTAAAAAATTAGTACAGTAACCTTTCTAAATTTATCATACATTTTGTAAAAATTTTAAGTGGCTCTGTTTCTGCTTCTGTAAACAAGAGTTTAAATTTTTTTTCTATACAACAGTCGTCAATAATTCTTATAAACTTATTTTTAAAAACGGTGGGCTTTTTAAAGTAGACATCGACACTCACTAATTCAACAAAAAAAAAGAAAAAAGTAGTCGCTCATTACCGATAACAAGCAAAAGGTGCTACTCTCTTTTCACCGGCACTGTATAAAACACTTATAATATATCATTCTCACTTCATTAAACTGGCTTTTTCGTAGCATCCGACAAGTTCTATTAACCTTCAAGGTCTACGCAGCATTTCTTCTACTTAATAAAATATGTTATCATAGATTTTCTAATGTAACTTTACTTCGCTGCTTCTTTATAGTAATAAAAAAATTAAAATAACAGCTGACTTACAAATAGCATAATAATAAAAAGAAAAAAAAATGTAACATCACATATTTATACGTCTGAAATATCGGACATTTTTATAGCAATCCTAAGACTCGTCGAGTCAGATTTGAGTTGAAAATCGTGGACGAGGTAGGTCACCAAACACTGTATCTCCATGTACACTTTTGGCTAAGGCCTTTATAGAAGCTTGAATATTGTGAGGATCCATTGGATCTCTAGAAATCTGCAAATAAATGTAATGTCATTAATCGCAATGTAATATTAAAAAGCCAAGATTACTAAAGTAGTTTGTTAAAATCATTTAACTGAATTAATTTAATTTCCTATTATTTACTTAAACAATGTATAAATAATGTTTACCTGTTCATCATCATCTTCTTGTATTACATTTCGACCGCATGAGTTAAAAACAGGCACAGTAACAGGCAATGATTTGGCTAATGTAGGATGACCACTTCTGTGAAACCTTGGTATGTGAATTCCTTCATTGCCAGAATCTATCAATGAAAACAATGCTTTGGTGATTATTTTATATTATAAAATTTTATAAATTAAATTGTCAAATAATACATACCATCAGTATCTGATTCTTGATCAAAACCTTGCAGGTGCTTATTTGAGAATGGTATATCATCCATCCCTTCAAGCATAAATAAAGCTTCTCCATCATAATTAATTGATTCCTTTGTTCGCAAATTATTATCACTGTTACCATTCTTTAAATTAAATAGCAAATATTAGCAAACAAAAACTGATTGTTAAATCTATTTAATGATTATAAAGTAAAAGACTCACAACTGCATGAGCAATCATTGTCTGTTTAGAAGCTGTATTTTGAACTGCATTATTCTTTGAATTGTAACAAATCGTTGCATCAATATCATCATTTGAGGTAGTTTTATTGGGCTGCATAGTATCAGGTGTTGCAGGTGGTGTTTCTATATTAGTTGGAGCACCTACATTGTGGTGCTCACTATAAATCAACCTATAAATAATTAAAAAAATAATAGCATTCTAAAATATTAATTTTGTTAACATTAAAAACATAACAGATTTTATATTAACTTTAAAATCTTTACCTTGTAAGAAGAGAGTGTTCTGTATGGGCACGATCTCTGAATTCATCTAAAATTTGGTACTGTTGCCTTGTAAATTCACGTATTCTTTCATCTATTAAAAGAGCTTGTCTTTGAATTGCTTCTTCAAGCTGTTGTTCCAATCCTCCAAGGGCTAATCGTAAATTACTTGGTAACTGGGATACTGTTAAAATATAAATTTCATTTGTAAAATTTGAAAAGACTTTAAAATTCAAAAAGGAGAAAATGTTTTTACCAGAAAGTTTAGTTGGTGGTACTGATGGATCCAGGTCATCTACTTTACTGAGATCTATTACTATCCTAAAGACTGGACTGTAATTACGACTAGCTTTCAAACTTGCAATTGTTTCTTCAGAAGTCTATAAAAGAAAATATTTTTATTTACAATATTCTAAATTGTTTAAAATCAAAAAAGAACAAAAAATTAACTTACAATGATGTTCATGTTTATTAAAACCATGGCTGCTCCATACTCTCTGTGCACAGCATGAGTGTACATTGAACAATTGTAACAGCGATGAATAGCCCATGTACCAATAATTCGAACTTCTACCATACCAGGCTGTTCTTTTCTAATGTTCTTCAATTCCTTTGTAGTAACAATATCCTAAAATGACAAGATGTTATTAATATCTGTTTTTTTATTTATTCATCAATAAAATTTAAGGGCAAATTTAAACATATTTTTCCTTACATTTTCAAAGAATAAATCAGCCCTTTCTTCGGCACTTAAATCAATTTCATCAATATTGACTTTAGTTAACTCATTCCCATTAGTTGTAATAGATACATTCAAACAATTGCAAGTAACATGCATTTTAAAAAGTTAAATATAAAATTATCCCTTTCAAAAAAATAAATGATATTTTGTATTTTGGCAAGAAATTGATCAGCTTATTATTTCCTTGTGTTTTTAGGACATTTTCCAACAGTTACTTTCACCTTATTTTCTCTGAAACAATGTAAAAATATAAACAATAAATAATATGATAGAATAAAAAATGTATTTACAATTACATAAGAAAATGATTTTGCTATTATACATAGAATGTAGTTTTATTTTTAGGTATAAATGTCATCTGTAAATACCATTCATTCATGTATCAATGATTGGTGATAATGTTTGATTTTTCAGAGATGCAAAGAATGAAGCTTGAAAAACAAGTTTATAATTCATGCAAAGTTGAGTGTTAAGTTTAGTTGCTTGCAACATTTTAATAAGGTTCTATTTTGAATAAAAGTGCACACATGCATACTATGAATGTGAAATTGTTTAAAAAATCTAATAAGTTTAAGACGCAAAATAACTCGTTTGTTAATTAGCAAGTGTTTTATCACTATTATTTCAAATAAAGTTTAATATCAGACACTTATTAAATTAAAAATGTAGTATTTATCTCGGTGAAAATTTTAAATAGTACTATTTATCTCTCATGAAAGCTCTCTATTGATAACAATGAAATAAATTTCAACAAAATTGAAATCACTGTGTAATGAGATGATTAATTAAATGTACCATTATGGTACAAAAATAAACTTCATATTACAAAATTTTTGCAATAATTATTTATAATTAACATGTGAAACTTCATAAAATATTAAGAGATCATTACTAACATCTGATAGCAGTATATTTAATTATTTAATTGACAGTAATATCTTTAATGATTTGCATTGATTGAAAATAATAAATATAACAATTTATCTACCAAATCTAGAATAACGATTTTTACATAAAATATTTACTTGAGCATTCAACAGCTGAGTGATGATAATAACATTCCCAAACAGTAAACGAAAAAATCAATAATGCAAATGCAAAATCAATAGAGCTAACTTTCATCAAGACAAACAAAATTTATTGACTTTCTTAAGAAAAAGAAGAAATAAATAAATAAAAATACTCGATTATGTAATAAATTCTTGCCACTCGAGTGTTATTGCCAAAAAAACACTGTTAACCTCTAAACAAGCGGTCGATTTGCGTCTTCCAACACTGTGCCGCGAGATACCCGCTGGATAAATCCTTTTATCGTTTATACAATCCAACTCGCTCCGAAATAAATCACCGAACGAGGCCTCCAGAATCAATAACAAGTACAAAAAAAATAGCAGACACAAGTACTTTGCGCGTCGGAAAAAAGAAAAAAACACAACAAATAAAAGCACGCACCGGAGGAATGAACAAGAGAACGGAGTTCCGAAACTCCGCGAGTATGCAAAGAACGCGGGGTGTGTGTTGTACAAAAGACCGGATCGATCCTCTCCCTGAAAAATCCCTTCGAAAAAAAGAAAACGAAGACCCGAACGTTCCGGCGACAAAAACGAATAGCACAGAGAATACGAAAATAAAATATTCCCGTGGCGTTTTTTTTTTCCCTTCCACGGCTCTCTCCCCTACATACTCCTCGGACACGAAGTACACGCACGAATCTACGAAAATAAAAAATTCAAGTGATAGTGTGAACCCACGGTCCTATCGCCACACCTACACACCTAATCCCACTCACACACCCGCGACAGCCTAAGGGACACCGGGTCACGCACGTCCTGGCGCTCACGTACACACAATCGTATCACACTGCAGGGACGTAAACACGCGCGCGCAGCACGAATCTTAGCCGTCGGCATGTGCGCGCTGCTCTTCGCCGTTTCTTTTTACTCTCTTCTCCCTCTTTCTTTCCCTCGCGCTCTTACTCACTCGCAAGCTGGCATCGACAACGCACGAGGCGCCGTATGTCCGTGCACTTCGTAGGCGGCTGGTGGCGCCTGTCTATCGCTCGGAAGAACGCACGAGTCGCTATAAATAAACGCGCGGCACCCGCACTTCGATAGGCCAAACTCAGGCGCGCAGCCAGTCGCCTGTTGTTAAAACGCCGAAGTCGCTGTCGCGGTGCTTATTCGCGCGGCCCGTGCTGCAGGCCGGCCGATCTCGTACTAAGCGCGCACACAAAGAGCCGCGCGCGCCGTGCCTCCGCGCTCACTCGCGCGCGTGTGTGCGTGCGCCTCTCGCCCAGAGATCGACCTATCCTACACATATACACGCTCGCCGGCGGAAGGGAGAGAGGCGAGGAGAGTTATGCCGCTGTTACCACCCGACGTTTTTCGACCGACGGCTTCGTTGCCGATGCTATACCGCGGCTCTATCGTATAGGCGTAGCTGCTCCTCTTCGATTGATTTTTTCTTTACCGCGGGGCAAGTCACATTGCGAAGGTACTGCCTTTAAAATACATTTTTCGTACTTTCGTGTCCAAGTGTTCTTTCTTTTTTTTTGTTTTCTTCTTCTTTAGAGGTTCTGTGTTTAGGCTGTTTTTATACCCTTATCTTTGGGGGACTAACTTTGGTATGCTTTCCGCGTATCCTTTATTGTGTACGGAATTTCTGTACTCAGTAGAGTAATATTTTTTTGACTTAATACATTTTTTATTTACTAATTTGTAAAAATTAGTGCCATTTCTAATTAATAGGGAACCAAGTGGTGCCTCTAATTACCTGTGGATTAAACGTAAAGTTGAATAAAGAAGAGGAAATTATACACCGTAACTTCAGTCATTTTTTTTAATTATTGCCTTTGATTTGTCACCAATTTAAAAAAAACTTTATTTATTATTAATAGGTGTTGAAATGATGCCTTACTTATGCATTTAAAAAATCTGGTCTAACTGAAAGTGACTTGAAAGTGGAGATTGTAGTTTCAAGGTTTGTACTGCGATGTTTACTGTACACGCGCTTCTTTTTAATCTTAATTCTTTTATTTACTAATTTAAAATAAATTTCGTTGCTAGTGAATAAAGAATTACATGATCGTGTTACCTCTAAAAAAGCCTACTCGAAGAGGAGATTATAAATGTCAAGGATATACCGGTACCAGGGTTTTGGCGAACGTTGAACCGCGCACTAGTAAACTACACTCGACGAACATAGCACTTAAAAAGAAACCGGGCCCACTGCCATTTCTCTTAAATCACTGTAATCGATTAAATTGTCCACACTCGCCAGTAATTTCAATGAGATCGTGCTGGATTTCAAATATGAGTGTCCAGAGGCTTCTCCAGCGGACAGTGGAGACGCTACATTATCCGAGCGTATTAAGCGCCGACGCGACGGGTCCGGTCAAACGAATGGAGGGGAGGCGGAGAAAAACAAGGTGTGTATTTTAATATATATTTACTGGTCGCCTTCTTCCCCCGTCACCTTTTTCTTATTTTCGAGAGAAAGCGCGCATTTAGCCTTCTCGGGTCGCGCGAGAGCGAAACGTATGGAAAAATTTGTATTCTTTATTGGCGCCTTCAGACGAGATTCTTTTCGCAACGTTGTTTATTAGCCTCGGAGGATTAATATTTACGCAATAAAATGAATTGTCGTTATCCTGCTCGTGTGGTGTCGATGTAGTCACCTTTTAAATTCATGGGATGTATGTGTGTATTTATCGCGAATTAACTGGTGAGCGAAGAGAAAACAACCATTAAGTCGAAGCGTAACTTCGCGCGCTCCCATCTGAAATTTCATGTTATTTTGCATAATACTGGATATCGCATAAATGTACGAGAAAACAGTCTTAAGAATGTTTTCTTTCTGCGATATTTTTTGATGTAAACACGTGAATTCATAAAATAAATGAATAAACATTATTATCTCAGCGTTTTTTGCACTCACCTATTAAATGCTAAATAAGCATTATGAATAAAATTATAAGAAAATGTATTAATCGACGCGGAATTAACTCATCTCATTTAGTGCACTTAATGCACACTTCAAAAAAAAAGTATCTTCATAATTATTCTAATTTAAAAGTATACATTGCGATCACTAAAAAGAGAAGGAATTAGAAAGCGTAGAAAATTTATTCAGATATGTAAGCAAAGAATTACATCAATTCTAAAAACGGAAACTATAAAGGACAAACTATAAAATTATTGAATCTCGCGTATTTACATGAGATAAAAATAGTTTAAAATATAGGAGCTCCACCCCCCGATGCATACGAAATCCTCAAAGGCGGGAGAATTCAAACCCACCCACTCGAGCGGGTGAAGGCGCCACCTGCCGGCGAAGCTCCGCCTGCGCGCAGCGGCGCGAACGAACCTAACCTACACACGTCGGGGCACGATCCAACCGCATCAGAAAAACATTCGTTGGATTCAGTTATAAGGTGTCGTGCGGAAAAAAAAAGTGTCGATTCGGCCGGTAGTGGTGCAGAGCGGCCGACGCTCACGGCGAAGAAACGAAGGAGAGTCGGGGAGTCACGGGGCAATTGCGAGGCGAGCAGCGAGGCAAAACCGCGAAAAAACGGGGCGCACGGTGCTACAGCGGGCGCGGGAGCATCGGGCCGCGGGGCCCCGGGACAAGTCGTTGTCGCGTCGCCGGCGGCCCGGAGGAGGCGCGGCCAAACGCCGCCGGAGAATGAAGAACGGCGCGACGAACTCAAAGCCGCACTCGGGCAAGAAGAAAGGCCGCAATCGGAGCAAAATATCCAAGGCGGCGGCCATCAGCCCCACTGCTGTCCAGACTGTCGACTCGGCGCCCGTCCAGGAGTCCAACAAGTACGCCCTGGTGAGTTTACCCGGAGGGACCTAACCTCGCTCGTTTGTTTGTCTGTTGAAACGTGATTCGAGGCTTTTGTATACGAACTTTTACGGGGGTTCCCATCGTTTCGGAGTTTTGGAGCACAAGTTGCGGATTTCATTGTTGTTCAGAGGTTTTTGCTCCATTGTTGAAAATTAATGACTCAGCTTGTTGAATGTTCTTAACACTTGTTGATATTTCAGTTTTGTTTTGAAAGGAATAATGGGTTATCACTTGTTAAACAAACTGAACTGAGCGAGAAATTGATTAAGCACTGTTTGAAACAGACTTTTGGAAATTAGTTAACTGCATTTTATTCCATTTGAAGTTAAAATGTTCGACTAGTTTATTTTGAAAGCTATTTAGTTCTATTCACTGATTTTAGAAATCTTTTACAGGTCACGCTTTTGGAAGGAAATAAACCAGCAAAGCTTCATTTTACGGATACACTTCCTGTTATATCGCAAGAGGAATATGAAGCTGATGAGAAAAATACTTCTCATAAAAACACATCAATTACTGATAGAGAGAAGGAAGATAAAGCTATATTAAGTTCTCTTCCTGTAGCAGTTTCTAAAGAACTGGATGGCTATGAAAGTCAAATTGGTGAAGCTGAACCACTTCCAAATTCTTATGTCCGATTTATGGAACGCAGTGGAGAAGAACTAGATGGTAAGTGTATGCTAGACTTAAAATTAAATAAATGTGAATTGTTTTAACCATTTTTTGAAAAAAATTGTAGGTGAGGTTGAGTATGATTTAGATGAAGAAGATTCTGCATGGTTGTCTATAGTAAATGAGCGCCGAGCAGCTTCTGGCTTAACACCAAACTTAGAACCAGATACTTTTGAACTTTTAATGGACCGACTGGAGAAGGAATCTTATTTTCAACAGCAGAGCAATGGTGGAGGAGGAGCAGGTGCTCTTGTCACTGCTGCTGATGAGGATGCTGTTTGTTGTATATGCATGGATGGAGAATGTCAGAATAGTAATGCTATTCTTTTCTGTGACATGTGTAACTTGGCTGTGCATCAAGACTGTTATGGAGTTCCTTACATTCCTGAGGGGCAATGGCTCTGCCGGAGGTGTTTACAAAGTCCTTCTAGAGCCGTTGACTGTGCTCTTTGTCCCAATCGAGGTAACAACATAGATAAAACGTAATTTTTACTCAGACTAATTTGAAAAGTTTCTACCCAAATTTAATTTACAGGTGGCGCATTTAAGCAAACAGACCGACCAGCGACGTGGGCGCACGTGGTTTGTGCTTTATGGATTCCGGAGGTGCGGTTCGCGAATACGGTATTTCTTGAGCCGATCGACAGCATCGAAAGTATACCACCAGCTCGATGGCGTCTGACATGTTGCGTTTGTAAACGCAGAGGTGTCGGAGCGTGTATTCAGTGCCACAAAAGTAACTGCTATGCAGCTTTTCACGTAACATGCGCTCAACAAGCGGGCCTCTGCATGCGCATGCGGACAGTTCAGCCGGCAAACGGTGAACCAATGCTCGTCCAAAAAACAGCCTACTGCGAAACCCATGCTCCTCCGGACTACCAACCAAGCACCAATCCGGCTGATGCCAGGCGGCGAGCCATCGCGAATAAAAAGAGCTCCAGTGCACCTGTCATTTCCATACCTACGATTCCACCTGAGCGCATTCGCGAAATCGCTAAGTGAGTTGTAAAATCGCCTTTATTTTAAGTTTTCCAATTAAATATTCAAAATCTCGTTCTTAAAAACAGTTTGGCGGATGGCTTGCCAAAGAAGAATCAATTAATCCAGAGGTTAATAGCCTACTGGACCCTGAAACGACAATACCGAAATGGTGTCCCGCTACTGAGGCGATTGCAAAGTTCGCATCCACACCCGCGAGCCCCACCATCTCTTGGGGATGCCTCTTCACCTACGCCAGATGGTGAGATCCGAAATGAAATGTATCGTCAATTAAAATACTGGCAATGTCTTCGTCAAGATCTTGAACGTGCCCGACTACTCTGTGAACTCGTTCGCAAACGCGAAAAGCTCAAGAAGGAGTTATTTAAAGTGTAGGTACTCAGTTAATTATTATTTTAAGAATTTTAAATTAAAATATTCAAGTGAATAAAAAAATTCCTGTTTCAAAAAATTTCTCGTTTTAAAACTTAACGAGATTTTTTTTCATTTTTTTCTCTTTTTTTTCTTGTTTCTTTTTTTTTTCTTTTTTTTTCTTTAAGTAAAAAATTGCAGGATATATTAAAAGAATTGTACTTAGCTCTGTGTTCAAATAATATCACCGAGTTATCGCGTTATTCGACATGATTTAATATTTACATTTATTATTTTTATCGTTAATATACATTATTTAATCTGGAAAATTAACTTATGTATTCACTATTTTTTTTAGAAAAGAAAAGTGTCTATGGTTTGAACTACGACCTCTCGAAAGTGTCTTAAGAGTATTATTGGAAGCATTAAAATTACGAGATCCTAATGAGGTCTTCAGACAACCCGTAAATATTGAAGAAGTACCTGACTACCTAGACATTGTTACACATCCTATGGATCTTTCAACTATGGAGGCTAAAATAAATAGTCAAGAATACAATTCAATATCGGCGTTTGAATCAGATTTTAATCTGATGGTGAATAACTGCCTTGCATACAATCGCAAGGATACAATATTTTACAGAGCCGGTGTAAAAATGCGTGAACAAGGTGGTTACCTTATTGAACAGGCTCGCAAGGACTATCCGGAATTTGATGGAATTTTTACAGATGACACCGAAGACGAATCCCTGATGTCGCAGCCGCAAGAACATCAGCACTCAGCGAAAACGAGAAAACGCGAGCGCTTCGTAAGGACACGCAATGACTCTGAGTCGCAACCGAGGTATGGTACAAGTAGTACTAATGATATAACTCATTAACGTAATTGTTTATTTTCAAGTAACGCTAAAGAACAAATAACACTTAAAAAATTCTAGGCAAAAGCTTTTAGACAACAATAAAATTACTTTTACAATGTCGTCCTACTTTCGCTAATGAACCATCTCATTAAAATTCTTCTACTAATGGACATTTCTATTAGTAAAATAACAATGCTTTGTAGTAAAGTATTTTGAATTTTTTTTAGCGAAAAAGATGTATCTACATCTGTCTTAAATACAAGTCCCGGGGGAGCAAGTGCAACCAGCATAAGTCCCGGTACTGCTACCGGTGGCGTTAATCGCAGAACCGCAGTATTGTTTACACGGAAAGCGAAAGCAAGGGCGAGCCGTGGTCAAACGCATGGACCCAGCCCTGATCAGGAAGTGAAAAAACAAAGCGACAGCTTTAGAATTTACAGGTATCATACGGGTATAAAATAAATTCTGCATGCATTTTTCAGTTTCTGTGAAACTATTTATTTTTTTCATTAGGAGTGGAAACACGGACAGCGATGTCGGAGAGCGAGAAAGTCAGTCTTCAAGCTGCAGCAGTTGTTCTACCAGTCGATCAACGAGTCCGGAACCAGAGGATGATAATGAAGAAATGATTCAGGAACCACCGGAGCCACCTCCAATCCAGGAATCGCCGACTCAGAAACCGAAAAACACAAAGCAAACTAATGATAATTCGCTACAAGCTGACAATAAAATGGAAACGGATAGCAACGGTGAACTGATGCCTTTGCAGCTTGTTTGGGCTAAGTGTCGAGGATACCCTTGGTATCCGGCTTTAATAATCGATCCGAAAACTCCAAAGGGTACTGTTCACAAGGGAGTTCCAATACCTTCGCCACCGGAAGATGTACTAGCGCTTGCTAACAATTATAAAGAGAAGGTCTACCTCGTGCTGTTTTTCGATACCAAGAGAACTTGGTAAATGGTCTTTTTTTCGAGAATGATACAAATTTTGATACAATTTTTTTAGTATATTACTGTAGTAGAAACAATTGTTTATAATAAATTTTAATTCAATTGATGGCATTTTATAGGCAATGGCTACCGGGAGAAAAATTGGAATCACTTGGAGTGTCCCAGGAATTGGATGATGGAAAGTTGATTGAATCGCGGAAGCCTGCGGACCGGAAGGCAGTGAAGAAAGCATATCAAGATGCGTTACTTTACCAAAAACAAACTCGAAACTCGTCATTAAATGCGTCGGCGAGCGATTAATTATGTAATTAATTATTCAATTAGGTAAAACAACACATTTGTATAAAGTTTATTTTATTGCTTTTAGAGGATCGTTAATTTAATTGAGACTTTTTCGAAAAAAAGTAAACAATATTTTTTCGAAAGTAACTTATGGGAGAATGTTTGAGACGTTTTATAAATACAAGATGAATCTTTTTACAATATGGAATATAACATTTTTTACTCTTGATCTCACTTCCTCACGATTTGGGGCTTAAAGTCTGGCTGCGATGCTTCTGTGAGCTTCTTCGCGTACATATCCAATCTTTGAGTCATCTAGAAAAAAAATCCAATTATCAAAATAAATATTTCCATCTAAATCAAATTTATAAAACCATAGTTATGCATCGAAAATTCACATTCATTCTCGTATTTAGATTAATATTTTATTAATTGAATGGGTAATTAAAATGACATTTGTTATTGAACTAGAACTCACCCTAAATCCCCAGATGTCTTTGGTCTGTCGGCAAAGGTTGAGATCGAGTTCAGCGACAAGAAGGCCGTCCATATGACGATTGAGGCCCCGCGTCCTTGCGCCGTCGGGGGCAGCAACGTAGCTCGAGCCGTAAAAATGACCAAAGTCATTATGTGCGGGTGCACCATCACCGGAAGTAAACTCGTTAATGAATTTCTCGGTGCCCACGCGATTGATTGCACATGTGTAATAACTATTGGCGATAGCGGCATTACGTGCCTCGATCGGCCATAAAGGCTCCGACAGATTGCCCACCGTCGCCGACGGATTGAAAACAATCTGTAAAATGAAAAGAAATTTCTTTCACTTTTATCCGGTATACTCTTCATTACTTTGTTCACCTCTCAGAATTGTAAGATATACTTAAATTAAGTATAACTACTGTTATCGATATAAGAATGAAAAGTATTACTGTACTAAACTTTAGGTATCGAGATTTGTTAAACTTTCTTACAAAGAGAATAAATTTAATGTCAGCGTGTATTGTAAGATATAGCAAATTTTTCTAATAGATTAGATAGTATTAAAACTAATGTATAAATGTAAGACAAAGCGTTAATGAAGAACCGTTGAAAGTAAATGCTCTACGTTTTTCAATAACAGCTGTCTGTAATGAATCTATTTTTAACGAATCCGAATAATTTCTTTCCATCTCTTCTATCACGAGTGTGTACTTATTTATTATCACGAAATAGAGAAATTTTTTTCAAACTTTACGCAATGACTTTCATTCCATTGCACTCACCTCCGCTCCGTTAATTCCGAATGCGAGCCAATTCAATGGATGATGCCGCCCGTAGCAGATATTTACCGCGATCTTTCCGTACGGCGTGTCAAAAACGGGGTGTCCCGTGTTACCCTCCATGTAGTATGTAGACTCATTGAAGTCGCCAACTCGGGGTATATGATTCTTACGGTGTTTACCGATCACCTGGCCATCCGGACCAATCACTACCGCCGTGTTCCAGATCGTCTCGCCGTTTACGCTGTCGCGCTCCAAAATTGGTGATATTATCACCATACTGTGCTTGGCAGCCAAGCTGGATAATAGCTCCGTCGATGGACCCGTGACTGCATCTTCCGCAAACTCGTTCCATGGGTATTTTTCTCTAGTACAAAATGCGAATGGCATCGCTGTAAAAAAATTAGAAATTTATTAATGTATCATTGTTAACGTTATTATTCGCACAAATTTTGTATAATATTCACGTTAATCAATTATCAAATGATATCGTTGCAATCAAATTAAGCAAGTTTTTAATAGATGCTATTTTACTAATAAAATATTTGGATTATACTCGATTGTATTAAGCATAAATTTTTTCGTTATATCATAAGCTGAACATAATAATGGAGTGGTGATGTAATTAATTTTGATAGTAGTATTTAATTTTATACAAGATTGTAAGATCAAATTTATAATATATCAGAAGTCGGCGTGGTATGATTTCGCTAATGACGTTTAATTATGAATACTATTAAATGGTTGATAAGATAACAAAACAGCTAAATGAAATATTGTTTCTCTTTTACTGCGTAAATAAAAAACAAATTAGGGACTTACTCCAAGCCTCTTGCATGCAAACAACGTTGACGCCGCATTTAGCAGCGTGTTCGATGTAGCCAGCGATTTTTTTGTGAATAGCAGCGCGCTGATTTTCGATCGGTTCCGATGTCGGTAGTACAATCGAATTCTGGATCAATCCAACCCGGACGATCCGAGGAGGCCGCAGTTGCTCCTGACGCGCACCGCCTATGCGCCATCCTGCCACTTCGCACTCGTTTTCGTTCAACTTAGGGATGTCCAATTTTCTGTTTTTTTTTTTTTTTTTTAAGAAATATTTTTAATTTATTACACTTTTCATTTTCTCATTTTTATAGTTTTCTTATTATTGATTATGAAAACGATGTCTTGTTACGCTAAATCATGTAATGCTTATGTTTTATAAGTGTGCGAAATTTTTACTGCGCAGACAATTGTTGATTGTTTTGATTTAAATGACGTAGTGAATAGAAACTGGAGCAAATTGCCGTCAGATTAGATTCTTTATCTCCTTATCGTTAACAGTTATCTTGGCGCGCCGTCGTCATTCAATTAGTCAAATCTTTCAACGTCAGCAATGAATATTTATTAATTGTCTCTAAAGTACTTTATTCGACGATCTAATTTAATAAATGAAATCTCAAATTGGAGATTTAGCATTGACGTCATCAGCACCCAGTTGGATGAAATACTTATATCTTATTTGACTACAAATTTAATTATTAATCAAACAAACTTTTGAAGTTAAATGGATTAAATGTTTAACTAGACCGATTTTTTAAATAAAAATGCTATTAATTCAAGTAAATATTTAGTTAAAACAAAAAAAATAATTTTATACAGAGGATCATTTTTATTAGGATCTGCGCAATTTTTTTAGTGTACTATTTATACTTACTCGAGTTCTCGACCGTAGATCAGTCTATTGACAAGGGCTTTGCTGTTCTTCTCAAGCTCATTATCGATCACCCCCTCCAGCGTCAGTTGTTCCAGCCCCAAACTCATGATTTTTCTAATTTCCTTAGATTTTTTATGAGTACACTGCAGTCGAGCGGAGGAGAAAGGTTCTCTACTCGCCGAGAAATTTTGTATCAGTGTCGAAGAAATTATACTTATTCCGACACAGTAATTCGCATAATTTGCACTTTCGGAGATTCTGTGTACATAATTTAAAATGAATGATTTTTTAGTTTATAAGACGTGCGCTTTTGGCATGCGTATGATTAAAATTTAAAGAATATTACAAATTTCTTTTATTTACAAATTGTATGGCCTGAAAATTTTTTTACGTAGAACTTTCAGAGGTCAGAAAGCGGTACTATATTAATAAAACAGAAATAAGTAGTAAAATTAATAACTACTAAACTAACGAATTCTTTTTTTCTCGATTTGTGAATGAATTAACGCTATCTGCGTTCTGCAATACTATTATGTATGACGAAGCTTATTTACAAGTATACGTGCGAACCAAATCGGTGCTTCTTTAAAGCTGTCGTAAATCTAGAATTTAAATTATCCAATCGAATTTACGAACAAAAAAAGAATTAAAAATTATTCGTCTAATTTTCATCACTTTCAAATTCACAACTGTCTTCGAACGATATTATTTATACTTCAATTTATTTTTAAACTTTTATGTTTTAAAATTTCTTAAATATTCAACGCTTTAACACCTAAAGAAAAAATTGTACTTACTTGAAAAACCCTTCTTCACTTAAATTTGCCGAGTGGCAAAATATTCGCTGGTCGACGGGCAAGCAGAACAAATTAATTTATAAAAAAAAGGTATAAATTATACTAAAATCCGGGAGCTACCTACAGCTGGTTGCGCCTCACCCACAGCGACGCGGAGCAACGAGCGTCAACTGCGTCGCGTATGTGCAGTGTACGCACACAAAAGGCTACACTGAATCGAGTGGGGGTACGACCAATCCTCGGTTTCTATCTTTCCACTTTTCACGCATACCCCAGCTGCTTTCGACGAGTTGTTCGTCGACCAACCTTACCTCAACGCAGAGCTAATGCACTTCAATTCGAAACTTTCATATGCTTGCCGCTATCGTTCGGTTTTCGCGGTGAAAACGATAAAATTAGCGAACTAGTGATAAATGCGAATTTTGGCGTAAACATATTTTTTTCCAATTTATTCGTTTCGTTTTATTAAAAAAAAAATAAATTATTATTTAAACACTCGTTTAAGTGGTAAATTATTTTTGGCTAGCCGTAGATAATTTAAATAAATAAAATGTTTCCGTGGAAAACTTGCGCTGCAAAGGATGTGCGGAGGAGCAGGTCAATAACGTTATCAACTGCGGATTTTTGTGTAATCAACATCAATATACTTTATTGACGCATTAAAAAAAAAATGGCGATAACAAGTAGCGGCTCTTATCGCCTACATGCAAGTATACACAGTTTATAATAAGCCTGTGCCTTTTAATTACACAGCGATCGAGTATACAATGAGAAGAAAAAAAATATATAACCGTAGCGATTTAAGATTGCCAAGAAGCACAAATAAGCGGGTGCGAAAAACGAAGGGAATAAAAGAAAGGGATCGGTAATTTTGCAGGGGTGCAGTAGGAGCCGCTCACTTGCCGATGATCTGCGGCTCGAAGTTCGGCTCGGCGGCTTTGGTAAGTTCGCGTGAGTACAGGTCCAATCTGCGGGTCATCTGCAAAATATTTAAAAAGAAAATAATTAACATACATCTCATTTTTTCTCCCTCTTAAAATTATTTAAAATCTACGTAAAATAAAAAATACAATACAAATTATTTTTTGTTTATTACGCTGTACTCTTAATTACACAATTTAACAGTGTTCAATACTCTGCGATATTTTGATAACAAATTACGTATACCTTTAATTTCTATTATTTTTTTAACTATATTCTGCACATTTTTTACGTTGAATCTTAAGATCATTTTACATTTAAAAGGAACTCGCAATTAAACAAAATAAATATAAATAAATGAATAAAATAATCAAACATGAAAAACAGACTTACGGGGAAGTTCCAGAGGTCGCGGACCTGTCGGCAGAGGTTGAGGTCGATCTCGGCGATGAGGAGGCCGTCACCAGTGCGGTTGAGGCCGGGGGTGCGGGTACCATCGGGTGCGGTTATATAGCTGGAGCCGAAGAACTCGCCGAGCTCCTTGCGGGCGGGTTTTCCGTCGCCCGAGGTGAACTCGGTAGGGTACACCTCGGTACCCACTCGGTTAATCGCACAAGTGTAGTAGCTGTTGGAAATCGCGGCGCAGCGGGCCTCCACCGGCCACAGCGTCTCGAAATCCTCGGCTATTATCGCCGACGGATTGAATACGATCTGCAAAAATTGTTTTCTTACAATGAAGTTTTCTTTTATTTTTTAATTCAAAGTGGTTTAGAACGAAAGAAAGTCCGAATCAGTGTTAAGGCGATCCGCAAGTCAATTGAAAATTCAATTTTCGCGCCATAACAAAAAATTATTAATTTGTTCATAATAAGAAAGAATAGAAATGATGTATCGAAAAACCAAAAGATACTTGCCCTCTGTTGAGTAACGATTTATCATCTTATAAAGTTCCAAGATCCTATGACAGTACCTCGATGAAAAAAAATGGAATAATATGCGATTCTTCTTACATTATTCGAGCTTTTCTTATCAAGGTATTGTTATACGAATGTTAAACTTTATAAAATAATCAATTGTTACTTATCGGAAGGCAGGCATCTCTTCGTTTTTTCATATTTCATTTACACTCTACAATTAATTGTTTTTTCGTCTTCTATATTAGGGCGCGAAATTTGAATTTATAATTGCCTTTCAGACCCCCTAAAACAAATTTTGGACTCTTTTTTAAATCGTTAAAAGATCGTTTCATGTGATGTTTTAAACATTTGAGCGTTATACCTCAGCTCCGTTGAGTCCGTACATAAGCCAGTTCAGGGGATGATGACGCCCGTAGCAGGTAACAATGCCGATCTTGCCAAATGTGGTGTGGAACACCGGATGTCCCAAGTTGCCCTCCATGTAGTAGGTCGACTCGTTAAAGTCGCCGTTGCGGGGGATGTGATTCTTGCGCTGCTTGCCCAGCACCCGACCGTCGGAGTTGATCACCACCGTCGTGTTCCAGATGATGTCGCTGTTCTTGGAGTCGCGCTCGAGGATCGCCGAGACGATCACGATGCCGTGCTTCTGCGCCAGTTTCACCATGAGAGTCGTCGTCGGTCCGTCTATCGCGTCCTCCGCGAATTCATTCCACGGGTACTTCTCTCGAGTGCAGAATGCCATCGGCATAGCTACAATTTCAAAACATTATTGCAGTTTTTTTATCGTAAACCTCAAATTATTCTATAACTTTGTGTGTACTACTCGTCAGGGGCTGTGTATTTTTATATAATAAACGTATTATTTATTTAATTCTATATGACTATCTAAAATCAAAAGACAGTAACTGCAAATAAACAATTAAAAAAAACGTTTCATGAAAGAAGATATTGCATTGTCAACGGTATGAAATTAAACGCTCCATTAAAGTTATTATCGTGCCGATCGATGCGCGTTATTTAACACTCGATCGATCGATATTATGAAATTTAATAATAAAATGAATTCGCGGGTCCAGTTGCTTGTTAATCCGCATGCAGGTAAGTGTCGAGTTGACGAAACGAAAATTCTTCTATTTCTTTTATGGAGAAAAATGATGCGTATCATCGACCGGCAACCTCATGAATTATTCATCGAGAAGCCGGTTTACCCACCCAAGTTAATTCCGTAAATTTACCACGCTTTATTCAAATGTAATTGCTCCTAATTGTTTACATAAAAGGGTCAAGCTGCGTCTTATAAACGATTGCTGCGAATCAAAATAAACTTTAAAAGTAAACATTTCAGAATCTTATACAAGATAAGAAAATCGAAAATTTATATTAGTTTATTTTTAAACTGTTCGTTATAGTTGTTAAGTATTATTCCAATGTCAATGAGTACATTCTGAATTGTATATATGTATAAGCTAAAGAAAAAAACTTACTCCACAATTCCTGCATGCAGACGATGTTGGCGCCGCAGGAGGCTGCATGTTCGATGTATCGGACGACCTTCTTGTGGATCTCGTCGCGTTGGGTGCGGATGGGCTCAGTGGTGGGCACCGCCAGTCCATGCTGGATGATCGCCACGCGGACGTTTCGAGGGTGTGCGAAGCTGCTCCTTCCGGGCGCCGCCCAATTTGTAGCCCTTCAGTTCGCACTGCAGACCCTTCTCCATCGGCGGCAGAGACAATACCCTATACATGCATTCAATTTTTCATTAAGTGTACTTTTGTACATAGATTTTTCTTTAAAGACTGATCATTTATTTTTAATTTGTCAGAATAAAATTGCCGGATTCGCTCTGAGATCAATTTATTTACAATTCGAATTATTTTAATTTAAAATTAACGGGAAATATAAATAATTAGGCGATAAGTGCAAAAATAACTTTATGTGTCCTTTTAAAGCTGGTCTACTGGAGCTAATAGTCCATGACCGGAAAACAAAATCTTATGCAAAACAAATCCTATGATGCATCGTCTTACCGATCTTGGTTTTATTCACGTATAAGGGATTTTATCAATGCCGATAGTTGTTTCTATTTAAAACAAGAGCAGTGCATCTCCAAATACATTGACAATTAAAAAAAAAAGACTGCAAAATAGAAAATTCATTTGACTATTTTTATTCTCCATTCAAAATACTACTGCTGTTTAAAAATAATCATAATAATAATAATAATGATAAACCATACACGTACTATGCTACCGGATACTGACGGTCTATTGTGTAAAATGATTGATTTTTATATCTTCTAATATAAAAGTACAAAAATACCTATTCCTCATTTCAAAAAAATTGACTCACTCCAAGTCCCGTCCATAAATGACCCTCTTGACGTGCTTCAGAAGCTCCTGGGGCACGTTGTCCTCGAGGATCTGCTCCACCGTAAGCGAATTCATCTTGCCGTTTCTTCAAGGAAAAGAAATAAAAAAATTCTCAAGAATGAAGAAATCGACTTGGGAAGCTCGAAGAATCGGTCTGAGGTGCTCGAGCGCCGATCGCCAATTGTAGTCGCGCTCGGCGCGACTTGGCTATATACGCGACGGTCGCGGCGCGTCTCCAGTGTTTTTCGTACCCCTGCCGGCAAAACGGATAATCGGGCGAAAAGGCCGATACACCCGCAGGGTCAGCGGAAGAGCCGATATTGGCACTTTTCTCCCCGACGGACTTTTGTTTACCACTCGACAGACGCTGCATTTCATCTTTTTGCGCGAAGAATTTATCGCGAGGGGAACGTCGCCGGGGGGGCTCCGCTGCATTGCCTTTTCGGCGAGATCACAAGAGAGGAGGGAGATGCGCGCCGAACGTTCGAGATTTTACGTAATCGAGCGTCGGCTTCGTTTTATTTATTTGTTTATTTATTTTTTATCACTTTTTTCTTCAATATTCTTTTATGTTTTTTTTAATTACGCATATTTCAAAAAATTACGTAACTCAATAGTGTTTTTCTGTTACAATTTCAATTCATTATTTGTGCGGTATTTATCGGTCTTTCTTTTTTTTTTATTTTTAAATTACAGTATTTACTCGTTCTTGAGAGTTCGCACAGTCTACTGTGATTATCGAATATGCTGCATCTGGTGTAAATAAGTTATTAATACATTCTGCAACGTACCAGTGTAATAATTGTTGTTCTTGAAGAAGAAACTGTTTAAAACATCTTTTAGAAAAATAATCATCTGCTTTAAATTCTTTTAAAGAATTTAATCAGAGCTTCTTAAGAAATATTAAATTAATCAATATTACACCAAAGTACAAGCGAATATTTTGTAAAATTTTGTGTTTATTTGTAAATGTAAAATACACAAATGTAAAAGAGAATACATATTTAAGAAACGCAGTATAAAAAGACATACAACATTTCGCAGTCTATAAGTTGACAGAACAAAAACAAAGAAACTTCAAAAAAAGGCATAACAAAAGTACAAAGAGCAACAAAATAAGAGTACCCTAACATCAATCGTAGAGTGATTTTAGAAGAATAAAGATATGTTCGATCAAAAAAAAAAGCCAAGAGTCCCATGCTGTTGGCAGAAGCGGATCCATAAACTCCTCCCCCAGGGATCCATCCCGTCGTTTACTGCTTGATGACTTGCGGCTTGTAGTCCGGCTTGACAGCCTCCGTGAGCTCCTTGGCGTACATGTCGAGTCTCGAGGTCATCTGCAACCATCGGGAAAAAAAATTGCAGTGTTGGTTTACCGAAGGTGTCGGAATAAATCGGCTCCCGCATTCTTGCAGCCGGAAAACGCGTCTGGAGTTTGCTAATCCTTGCGCAATCGCATTATTCTCGACGACGGAAAAATTCAGCGGCGATTTGCAATGCAAATTGGCGACCGCTGGGCGAATTGTCTTTCCATTCAAATTCACGGCAATCCCATCTTTTTATTTGTCCATTTGCAGCGGGAACAATACGAAGTCGTTCGCGATCGCTTATTTATGTATTTTTTATTTGTTGTTTTTTATTTATATATAGCCGTCTGCGCGTATACTTAAGAAGTTGGAGCGACTGATAAGATTTTAATTGAGCGTGAAGTGTCGATAAGAGGCGTAAAGGCTTTAACGAGCTGCGCGTTCCGCGATAATTGGAACAACATTGTAACTTATCCTTATTTAAACGTCTGTTTGTTTATACATTTTATCCTTTGATCTCTGTTTTACCGATCATCAATTGCAAGTCTTCAATTAATACATACCTAATAATAATTATTGAAATTCAAATATACAAAATATGTATAATTTATGAACAATCCCGTCACGATCGAATAAATCGAGAAGCTAAATATCTACACTTTACATTATTAAATTAAATAAGTGAATATCAAAAACTATTGTTTTTAAACAGTTTCTAAAATAAATATGTTTAATTAAATAAAAGAAATATCTTTAATTTAATTAAAAAAAACAAATACCTGCAATGAAGACTGAACGGAGATCGTTAAAGGTAGGAAGCTCGTTAAGTTCAGATAAATGAAAATAACAAAAAAAAGATCAAATAACGTTAACTCACTCTGAATCCCCAGAAGTCCCTGATCTGTCTGCAGAGGTTGAGATCGATCTCGGCGACGAGGAGGCCGTCTCCAACTCGGTTGAGTCCGGGGGTGCGGGTACCATCGGGGGCGGAAATGTAGCTGGAGCCGTAAAAGTGTCCGAAGTCATTGTGGGCGGCTTTTCCATCGCCAGAGGTGAAGGCGTTGGGGAAAATCTCAGTACCCACGCGGTTGATCGCGCAGGTGTAGTAGCTGTTGGCGATGGCGGCGCAACGGGCCTCGATCGGCCACATCGGCTCCGAGAGAGTCTTCGTTGTCGCCGACGGGTTGAACACGATCTAATCGACGAAATCCACGAAAAGAATCGTTAGAGTTATCGATTGAATTTTTAAATGTACATTTTAAGCACAAGAACTAGTATGGATATAGAACGCGTGGGAAAATTAACTTTCATATAATATCGGACTTTCTCTTAAAATGAATTAGGGAAAAATCGGTAATAAATCTGATCGTAAATGATTTATACCTCCCTTTAAAAATTTCACTTTTATATAAAACGAAAGGTAGTACTACTTTAAAAAAAAAATCTGTAATAGATCGTTCGATAATACTTATAAGAAACCTTGTAAATTTATCGACGTTCAAAGCACTTTGCAATGTTCTCTTAAAAAAGTGATGGTCTTTGCTATGAAGCCTTTAATGCTTAATTATGATTTTATATCAATCGGGATGCACTAACATGAATTTCTCAATATTATATATAAAAGACTTTAAAATTGTATTGTGATTTTAGCCATTATTGATATTATCTCTTTAAAAAAATGGCGCCAAAATTTAAAAAATTAATCTAGCCATTAAGAAAAAAAAGTTAGACTAGTTTTTTAAAACTAGTTAAAAATCACAAAAAACCATGTATATACCTCAGCTCCGTTGAGTCCATACATGAGCCAGTTGAGGGGGTGGTGACGGCCGTAGCAGGTGTTGATGGCGATTTTGCCGTAGGGGGTGTCAAAAACGGGGTGGCCAAGAGTACTTTCCATGTAGTACGTAGACTCGTTGAAGTCGTTCTTGCGGGGGATGTGATTCTTGCGCTGCTTGCCCAGCACCCGACCGTCAGTGCCGATCACTACGGAAGTGTTCCATAGCACGTCGCCGTTACGTTCGCGCTCCAAAATCGGAGACACGATCACCATGTTGTACTTGCGAGCCAAGCTCGAGATGAGCTCCGTCGCCGGTCCGTTCAGTGCATCCTCCGCGAATTCGCACCATGGGTATTTCTCGCGGGTGCAGAAAGCGAACGGCATTGCTGTTGATGAAGAAATTCATTTTTTTAATGCAATGCAATTCTTTCGTTTTATAGAGTTTTTTTAAGTTTAGTGTTCTAATATTTCTTATATTCTATTATAGTCTATATTTATTTTTTTGAAGCTAAAGGGTATCTATGAAAACTAAAATATGTTTGCAAAAGCTAAAATGTGTCTACGGAGGCTAAAATATGTCTTTGAAGTATAGAATATCTCTCCAGAGAGTAATATGTGCCTCTGGAGAGTAAAACATTTCTCCAGAGAGTAAAGAAACTCTACAGGAAATTTTTTTAATACAATGTAAATATTACGTTTTACAATGCTTTTTAAAGTTTAGTTTTAACATTTTTTATATATTCTATTGCATTCTATATTTTTTTTCGTTTTCCCAAGTTGATCATTAAGATGATAATTTTGAAGATGCCCGATCTGCGAAGTTACTATAATTTTAATTATATTTGCTCGATCGTTATTCCGGAGTATCAATAATCGACACATAATCGTAGACTCGTATTCGAATTGAACAATTGAAGCTTAAACATTCTGACTCGAGTTGATTTAAAATTCGAGGTGACGAAATACGTAACCAGCATTGTTCTCAGCTAATTGCGTCTCGAGAGCAAAGCGAGACGTGCGTGGATTTGCATAGGTTTCAAAACAAATATTAATTGATCGCGAAGCTTTGAGAAATCTACTTACTCCACCCTTCCTGAAGACAAAGGATGTTCACTCCGCAGCCGGCAGCGTGCTCGATATACTTGGTGATTTTCTTGAAGACGGCGTCGCGTTGATCGCGAACGGGATCGGTGGTGGGCAGAACGATGCTGTGCTGGATGATACCGACGCGGACGATGCGGGGAGGACGAAGTTGCTCCTGCAGAGCACCACCCATTTTGAAACCTGCCACCTCGCAGCTCAGAGGCTTCTCCATTTTTGGCAAATCCAAGGGGCTGCGTAAATTAAGATTCATTTTAAATTATTCTTTTCTTTTTCGTATTGCTCTATTTATGTAAAAAATCGATATTTTCTTCAGAAAAATCACATCCTTTTCGTTATTCATTTAGATTCCTTATTTACCGTTTAGAAATTGTGCAGAATTATACTTGATTTGAGAAAGTCTTATAGAACATGTAATCACGAAAAAATTTAGAAAGTTGTTATTGAAAAATGAACGAAAAATCGAGTGGATTTTATGTTTATAAAGCGCAATATCACCGGGAAAATAAAAGGGCACGAGATGCTTCGGTAGCAAAGCTCGAGAAAAAGGACTAATAAGATGATCTATAGTGAAAGCTGATAAATGCAGGTTTGTTGTTAAATGTGCGTCTGTCGATTTATCGTCAAGACTTTGACGGCATTATCGTCGAGACGCCTAGAATAGATGGACGATGCTCTTTTTAATCAATGTTTCTTCCAAACATCAGTATTATCTGACTGGTGACTTTTTTTGGTGAAGATGCAAGAAAATGCGTCATTAGTTGCGTTACAATAAATAAACTACTTCTGCGATCGAACGATCATAAAAAACGTAGGGTGTGTAAAAAAGAAAGGATACAAACACGTTGGATTAGATATAAAAAAGAAAAAAAAGCTTATAATCCGAGCGAAAAACAAGTTTTTTATTGCATCCCCCCGCATTGAATCTCAGCAGTTCACGATGCAGTAATAATTTGTAAAAAGATCGACAACTTTTATAAGATGTGGCGAAAAAAAAAATGAAATAAAGAATGATGTGCTTTGCGTTTTATCTCACGAAAGAAGAGAGATTCAAATTAATCGCGCCATTTATGACAAATCAATCACGAAGAATAAATTAAGTATGCATACATTTGAATCCAACATCTGCACTCCCTTCATCTAAACTATTAAACAATTTTTTTTAACGAAAACTTGATCGTCACGTCTATTTTACGCTGTTTTTTTTTCTAACCAGTTTTTTTAAATAATACATTCTGATTTTTAGTTAAAATAATATCGTAGCGATATTTAATTTTTGAACAAATTTAGTTAATAAAAACTACAGTTCAAAAGGTTTAATACAATACTTATTTCATTAAATTGTTTAATGGAAAACTCAAATCTTTAAGAATTAAACTTTGGCGTTAAAAGAAAATGCGTTCCTAAATTGTTCCAATTACATTCATAAATTACTTAAATGTTTCAAAACAAAAACAATTACTTTTTTAAGATACGAACAACTTTTTTTACTGTTTATTCCGGGTTCATTTTTGAGGTTAGAAATTTTGAATTTCAGCGCTATTCCGGAATATACGTACGAACCAATCAAGTTCACGTTTTCGAGGCTTCACAACATCCGGTCATCACTTTTTTAAGAGAAAAAGAAGAGAAGATAAATACATAAAATAACCTCTTAATCTTGTTTTACTATTTAAACATATTCGTTTAATTTTGTTTAAAAAAAGTGCGTCTATACATCGTCAAAGAAAAAACTATACGTACAGAAATCGTTCGCAGTTTGACTTCAAATTTTTCGTCAAACCACGTTACAAACTACAATCTTACCACAATCTACCCAGGTATAACTTAAATAAAAAAATATATAAACAGATTAAAAATGTTTCTACAAAGGTATAATATTAAATCTGTAAAGCAACCCAAAGAAAAAGAAAAAAAATAAAATAAATTAGTATCCCTTACTCGACTTCTCGTCCAAAAACGATTCTCTTGACCTCCTTGAGGATGGGCTCCGGCAGGTTGTCATCGAGCATCTGCTCGAGGGTGAGGTGCTCGAGGCCGGAGGTCTTGTTGTCGCCGAAAATCTCCATGCTGCCGGCGGAGGATTGCTGGATGCGAAGTGCTTGGAGGCGTACGAGCGGGCGAGCGATCGGCCGATCGAAAATTGGAGCGTGCAGTAGTCGGCCGCTGTGCGACTTATATATGATGCCGAGCCCTGGAACTATCGGCGAAAAATCGCCGTATCCTCGGCAGGGATTGGTCGGAGACAAGCCGAGCGCATGCGACGCATTAGCCAATGTGTCGTTATCGGCGCGCAGGTCAATGCGAGGGTTGTCGAGATAACCGGCGACGCTTAAGCGACGCGCATTGTTCGCGAGCGCGTGTCGTTCGAATTGCCCCCGGGGCAACATGAGCACACGGTACAACCCTCTTAATACGAATTTAATAACGTCCGAGAGAATTAATATGAATTTAATTTAGCTGCCAGTTGAGTATTCAAATGATTGCCAAAATATGAGATCAATTCAAGATCAAACAGTGACTTATCAAAATTGTGTCACCTTTTAGTATAATTTAAGATGAAAAGTCTTTTAGAAATATTAGAAGATTTTTAGATCATTTTATGATGGCAACCTTTGATGTTTTATTGTAATGGAAATTACAAAAAAATAAAAATAATAAAATATTTACTATATTGTAAATTTGTTCAATTGTTAAATGCGTTCTTAAAAACAGATTTTTATTTATAATAAAATTTCGAAGTTAAATTATTTTTAAAAAATAAATAAAACATTGGCTGGTTATAAGTAAGGACAAGATATGTGCGAGAACAACTTATGGGGGAGATCACATTATGCGGGAGGTCAAGTTATGGAGGAGGTCACGTTATGGGCGAGCTCATTCTATGTAGGAGGTCAAGTTATGGGGGAGCATGGTAACGTTATGGGGTAGGTCACGTTATGGAGAAGGTCACGTTGTGAGGGAGGTCAAGTTAAGGGGTCGTCACGTTAGGGGGAAATCACGTTATAGGGTTGATCAAATTATGGAGGAGCTCAAGTTATGTGCCACGTAGTTAGGTCTGACATAGTTACGTGCGACGTAGTTCTGCGCGAGGAAGTTATGGGCGAGGAAGTTATGGGCGAGGAAGTTATGTGCGAGGAAGTTGCTCTCCCATAACATGACCTCTCGCATAACATAATCTCCACTACAACATGACCTCCGCCGTAATATGGCATGTCAAAATAATATGTCTTCGAAGTATAGAATGTAACTCCGAAGAGTAACATGTGCCTCTGGGGAGTAAAATGTCTCTCCGGAGAGTAAAGAAACTCTATGGGGAGTAAAATGTCTCTTCAGGGAGATAAATGCTTCTCTGGAGAGTAAGCCCAGATAATAAAATATCATTTTACTCCCTCCACGGAGGTCAATAATGTGGACTTTATAGATGATTAGGATGAAAATTAATTATACTACATTTTTTGCAGAAGTCTCGTCTAAAAATTTGCGTACATAATAAAAATTTTTGCGAGATACATATTAGATCGATTTATTAATCGTTTAAGTATTGTTTAGTTGAGTAAAATTAATTACAGCTGTAGGTAGATGCGACAGAATTAAAAAGCTGAAAGAAGATGAGAAACTGTTTTGAATCAGTATGAAAATGAATGAATGCAGCTATTATACTTTGACTAGTAGTACTCTTAATGCATATTCCGCGATAATGTGTAATTTAATAAATTAAATTAATAAATTATTCCAGTCGTATCCAGGAAATGCGGCGGTTATAAAATAACTACAGTTGTAACTTGATATTACATTATCTTCGACCTACTTGATTTCAATTTTTTTTTTTCACTATAATATAGTATTATCGCACAGTGCATTCCCGTTCGGTCAATTAATTATAAACAATAAAGCTGTCTTCAAAAATCTTAAAACAGATTACCCTTCAATAAAGTCGCTATACTGATTTTTACAAGCGTGCAATGCTGATATACTGCGCTCGATTATTAAAGCATACACTTTCCCTTTCACATTTTTATTTCGGCTCGCATTCATTAATTATTTTTAAAGATCCCACGTTTAAAATCACGAGCGATTTTTACAAGTTTTCTATACGTCGTCATACTATGACTTACAATGATTAAAGTAAATTGTCCCATTAATTTTTCCCCTTTCGTTTTACATTACTCCTATATAAATATATATATGTTCATTATTATTCTAGATTCTACTTGAAATTTCATTAAAAAAAAAGAGGATTTGAATTTTTGATACTATCGCTAAGTAAACATAAGCGATTTGATAAAAAAAGTTTAATTCCAAAAGTTCCCATCAAGCAGTTTCTTATCGCGTGTTTATTAAATTATGCGAAACTTATCATTTGGCATATATACTCGAATTTTTATTTAGTTTATCATAAAGAACATACTTTGAGATCTGGCAGAAAAATCTATAATTAGAAATAAAAAGTGTGAAAGCTGACCGAAGCTCGTATACTAGCCGTGCACCAAAGAAAGACAATTTTACGTCGTTAATATATTCCATCCGACCGACTGCACGTTTTGATTCGCAATAAAAAGAAATTATCAATTGTCTTACTAACGGCCGACGGCCGACGAAATCGCTATGGTCCTGAAGCAATGAACCGATGCACCGAACACAATAAATGAATCTCGCGTGAATTTTTACGCGGATATTCTGTCCGAATCATCCATATCGATTTTATTCTTATTTTTATTCAACAGAGACCAAAAATAGAACTTTCTAACAGTTCATTAAGTTTCTAGAAAGATCAGCTATTTCCTAATGAAACTTTACGGATTTTTTTTGAAGTTTAAAATAAATCTATTAAATCATTTATTTGTCTATGAAATATAAGTTCTAAAGTTAAAAAAAATATTTTAAACAAAGAACATTTTTATGTATTATGCAAAATACATTTATTATTTTTAAAAAGTTAAACACAGAAAATAATTTTTTTTATTAGAATATGTCTCAAAATTTTCTCAATAAGTTACATCTATAAAAGATATAAAATAAATTTAAAAAACAATTTAATATATTAAAAATTCATCACGTATAAGTGTTAAATTAAATCCATTTGTATAATTTTACGATATAATTCTTAATTTGAATAACTAAATAATTCTTATGCATCTTTCCTTCGCAAACAAAGTTACACGTAATCAAAAACATGAATAAACACAGCGCAAAGAAAGTGCACCGATTGCGCCAATCGTCAATCTTGAACATTGCTGAGAACCTACGAGCCGTTCAATGCAACTCGAATAGTTTCTTATCGTTTATCCGAGCGTCCGACAGTATCGAGCGATTTTCACTGAACCGCTAAGTCTGCCAGTCCTGGGAAAAAAAAGTTCCCTCTACTTGAATATAAAACTCCGACGGGTGTCGCGATCTCTAATCGATCCGCATCAGCAACAATGATGCCGATATGCGACGAGAGGCGTCGGTAGCAAAAAAAATCGCTTAAAGCGCAAAGCAGTCACGTGCCGATTGCTCGAGTGGCGATTTACCAGCGACGGGCACGCGCCCGGATGTCGGCGCGTCGCTCCCACCACCCGGTAGTCCAGAGGCACACGCGCGCGCGATAACGCCGAGGCCCCGCCGATTTTTCGACGGATTTGCGCTATTTCGAGCGATCGACGCCTTTCTTCGCACTTGCTGCTGACGATTTGCGCTTCTGTAGCATTGGAGCTTACATCGGCAATCGCATTTTCTTTCCTTAAAGCTGCGAGAATGGAGAATAATGTGTTATTTTTTTTACGGTAATTCCATTATTTATTCCATTATTTACAGTTGCAAGAGTGTACATAAAATAGTTCATGCACGCCGAAATTTTTTATTAAATAATTAATAATTCATTTGTATAAAAAAATGTTTAAGTCGTATATATTATATTGAAGAAAAATATTGCATTATAAATTTTACTGTTTTTAGAAATAAATTATTCTAACAATTGCACCTTTTTTTTAATTTAGTTGGCTCTAGCTTTAGTAATTTGTAATGCAATAACTTTCTGCATGTATTTAATTACAAAAGTATAAGAAAGTAAACATTTTTTAATTAGAATAATATAGTAAAAAATTAATTAATTCTTAATAATTAATTAATTTAGTCACATTGATTTTTTTGATAAATTGTATCTAAATTGCATTGCAGAATAACGTGTCAACACCTATATTCCTAAAATTTGTTCACTACTTTGACTAGTCGGATTGAGATTTAACAATTTGATGTCTCCTTTAACATATGATTTTAATGCTATAGGATATGCCTCTTTACTTTCGTTTTTTTGAAACTCATTAGTTGAGTTATCTTTTGTAACTGTTTTAAGTATACTTGACACTTGTTTTTTTTTAATTTTTTTGCGGAGATTTAAATTTGTTTAAATTCAGAGGTTGTAATATTAATCGTTGCAGAAAAAACTTTTTATTTAGTAATTGCTGTACATCTACAATATTTCTAAATACCTCACATTCTTTTGAAGAATTTGACTGAACTGGAAGATATTTTGTTGATCTGAGTGGCTCTGATTCTACTTGAAGCACTTGTTTCAATTTTATTAAAGGCTTTTGAACTTCTGCCTTTAATGTTACTTGGCTTGAAGTTATTATTAGGCAATATCGGTATAAAAGAAGTTCTTTTTCTTACTTCAGGTATTACATTGAAAACTATATTAGCAACATTTTTTACTATTTTATTATTGCTGGTTTTTAAATTTTTATCTTGTACTAATACTAATGGTTTACTTGTATTTTTTATAGATTCTGAAGATGATACATCTGAACATTCATGCCTTACTTCTATCTGATCTTCTTCATCATCTTTTTCTGTTTTATCTTTTGAAATGTCAATAAAATCAACAAAATTTACTTTTTGCTTTTTACTAGTGTGAATCAAAGGTTCATGGGCATCTAATTCAAATACTGTACGATTGGCTTGCCTCTTACACATGAGTTCATTACTTTTAGAATACTTGTCAGATCTTGTTGACTGATGGTAATGTTTACAAGCATTTAATTCAAATGCTGTACAGTTACTTTGCCTTTGATTGGCTTTACCTTTAATTCCAATTCCGAATCAAGTAAAATGACACAACAACCATTAGCAGATTGTTTACTTGTATATTCATCTTCACTGTACTTTCTCTTCCGAAGATTCTTATGGTATTTATTATGTCTTAAATAACGATGATCCATTATTCAAGTGCTTAAAAGTGGAATATAGCTGAGTATCTAAAAATCGGAAGAATTATTTATTTATTAATACTATCGAAAAATCCTTGTCGTTAAAAAATACTTACGTGAAAATTTTATATCTGACTATGACATTAATCAATTTTATCACACCATTTTAATAATGAACTTTGAAAAACACAACGAATGATTATCTAAATTAATTGTTATTAAAATACTATTTTATCTGAATCTAAAATAATTCTTATTTTACGAATTAATTCTTAAAATTAATTCTTATTTTACGATTAGACTGAACTATTTTTTTTGTTTACTAAGTAAACAACAACTGTGATTTAATGAAATAATAACAGTCGAATGAACGAAACAAAGATATCGCCGTTGATCGATAAACCCGATAAATCGCGATATTCCTGTCAATATTTTACGAGGTATCGATAAATATTCGATAATAAGCAATGCGCATATGCATTTATACAACCCGCCAAAATTTAAAGTTTAAATAAAGATCGTCTTTCGTAATCGGATATCTTTTTTATTTTAAAAAATGTGTATGCTGATAGTACTGATAAGGTCTTCAATTTTTTATAAAAAAATATATATGTGCTTAGTTATAATAAATGATTAGACTCCTAGTCTAATTGATATTTAAAATTAAGTCGTTCGATCACGTTTTTTTTGCTTTCATAAGCGTCAATCAAAAATTTTGGATAAAATTTTGTACAATCACTGTGCACAAATCGATTCCCTTCGAACACGTATTTCATCTGCATATATACAAAAGAACACGATTTTTCATAATATAAAAAATTAAATTATTCATTAATTAAGTGATAAAACTTATTCCAATTTACGTCAATAGTTTCTTCACAATCTTCAGAGTTCATCGTGAGAAACATATAGACGTTTACACTGATTATTGGGTACGTGTATCCCTCCATTGGTTTACTCCATTTCACCTCGTAAGCATAAAAGTAAAAAGGTGCTTCAATTTTTTTGTTAATACATTGTATGTGAAAGCACCAAGTTTCCAATTCCTAAGTAAAATGATCCAAAGAATAGTAAAAAAATAATCTGTTTAAAATTACTTAGGTCATATTAATTAAAATTACAGATAAATCATGCCACTCGTTCATGATATTTTCTATGTACTTCCATCCGAGCTCTTGATGCTTTATAACCAATGAATCAACTTTTTCCAATGAATTTATCGAATTCGACTCGTCTGCAGAATCTGTACCTTTTGTCTGCAAAAAAGGCATAAACATTTAAATGAAATTTTGTAGCAATTTATAAATATTAATTTTTTTAAACGCGTTATAACCTCAAACGACTTGATCAAATTTATCACAAATGTTTTTATAAATGTACTCGCTTCGACATTATCCTCACTAACATCACTCGAGCCACTGGCACATCGAACTATCATATTCGTTTTAAAAAGTTTTACTTCATCATCGTTAAGAGCTTTAAAATATTTCGATTTAGCTATTCGCTTATTGTTTACAATGAACGTATCTCTCGACGCTGTAAAACAGCAATTTTAAAAAAGAACGCGCTGATGGTTATCCAATCGATCAATTTCCCCGAAAAAGTTGTTCAACAAAAATCGTATTTATTTTCCTGTCAAGGCGAACTATATGTTATTATAACAAAAACAAAACTATTCAATTATACTCATTGTATATATGTACTACTCGCTTTAACCTCTAAGTGTTAACCGCGCCTCTTGTTTATAAGTACCACTTAATAAAAAAAGAAAAAACTTTTCGACGTGCGAGAGAAAATATATTAAGCCCATTTAAATAATCAGGCGCGGCGAAGCAGCGACCAATGAGAAATTCCGTAACGAGTCACGAGATCGGCCCGTATGCTACGTCACGTCCGCCGACTTCGTCTGTATAAGCAACAAAGAATATTTATATTCCGTATATCGCACAGTCCGTACACGGAGACAATTTTATTGTATTTAATACAGCTCCTATTCTACAACGGTAGGACGGATGACGCTCATCCAATTTCGGGCCGTTGCCGTACTAAAATTTGGATCGTAGTATGGCTGCTGTACTAAACATCGGATACTGAATACTCGATTATTCATTGAAATAATAGTTTTCGATACTAGTACGTCAGGAGTGATTTTCGGACGAGCGGGAAGTTAGCGCCCGAGCGAAGCGTGGGTGATTATTCACACGGGTCCAAAAATCATTTCTGCCACAAGTGTCGAACAATATTTTATGCAAAGAGGGCGTAAAGTGCTGATTTATAAAGTGTAAGATTGCGCAACTGTGCTTCACGTACTGCTTTACGCACGGAGTTGCATAAAATACATTAACAGTTTTTTAAAATAATAAAAATATTTTAACAAATAAATGTATTCAAATTCAAATATTAATTTATGTGGATGTTTTATTTAATTTTATAATATAAAAAATATCCTTTGGTTTTGATTCATTTCTTCTCTTAAAAAAGTGATGACCGGATGTTGTGAAGCCTCGAAAACGTGAGCTTGATTGGTTCGTATTCGTATATTCCGAAATGGCGCAGAAATTCAAAATTTCTAACCTATTATTTTAACTAAAAAATCAGAATGTATTATTTAGAAGAACTAATTAGAAAAAACAGCATAAAGAGAACATTGAGCGAAACGCGCTGGATTTTACTAGTAATTGTATAAGCGCGGATATTTTTGAAAGATGTTCATATTCTCCACTATTCCACAAAAGTTCACAACGTTATAATAGTTCTTTTAATTATTATAATATTATAATAACAAATGTATATCATAACTAAATGGCGTCAATAAAAGTGTCTAATATCATTGACGGTGTCGTAGCTTGGGCTGGAGTACGAAACATAGAACTGCTAAAGAAGCCGAATGCCCTATTGGGATCGGTGGTCGTGACGTCATATAGGTAAGATGGCCGCTAAGAGTAGGGTAAATGCCATTTAAGAGTGCTCTACCCATAGACGACAGCCAATCAAAGCGTTTGAATTTTTGTGGACGGATTTCTTCTCGAATTTTTACAATATGATCTCAAAACTGAAATAATTATACACTTGAAACTCGGATACGCAGCGAAAAACCGAGATATACCCGGAAAATTTTTTTTAAATGCAATAAAAAAAATAAATAAATTTCAACTTTCGCTGTCGTCTGCTTTAGTCCAAGCCAGTTCTAAGAGTGCTCTACACCCTGGCGAAAATAGACGACAGCCAATCAGAGCTTTTGAAGTCCAAGCCGGTTCTAGAGCAGACGACAGCGAAATCTGAAATTTATTTATTTTTTTTGCATTTAAAAAGATTTTTCTGGGTATATCTCGGTTTCCCGCTGTGTATCCGAGTTTCAAGTTTATAATTATTTTAGTTTTGAGATCATATTGTAAAAATTCGAAAAGAAATCCGTCCACAAAAATTCAAACACTCTGATTGGCTGTCATCTATTTTCGCCAAGGGAGTAGAGCACTCTTAAATATAGAGCTTTTATACGTAGATATGATGTAAATGCAAATTAAAGTTAATTTTGAAGAAATAATGGGGTCGATAAATACGTTTAAAAAACGTGAATCAAAAAGCAAAATTTGTTGCTCTGATTTCGAGTGCTCTAGTCAAAAATGTAAAAATCCAGAGTTAATTTTTCATCATTTTTCAAAAGCCGGCGCAGAAAAAGTCGAGTACATAACCAAGTTAGGTTTGAAAGAATTAGTCGATAAAAGAAAATTATGGGAACAAGTAACAAGAATGGGAAAAAAATTCTTGCCTACTATATGAATTTGCTCGCTTCATTTTGTTGAACAGGACTATATTTCAAGTTTACCTGGTACAGCAAACAAAAATTTTTATTATAAAATATAGACATATTTAAAATTGCATATAATTATAACTTTTAGGTATTGAGTATGGATGTAGATTTTTTAAATCAACCACTGTACCATCCAGGAATTTACCAAAGTCTACTTAAGAAAAACCAATTTCATTACTTAAAATAAATAAAAGAGAAAATAGGTTAGAAAACGATTAGTATTAGTCTTATTTTAATTCATTTATTTAGATTCTCATAGTAGGCGAGATTTTTTTCTCATTCTTGTCACTTGTTTCCATAATTTTCTTTTATCGACTAATTCTTTCAAACCTAACTTGGTTATGTACTTGGCTTTTGCTGCGCCGGCTTTTGGAAAATGATGAAAACTTAACTCTAGATTTTTACATTTCTTACTAGAGCAACCAAAAACAGAGCAATAAATTTTGCTTTTTAATTTACGTTTTTTAGACGTATTTATCGACCCCATTATTTCTTCAAAATTAACTTTTGCATTTACATCATATCTACATATAAAAGCTCTATATTTAAATGGCATTTACCCTACTCTTAGCGGCCATCTTGCTTATATGACGTCATGACCACCGATCCACATAAGTGAAGCACCCCGAGGACGGTACGCATCCCGACCACGCGCAGCGCTCGCGTTGATTTCAGTCGTCCTGTCGGTAGCAGTGTCGGTAGCACGGTAACGCGCACGGTGGATAATGCATCGACACAAATGATAAGCATAATTTGATCAAGTGGTAAAAGAAAACCTGCAGCAAAAATAATTTGCGAAATTTATTTTTTATGTTTTTAAAGACAGATTTATCATTGTAAATGGTGAATCTAGTGCTTTATTATTTTTAATTTAATAATTAGTGTGATATTTATCTTTTTAAACTTAAATTATTTAAATAAATTTAATTAATTTACTTCAAATTGTAGATTGCAATCTAAGTGTACATAACAATATAGAGTCAAGCCTAATAACTGTCAAGCTCTTATTGCTAAACCTACAAACCCTAAATTTAGGAGCTTATGTTCATTGGCAATTGCAATATATTAAACTGGTGAAAGTATCGAAATCAATCGATAATATAGAGTCAAGTCTAATGCCTGTCAAGTTCTTATCATTAAATCTATTCAAACGAAATTTGGGAGCTTAATGTCATTGGCAATTAAAAAACCACAGTCTTCATTCACTTAATATTATATCAAAGAATATAATAAACCAGTGACTTGCGGGGTCCTTGTAAATTAAAAAACAAATATACGATTTAAGGGGATGCCTATCTTTATTTCCTCCCCCTTTTATACCAACGATTTTCTATATCCTTTGCTAACCTGTAAGGTAAATTTGATTTTTCAAATAATTTTGAAAGGTCTTTCTTAATGGCATTTCTGATTGTATCAAAACATTATTTATAACTCGTAAAATGTGCGTAAACTTCTTTTTTGGCTGATTTCCAATTGAAAAATAAGTCAGTATTTTCAGCAATAAAATTATAAATAATGTCTTGATGCAATCAGAAATGTCATTAAGAAAGCCGTTTCAAAATTATTTGAAAATAGTACATTACACAACAAGGACAGAAAGTAGAAGTTTGCTGCACTGCGTGTACATGAGCCTCGGCAGTGCAGCAAACTTCTACTTTCTGCCCTTGTTGTATATACTATTTTTCTTTATCCCTGATCGAAAGTGCGTTGCCTAAATAACGAAAACGCTGTTTTCGCTCAGTGATTTTTGTTTTTTTTTAATGCAATTCCGAAAATACATGACCCACTTAACCCAATCGCATAGAGGTGCAACTTTCTGCACGGAGAGAAAGCATGGATGATATGTTCGACGGCCACCGACATTGACATGCACGAGCGAAGCGAGTGCCATGTGGTCGGGGAGGCCGTCGAAAAAAACATTATTAGTAAAAAATAATTAAATAAATTGTAAATTATGGAAATAGCGTTATTTATTTTTTTTTTCATTTTAAATACATTTTAATGCTTATAATAATAAAAAATTATTATTCACAGGTTATGAACCGAATGATACCGCGATATGTCGTTATTGTTTTGTCGCCCTAGCGATGCCGCAAAATGATGTTTTCGGCTGCAATAGTCGATGCCGGAAATACGCACTTTCGATTGAGGGATAAAGTAAACCAAATTTGCCTTAGAGGCTAGCAAAGAATATAGAGAATTGTCGGTACAGTAGAGCGCGGAAATTAAGATAGGCATCCCCTTAAGGGCTTTTCAATTTACACACTTGGTACATATACTATTTTTTTTATACGAGAGACGTAAATTGCATATCCTGTTTTCCGTTCGAAGGTTGTACATTACGAATTATATGCGTCGTGTGTAAAAATAGGATATTACGTAATAAGGGGAGTATATTTTTTATGGTTTCGTCTCGCTTTATTAGACTTGACTCTATGTTATCGATTGATTTCCACACTTTCACCAGTTTAATATATTGTAATTGCCAATGAAAGTAAGCTCCCAAATTTCGTGTTTGTAGGTTTAGTAATAAGAAAAATAATAAAAATATTAGATCAACAACAGAGTTGCAGAAATCTTATCTCCCAAATTAGAGATGATCACTTT
Organism: Sycophila sp. Sp_5; assembly: GCA_018906775.1. Lineage (NCBI taxonomy): Eukaryota > Metazoa > Arthropoda > Insecta > Hymenoptera > Eurytomidae > Sycophila > Sycophila sp. Sp_5. The sequence continues at coordinate 173,102 of JACCID010000019.1, read as the reverse complement.
GTTGTACCTCGAATACAGCGGCATCGTGGGAAATTAAAGAAATATGTCATAAGCACATTAGTCAGCAGGTAATGACTGATAAGCCACGACACTGATAAGCGAAACGGAATTCTATAAAAAGGCCGTCACTATTTTAAGTCTACTGGCCCCATATCATAATTATAAAAAATATTGACTTTGCTGGGCGGGCCAGCAATTGCTGCAACACTAGTGAGGCCGCCCGTAAATTTGCGTGGCTTGGTGGAAAGTCATTTTTCACCAAAGCAACGTATACAGAAAGTAATCCTCCTTATAGGCTCTTGTTTAACCTTTAGAGGGCCGGGGTTTTGAAAAATTTGAAAATCACATTTTTCTATAGGAATGTGGTCTAAGGTCCCTAAGTTATAGCCAAACTAAATTAAGATGTTGGTGAGTCAGACCCCTTACGCCTAGAGGTGTATTCCGGCCCTCTAAAGGTTAAAAAATAGCATCTTAGACTGAGTTAACCACTGTTCAAATCAAATTTATTTTGTAGTATAAACCGATGGCTAGATGTTATTGGCGATGAGGAACTTCCGAAGTTAAGTATAGATTGCAAGAAAAAAGGGTATGTAGTGAACAGTTTATTGAAACTAATGTCGTTTAAACGACTACCAGACGGGTTTTGAAACCAGGTACAGTGCCTCGTAATTCGAAAGGAAACGATAATAATATTACTACTTGTGAAAGTAATGCCAACCTTTCTGTAGACTCTATTCCAGGACAAATTAGGAGTGTAATTTCTACTCTCGAGATCGGCAGCAATTTAATTCTGTAAATAATTGTAATAATCAACAATCGTCGATGACAATTAAAAGAAAAAAATGCGTTGCTGCCGTTAATACTGTAAAAAAGTTAAAACGAGTTTATTAGAATTAATGGTAGTTTATGCTACAAAGGCGAGAAGCGTTGCTTAATGCAAGAAATTGCCTGTGCAGCATATACTATTTACACAATTTCTTCGGAAATCTCAAGCAGCTAAAATGGAAATTAGCCGGGAAATCAGATTTTGAAAAGGAATCCATGTTAATGTAGGACGAAATGAGTATACGGCCCGGATTAGAGTATAATGTTAAAGAAGATTATATTGCAGGTTATGACCTTGGCAAATACGGCAAACGGGATCCGCAGATGGTAAAATCGGTTTTAGTATTTTTAGTTACAGGTCTAGCCTTTAATTGGAAGCAGCCTTTAATGTTTTTTTACCAAGTAGTCCAGTGTCGGGTGATACATTAAAAATAATTATTAACGACGTGTTGCAAAGAAAAAAAGATATAGATTTTAAAGTTCGGCGCAGAGTTTTCGATCAAAGAGCTTTCAATAAAAAAGCAATTTTGTTGTTAGGTATTAACAAAAATCTTTCTTTTATATAATTTAAGAACCGTAGAGTCACGTTCGAATTTGATACTCCGAATATTTTAAAATTCATTGGGAATAATTTAATAGAAAATGATATCGCAGTGTATAATGAAACGGCTTCTTGGAATGCCATTTGTGAACTAAGGAAGGTCGAGCACGTAAAGCCGCACTGAAATTAACTGATCGTCATATAAATCCAAATAATTTTGAAAAAATGAACGTTAGTTTAGCAACGCAAGTTTTTAGCAATTCTATGTACGCTGGCCTCATGGAAGGTGCTACTTCGGGGGACATAAAAAATCCAGCTGCCATCGCGACCGTTAATTTTTGTAAAAGATTAAACGATATTTTTGATTGCTTAAATGCGCGAACCTTGCATGATTCAAATCCCTTGAGGCGCGGTTTATCTTTGCAATACCCACAAGTAGAGAATTGTTTACGCGATGCAGTGCTCTGGGTTGAAAAATGGATGACAAACGGCGGTAAAAATTCAGACTGCTTTAACAGTTTTATTATAACTATAAATGGAATATTACAGTTATGGAACGATTTAAAAAATTAAAATAAGCCTTATTTATTAACTTCGCGTTTAAATCAAGATAAAATAAAAAAGTTTTTCGGTTCAATGAGATATCGCTCAGGGCATAATGATAACCCAACAACCATGCAATTTTGTAGAAACTTTCAATACGCGTTAATGATAACATTATTGGTACCATCCGTTGGAACAAATTACGAACCCGATGAAGCTCACTTATTAAATTCAAATTTTTGTGAATATAATGACAATGATGAAAGCGGCATTAACGAGAAAAACGATGCACAGGTTTGCGCAGTTAACAAAAGATTAGAGGAGCGATTTTTAAATAAAGATGCTGAATTTTTAATAAACGAGGAATCGGAAAATTCATAAGTTTCTGAAATTATAGAACCATCCTCTAATCTTGAGAAATGCAGTAAAAAATACGTTGCAGGTTAGCTCGCAATTAAATGTTTAAACAAATTTAATTACAAAAGTTATTCTAAATATTTAATTAATAGTGACAAAACTTTATATTTGTCGGCTGATTTTCTATGAAGTGGAAAGCTTATCCTTCTTTACAAGGACAACCTCACGGAAGTCTAAAGTTCCTACATCTGCTTTTCTTTTGGATGTTATTGTATGTACGAGGTTTTTGAAAAAGCATTTGTAAAGGTAGCTTAACTCACCAATATTTTTTTTATCAATTAATTTACAAGCAAATCATAAATTTTCCGAGACAGTTATTTTGTAACAACAAGAGTATAAAAAGCAAAAGGCAGGTTAAGAATAATCGAACAAAACAAAATTATATATTTTAACTGATTTCATTTAGTGAGGAAGGTACGTTAGTCTCTGAGAACTGCTGTCTAAAAACTGAGCCATACGTTGCGCTTTTCTAGAGTCTAAACTGCAGTCTGTATTATTCCAAATACTTTTATGATAGGGCCTTATACCCTCTCGGCTTCGGGGCACGAAAAAAATAAAATACTAAATCTCAGCTTTCTCTTTACTATGAATGCGCTGTTGTTCTTTTACGAATGTTCTTTGTATCGTAGTAGTTGAATAAAGTGTTAAATAATTTAACAGCTTTTAAAAAAATTGCTTAAGATACTTGGAAAACATCTTTTCCTCCATACTATATTAAGAATCTTTAAAAGTGCTGTTACTCCTTTAGCGAGTAATTGTTTCAAGAGCCTGTTTGGTATTCCGTCTGGTCCAGGGCTTGTATTTTTGCTGGTTATTAGTACTGTTTTTTAAATCTTCTGGTGTAAAGATTTTGTTTATTGAGTTACTACTGTCTTCGGTATTTTCGCAATTTAGTTCATTTTTTTCTATTTTATATTTGAATTGTAAAATTCTTGGTTATGGTTATAGTCGTCTGAGTTATGTGCAAAGTTTTTTGCTAGTATATTTGCAATTTTTCATTGGTCATTTGTAAGTATGTCTTCTTCTTTCAGTGTTGTTATAGGTGTGTAATTGTTGCCTTCAATTGATTTAATTTTTTCCATAATTCTCCTGCTGGTATCGTATAGTTATTGACTTAAGAAATTTTAGCCATGAGTTTATTTTCCTATATTTGATTGTTTTTTTTTTTTTTTTACTATAACCTTTAGTTTGTTATGTTCTATTTCCAGTTCTTGGGTTTTTTTGTACTTATTAAATGCCTTTTTTGCGTTTTTGATGGCGATTTCGCAGTCCGGGCTAAATTTGACTAAATAGTTGGTTCAGTTAATCAAATATTTTGTAAAAATTTATTAGCCGATAATAAAACAAACTTAATTAATATAACTAAATATTTAGTTGCAAGTCACTCAGTCTTAGATGTAACTAAATATTTTGTTGAACCAACTAATAATGTCTTTTTTTTTTGTAAAAACTTTGCTGCTTGTTCGGTCCCTTTTGGACCTCCGCAAAGAAACAACAAATACATACATGCAAATCCTTTAGGCCCGACGCGGCGCACATCTGCGTGCTTTCCCGCTCGTGACGGAGATGTCGGGCGCGCCGCTGCCGGAAAAACCCAGGACTAGGAATTCCCGCGTCCAGACGTCTGGCGTCTGGCGTTGCCCTCTCTCTCTCTCTCTCTGGCGTTGCCCGCCTCAGCCGACCGGCCGCTCCGGCCTCATCGCCGCATTTGACGTTTTTTTTCTGCACCCCTTAACAACTTCGTTATGAGGGGTTTTTCCAGGCGTCTTCCCTTTCCTTCTTCTTTTTGCAACGGTGTTTTGACCGAATATCGGCCGATTGGCCTGGGCAAAACATTGAGCACTTCACTTCTTCTCGGAACCTCTCGCAGTGCGGATCGCCGGAACTACGAGAGCCAGTCTAGTCGTGTCGGCCCCTTTAGCTGCTGTTCAAAACACCGCGCGCCCGGATAACCTCTTAAGTGCTTGTGTATGTGTGTGACTCGTCGCCGCGCGTGATCCTTGTTTCTCGCGGAGAACGCGTACGCTTCCTGGTGTACCCTACTGCGAACGGCGGACGTGTGGAGGACGTGAGTGCGCACCCTGGACGAGACGCCCCCCGCTCTCGTAGACGCTTGCCCCTGCGCAAGCGTCTGAGGTGGGCTCCCGAGGCGGCCTGGACCCTACGAGCGCGGTGTCGTTAGGTAATCCCGTTCCCGAGACGTCGGGGCGACACCGCGCTAAGAGTGTTTGCGGAGCCACCTTCCGGCCTTCAGCCCCCAGTAATCTTGCGCGTTACCGCGGCGGCTCCTGCCACACGCTCCAAATTAAAAGTGTACTGCGGTAAGAGATCTCTAAAGTTTAGTTTATTAAATGCATTCAATCGCGCTTAAATTTCCTTTGTTATAAATTATTGTATTTTATTATAAATTCTTATGGCTTTTACCTCCACCTTCAGTGGAGGTTTTTTTATGCCCAATAAATTAATCGTTCTGTTACTTAATTAAATTACCTGTGTTTTGATTCAAACGCCCACTCAACCTATTATTTCTTTATATAATATCAATACTCCATGTAAACTCTTAAATTGTATTTACCATTGAGATTAAACCAACATTTTCTGGTGCCCCGGGTGAGGAGTGAGCGTTTTTATTTGAATTCGCAGGTTTTCCGCGTCGCATATGTACTCGTTAATTTTAAAAGCGCTATAATAATTGTGTTTGTGCATGCTTAAAGTGGACTGTGTTGCGTACGCGAATTATAAAGATGCTGCCGGTTGCGCCTCGAAAGCTTAAAGGAAATTAGGCAGACGCTTGAACGGATCAAGCAATAGCCGCGCGACTCTCTGCAGGCGAGCATAGTTCAGATTCGCATCGACTGAATTATCAAGATTTGGTCAGAGATACGGGCAACTAACGCCGAAATCATGAATCGAGAGGGCGTCGACGCGGACCCTTACGTGATCGACGACGTATTCTCCGAGATGCAGTCGGTGTACGAGAACGCGCTTGACCACCTCGTCCCCTTACGCAACGAACTTCAGGGTGAGCGGCCGCGAATCCGATCCCGCTCGCCGAGCGAGGGCAGCCCGTCGCGTTCCTACCGACTCGCAAAGCTTCCTAAGGTCGTCTTGCCCACATTTTCGGGAAACGGCAGAAGATTGGGAAAGTTTCAGCGACCTTTTTACGTCGCTTGTTCACAACGTGAACGATCTCGTCGATTCAACAAAGCTGCAATACCTCAAGTCTTGCATGGCCGGAACCGCGGCGGATTGGATGAAGGACGTGCGTACCACCAACGCAAATTATCTGTTGACGTGGGAGGGCCTTCAGGATCGCTACTGCGACCCCCGCCGAACCGTGACCAACCACCTCGAATCCATCTCGAATTTACCGTATCTGACCAAAGAATCAGATGTTGAACTGCGCTCCTTCGCAGATAAGACTCGTTGCGTCGTGCGCGCATTCCGAGGCCTGGGATTACCCGTGGAGTCGTGGGATCTTTGGATTACGCATATTTTAGGCATGCGTTTAGACTCCAAATCACGAAAACTGTGGGAAGCGTAGCTAAGTAGGCGCAACCGGCACGCGACCGCTAACGCCCGCGCAATTAACACGCAAGGTGCCCCTCATATCGCGCTTTCCGACCTATGAAGAACTTGCCAAGTTTCTCGAGACGCGCATTGACATCCTTCAAGCTACGATCCTTAAGCAAACAACGGCCAGCAAACCGAGCGCAAGCTCTCGAAGAGTTTTTCATGCGCAATCTTCAAGGCTCGCACCTAACGGAAGCCCGCAGAAGTGCGCGCACTGTTCAGCTGCGCAATCCCTCACGAAATGCCCCAATTTTCGCGCCAAAACGCCGCAGGATAGGCAGTTGGATGCTCGCAAACTTCGTCGGTGCTTCAACTGCTTGGGGCCGCATATGTTCAGGAAGTGCCCGTCGAAAGGCCGGTGCGGCCGTTGTGGACAGAAACACTACTCGCTTATTCATAGCGATCGGGCACCAACACGCGGCGCCTCCCCCTCGGCGCGAGGCACTCACGACGAGAAGGCCGGTTTGAACGCCAGTGTGAACGTTCGTACGTACAGTATCGCGAAACCTCAGCAGCCGGTAATCCTTGCGACCGCGTAGGTAAGCGTCGTGAGCCCGCAGGGCGCGCGCACACGCGTTCGCGCTTTATTGGACCAAGGCTCGGAAGCCTCCTTCACCTCGGAATCCTTGGCCCAGCTGCTCGAACTCCCCCGACGTCGAACCAATATCTCGCTCAATGCTGTGGGCGGCAGTAGCGCCGGAACCGCGCGGGCAGTCGCGACCTTTGCATTGCAGTCATTTCATGACTCAGCCCTCAGCTCCCGCACGTCGTCTCTTTGAAGCCGGCGTGCAAAGATTTGTTTACCGCATCCCACACTCGCGACGCGACGGGTCGTTATATTGTCCGCCTTCCAGTTAAAGGCCAGCTGCCCCGAGTTGCAGCTGAGACGCGAAGAATGGCGGTCGGATCATTGCGTCATATGCATCGACGGTTTTCACAAGATGCAACGCTCGCGCAAGGATATCGCGAGTTTATGGCAGCATACGAGGAGCTGGGCCATATGACGCGAGTGCCACAATCGGAGCTAGACGAAATTGCGCGTAGTGTCGACGCGTCCCGTAAGACCCGCGAAAAGCATTGCCTTAATGATTTCTTGGCATCCGGTCCCCCCTGCAACGCGAACTCCCCCTTATTCTGTTGAATTGGCGCAAGTATCGCTTTGTTTTTACCGCGGACATTGTTAAAATGTTTCGGCAAATTCCCGTCGCCAAGCAGGACCGTCATCTCCAGAGAATCGTGTGGGCGCCGTCGCCGAATGACTCGCCCGTCGATTTCTCTTTGGACACCATCACATACGGAACCGCCTGCGCTCCTTACCTCGCCTTGCGATCGCTTGCTCAGTTAGCACGCGACGAGCGTCACCGCTTCCCTCTTGGCGCTTCTTGCCTGCGGTCGGAGACGTACGTCGACGACACCTTCGCGGGAGCGGACGACCTGCCGCAGGCCATCCGTAAGCGACAGGAATTCATCGATCTATTAAAATCCGGCGGGTTTGAACTAGATAAGTGGTCCGCAAAACATCCGGAGATTTTACCGTCACATCTACTGCAAAATCGCTTACCGCCGAAAGAGCTCGATCGCAAGAATTTCGTCAAGACGCTCGGCGTATATTGGAATCCCACGCGCGACGATTTTGCTTTAGCGCTAACAGCGCTGAAACAATGCCGGGGCCGATCACGAAGCGCGCTGTTCTTTAAATATCGCCCGCTTGTTCGATCCACTGGGCTGGCTTGATCCTGTCACAGTCGTCGCCAAGATCCCCATGCAGGATTTATGGATTCTGAAGTGCGACTGGGATACCCCGCTGCCGAGTAAGGTCGCGGAGCGCTGGCGCAGTTACTGCGGCTCGCTCGACGCTCTTGGATCACTGTCCATCCACCGCACCAGAGTAACCGCTCAGAGATTCGTCCGTCGGACGAAGGCTTTAGGCCCGACGCGGCGCACATCTGCGTGCTTTCCCGCTCGTGCCGGAGATGTCGGGCGCGCCGCTGCCGGAAAAACCCAGGATTGGGAATTCCCGCGTCCAGACGTCTGGCGTCTGGCGTTGCCCTCTCTCTCTCTCTCTGGAGTTGCCCGCCTCAGCCGACCGGCCGCTCCGGCCTCATCGCCGCATTTGGGCGACCGGCCGCCTCGCCCGCCTCGGCCGATCGGCCGCTCAGGGGGGTTTTTCCAGGCGTCTTCCCTTTTCTTCTTCTTTTTGCAACGGTGTTTTGACCGAATATCGGCCGATTGGCCCGGGCAAAACATTGAGCACTTCACTTCTTCTCGGAACCTCTCGCAGTGCGGATCGCCGGAACTACGAAAGCCAGTCTAGTCGTGTCGGTCCCTTTAGCTGCTGTTCGAAACTCCGCGCGCCCGGATAACCTCTTAAGTGCTTATGTATGTGTGTGACTCGTCGCCGCGCATGATCCTTGTTTCTCGCGGAGAACGCGTGCGCTTCCTGGTGTACCCTACTGCGAACGGCGGACGTGTAGAGGACGTGAGTGCGCACCCTGGACGAGACGCCCCCCGCTCTCGTAGACGCTTGCCCCTGCGCAAGCGTCTGAGGTGGGCTCCCGAGGCGGCCTGGACCCCACGAGCGCGGCGTCGTTAGGTAATCCCGTTCCCGAGACGTCGGGGCGACACCGCGCCAAGAGTGTTTGCGGAGCCACCTCCCGGCCTTCAGCCCCCGGTACACTTGCGCGTTACCGCGGCGGCTCCTGCCACACGCTCCAAATTAAAAGTGTACTGCGGTAAGAGATCTCTAAAGTTTAGTTTATTGAATGCATTCAATCGCGCTTAAATTCCCTTTGTTATAAATTATTGTATTTTATTATAAAGTCTTATGGCTTTTTCTCCACCTTCATTGGAGGTTTTTTTATGCCCAATAAATTAATCGTTCTGTTACTTAATTAAATTACCTGTGTTTTGATTCAAACGCCCACTCAACCTATTATTTCTTTATATAATATCAATACTCCATGTAAACTCTTAAATTGTATTTACCATTGAGATTAAACCAACACTGCTTATATTATATATTAACATGCAAAAATTGTTCATTTTACATTACTTATTTTTTATTTACTTATTACTTATTTTTAGAAATATGGCATTATACATAATTTAAAAAGGTTTTTAAGTAATATATTAAACTTTTTATTATTTATGTTTAATAGAAATATAAAATTATAAAATTAATTTGTAGCAATACACATTTTCAAATTTGGCATGACTTTGTAATAATAATATTCATAATCAGGAAGAGCTCTGTGATTCAGTAATCCCCATTCACCAGTTTTGCAAACTTGATAAGTGCATAAATGTTCGCAATAGCTTAAGCTTTGCAATTTTTTATAAGTACAGAAACATTGTTTTTTTCTTTTCGCAATCACTTATCAATCAATATTGTATTTGAATAAACGATAATGACGCATTATTTATACTTATATTCAGTACGAAATCGGAGGAATATAATGTTCCATATATTTTTGCCCAAGAAACGCACTTTAATGTATGAAATATTGAAGGTAAAATATGTATAAAATCCTTAAAATTATGAACCAGACTTATTTGAGAGATTTGAGAAGAATGAATTATTCTCTCTGAAAATCCATCATTGCAAACAAATCTGTAACAAAGTTGCAGTTGATGTTTTAAAGCTAGTGAATTGGAGCGATTTTTACGCAAAGAAATAACTTTACTGCACGCCTTGATTTGCTTATGTTTTTCTTCAAACCGCATACTGGACATAAATTTTAATGATCCGAATTTCGTAATAATTTTCGGCTAATGCAGTAACAAATAATTTTTTTTATGCGTGAGATACTTAAAGATTAAGATTTCCAATGATTATACAATTTCAATTGTAATTTTATCGTTTAGAAAAATAATTCACATTATTTTACGCAGTTCCAAGTAAAATTTCCAAATTTTAATTAAATCGCCTACCAAAAAAACTACATGCATCGTTAAGTTGTATATTTCTGTTGTAGAAATAATAATATTCTCTCGTTCAATTAAATCTAAACTTACTATTGTTATATTTTTATCGGGTAAATATGGTTGAAGACATTTAATCCTTTCGTTTAAAATATCTAGCGTTAACAAATTAGATTTAATAAAAAATTTCAAAATTTTTCCAATGTCATATCTGCATATGCCCTCCAACAATTCATGCATAGGATCGACTGTTGTTAAGGTTAGGATTTACGATGGAATGTTCTTTAAAGAATGAAATTGATAAAAAAGCTAAATTATTCGCTAAAGACTGAAGTTGGCTGTGTAGTTGTTTTTATAAGAAAGTTCAGTTATCGTTAAGCAATCGCCAATTAAAAAATTAACCAAAAATAAATAAATAATAAATAAATTAAATAAAAAATGAAAAAGTACATTGTGTTTTTTTAATCGTCTCTTTCACCGGCAAATTTCCTGATGCTGTCGAGAACAATTGTCATGTTCATTATTACGTTATAATCTGGTAAATTATTAAAATAACATGTTTCTTTAATTCCGCATATCTTCTTTTAGAATGAATTGCATAGTTTCTTTTAGCTCGTAATGCTTTAACATCTATTTTAATCGAGTTTTCATAAACATTCTTGGACATAAAACAGAGTCGACAACTGAATTCTAAATTAAAGCTAGTCACAAATCCTAAAATGGTGTTTAGACCTAAATTATCTCCCACAAAATAAGTTAACATAAAGCTAACATAAATATTTTAATTGTCCAATAATTTTATTAAAGATTATTTTATTATATTATCTTTATGATTACTATAACTATGCAATTAAATTAACAAAATATTTTCTAGCATGCTACAGTACTTATGAGGTATCCCTAAAATAGTACAATAAATTGCGCCAATTTTATTTTTGAATTTCCTTGATCCTTAAGGATTATTTATTGCTATATACAATTTTATTTTTGTACTGGGATTCTATTGCCGTCCAAAATTGATTCTTAAGAAATGAAATGTATTGGTTTACTTTTATCTTAATATTTTGATAAACATACTAACATACTTTGACACAATTTGTACTTTAATTTATTCTTGTATTAAAAATTAATAATTATATTAAACATGATTATTTTTGTATACGATTCAGATTTTGTTTATCCTTCTTTCTCTAAAACATTATTTCTCAATTGAGTAATTATGCGATAAATTTTTTTTTTTTAATTTTTATGTGATCAATTATTTTACAATCCGAGTTTTGCAAACGTCCAACACCCAAACAACCAACTAAAGTAATGATAAATTGACCACCGTTTGGAGGAAAACCAAACTAATGTGTAAGCATAGGATACTATTTTCGTTGTTGTCGTAAAAAAAAAGCTTTACATGTAATAAATTTAGCGTATAATGATGTCTATACAGTAATTTTTTGTTATTTGTGTAACTAGTTAATAAATCTTAAGTGATCTATACTTTTAGAATTAATTATGCACCACATAATGGCTAGTTAACTTTAATTTCTAATAAAGTAATTTCTAAGAATTGGGTGAGGATGAGTCATCCCTTGGAACGTTAAATACATACTCGCGCAATTATTCTGGATAAACGTGACAATTTTGATGTGCAGTAAATACATGAACGACCTACGCGGATATAACTTGATGTTAGAACCACACACTCAAAAATTTCTGCGTCAATGGCGTGCTTTCTAACATGACGGAATTTGCTTACGACCTTAAATGTCCGAGAGGTTCCATGAATCCATATAAAAAATACAGTTTGCTCTGGTAGTTTAAGTACGATAAAGTTATGGTGTTCATTACTTTTATTAAAATTATTGCATTAAAATATGCAAAACTACAATTTGTATGCAGATTCTGACGTCAAAGTCTACTGAATTCATTATTTGATTAACGAAAATGTATTCTTGATTAAATTCTTATCCTTTTGATGATTTGAAAGTAGAAATTTCAGTATGAAAAGAATGAATCAAACGTATTTAATTAAATGAGTCTTTTAAATACTATATATTTAATTAGATAATTGAATAATATTAGATTGAAAAAAAAATTTTAGAATATTTTTATTCACAATAAGATACGCGAATTTTTTTACTATTTGCAGAGGCTTATGCATACGTTATACTAAGATATTTTTTAACTACGAGACTAATGATTTTCATAACTTCAGCACGAATCGGTATCGCAGAAAAATAAATGAATAATGATAAAATAAAACTGACTTTGCCAAGTCGACAGAATTGGAAGTCTTATGTTAAACGACAGTAACATTATCTGTGAAAAAATGACATTTTTTACGTAAGTTTTTACTTTTAAAATTTTTCTAGAGCGTTAAAAACTCTGTAAAGATTGTTTTAATAATGTACAATACAACCCTATTTTTAATATAATATTTAATATAATATTTTTTATAAGTCACGTTATTTAAAAAAATATTGAATCGCTCGATACTTTAATTTTTTATAGAAAGAGAAAATGGTTATCCAAATTTGACTTCTACATTATTGCATTATCTGCAGTTTTGGTCTTTGATAATGTAACTGGACAATTTTACTTCAGTCCTGATTCCTATCCAAATTATAAAGAATTTATGGAAAGTGTGAATGTAGACGGTAAATAATTAATCAAAAACTGTACTCTTCGTAAGTAACAATTTTACAATCTCGTCTTTGTAGGGAATTCCAATAAACAAGTCTGCTCTACTTCTGGATGTATTTCCGCAGGTATGAAAACAAAATTTTTATTTTAAAATGTAGTACGAAAATGAAAAAAACAGGGAAAACATAAAATTTATTTAAAAATTTTTCCATCACTAAGCTTTCCCATTAAGAACAGAAACATAAACTCAAATAAACTTACAAATACTATTCATAATTAGTGTTAAACAACTACAACGCCTTATATTTGTAGCACACTTAATTAGTGATAATATAGACGAAAGTGCAAATCCTTGCAACAATTTTTATGATTTTGCTTGCGGTGGGTTCGTAAATAAAACGGAGCTGACCCCAGACAAACTATTGGTAGGTCATTTAGAAGATATACAAGAAAAAGTTATACGTGATCTGAGTCAAACTTTCCTGGAACCCATTAAACCGGAGGATCCTAGAATTTTCACGCTTGTGAAAAATTATTACAAATCTTGTATGAATTTAAGTAAGTATTTACGTACGTAATTTACAGCTATAAACGAGTAAGTCATCAAAAAGATTGTGCTTCATTATTAAAGATGCGATAAAAGAACTTGGAGTAAACCATCTTTTACGAATTATCAATGGTGTTGGCGGATGGCCGTTACTCAAAGGCGCAGAATGGGATGAGAAACAATTTAATTGGATGAAAGCTGACAGCATACTTCGAGCACTTGGCTTTCCCCCGACGAGAATAGTCAAATTATTTGTCTTTACGGATATTCGCAATACTACAAAAAATCTGTTACACGTTAGTTGATTATTTTAAGGAGTGAATATATTTTTTTAACTTACCATATTACACACGAAAATCTTGAGATCAAAATATTAGAATTATACTGCAAGCATTTGAAACTTGCATTTTTATTTATTAAAAGACTATTTACTTTATAAATCAAGGTACTTGCTGATAATAAAAAAAAATGGGATAACTTTAAATTATCACTTTTTAGATCGAACCAGCAGAGTTGGATATACCCACGGGAATCCTCAAGCGCAATTTTTCAGATCCAGTTGTTCTAGGGTATCTTGAATTCATGGTAAACATTGCCGCAGCTTTCGGTGCTAACAGAGAAACTGCAAAATTCCAGCTGATGGATGTGATTAGATTCGAGAGGAATCTCTACGATGTAAGTAATTCGGAATGATGCCTAAAAATCTGCTTTGACGAATTTGAAACTTATTCGCAATAATTTGCAGGCAATCGCGTACGGACAATCGGTTCACGGCCAAGACATAAGTAACCTCAATGAATTGAAGTCATCACTGAGGAATATCCCCTGGGTAGAATATTTAAATAGCCTTACCGTACCAATTGCACATCTCAAAGGCGAACAAGAATTAGTGGTATTGAATCCAAATTATTTGAGAAGAGTAGACGATGTTCTACCGCAGATTTCTAACACCGTCCTGGCAAATTACATGATCTGGACAGTCGTTGTCGAATCTATACCATATTTAAGCATGGAAATTCAAAAAATACGCACGAATTATTTGAACTCTGGTGGTGGCCTAAAAATTCAGGCACCCAGCAGAGAAAAACAGTGCGTACTGGTTTCTACGGATACAAGCGTGGGTATCGCAATTGGGGTTAGTGCTCTTTACACCAGGAAGTACTTCAGCAACGAATCTAAAGTCGACATTAAGGATATCGTTGATGCTATCGGAAATGAATTTAAGGCCTTTATTTTAGAGGTATACTATGCATATTTTTCTAATATTTTCAGTTTTTTTTTAATCACACAGTTTTTTGTATTTTTTACATTTGTGATCATCGAAAATATCAAAATACGTTAAAAATAACCGTGGCATTTACTAAAATTGCAGGACAAGTTCGTAAATAAAAAAAGAAGCAGTCGCTAGTAAATTTTGATTAAATTTTACTACAATTGTAAAAAATATTTCAATTAATTTTTTCTAGAAATTAAGTATAGTAATAAGCAAGCAATGACCAGTTTCGTTAGGAACTGTCTAGCGCCTGCTTATCACTGAACAAATTTTTAATATAATTAAATTTACTGCAATTGTAATTGTAATTTAATGAAATTTTAGTATACAATTGTAGTAATTACACTGGTTTTATTTTATTTTTCAAGATTGTTATTAATTTAATAAAGGCTATAGTAAATTATCCTTGCGCTTTAACAAGAAAAGGTAACAATACAATTTTTCGCGTAAACTTTTTCTGCATTTGAATCTACAGGTGTCATGGTTAGACAACACGGCAAAAATAAAAGCGATTCGCAAAATTTTGTACATGAAGCAAATTGTTGGTTACCCCAATGAATTGAACGACGATAAGCTAATCGACAATTACAGTCGAAGCCTCAAAATAGAACCTGACCAATACTTTCAAAACGTATTAAACGTACGACGTTTTCATTACGACAACGCTATTGCCAGCCTTAGAAAGCCTGCCGATAAAAGGACTTGGATCACATTTTCAGACGCAACGACGATTAATGTTTACCATAATGCCATCGAGAATTCATTCGGTAACTATTTCATTAAAATATTTAAAATACTTTTTTTGACGAAATAAAAAAAAAGATTACAAAGGAGAGAAATGTTACATTAAAAGTTACTATATTCCATAGGAACAATAAGACATACTCGACCTATGACGATTTTTACTACAAAACATACTAAAATTCCTATGTACATAGCAAAAATTGCTATTTATATAGTAGAAATTGCTATGTACATAGGAACTTTTAGTATGTTTTATAGTAAAATCATCATAGGTCGAGTATGTTCCATTGTTCCTATGGAATTTTTACTATAACATTTCTCTCTGTGTATAAAACCGTTTACGAAGAATTTAGACTCATTGATAATCGTTTCATCAATGGAAAAAACAGTCGATGCAATTATTTGTAAAATGATTGCTCATTTCATGTAGACAGTTAGATTCTCATAGAAGGATTGACGTACTTTTATTACATAAATTATGGTTTATCGGTAATTTCAGTTTTGCTTGCTGCTATATTACAATATCCAGTGTACAACGCTCAGTGGCCAGCGTACGTCAAGTTCGGCAGCGTGGGGTTCATCATCGGTCGTGAAACTATGCATGCATTCGACGTTGGTGCAGTCATACGCGACGAAATTGGTGGGTTAGATCCCATTTTCTCGGAAACAGTTGCAAAGCAATTCCTGGACCGAATCCATTGCTACGTCAATCAGTACAAACAGTATCGCGACCCTTCACTCCATCTTAATGTACGTTTCGTAAACAAATTTTGAATTCAATGGACTAAATCAAATTATTTTAAAATTATTTTTTTAAACTACTAAATTTATTTAGAAACAAACATGTTCATTTACTTTTATTAAAATTTTTATTTGATACAAAGAAACATTTAATAAGTACTATTGCAGTAAATTATTTCCTTAAAATTAACAAATTTTTTTTTAGTATAGTACCTCCCCCTTTCACCTACTATCAAATTTTAATCAACAAGTTAATTCTAAGCAGGTTTAATTCATTCATTAATGAATTCATACAGGTCACTGGAATCCTCACAGCGAACGAAAATTTGGCGGACAATGTGGGTGTGAAAGTAGCCCTGGCCGCTTACAAATCGTGGACGAAGGAGCATCCGGACGAGCCTTCCTTACTGGGACTTAAATATACACCCGCGCAATTATTCTGGATGAGTACGGTCAATATAATGTGCAGCAAACAGGCCGACAACGTTCTCATAAATGCCATGCTTTTGGACAAGCTCACGCCCAACAAATTTCGTGCCTTGGGTGCGCTTTCGAACATGGAGGAGTTCGCCAACGACTTTAATTGCCCGAGAGGTTCCAGCATGAATCCAATCAATAAATGCTCTTTACTGTGATTGTCTTTTAGTAAAATAAAGTAAACTATTAGATTAGTAATTTGTTACTTCTATTACTTTTACTTGATTTATTTAACGTCTGATCTGAAAAATATCAGCTGGTATCAGATTCTGCACCGATAAGTAGTTAAAACAATAGATTTAAATAAATATTGCCGTTTCTAAAAGTTGAAACAAATATTTACTATTGTGCCACAAGCAATAAAATTATTTATAGAATTCTTCGTGAATTCTATAAATAGAAACGTGCTTGCTATTATCATTATACAGTTATTGCAATTGCGTGCAGTTAATAATTACTATGTACATTTATTAAATATCGAGCTATTTTTATTTCTACACGATTCTTCCAGCAGTGAATAATTAACAATTTATATTATGCAAAACATTTTTTTTATAATCGTACAGTGGTATTGATAGAAGCTCAGGAAAAGTACAGGATTGGTTTTCGTTATTTGCAAAAAAGTTTGTATTTAATGTTTATTTGTCTAGTCTAGAATCTAATTAATAAAAAAATAAGTTACAGAATTCTCAGTAAACAAGATCATTATTAAAATTATTAATTCTACATGTTAACCGAATTACAAAAAATTAAAGGGTAAAATAATAATGAAATCTATCTTCATAAAAATTTTCTTCGATGTATTTATTATTGCTTACGCAAAAAATATACTTACAAATAAATTGGGTAAGATATATAAATAATAATTTATCAAAATCATGTCATCTTATATGCCATTTTCATATAAGAAAATATATTTATTTCGACGTAATTTAAATATAATCATATTATTAAACTATACATAAATTAATTACCTCGATTTTGTATTTAGAAACAAATGGCGTTTGTTTGACTGAGGGCTGTCAAAAAGCAGGTATATCCTATAAGTTTATTTTAGCTTGATAGCTGCTGTTAATACACCCAAAAATTATTGTCTCAGCCGCTTTGTTAAAAAGTAACATAGATGAGACCGTAGAGCCTTGCAACGATTTTTACAAATTCGCATGCGGAGGATTTATAAAAAATTCAACAATTCCTGCAGACAGTGACTACGTGAATTTCGAAAGTATCCTAACGGAAAAAACTTACGAAGAGATTAAAAAATTACTCCAAGAGAAAATCGATGAGAAGAATCCAAGAATCTTCAAATTAGTTAAAAACTATTACCAAGCCTGCATGAAACAGAGTAATCACGATTTTCGTTCAACAAAATTATTTTTAAAATCTGCAAATTTATTTTTAATCTTTTTTTGAGATTGTAAAATCGAAAATATTCATACATATTGTTAATATTTTAGCATCGTCCGAGGATGACGGTATAAATATTCTTAAAGAATATATCGAGGCACTTGGCGGCTGGCCAGTGGTGTCTGAAGCAGCTTGGAATGCAACACAATTCGATATTTTTGAAACTGATTATAAGCTACGGAAAATTGGTTACACTCCCAAAAGTTTTTTTACTATTTATGATGTTGTCAATTCCACGGATACCTTAAATCCCGATAAAAAATACCTAATAGTAAAATAATTTTTCTACTATTTTTTTCCAATAATTTTAAACTTAGGGTGTACCAATTGCAAGGCAAAACTTAATTTTTGTTTTATTAATTTTGTAGTTTGCACCACCAACGACTACGTTGTCGGATACAACATTTAAGCGTGGATTTATAAATAAACCTGTACAAGCGTATTACAATTACATGGTCGATATTGCTGTATTACTTGGCGCTAACAGAACAGTTGCCATTAGAGATATGAAACGTGTTGTTAACTTAGAAACATCTATTGCTGCTGTAATTATTTCCTTTTCTACTTTTCTTAACGCTATAAATATTGTAAAAATGATTTAATTCAAACGTAACGAAGTAGCTGCATTTATTTATCAGTTTTATATTTTTCTAGAATTATTAGTTTCAAATTTCATTGCTTTTGTATTACCATTGTTTTCATTTTAATTAAAGACAATGATTTATGTTAAAATACAATAGTACGTACGGATTTGGTAACTAAATTAAAGCTATGAATCGTTATTGTAGAGTCTATTAAAATTTTTTTACATACCTATATTGAAATCAAATACGTAATGAAACAAACGTGCTTTTTTCGCTCCAAAAATCACGTTTAAATTTTTCTTACTATTTTTCGAGAAAATAAAAATAAAACAAGTTGTTAAAGCAGTGAAAAAACGTTAGTATACTATATTTCAATTTTATAATTTGTTGAATTTAGATAGCAGATCTTCTGTCGGGACCGCATAAGCAAGAAATCAAAAGCATAGGAGAATTAGAGAAAGAAATACCGTTCATTCCATGGCAGAAATACGTTAACTATTTAACAGAACCAATATTGCATTACAACAAATCGAGTAAATTAGTAATTGTCCCACGCTATTTGCAGTCACTTCAATACTATCTATCGATATTTCCGAAAAAAGTAATTGCCAATTTCATGATCTGGAAGATGGTCGAAGAATCCATTCCTCATATTAATGAAAATATGAGAGAAAGATTTTTCGCCTTCCGACAAACAAAATCAGATACGAGTGCACCTCTGCATAAGAAACGCAGGTGAGATACATATATTTAAGAAATCGTCGTTTTTTATTGAAACACCAAATTGAAAATATAATTATTTTAATTAAAATAAAATATTAATTTAAAAAATATTGTTAATTCATTATTGATTTAGGTGGAAGGAATGCATTGATTTATTAACAGACAAGGATGACGGCTTGACGGTGGGTGTAAGCTCGATGTACATCAGAGAGCACTTCAGCAACGGTAACACTCGGCAGCATGTGAAACAATTGTTAGAATCAATAGTCCAGGGTTTCAAAGATCGTTTGCTGCGCGTAATTAAACTTTTTGTTATAATCATAATGAAAATTGAAAAAAAATGTTTATTTTTACTCATTTTGATATTAATTTCTGTAATCAGTGAATTTTTCTCATAAATATTATGGTGAAACACACTGTAAAAAACATTATGTGAAAAAACTAATCGCGGTTTGGTTTTTAAGTACATCAAAATGTTTAATTTCTATTTGACAATTAAGCTTTCGGAAAAGCTTTGCAATGCTTACCTGAAAATCTCCTTAATTTTTTCGAAGAGTTTCACTGTAATTCTTACAAAAAAAATCTCATTACAGTGCAGTAATAATCGAATTTTCGAATTTCTAATCCCTCCAAAAACAAAATTTTTATTTTTTAGACTACGTTGTTGGATGAAGCTTCGAGGGCAGCAGCAATGCGTAAATGTGAATTGATGCGTTACATCATCGGCTACCCCAATGAACTGCTGAACGATCAAACTATCGACGAGTACGCAAACAATTTAAAACTGTCCCCGATTGACCACTTCAACAATTTTATCAGATTGCAACGTTTTCACTTTGATAATATACTGTTTTTTCTCCGCAACCAAAGACATGAATTTTTTTGGACTTTATTCTCCGATTCGACTACCGTCAACTCATACTATTATACGATTCAGAATACTCTTGGTAAGTTGCATTCATTTCACATCGAAATGTATAGTAATAATAAAATTATTGCAGCAGGCTGAACATTTTAAAAATTTTAGGTAAAAAATTTAGTAGTTTCCTCATAAAAATTATGAGGCTTGCAAGTTCTCGTAATTTTTAAATTGAAATCTTTGTCGACATATTCACGATATAAGTCTGTCAGAGTTGTAGAAGACATCGACATGTTTATTTTTTTTTTTTTTATATACATCTACGTTTTTTATAATTTAAGGCAAACGGAAAATTTTAAAATAATGTGATTTTTTTGTGCCAGTTTTAGTCGCCTCTTTACTGCAGCCTCCGCTATTCGATCCAACCTGGCCAACTTACGTGCAGTACGGGAGTATTGGTTTTGTTATAGCCCACGAAATTATGCACGCATACGACACAGAAGGTATCGAATGCGACGAAAAGGGCAGTCTAAATGTTTGGATGTCGAATGCTAGCAAAACAGAATACTTAAAACGCTTGAATTGTTTCTATCAACAGTACCAAGCTTATAAGAACACCGTGACAGAACTAGAAGTTTGTTTTACACTTTTACATAACCTCAAATCTTTCATAAAATTATTCATTTGGACATATATTTAACGAAATTGCATTGAATCCGAAGAAAACTAACACATATATAATATTTCCAAAGAATTATACTTTTTGTTTTCAAACAAGAACCAATTTTGAATTTCGATACTTATATGTTCATTATTTTAGGGAATATATTTTTTAAAAATTGAGTAAATAAAAAACGTTTACAAATCGTTAGCTTTAATAAAGTAGAATTTTCATTCAAAATTCTAAAACGTGCTATGTAATCACAGCTAGAATTAACACCGTATTATTTTAAGGGGTAACACCACTATAACCACTTTAAAATAAAAACACTTTTTGGTAATTCTTTTTTATTTAGAAAGGAAGGTACCATAATAAAATAATTTAATAAAAGGATGCTATTAATTATTTATTAAATTATAAAAATAGAAACTTTTGTCTCCAAACGTCTTTAAACAATAGGCGCTCTACGGTCTGCATATTTATATTTATTTACAAATAATGTTTAATTTATCCTTTAAAAATCCCGTACGCTGTAGAATGCAAAATGTAATGTTAAAGGTAAATTTAAAATTTCAACCAGAAATAATGCATGTTTTATTTAATCGTTTAGAAGCAGCGTAAATTTTCGGCCATAATTTCGAAATTCAAATAAAGCTTTTTTCAGAAATGAAACTTTTTGCCTCGTATTCTAGAGGGTTCAAAGCACCTTTTAAACTAACAAAAACTTCGATATTTTTTAAAAAATTACATTGGCGTTACCCCTTAAGTTAAGCAATTAAAAAATTGGTTTATAAAAAAGACGCAAACGACGCAGGTTTAAAAAATTAACAAATAATGGTACATAATATTTATAGATCAATGCTTATTGGACAATTGACGAAGATCTGTCCGACAATGGCTCTCTGCAAATCATCTACGCCGCTTACAAAAATTGGGTTCGCGTGCACGGCGAGGACCTTCCCCTTCCAGGACTCAACTACACTACCGATCAACTGTTCTGGATAAGTTCGGTAAATTTTCTCTGCACCAAAACCACGTCCGAGTATTGGACGGACACTTTGATATACGACGACCACAGTCCCAATGATCTTCGAGTTTTAGGCGCGATTTCCAACAGGATCGAGTTCGCGACAGCTTTTGGGTGCACTCCCGGCTCGCGTATGAATCCACCCAACAAATGCGAGATTTGGTGATTTTTTTCTTTTTGCATACTTTTGTAAATACTAAATTTCCAAATTTTATTGTATGAAAATGTATGAGAAGCTTTTATTTCACTGGTATAATATTTTGTATAATTACTTGGAAAAATATAGATTATTTTCGTTTGTCGAATAATATAATAAAAATATAATAAAATAAAATACGTTTTAACTATGTCTTGCAATGCGCATCAATATCAGGATTTGCATTAAGCACGTATCTGGCTATACTCATCCGTATCTACCGATACTAATTTATATGTATATATGGCTGTCGTCTATTTTTGCCAGGGGGTGGAGCACCTTTAAACGCCGAATGTCTTTCAAATTGAATATAGTCGACCAACAAAGATCTATATATATATATGATGACCCGAAGTGAGGCATCCTGAAGCGGGTACGCACCTCGACCACGTGCAGTGCTAGTGTCGATTTCAACCGTCCTGTCGGTAGCAAATCGGCTCTAGTGATAAAAGTGTTTAAATCGCGTGGTAAAACAAAATCAGCAACAAAAAATCATATATTGTTATTAAACCTGCACCCAAAAGTTCAAATTTCATCATGCTAATCACATCATTATCAAAAACGATATTATAATAAGAACAATTGTAATATATAAAATCTTTGACCGCTTTTGGTTTAAATTTACGGATTTAGCAATAATTTATTTTTCAATATTATTGGTTTCAGCGTCATGTATAGTTGTATAATAACTTCCCTGCCGAAAATAATCAGGTGATTTATCATATGATATATCATGTGATATATCAGGTGATAAATCAGTGGCGAATTTGACACGACAAATCACCTGACAAATCACCTGACATATCACCTGACATATCACCTGACATTATCACCTGGCACATTACCTGGCACATCACCTGACAAATCACCTGACATATCACCTGACAAATCACCTGACATTATCACCTGGCACATTACCTGGCACATCACCTATCAAATCACCTGACAAATCACCTGACATATCTCCTGATATATCACCTGACATTATCACCTGGCACATTACTTGGCACATCACCTGTCAAATCACCTGACAAATCACCTGACATATCTCTTGATATATCACCTGACATTATCACCTGGCACATTACCTGGCACATCACCTGTCAAATCACCTGACATTATCACCTGACATATCACCTGGCATATCACCTGACATATCACCCGATATATCATCTGATTTTTCTGTAATGCAATTAACTATATATCAAGTGTTATACTGTGAGAAATTCATTTATTATTGGCGGATTATTTGCCAAGATAGTTTTGACGAGTAAAACAGATAATGACAATATTTTTATGTGAAACATTTTAAATGCATTCCGCCCCAAATTCTCTTGAAAGATCGCTGCGGGAGGAGTTGCATGAGAGATATTGCAAGGACTTGTGCGTGTTATTTGAAATAATATTACGAGTGCCATCAAGATTGATATTTCGATATATGTGGGTAATCTAGTTGACAAGCAGATCACCTGACATATCACCTGACATTATCACCTGACATTATCACCTGGCACATTACCTGGCACATCACCTGTCAAATCACCTGACATTATCACCTGACATATCACCTGGCATATCACCTGACATATCACCCGATATATCATCTGATTTTTCTGTAATGCAATTAACTATATATCAAGTGTTATACTGTGAGAAATTCATTTATTATTGGCGGATTATTTGCCAAGATAGTTTTGACGAGTAAAACAGATAATGACAATATTTTTATGTGAAACATTTTAAATGCATTCCGCCCCAAATTCTCTTGAAAGATCGCTGCGGGAGGAGTTGCATGAGAGATATTGCAAGGACTTGTGCGTGTTATTTGAAATAATATTACGAGTGCCATCAAGATTGATATTTCGATATATGTGGGTAATCTAGTTGACAAGCAGATCACCTGACATATCACCTGACATTATCACCTGGCATATCACCTGGCACATCACCTGATTTATCACCTGACATATCGTATGATTTTTCTTTAATGCAATTAACTATATATACAGGGTGATACTGTGAGAAATTTATTTCTTATTCGCTGATCATTTCCCAAGTGTATTTTATTGAGTAAAACAGATAATGACAATATTCTAATGTGAAACATTTTGAATCAGTTCACGTACGACATCAATTTAAAGTACCATTAGAAATCATTACAGAGTATTACCTTAGAAATCTATTTCACAAGACATTTTATCCGTCATGCTACCTAATATATCACCTGACATATCACCTTATTATAAGGTCGTTTACAAAGATATTTGAGGGGATAGATTATGAAAGATATAATTTTGTCTTACTTACAATTTTAAAGTTTTTCATTTCAGAGTTCTAGTGTTTTTATACCAGAACGTCCAATTTCAATATCCTGCATTATATCACATGTGATATCTCTTGTAGAAAAAGAATAAACTTTAACGACACATAAAATCCTTGATCAGTCGCAATTGGTATATGATCACGAAGATGTACGGGCTCTCTGTACATACGTACTCTCTGTACTGGCAGATGTCTCACTTTATGGACCGATGCCCGATTTCGAATATGGAACATATGTCGAAGCCTTGTTACTTAATCCAGATCTGTATTTAAATTTACCAGAACATCGTTAGCTCAGCCATTATTTCATTAGTCAGATATTTAATAAAGCCGTAATTTGAAACTTCGTTGTATGAGTCTTTGAGTCGCTAGGAGCTAGCATCTTATGTACACGATGAGCCTACATCTAATGAACATACGATCATTGTATCAGACATTGAAATGGACAAATTCTCTAATAATAAATGAGTAAGAGATCTGGGTATAAATTAAGGGTTTAGTAAAAGAATCAAATAAACAGTAAATTATTCATTTATTAAAAATTATATAAACATTTTAATTTTTGTTCTTTTTTCTTAAATCTCTAATAAGATTGGAAATCGATTCCGTTGATTTAGGAACTATTAAACTTATTTTATCGTTAGAATATTTCATTTCTTTCAATATTTCCTCGTAGATTTCTGAAATATCAAATGATAAATAAGTAAATATAAGTCATTAAGTCTACATTAAAATATCTTCCGCGTTAATGCATAATTTTTAGTGTTGAGGGTGTTTATCTCTTTTCACACATATTTACTTCTATATTTATGGCTTAAGGACACCACGCACTTAATTCCAATATAATTTAGTAAGTTTTTATAAAAATACATTTTTATAAAATATTTTATTACAAATTAATAACTGTAGAATAATTGTATTTTTGTAGGTGCTTCATTGTATTCAGAACTTGCAGCAGCCTTTTCTTAACCTTCTCACAGCCGGTATGACGCCGGTATGGGATCATTCGATAAATCCATATATACTATTACTTAAGAAGCATTTATATGGAATATTTTAAAATATATTCACTTTTAATTTATATAATAATTTATTTAACTTTTAGAATATATTACGTGCCTAGCTCTGTATAATAAAAAATTGTCTTATATCACAAATAACTTTTGGAGATGATTTTGGAAAATTGTATTTTCCAAGTTTTCCACAAACTCAAAAATTTTCTCCAAACATCCTGAAAGAAATTTGAGGGTGTTCTATGGTTAATTTCAAGACACTTGTCTTCTATAAACTTTTATCTATACTCAATAGTTTCCAACGAAAAAATGAGCTAAAATTTTTATAATATTTTTTTGGATTTGGCCGCCATTTTGTTGGAAGGAGTGACTGAAGGATTCTACAAAAATTCCCTCAAATACTTTTATAGTCGTGATCACCCCTGATCATACTTTTATAACCATTCCGTCACGGTAACATTGTTTAAAAAATTCACAAAGTTTATTTTTTGCAAAAATTTCCGCATTTTTTATTGTTTAAGTGGCTGTAACTTTTTTATTATGCAGCCAATCATAATTTTGAGCCCAGATTCTGAAAGGGCATTAAATTTTACATTAAAATATGTGTCTCAAAAATTTTTCTAAGGCCTATAAGTACAAAAAAAATTGCGTTGAATTTCGACAAGAAAAAAAGGCGTTTTGGTCGTTAATGGGTTAATGCATACTATATACTATTTTTCTGCTCTACTATCCCCGAAAGCTACAACTTCCTCTCGCGCAGCGGCCTGGAAGTTGCGCTTTCGGGTCCGGAGGGCAGAAAAAACTATTAAAATAGTACTTTATACGTTATATCGACAGGTATTACTAATCTTTTAATACAAAATCCACATAATTATATTTTTTTCGTGTATAGTTTCCTTACTCCTTAAATATTTTTTTTACTCTGCTAACAATATCATTAGAAAATAAAAATATTTTATAATTGTATTTAGAGTGGGCGCATGAGTATTAGTCTAATAATGCATTCTACGCGGAAGATTTTTGTCAATTATCGTATAATACTTTGATTATTATAAGATTTCTCGTTAATATCCCGATTTCTGCTCTGTGTAATATATCATAATATATCTCTATAATATACAGGGTGTTTCAGAAGTACCAGTACGACTGCTGAAATCGTGTATTTCGAGATTTGGATAAAAACCAAAATTACTAGTGGTTTACGATTTTTTCTCCGATGTCCGAAGGTGAGCTTGGATTCAACCCTCATCTCTACATTCATTGTTATCTGAAGGGCAGCTTCAAAATTTAAATTTATACCTCAATATTTGACTCCGACATTCAATCAAGCATAACCTTTTACGTCTCAATATGACCTTCTTATTGACCTTACGCTGAAGGTCAATCTGGATTATTTAAAAATATTGGTACTGTGTTTGAAATGGTGTAATTCGAGTTTTTGGGAAAAACGAATATATTATTGGTTTAAATTTAAAATTGTGAAGGCAATTTTCAGATGACACTGAAGGAGATACTAAAGGCAAAATCAAAGGTCACCTTGAGACAACTGTAAAAAATTACAAACAAGTAGTATTTTCGTTTTTCCCCAAAAACTCGAGTTACACTATTTCAACAGCGCCATCGATACTTTTGGAACACCCACGATTGATTTTCGGTGTCAATAATTGAAATTCCCATTTCATATTTTTAATATAACCTTCAGATAATATGGAAATTCATGCTGAAAGTCAAATCTATGTTTACCTTCGGAGAGCTAAAGAAAAATCGTAAAACTCTAGCAGTTTTTTTTTTACTGAAACATCGTATTAAACGACTTCATCAGCCGTACCGTTACTTTTTGATCATTCTATACAGGGTGTTCAAAAATGAACTGGCACGACCAGTATAACCCTGTTCAGAAAAATATTTTAAGCACTTTTTCGCTTTTGGCATTTTTTGATATTATGGCTAATTATCGAGTTATCGTTAATTAAAAACTCTGATAATTAGCCAATCAGCGCGCGGACGGGCGCTGGTGGGCGGCGCTTTACCCAGCGGGGAGAGCGGCTTGGGCGGGGCGTTGCCTCACAAGCCTCCCCACTTCGCGGGCCCATCGGCGCACGGACACGCACGCACACTCGCGCGGCATCGCCGTGAGTGCGTGTCCGTGCGTTTGGAGCAGCGAAGACTCGGGGATAGTCCGTTTTTTTGCAAGAACGGCCTAAAACGAGAAACGAGCACACTTTTCGTTTTAGGCCGTTCTTGCAAAAAAACGGACTAAAGCGAGCACGCTTCTCGCTTCTTTCTCGGGGATCTGCGGGTTTGCAAATCCCCGGGAAGGAAGCGAGATAATGCGGCCGCTTTAGTCCGTTTTTTTCAAGAACGGCCTAAAACGAGAAGTGTGCTCGTTTCTCGTTTTAGGCCGTTCTTGCAAAAAAACGGACTAAAGCGAGCACGCTTCTCGCTTCTTTCTCGGGGATCTGCGGGTTTGCAAATCCCCGGGAAGGAAGCGAGATAATGTCGCCGCTTCAGCCCGTTTTTTTGCAAGAACGGCCTAAAATGAGAGGTGTGCTCCTTTCTCGTTTTAGGCCGTTCTGGCAAGAAAACGGACTAAAGCGAGTTAATGCGGCCGCTTTAGTCCGTTTTCTTGCAAGAACGGCCTATGACGATCACAATTCTCGTTTTAGGCCGTTCTTGCAAAAAAACGGACTAAAGCGAGCACGCTTCTCGCTTCTTTCTCGGGGATCTGCGGGTTTGCAAATCCCCGGGAAGGAAGCGAGATAATGCGGCCGCTTTAGTCCGTTTTTTTCAAGAACGGCGTAAAACGAGAAGTGTGCTCGTTTCTCGTTTTAGGCCGTTCTTGCAAAAAAACGGACTAAAGCGAGCACGCTTCTCGCTTCTTTCTCGGGGATCTGCGGGTTGCAAATCCCCGGGAAGGAAGCGAGATAATGTCGCCGCTTCAGCCCGTTTTTTTGCAAGAACGGCCTAAAATGAGAGGTGTGCTCCTTTCTCGTTTTAGGCCGTTCTTGCAAAAAAACGGACTAAAGCCAGCACGCTTCTCGCTTCTTTACCGGGGATCTGCGGGTTTGCAAATCCCCGGGAAGGAAGCGAGATAATGTGGCCGCTTCAGCCCGTTTTTTTGCAAGAACGGCCTAAAATGAGAGGTGTGCTCCTTTCTCGTTTTAGGCCGTTCTGGCAAGAAAACGGACTAAAGCGAGCACGCTTCTCGCTTCTTTCTCGGAGATCTGCGGGTTTGCAAATCCCAGGGAAGGAAGCGAGATAATGCGGCCGCTTTTACCGGTTTTTTGGTAAACTGCGCCTCGTACTATTTTAAATGAATTTATTTTATTGTCGTTTATTGACCGTTATTGTGACCGTATTCCGTCGGTTAAAACAATTTTTAAAAATCATTTGTTTTCCGGAATGGGTACCGCCGCTAGCGGTTGTTGTTTCGTGGAACGCGAGCGGCGGGCTTCGAGCGCCTTAAAAGAAAATCGCGTTTCTCTTGTTTATTTAACAATTGCTCGGTTCTTTTGGAAAATCTCAGTCTCGCTAGAAACATGGATCAGGCGCGTGTTCCTTATACTCGCGATAATTATATTCAAATGGTCCATGTATACATCGAGTGTAATGGTATTCTTGCTCACGCTGCCGCTCTGTATCGTGAGCGTTGGCCAAATAATCGTCATCCATCGCGGGATTCGATCCGTAACGCGTATCTGCGTTTTACGGAGACGGGGAACGTGATGCCGGTGATCGAAGGTGCTGGTCGTCCTCGTCAAGTACTGACTGCAGCAATGGAGGAGAGAATCCTCAGGAGATTTGATCGTGACCCAACCACAAGTACCCGCGCTGTAGCTGGGGAGCTGGACCTGTGTCACAGTCAGGTTCACGGTGTGGTAAGGGGTGCTGGCCGGCATCCTTACCATTACCGGTCTGTGCAGGACTTGCTGCCTGCAGATTTTCAGCAGCGGGTAAATTTTTGCGGTGGTTTGTTGGCGCAATTGCGGGCGAATCAAAATTTTTTGCTGAACATACTTTTTACCGATGAGTGCACGTTTACGACATCTGGGCTGTTTAATCAGCACAATTACCATTACTGGTCGGATGAAAATCCTCATTTGACCAGAGTGGTACATTTTCAGCACAGGTGGAGTATAAACATCTGGGCTGGAATTATCGACGGGCAGATTGTAAGTGTTTTACACTAAATAATTAATATTAATAATTTCATTCATATTTTATTCTTTCTATTTCTTTATTATTTTTTTAGATTGGGCCAGTGTATCTCCCCCCCAGATTGAATGGTGCAGCATATCTGCAATTTTTAGAGGACCAGCTTCCAGGGTTGCTGCAGGATGTGGAGCTACAGCGCCGACGCGACATGCTGTTCCAGCATGACGGCGCTCCTCCGCATTTTACGCGGCATGTGAGGGCTCACCTGGACCTGGTGTACCCCGATCGGTGGATTGGTCGCGGAGGACCAATTCACTGGTCCTGCACGGTCTCCTGATTTAACCCCACTAGATTATTTTCTATGGGGTTATATCAAGGAGATCGTCTACAAGAATCCAGTTCGGGACAGGGACGAGTGCCGCCGCCGCATTGATGCAGCGTTTGCATCAGTTGCGGCAGATCAACAACTAGTCAGGAGAGCAACCCAGAGCCTTAGGAGACGCGCCCAATTGGTGCTCGAACGCAACGGACGGCATGTAGAGCAACTTTTATAATTTTATTTTATTTTATTTTATTTTTTAAAACAGCCCTTTTCAGGGCTACCATAAATTACGCTGGCAAATAATATATTTGTCATAAAGGAGAGGGGGTTTTAGTGTGTAGTACCAGTGCAGGCTGGTAAGAGTCACACACACGAGGGAAGCCCGATGCTCCCCTTATGGTGCATAAAGCATTTCCCCCTCTCCTCGGATAAAAAAAAAAAAAAAAAAAAATCATTATCTCGCTTCTTTCCCGGGGATATAAAATCCGCAGATCGCCGAGAAAGAAGCGAGAAGCGTGCTCGCTTTAGTCCGTTTTCTTGCCAGAACGGCCTAAAACGAGAATTGTGATCGTCATAGGCCGTTCTTGCAAGAAAACGGATTAAAGCGGCCGCATTATCTCGCTTCCTTCCCGGGGATTTGCAAACCCGCAGATCCCCGAGAAAGAAGCGAGAAGCGTGCTCGCTTTAGCCCGTTTTTTTGCAAGAACGGCCTAAAACGAGAAACTAGCACACTTCTCATTTTAGGCCTTTCTTACAAAAAAACGGGCTGAAGCGGCCACATTATCTCGCTTCCTTCCCGGGGATTTGCAACACCCGCAGATCCCGAGAAAGAAGCGAGAAGCGTGCTGGCTTTAGTCCGTTTTTTTGCAAGAACGGCCTAAAACGAAAGTGTGCTCGTTTCTCGTTTTAGGCCGTTCTTGCAAAAAAACGACTAGTCCCCGAGTCTTCGCTGCTCCAAAACGCACGGACACGCACTCACGGCGATGCCGCGCGAGTCTGCGTGCGTGTCCGTGCGCCGATGGGCCCGCGAAGTGGGGAGGCTTGTGAGGCAACGCCCCGCCCAAGCCGCTCTCCCCGCTGGGTAAAGCGCCGCCCACCAGCGCCCGTCCGCGTGCTGATTGGCTAATTATCAGAGTTTTTAATTAACGATAACTCGATAATTAGCCATAATATCAAAAAATGCCAAAAGCGAAAAAGTGCTTAAAATATTTTTCTGAACAGGGTTATACTGGTCGTGCCAGTTCATTTTTGAACACCCTGTATATTATAACGTCGTAACGTCAAAATTGCAAATTCTAATTTTTTTTATAATTAATATTTTGTAATGAAGTTCACTATGGCGGGCTTGCTCGTGGAGGCTAGCGAAAATAAAACGTCATGAAACGCTTAGCCTGAGACACGCATCAAGTGTCACCATCTCTCTCACATACGCTGCTTCGATATGGGTATGCCGGTTATTTATTTGTATTAATATATGCAATTATCGGTTTCTAAATGTACAAGCGTATCAATACACGGAGAAAATAATTGAGTAAAAATTTCAAATTGTCACCGTAATCTTGGAATGCCTACTTGTTTTGGATATTTCTTTTACATTCTAATTATATTTTATTACTTCTCGTGTAATTAATACAATGCGGATTTGTGATTTTACTAAACTGCTTAGTAACTTATGCATTTACTAATATTTATAGAAAATTCATTAAAAATTACATGGAAATGATTACTTTTTATTCTATGACGATTACAAATTTATTCAGAAATTCATCATGGTTTACCAACCGTCCAGTACCAACTAGATAGTAAGCTAGATTAATTTTTATATAATTATTCTTTCCGTGTAGTATCTTCATATACCGTGGCGGTAAGAAGCTAAAGGAACTTCGTTTCTAATTGGGTCTCGAGACTCAAACATAGTATATTACGTAACAAGGGAGGTAAAATAGAAATGGTCCCAGATCGCACGTAAATTGGCACCCGAGCCGAAGGCAATGGTGACAAACGTGTAATCTGAGGCATTCTTTTCTACTTCCCATGTTGTGTATACTATTTTTCGGCCTAGCGAGGACGAAATCGTAACTTTTTCGATCCGGCGCCGGGAGGAAAGGTTATGGTTTCGTCCCGCTAGGCTGAAAAGATTTTTTTTTATTTATAATATTTTCTACTTACGTAAGAATAAATTCAACTTATAAGGACATAATTGTCGCAAGTTCTCTTTCTGAATTTTGCTTTTATCTAAATAAGAATTTTTTAACGTGTTTTTTCCAAAAATTTTGATGGCCAGTTCGCGAAGCATAATGGTTGGTTTTTTCTTTTTTATATGATCTAGGGTCGCCTGACCAATAGTAATACCATAGCCCAAATGAATCTACAACATACAATATATATTTACTCACATTTTTAGAATGCACTCAATATAGGAGGTTGTATTATTGTCGCCAGGCAATTGTGTCTTAAAACTCTTAAATAGGGAAGCAGTGTGTGTGCGTGCGTACGTGCGTGCGTGCGTGCGTGCGTGCGTGCGTGCGTGCGTGAGTGTGTGTGTGTGTGTGTGTGTGTGAGAGAGAGAGAGAAAGAGAGAGAGTGATCATTTGTGAAGCCAATATATTAGCTTTCGAGACTTCTAAAGCTTATGCGATTAAACATTTTATTGAAATAACTACTCGTGCCATGGAGTGGAATGAGTGAATTACTCGTGGATATTTTAAGCAGGGTATGTAGTTTCATCCAGTGGATTCAGAAAAATAGATTTACAATGTAATTACCTCGTTTTCATCTAGATTTTCTTGTGCGCATCGGGGTTCTTCTGCATTACTTGAACTTGGCTTCATTTGTTTATAAAGAATGGGCTTATATTTTTTCAGTTTTGGCAGCCCTTCATCATCAGATGCCTGAGAGCCTGCAATGATTATTATATGTATTAATACATTTTCAGCCTATCGGGACGAAACCATAACCTTTCCTCCCGGCGCCAGATCGAAAAGGTTACGATTTCATCC
Organism: Sycophila sp. Sp_5; assembly: GCA_018906775.1. Classification (NCBI taxonomy): domain Eukaryota; kingdom Metazoa; phylum Arthropoda; class Insecta; order Hymenoptera; family Eurytomidae; genus Sycophila; species Sycophila sp. Sp_5. The sequence continues at coordinate 140,595 of JACCID010000019.1, read as the reverse complement.
CCGCTAGGCCGAAAAATAGTATACGTAACATGGGAAGTAAAAAAAATGCCTCAGATCACACGTTTGTCACCCTCGCCTGTGGCTCGGGTGCCAAATTACGTATAATCTGGGACCATTTCTATTGTACCTCACTTTTTGCATAATAAACTATTAAACACCGTAAGTGACAGGTGGTCCCTAAGCGGATCACCCCTGTTCTATAAAGGTTAAGGACTTATTAGTTCAAGGTATATGGGTATATACTTTGTTAGTTTAGAGCTTACGTTTTATTACTGTTGGGTATAAAGGTTTAGGTTTATTATTATGGAGTATAAGGGTTTAGTGTTATAGTATATTTAAGGATTTATTAGTGTATAGGCTTATTAGTACATAACTTAAGCATTTAAAATTTATTAGTACGGGGTTTATAGATTTTTTATACAAAGTTTAATGAGTTTCAATGTATGAGGGTTAACGAGTTTCTAGAGGCGATGTGTTTGTGGTTAATGATGTCGTGCTTATGAGGCTTTAACTTATGGTATAAAAAGTTTAGCTTTTAAGATTCAAGTGGTTAGCGCTCAGAATTTAACATTAAAGGGTTTAATCATTTTTGATTTAAGGATTTTTGGTGCAGAATTTAAAATATTAATGTATAAGAGTTACGATTTAGTTCAACCGTTTAGGAGTTAAATGGTTTAATTGTTTATAGCTTTTTGTGCTAAAGGTTTAGGAATTAGGTTTTGGATTTTAAAACGATATATCTAATACAGATTGAGTATGTCGTGCCTTCTTTAAGCTTGTTTATGGAGATTTCTTTTTTATGTAATTAAATAATAAAATATTACTAACTATCGGACATTGCAGCTTCTATATTACTTTCAAAACGTTCATTATCTCTGTATGTCATCGTATTTGATCTAGATGTCATCTGGTCCAAAGGGACATCGGCATCAGAATTCAATTCGGTATCTGATACCCACTCTCTTGAATTATTTCTATCCACGCTTCTGGAATTTTCACTTGAACATGGTTGCGTCAGACTTACCGTATTTTTCTTGCCAGTAGTGTCTGCAATAAAACCATAATTACGTTAATAAACGATTTTCTTTTTTAATTGACAATATCTCGATAATTCTTCAAAATTTAAAGAATGCCAAAAGGGGAAAAGTGCTTAGGTTCTGAAAGTCAATTAAAAATGCCATTAATTTAAATTTCGTACCACCTCTATAATGCAACAATTAAAAAATTGGGTTTTCGTCTGCTACATTGTGGTACGAATATTGCATTTTTGATTTACTTTCATAACTTCTTAAAATACGAATTCCGACACAGATATACCCATGCTATCAGTGGCTATTCCCATCAGCGCACTCTAACTTTTGCTATGGCAATCCCTGTCTACCCCGTTGCTATTAAAACCACATACTCTTTTTCCTGTTTCAATTTTGAATTAAAATTAAAATCGAGGCCGGGAGACAGTCGAAGCTCCCAGTGTTAATTAAAATGAAAGTTTTTAAATAAAATAAAATAAATTATAAATGTTAAAAGAACAATAACATTAATAGAAAAATAACATTAAGAGAAGAACAATAAAGTTAAATATCTTTGTAAAAATTTGTGACACCGCTTTTGACATTATTGATGTTTCTCTGTAAATCTGGCGAAATTGACGAAATTCTATTATTTTTATAAGAACTGTGTTTATATAAAATACGTATATGTGTCATAACCCACTACCTTATGTGCTTACCTTTATCTGCATCATGTTTCCGTTTTAAACTTTTAAATTTGCTACCCGTTACGTCCTTTGTCTTTAACTTATTTAATAATCCTTCATCTGTAAACATAAATATATCGCCTTTTTATTCGTGCTTTGTAGACTTTTAGATATACATCTTTTATAAAATAAGTTCAACATAGACCTTGTGTGAGTGAGAGAGTGAGAGAGAGAAAGAGAGATAATAGTATTTGGCTTTTATGCATTTAATAAAGTTTTCTTTTTTTTTTTAAATTATCATTTTTTGGTTTTTTGAAGGAGGGGGGCCTCCGCCCTCCCCTCCCAACCCCCCGGCGGTGGCTTCGCCCCCTGCACCCCCACCGGGGACACCCCTTTCCACAGACTTCCGGACTCGTCTTCTTTGCACATAGGCCACATTTTAATTAACCATAAACTTTTTAATTTATTTATGAGGTCGTAGGACGCTATTCACAGTTGATATTAATAGTTAATACATTGCTATTCGTGACGTGAGCCTCGGAACCACTCAATCGTCTGACTAAGATGCACGATCATCCATGTACAAGAACGCAAGTCCGAGATAACGCTCTGATGTTCTCTCTCTCATGCTAACTGCACGCGCGCTATTATCTGACTCTCTTATACCATGTGGGTTCCCTCTCCCTCGCTCAGAGTTGCGCGCTCTCAGCCGGCTCATCAGCCGGTCTGGTAACGCGTCCTCACGCGACTTTCAATGCTTTCCACGCGTTGCCCAAAATAGCGTCAGAGTCGTACAAGCTGAGGTCTTACCGTCAGCCAAGCTCACGTTTGTTGCACACCTGTTAGCAGAACAAACTTGTGCAACACGATAGCTTGACGGCGGTAAATTTTCTCCTCATTATCCGATCTAAATAAATTGCTTTAAAAATACCTTTATCCAAAATAACCTGTGCCTTTCTCATTCGAAATTCATTTAAAAATTCTTCCCGTCCGAATATCTTTCTTGCGCCAATAAAATTATTATATTTATTTAATGTAATTGCAGCATTACTTTGTTGCACTGCCTTGCTTATCTGTGTGTTATTACGCTATAAGTGAATGAAAATAATATTAATGTAATATGAAACTTGGTTTTACTTTTAAGTATTACATTCATTTACAGTAATTAATTTCTAATAATACATGTCAACCCATTTTAGTAGCCCCACGCGAATCACTATGAAAATGTGAATTTTAGAAAAATAAGTTATACGCTTTCAAGCCTTTTTATAATATTGTTTTTTTATGCTGTTCGACAAAATTAAAATACAACCATATTTCTCATACGATTATAAGTCTGAAATATTTTTTGTAATTTTTTAAGTTTAAAAATGTTTAAATAATAGCGTATTTTTTTTTTCTAAATCTATGCTTTTAGTCAAAAAAGACTTAAAGCACTTTTATCCAAACTTTTTTGCTCTTTCCAAATCACTTGTCAGAAATAGGGATACCCATTGAAAAAAATTACTTTTCTCCATCCCTCGGGCGAAAGTATGAGGTTTCTCCTTTTGTTTACGCTAGAAGAAGGAGCATTTTTAGCCACTGCATGCGCGTCATTTGTTTTAACTCGATAGCTCTGTCCGAAAGATTTTTAAAATCTAACCCCTTTAAGTTCGGTTATATTCTAATAGCTAATAGACATTCATCAAAGAAAGTCTATGTAGATAATTAGCGTCCTTTAAAATAATTTATATACCTCTAAGGTGCAGGTTGTGTTTGTAGTCGTATGATTTTCGATTTATCCCGCTTATAACGTAAATAAAATTCAATTCACCTGCTAGCTTTTTTAATTATCAAAAGGAATACTAATAACCCGTACACTTAAATTAGAACTTTATTGAACGTTATTGAAAATGTAGAAATAAATACGAATACAGTAAATTGGTTAAAAAAAAATTGCATTAAATATGAAAATTTAACGTTTAAAGGCAATATTGTTAACAATTTTTGTTGTGAAATTTGTAAAAAATAATTGTAAGTAAATTAAAATAAAATTTCAGTTTTAAAAACATTCAATTACGTTTTTATTAAATGTTTAAGTTACAATTCTGCTTTTTTTTTCGATGCCCGCCCCCAACCAGCAGCACTCGCTACGCTCGTGCTGCAAAATCGCACATATATAAACGCGCGATAGGTTTATCCAAACTTTTTTGCCTCGGTTTAAAGGTTAGAAATTGATTATTTTCCAATATCACTTTCGCCCGGGGATAGAGAAAAATACTATTTCTTACACGGGGGAGAAATGGAACTCATGCACGGACGTGTATGCCGGCCTCGGCTTCGCCTCGGCCGTCCTACCACGTCCGTGCGAAAGTTCCATTTCTCCCCTTTGTAAGAAAATCTACTATTGACCTACAAATGACATTGAATGTCATGGTCAAGGTTTCTGTCAAGGTCACCATTGGTAGTATCCCTTGAAACCTTATAACTTTTATTTGAAACTAAATTTTCTAAAGTTCATATTTTCAAAGTGATTCCTGTGGGGCGCTTACAATGGGCTTCCCTGTATATACTGAGAAAATATCCAATTTTTTACTCTATCAAAAGAGTTATCATTGAACTAATAACTATTAATTAACCCTTTCGTGCATATAAGGAACTGACAATCATAACGTTTCTGAAACTAGAAAATTTCGATGCCCGGCATCGAGCTGAATCCAAATCTGGAGTAATATTTCCGAAATTACAATAATTGGGCCCAATGCCGAGGAGGCCCAATCTTAAAATTGAAAATTTTGAAAAACAAAAAATACCAACGTATTTTGCGTAAAATTTTAAGACGAAATTGTTTTTATCATTTTTCTGATTAGACACACCAATTTCGAGTAAAAAATTATTGAACGTGTAGGATATTGGGTCCCAGAACAACCATGGGTCCGATATCCTAGAAATTCAATAATTTTTTACTCGAAATTGGTGTGTCTTATCAAAAAAATTACAAGAATGATTTCTTCTTAAAATTTTGTTTAGAATACGATGGTATTTTTTATTTTTCAAAACTTTGCATTTTGAGAGTGTGCCCCTTCGGTATTGGGCCCAAGTATTGTAATTTCGGAAATATGACTTCAGATTTGGATTCAGCTCTGAATTTTGCTTCTCGCCCCGTCCTCGTAACTCCTCGGCTTCGCCTCGGAGTTACAAAAGACGGGCGAGCTACCATCTACATATAGATATAGTCCTATGCATAGGGAGCCGGCAGCGAAAGTAAATATGGCGGAACGTAATCGAACAGACTTTATCAATTATTATTAATTATCGGGCGTACTTTCGAGGTAGGAAGAAAAATAGTATACGACGCACGACTAGAAATATTGGATACCCGAGCCGGTGAGAAATTAAGGCCGAGGCGAAGCCGAGCTCGAAAATCCAACTTTCTAGCCTAGGGTCGTAATATACTATTCTTACACGGGAGAGAAGTGGAACTCATGCACAGACGTGTATGACGGCCTCGGCTTCGCCTCGGCCGTCCTACCACATCCGTGCGAAAGTTCCATTTCTCCCCCTTGTAAGAAAATCTACTAATGTATAGTTTATATTATTTTATATTATTTAAAATTTTACATATCATAATATTTATTATATTTTGTATTTGCCTTACGTTTTCTTTATCTCGATCTTCGAAAGATGAGTCTAAGCTTGTTTCTGTATCAGAAGCCTTGTTATTGGGAAATACAAATCTTTTTTTGCTTGATTCATAAGTGGATTTTGCATTTTCCTCTGACTCTGAAAGAGAATATAAATTATAATATTAAACTTATTAGTTATAAAATAAGCAATTTTTAAATTACTAAAACTTAATTTGCGTGCGATTTGTTACAATTCAGCCGTACAATTAACAGCTGAATAGAGCAGAAACTACTTATACCATGGTGCTAATCCGGACTCTTCCTATAACTGAATTTAATAATGTTTTTGTCTTGATTTCTCAAAGCTGCAAGGTTAAACTGAGGGTAGTCAGGGACTGGTCAAAACATAAAAATTTGAACTGGTCAATGCACTGAGAATCGATAAAACTCGGAGATGAATAGAATACACAAGAGTTTCTTTTAGGCAGAAATTTGAGATGACTATTTCAGTACAGAAAGTAAGAACTGCCGATTTTCACATCGTTCAAAGTACAGTGAGGGTACTTGTGCAGTAGTAATAAATGTAATGTTACGTATAGGATTGCTCTTTTTTCATAACCATATCAATTGTTCGCTAATGACTGAAGTTGGCTGTGTAGTTGTTTTTTTGTAAAGGGTCTAGCCGGATAAGATGATGAAAACTGCCCCAAAGTCATTTAGGAAACTAATTATATCACCTTGTTCCTCAACAAAAATTGCTCCTAGAAACCAATTTTCAGAACTTAAATGTGTCAAACGACCGCGTAAATCGCGATCCCGTCACACTAGTTGCTTAATGTACTAATTTAAGCCCTACAAAATAATGTCATTCATAATAATTTTGGGGCGAAATTCAAAACTTTATAGGCGTTCGAATTTTTTAAAATTCGATATTTTGAAAACAAAGACCGACTCAATGACAAAAAAAATATATATGTTATTTCTGGACACCACAGAAGTATGTGTGATTTTTTTCAGATTTTTAAAAGTGGTGGAAGGCATCGAAAAAAAATAAAAACCGTATTTTTCAGACTTTTTTCCTATGCACAAGACTCTTGGGTCTCACTGGTAAAGTTTTTGTATTTGCCCTTATTCGGTATATCTTTTTTTTTGGCGTTGAGTCGGTCTTTGTTTTCAAAATATCGAATTTTAAAAAATTCGAACTCCTATAAAATTTTGAATTTCACGCCAAAATTATTTTGAATGACATTTTGTAGGGTTAAAAAAAACTCTACAATTTGAAAAAAAAAAGAATTTTCTAGCTCCAAAATTGACCGAGATATCGTCAAAACACCAAAAATCACATTTTCTTTATACCCTGGTCGAAAGTACGCACTTTCGCCACTGATTTCGATGGCGAAAGATATTCTTTTATTCATTATACATATATAGTCGAGCTTTCGCCACTGATAGCAGTTTTCGCCACGCATGCCTTTGAGCTGGTAGCTAGGCAACTGTAGATTTTGTTAAAATAAACGTTTTGGAGGTTTTGTTTATGATTTGAAAGATAGCGCGGTTGAGGTTTTGTTTATATTTTGCGAATATAGCGCGTTTCAAAAATCTGAGTGACGTCACAATTGTGCACAATATAGATATAGTAGGCCATAGTTACATCACTGTTATTAATCATTTATATCTTTGTTAGTAAAAGTTTGAATGAATAACGGAAAAATAGTTATCTATTATTTTTTATCATTCTATTTAATGAAATTATACTCTTGATTTTTTCGATGCCCGCCCCCCCCGACTCGCAGCACTCGCTGCGCTCGTGCCGCAAATGTCGGGGCGGGCATCGAAATAAATTTACTCGAGCTAACAAAAAATAATTTTTTTCAAATACAAATTTTGAATCGAAACTTAGCGTACTTTCGACCGGGTATAAAGAAAAATAGTATACAGTACATGAGACGAACGTTGAAGGCCCGCCACGGCGTGAAGTTGACACCCTGGCGAAACTTCAACTTTCGTCTCTTGTACTGTAATGTACTATTTATGGTCTAGGGCGGGCAAAAATGACTTTTAAGTTCTGAAAATTGGTTTCTAAGGGCCATTTTTGATGAGGAACAAGGTAGTATAATTAGTTTCCTAAATGACTTTGGGGTAGTTTTCATCATCTTATCCGGCTAGACCCTTTCAGTCGTCGTGAAGCAATCGCCACGAATTTTCGCGGAAAATTAACCAAAAATAAACAAAATGGAAATAAATTGAATATCATATAAAAAGTATATTGTGTTGTTTTTAAATCGTCACCAACTACTTGATGCCATATCACAAGCGTATCCGAAACTCTAAAAAAACGGCACTAGTGCTCTCAAGCCTATTCGCCGGTGCTTAGGTTATTACACTGGTCGACAATGTAGTGTTGCTCGCGGATGCGGTGCTCGCCCGAACTCCAACATCTCTCTTACGCTGCCCGTGTTGACTTCGCGCATTCTCTATCCCTCGTTCCGTGCCGCTCAAATTACGTTCATACGTCCTCGCCGGATTGCGCGCCTTCTACTTAGATAACTTCATCTAGCGTCTTCTACGCGTCCCTCTCGTTACGAACGTGTCAAATGAACTGTGGGTTAGTATGCGTGTGTGCTTGCGTATATGCGTGAGTGACAGTGTGTGAGTGTGCCCTCGCAGTAGCGCACTGGGTAACTGCAGGATAGTCATCTACGCTCCGAACGGTGGTCTTCGAGAGTGTGTGTCATGACAAGCTACTGTAGCTAAGGACGTTAGAGACATTTCTGTTACCAAAGGTGAACGAGGTTTTGAGAGAAAATTATAAATATGACTAAGAGCGCTAACTTAATAACTATAGATTGAGGGATCTGATCAGAAATTAGAAACAGACATCAGATTATTGCAATATTTTCTATAAATAATACAGTTAAACTTACCACCAAGACATAAAATATATCCTTTGTAATATGTTCCAATGCAATTATCATATACTGTATGTCTTTCCTCGCATTCACACCAAAGTATGCGGTATACATGTTTTTCGTCGAAATCATTTACATCTGAAGGTTCTATATGGACAGTAGATTTTTTTTTGTACTTAATTTGATTAATATTACAATAATAATTTTTCCCTTTGTCATCTAGATATCTTACAACGGCAAACATATTGCTTTCTAATGATGAACCTATGAAAGTAAATGTAAACGCGTATTAAGTACATTTATTCAGAGAGGGGGGCGGAAATGGAGAAGGAGAGGGAGAGGGAGTGTGACAGGGAGAGGATGAGGGAGCAGGGAGAGAGAGAGAGATAGATAACTAGATAGGCTTTTATTTCCCTTAGTTGGCAAAATTACTTGAATATACATATTTTTCATTAGTTAGGATACATTTTTTATTATCACAGCCGGTGAATTATGTACAAATAAATAAATACATAAATACTGATACAAATTATTACAGATATAAAAATATCACAGTCAATTTTTGATAAGAGCTTATTTACTGTGCCTGTGCCCAGCATCATCATATCAGCTTTATTGACTTTACTTGTGATGGAGTGAATCTGCGACTTCTACAAGTATATGTTGTCCAGAACACCAGGCAGTGACTTGTTGTTATAGGCAAATTTTGTTGATTTGGTTTTGCGGGTATTAAGCTGCAGTCTACAGCATGCCGCTCATTCATCCACTTTCTGCGCCGCCAAAGACCGTCCGAGATTTCATCTTCTTTAATATGAAGATATATCTGTACGTCATCTGTCTAGTCCGTACAGTCTGTTTAGTAGGTCATTGTCGTATATATAGTAGAGTAGGGGATCCAAAACAGACTCATGTGTAACTCCCAGATTGTTACAATATAATCTGAATTATCATTCTTTGTCGAGATAACCATCTGAGAACGGCCTTGTAAATATGATTTGATTCGAATGAAGAACCGTCCTAGCAAACCCCAAAACTCTCAGCTGTTTCAGAAGCTTAGCTGGGCAATCATTTCCATAACCTTGGAAAGGAAGCAGGGCAAGCGCTATTGGTCTCAAAACCGAGGTCGTTGTCTGGTTTACTTTCTTTTGCAGGGTAATATGACCTTTTTTCCAAGCCTCTAAAAAGAAACCTTAGGCAAAGGATGAGTTAAGTATCCTCACGATAAATTTACCGATGGTGTGAAGTGCCTTCGCCACCACAGATTTAGGGATTTCATCCTCTTCTCTCGCCTGCGAGGAAAAATGTTATATCACTAAGACCACGTCGTTGATATTAACAGTTTTGATAATAGAACCTTCATTACTCGCACACTTTATTAGGTTCATAGCTTCACTGATGTCTTCCGAGGGAGAGGATGAGACCCCGGTGAAATACCTATTGTGAGCATTTTGGGCAAAACCGTGAGACTCCTCCTCCTTTTGCCTTGGAAGAAGGCCAATGTTTCGCATCTCTTTCAATTCGTTTTTATTCTCATCCAGAGATGCTGTAAGATGATTTTGTATGTAATATAAAAAATAGTATATGCCCCAACTGTGTGAATAAATAAACCCGTATATTTGATTCTTTAATTTACAGAGACCCCGCAAGTCACTAGTTTACTATATTCTTTGATATAATATTAAGTGAATGAAGGCTATGGTTTTTTAATTGCCAAATAAATTAAGCTCACAAATTTCATGTTAATAGATTTAGTTATAACCCTATTGAAAAGAAATATGTATTTTTATTACGTATTTTTGATTCGTAACAAAAATACGTATACAAATTACGTATGAAATGTTTGTAACACAGCGTTCGAATTTGTGTGGTATTTTTGATACGTACTTTTTTAATCTTCATTTAATTTTATGTTATATAGATTTAAACAGTTTTATTTATATAGATATTAAACATAGTTGTTTATTTTCTTTTCTCCTTTCCTTTTAATTGCTGCGAGAATAGATATAGTCCTATGCATAGCCAGCCGGCAGCGAAAATAAATATGGCGGAACGTAAACGAGCAGATAACAACGTTATTGTATTAATTTTATTATTAATTATTGGGCGTACTTTCGAGCCGGTAGGAAGAAACATAGTATACGACGCACGACTAGAAATATCGGATACCCGATTCCCGAGGCGAAGCCTCGGCCTTTATTTCTCACCGGCACGGAAATCCAGTTTTTTAGCCTTGGGTCGTAATATACTATTTTTCAAGGACATAGAAATTTTTCAGGTCATGGACTTAGCCGATTTTTAGAAATTCGAACTAATTTTTGTTTCTATCATAGTCAGATGACGTTTTGGCGTGATTTATCACGTGATAAATCACTTGTCTTATCACGTGATTTTTTGCAGTAGGGTGATGCATACCAAATAAAATGAAAAGTGGAAAGGCTGAAATTTTTTCTGAGCGGAAATCCATCCAGCGACAAGCTGATTTATTGTGATAACAACAATTTTTATTCATTCTTATCCCGGATTTAGACTGGAAAGGACGTGTCTGTCGACGCCATCTACGAATATCCAGCCCTCAAGCCCTCAATAACCCAAGCCTTCTTCAATATTTAGTTTTTCTTTATATTTTTTTAATATCCGCTGTTACGATTTTTAATCTATTTAAAAATCAATAAAATCCGTAAAATCTCCAATCTACTTGCAGATTATGTTTAACTTCCGCGACGTGCACCAGAAGCTTCATGACATTCTCCACCTCCAGGAGCCGCTGAAGGATTTCACTTCAAGTCAAAAGATAAATACCTATGTGGGAGACGGGTAGAGGAGCGGGGCCAGACGCGCCCGGGAAATAGGCGCCGGTTTCCCCGTATGGAAAACCCCGCGCCGGGATTTCCCCGTGGCTAGACGTCGGGAGTCTAGGCCCCGGGCAACTCCCGGCCGACAGGGCCTCACGGTGGAACCAGGAGGACCAGCAGTGGGGGTAGCCGCCCCATTAGTATAAAGACGACTATCCACGAAGAAGCAACACAGTCCGGAGGCGTTCTCTATCCGACATGCGTCGCATGGTTCGCTTTTGAATAAACAATCACACCCTAGACATCGAGTCAAGTTATTCACCGCCCTTGCATACCGAATCCCACTAATTGGGGGTTCGTCCGGTATGCAAGCAAGCGGGTGAGGACAACGAAGCCAACGCAACGACGAGCTGGAGCCAGGGATCGCCTTGGAGTGCAAGCATCTCGGGGAGAGCAGCACGTAGATCGGACAGCTGGGAGCTGTCCGTGGGAGCACGCGCCGACCAGGGGAGACGGCAGCGCGCAGGCATCTGGACGACGCCAGGCTGGGAGCCAGCGCGTCCAAACAAAGGCATCCGGGCACCAACATCGAGGTGGACAGCAACGGGACGACCTCGTGGGACGAGGTCTCGCTGCCAGGTCAGTGAAGGTGCAACAAACAACCGGGGAGACACGGAGCGTCCGGGGGACGCCGAGCGACCGGCGAGACGACGGCGGGCCGGTGAGGCGCGGAGCGTCCGGGAGGCGCCGAGCGGCCGACGAAGTCCAGCGCAGCGGTCAGCGACCGTGGAGGGAGAACGCGCGTTGGGGACGCGCTCCTTCTGATCGAGGGGGACGCATCTGCCCGCTCGAGTGCAGCCTGCCAGGTCCGCGAAGGGCACGGTAAGGCAAAAGCAAGAAGCTCGGACGGCACTTCGGCGGACAACAACGAGCAGCACGACGGCAACGATGGAGGCCGCGGTCGAGGTGGCCGCCGCACGGCAGCCGGCGGCAATGACGCCGGAGGACATGGCGCGTCAAATGGCGCAGATGCAAGCGGCCATAAAGAGGCTGGCAGGGGAGAACGAGCGCCTCAACCAGCGGCTACGAGAGCAGGAAGAGCAGTCGGCGCGCCGAGAGCAGGAGCTTCGGGAGCAGTCCGCGCTTCAGGAACGAAACCGGAAGCGAGCGCGTCGTAAGGCAGCGGAGGAAGTTTCGGCAGCGGGGGCGGCGATGCCGCCACCCGAGCAAGCACAGCATAACATCGGGCAACCAGGCGCCGGCGGAGCTGCGAACGACGCCGAGGTGTACCTGCTGCGGAGGGAGCTGGATGTGGTGGGGCGGCTGGCGCAGAAGCGCGAGGCTTTGTACGCGCGATTTCTGACGCCGCGCCAATTCCAACGGGAGCAGCAACCGAGGGTGCAGCTGCGGGACGTCGAGGACGCACTGCCGAAGTTCGCGGGGGAGGATCCAGCCTGTCCCGTCCGCGCCTGAACGCGGAAACTTGACCAGCAAGCGGCGGTGTTCGGCTGGTCGGACCTGGACACGCTAATCGCGGCCAGGAGGGCGGTGGACTGGACCCGCCAAAATTTGGATGGGGAGTCGAGCGCACCTTTTGACGTGGGCTGAGCTGAAGGAAGCTCTGATCGTCGACTTCCAAGACAGCACCAGCGATCGGGAGCTACACGAGGTGCTCTCAAAGAATAAGAAGGCGCGTGGGGAGTCGATGCTCACCTACGTGTACGCGATGCTGGCGCCGTGGCGACTTCAAGGAGGAGAGTCTGGTCGGCTACATCGTGGATGGGATCCACGAGGCGGCGAAGATGTCGCAGCCAGCTACCCCAAGCCAGCAGAATCCAAGGGACAACCGCCAGGGAGGCGGCGGGAGGGGTGGCAAGCCCGATGGCGAGCCACCCGACAGCGAAGAATCCGAGGTCAACACCCTAGAGGAAGCGGCACCATAAAGCTCTCCTCTACATATATTTTTTTTCTGTATTTTCTACTATTTTCCCTATTCCCTTGTAACAGATACATACAAAAATTGCGCGCAACGTCGACTGAGAGCAGCCAACAGGTCAGGAAAGGCCGAGTTGTGGGAGACGGGTAGAGGAGCGGGGCCAGACGCGCCCGGGAAATAGGCGCCGGTTTTCCCGTATGGAAAACCCCGCGCCGGGATTTCCCCGTGGCTAGACGTCGGGAGTCTAGGCCCCGGGCAACTCCCGGCCGACAGGGCCTCACGGTGGGACCAGGAGGACCAGCAGTGGGGGTAGCCGCCCCATTAGTATAAAGACGACTACCCACGAAGAAGCAACACAGTCCGGAGGCGTTCTCTATATGACATGCGTTGCATGGTTCGCTTTTGAATAAACAATCACACCCTAGACATCGACTCAAGTTATTCACCGCCCTTGCATACCGAATCCCACACCTACATATATATAAATCTATATCTATTGTTATGTTACAAAATTTTATTTTTTCATATTTCCTTTTTATTTTATTCAACAATATATTGAATGATATATTGAGCGACGACACTTTTCTGGCTAAAGTGAGATAGAAGTTTCAAGGCCAGAAAAGTGTCCAATATTACACTCCACCTGTTGGAATGCGGGGGAGGAAATGCTTTTTAAGTATTCATTGTATCAAGCGCTTCGCCGTTTTGCGCCCATCTTGCAATGGGTGCAAGATGGAAAGAAAATCGGCATTGCGATAAAGAATCGAAAACCATACTTCACTCTCGTTGCTGAAGTCGAAAAGCCAGGACGTGCGATAGTCGGTCCGCGCTTTTCACTTTAAGTTTTTCTTTAAGTTCATTTTTTTAAGATTTCCGTCTGCGTCAGCCGCCGGTTTTCTCTTTTAATTTTTGGATTACTTCTTTTGGATTTTATGTGCGTTAGCCGCCAGATTCCAGCCAACAATACTAAGTTGTGTGCATTAGCCGCCAACTTCGAAATATTTTTGTCGGAGTACAATAAGGGCTTCAGCCAACAAACAAAACGAAAATCAAATCCTCGTCCTCCTCAGCGCAATCGTCTTCAGGAGCGTTAAAAATAAGGTAAATTTTCAAGTACTAAAATATATATATATTCATACATTTCATTTAGATTTAATTGCGTTGACAATCAAAGAACGGCAGTGCACGTCTTTGCCCTCTCTTGGATTGTAGTTATAATTAATTATTTATTTCGCGTGTGTTCGGAGTTTGTTTCATTTATTAAAAAGAAAAATTTAAATTTAAGGCATACAAAGAAACGTACCTTACGTCAGTTTGAAGTTGCGCCTCTTTGTTTTCCTCTCTCATTATCTCGTTTCTCTGCTTCTTTCATACTTAAACGCTCCAGCGTGTTGATGCAAACCCACACGCACACACATAAGAAATCGGTATGACTGGCGTGACGTCACGCCATTCACTTCAAGAGAGCGAGCAGGAAAGAGTATATTCAAAATTTAATAATTTGATAAAGTAGTAAAAACCCAAATTTAACAAAAATCATGAACAGTTATGCGAAGGTTTATTTATTAAATTAGGACAATTTTTACATCTACACTTTTTCCTAAATCAAATACACAATTCTAACTGTAAACAGAAACCAAAAAGAAATACAACAAATTGTTGTGTACACTAAATTGTTCAATTACACAAAATTTCATTTATATTAATTTTCTCTTTTAACAACACTTTATTGAGTTCGGTTATCCATATATAAATCACTGACATTCAAGCACTATCTAAATCGAATAGATCACATAAATTAAATTGAAAGACACTAGAACTGGATGTGCGAAGCAACAGTTGACTTGCTCGCACCAAGTATTATCGCAGACTCCCACTTGAGTCGAACACTAAAGTTTGAATTTTTCTTGATGCGACAAATTAAAAAGGACTCACTCCCCACACAGCATGAATTAATTTTTTGAATTAATTTGTGAATTAATTCAGAGAATTAATATATAAATAATTATAAAAGAAAATAAAATTATTTTTAAACTATTTCATGAAATAATAAAAAAAATAATGCAGTACTATTTCAAAAATATTTCCAGAAATTAAAAAATATTCATTCAAGAAATAATGCATGAAATAATTTAAAATTATTTCATAAAGGAATTGCAAAAGGATTTTTTTTGCTTATTTATAATAATTTAAGAAATAATTTCACAATCTTTCAGAATTAATTCGCGAATTAAATTTTGTTGGAATAAAAATTAATTCAATAATTATTTCTGAAAGGATTTTAAAATAATTTGTGTATAAAAACAGAAAACATTGCTGAAACATTTTAAATTATTATGTACCAAAATAATTTAAAATGATTTGGCAAAGCCTTCAAAAAATTATATTTGAAATAATTTTTACATTATTTTCTAAATAATTCGTGAAATAAACATGCCAGTGAACTCCCACATAATAATTTCGTATCCTTTCAGAAGTAATTCATGAATTAAATTTTGTTGAAATAAAAATTTCTTCAAAAATTATTTCTGAAAGGATTTTAAAATAATTTTAGATGCAGAACTTAGAAAAATTTTGCTACACATCTGAAAAAATTCTAAGTCCCACGAAAAAAAATTCTTTAATAACAAGTTTATCCTTATTTTGCACGGTGTTTAGTCCTTTATAAATAAAAAAAATTTCAGATTTTGGCATAAGATCTTACGTAAAACTTTTCAATAGTACATTAAAAATTAGAAACACACACATGACTATCACTTTAATGCATGTATTCCTCATATTTAATGTATGCGTATACATTAAATTAAAAGTACATTCACAAACATTTCAATGTAAATTTTAATGCAGTCACATTAAATTTCAAGTATAAATACAAAAAATTTAATGTTGAAATTAATAAAATACATTTTCTGCATTTATACTTGAAATTTAATGTGACTACATTGAAATTGTTGTGAATGTACTTGAATTTCATGTACTTCCATATTAAAATTCATGTAAATACTTATTATTTGTAGTCAATGCCTGAATTTTAATGTATGCATACATGAATAGGATAGGTAGATGAACATATGCGACGTCCTGCCATGTAACATTATATGTTGTGATAGCTCAGAGGATAAGATGTCGGAATTGTAATTTTTTGGATCGGCTTCAAATCCCTTATAGAACTTTTTTTTACATCTTTTTTTTTTATTAATAAATTAAGTCTTATTTATTTTATATGTGAATATTGACCATTTAATAATTTTAGTTTACTTAATTTAATTAACAAGAATACATTCACAAATATTTCAATGTATTTTAATCTAATCGCATTAAATTTCAAGGATAAATCCTGAAAATCATTACGCCAACATGAATAAAATAATAAATGTTGTACAATAATTATTGTTTAATAATAATAGCTTTTTTCTCATATAATGCTCAAACACAATTTTGCGAATTTCTCTTGAGTGCGAAATAAATGTAATATACAAACAAGGACTCGTGGTCAAGTGGACTAGGTGTTGGACTCTGAATCGGAAGGTCGCAGGTTCGAATCTCACCGAAAGAAAAGTTTTTTCATTTAAGGAGATGTACATTGGTATTATCAATTTAAAATATATTATAATATAATTAAGATATAATTAAACTGTAATTAAAATATAATTTAAATCTATATAAAATAAAATTTGAAGTATAAAAATTGTTCATTGAATATATGCAGCGAGCAGCCCAGTGCGCACCTAAGCCGCCGCTCGGGCAGCTCATAGCCCAGTAAACACAACGCGTGTCTGAAGGGCGCCTTGAATACGCCCTTCCTTGCGATTACGGTCACGAGACCGTAATAAATTGTAAATTCATGTACTAAGGGACGGGGGTTTAATTAATTTATTTAGATATATACCTAAATAAAATAATATAATTAATATAAAAATGCAATATTTATTTTATTGTAGTTGAATGAGGGAAGAAATAATTTTGGATATTGTTTTTATTTCAAACTTTAATTTTTTAAACAGTGAATATAATCATTGACAAGTTATATATCTAAATTTTAAAATTTTTATATATCTAAATCTTTAAATTAAATTAAATTCACTGTTTAAAAATTCAAAGTTAAATTAAATTCACTGTTTACAAAATTCAAAATTTAATTAAATTCACTGTTTAAAAATTTAAAGATTTATATATAAAATTCTAAAATTTAGATATATATCTTGTCAATAATAATTCACAGTTTAAAAATTTAAAGTTTGAAATAAAAATAATAAACAAAATTATTTCTTGTTTAATTAATTTATTTAGATATATACCTAAATAAAATAATATAATTAATATAAAAATGCAATATTTATTTTATTGTAGTTGAATGAGGGAAGAAATAATTTTGGATATTGTTTTTATTTCAAACTTTAATTTTTTAAACAGTGAATATAATCATTGACAAGTTATATATCTAAATTTTAAAATTTTTATATATCTAAATCTTTAAATTAAATTAAATTCACTGTTTAAAAATTTAAAGATTTATATATAAAATTCTAAAATTTAGATATATATCTTGTCAATGATAATTCACAGTTTAAAAATTTAAAGTTTGAAATAAAAACAATAAACAAAATTATTTCTTGTTTAATTAATTAATTTAGATATATACCTAAATAAAATAATATAATTAATATAAAAATGCAATATTTATTTTATTGTAGTTGAATGAGGGAAGAAATAATTTTGGATATTGTTTTAATTTCAAACTTTAAATTTTTAAACAGTGAATATAATCATTGACAAGCTATATATCTAAATTTTAAAATTTTTATATATCTAAATCTTTAAATTAAATTAAATTCACTGTTTAAAAATTTAAAGATTTAGATATAAAATTCTAAAATTTAGATAAATCTTGTCAATGATAATTCACAGTTCAAAAATTTAAAGTTTGAAATAAAAACAATAAACAAAATTATTTCTTGTTTAATTAATTAATTTAGATATATACCTGAATAAAATAATTTAATTAATATAAAAAAGCAAGAAATTTATTTTATTTTAGTAGAATGAGGAATTTTGTAAAGTTTGATAAATTGAGGAATTTTTTATTTCAAACTTTAAATTTTTAAACAGTGAATATAATTATTGACAAGATAATATATTTAAACTTTAAAATTTTTATATAGATAAATCTTTAAATTAAATTAAATACAATGTTTAAAAATGTAAAATTAAATTAAATTGACTTTAAAAATTTAATTGAATTACTTACAATTTAATTGAAGTACTTATAGAGATAGTTGTTATTTTTTTAATTATTCTAATTAAGTAATATTAAACAAATCTTCTATAAAACTTTCACAAATACACTTTTCTTTATTATTTTTTTCCACAATTTTTTTTTTTTGCAATGCAATATTTCTTGATTGTTTATAACCAAGTAATTAATTGTATTAAGGTTTCCTCAACATTAAAAGCACAAGAGACGTATTAATGAAATGCGTAAAATACCTCCAGCGAAGTATGATACGTCAAATATCCAATATTTTTTTCATGAGAAAACCTTAACAAAATTAATAATGCGCATCTATATAAAATCATTGCCATTGCTAGGAAAAGTATATTTACATTAGAATTCAAATAGCGAAAGCTGATATTAAAAAAAAAAAAAGGACACATACGAAAAAAAGAGGAGGATTATTAAATTAACAAAGATTATTAATAAAAGGATTGCCACAATAATTAATAAGAAAAAATATTTATACCTATTTATATTCACGTAAGTGTATTTAACCTTAATTTTTCAATATTTAAAAATTTGCTTCCTTAGAAATCTTTCATGAAAAGATTTTGAAATATTTTTGTAAACTTTTTTTAAATATTTTATGATAGTAAATTAAGTTTAATATAAAAACTAATGAAAGTATTGTATTTAGTTTTTTACATCGTAAACATGTAAATTTCTTTGCAGCTTTTGTTAAAAATATTTAGTTTGTTTTTAATTACTATTAATATTAAGATATTGACATACTTACTTAAAAAAATATAAGATACGTATTTTCTTTCTTACTTTCAAGTTTAAACTGCAATATACTTATGTACATTTTTGAACATAAATTTTTATGCGATAAAAATTTGTTAAGTTTTACTTGAAACCAATTAAGGTTTAATGTAAAAGTGAGTTATTCTTTATATTAAGAATAGAATTAAACTACTTTTGCATTGCAGATAAAAATTTAGAAGACATTTTTATATCTGGTAACTAAACTAAAATATTTAAGTGAAATTTCTTACAATTTTTTAAGTTTAACATAAAAACTAATGAAAGTATTGTATTTAGTTTTTTACATCGTAAACATGTAAATTTCTTTGCAGCTTTTGTTAAAAATATTTAGTTTGTTTTTAATTACTATTAATATTAAGATATTGACATACATACTTAAAAAAATTTAAGATACGTATTTTCTTTCTTACTTTCAAGTTTAAACTGCAATATACTTATTTACATTTTTGAACATAAATTTTTATGCGATAAAAATTTGTTAAGTTTTACTTGAAACCAATTAAGGTTTAATGTAAAAGTGAGTTATTCTTTATATTAAGAATAGAATTAAACTACTTTTGCATTGCAGATAAAAATTTAGAAGACATTTTTATATCTGGTAACTAAACTGAAATATTTAAGTGAAATTTCTTACAATTTTTTAAGTTTAATATAAAAACTAATGAAAGTATTGTATTTAGTTTTTTACATCGTAAACATGTAAATTTCTTTGCAGCTTTTGTTAAAAATATTTAGTTTGTTTTTAATTACTATTAATATTAAGATATTGACATACATACTTAAAAAAATTTAAGATACGTATTTTCTTTCTTACTTTCAAGTTTAAACTGCAATATACTTATTTACATTTTTGAACATAAATTTTTATGCGATAAAAATTTGTTAAGTTTTACTTGAAACCAATTAAGGTTTAATGTAAAAGTGAGTTATTCTTTATATTAAGAATAGAATTAAACTACTTTTGCATTGCAGATAAAAATTTAGAAGACTATTTTTATATCTGGTAACTTAAACTGAAATATTTAAGTGAAATTTCTTACAATTTTTTAAGTTTAATATAAAAACTAATGAAAGTATTGTATTTAGTTTTTTACATCGTAAACATGTAAATTTCTTTGCAGCTTTTGTTAAAAATATTTAGTTTGTTTTTAATTACTATTAATATTAAGATATTGACATACATACTTAAAAAAATTTAAGATACGTATTTTCTTTCTTACTTTCAAGTTTAAACTGCAATATACTTATTTACATTTTTGAACATAAATTTTTATGCGATAAAAATTTGTTAAGTTTTACTTGAAACCAATTAAGGTTTAATGTAAAAGTGAGTTATTCTTTATATTAAGAATAGAATTAAACTACTTTTGCATTGCAGATAAAAATTTAGAAGATATTTTTATATCTGGTAATTAAACTGAAATATTTAAGTGAAATTTCTTACAATTTTTTAAGTTTAATATAAAAACTAATGAAAGTATTGTATTTAGTTTTTTACATCGTAAACATGTAAATTTCTTTGCAGCTTTTGTTAAAAATATTTAGTTTGTTTTTAATTACTATTAATATTAAGATATTGACATACATACTTAAAAAAATTTAAGATACGTATTTTCTTTCTTACTTTCAAGTTTAAACTGCAATATACTTATTTACATTTTTGAACATAAATTTTTATGCGATAAAAATTTGTTAAGTTTTACTTGAAACCAATTAAGGTTTAATGTAAAAGTGAGTTATTCTTTATATTAAGAATAGAATTAAACTACTTTTGCATTGCAGATAAAAATTTAGAAGATATTTTTATATCTGGTAATTAAACTGAAATATTTAAGTGAAATTTCTTACAATTTTTTAAGTTTAATATAAAAACTAATGAAAGTATTGTATTTAGTTTTTTACATCGTAAACATGTAAATTTCTTTGCAGCTTTTGTTAAAAATATTTAGTTTGTTTTTAATTACTATTAATATTAAGATATTGACATACATACTTAAAAAAATTTAAGATACGTATTTTCTTTCTTACTTTCAAGTTTAAACTGCAATATACTTATTTACATTTTTGAACATAAATTTTTATGCGATAAAAATTTGTTAAGTTTTACTTGAAACCAATTAAGGTTTAATGTAAAAGTGAGTTATTCTTTATATTAAGAATAGAATTAAACTACTTTTGCATTGCAGATAAAAATTTAGAAGACATTTTTATATCTGGTAACTAAACTGAAATATTTAAGTGAAATTTCTTACAATTTTTTAAGTTTAATATAAAAACTAATGAAAGTATTGTATTTAGTTTTTACGAAAGTATAACTGAAGGCAAGTCTGAGCTTTCGAACGACGAGCGCTCGAGGAGCACTGCGGCCTCTATAGCGTTTGTCTCTATATAAGTTGATTTTTATAAAACACGTGAAAGTATTGAAATTAATTGATAATATATAGAGTCAAGTCTAATACCTGTTAAGCTCTTATTACTAAACTTACAAACACTAAATTTCGGAGCTTACTTTCATTGGCAATCACAATATATTAAAGTAGTGAAAGTATTGAAATCAATCGACAATATAGAGTCAAGTCTAATGTTTGTCAAGCTTCTATTACTAAAGCGAAAAACCCTAAATTTGGGAGCTTACTTTCATTGGGAATAAAAAAACCACAGCCTTCATTCACTTAATATTATATCAAAGAATATAATAAACCAGTGACTTGCGGGGTTCCGTAAAAAGGGAGGTAAAATAGAAATGCTCCCAGATCAAACGTAAATTAAAACAAAATTTTTATCATTCTTTGATTGGTCTAAATTAATAAACTGACTTTGATTTTGACTAATTTGTCCTTGGTTTCTATCTGGGACAGGAAATTCAATTTCACCTCTTACTGCCCAAGGGTAGAACACATTTGTAATATATTCAAAAAACGTTTCTGTGGTCATCCAACCATTATCTGAATTTCCAATACTCCATCCAACTGGACAATTTTTCAAAATACTTTGTGGTCCACTGTCAACATATTTAAACATCAGCATGGGTGGAGCTCGAGTTCCATCAGCAGCATACATAAATAGCACAGTATAGCTCTCTTTTTTGTCTCCATCCACAATTTTATAAGTTGAAGTGGCTCCTTTTTTGGTGAGTATCTTGTCTGATTTTGGAAGTAGCTGCACATTAGTCTCGTCGCAGTTAAAGACTCTTGACGGACTAAGCTGGTCTAGGTAATCTGTTTTGCAAATAACAGGCAGTGTGAATCGCTTCACCCCAATACTTATTACCTAGCTGAGCATCCGAGAGCATACATCGTGTTGCGTCTGTCAGATACCGGTTTTTTCTTTCTGCTATGCCGTTTTGCTGTGGTGAGTAGGGCGCCGTATACTGTATGCGAATCCCTTCCTTTTTTAAATATTCTTGTAAATCCTTGTTTACATACTCACGGCCTCTGTCTGATCTTACTATCTTGACCGTCTTGCCGAATTGTGTCTTGCCCATTTGCACAAACTGCTTAATGAATTTTGGAGCTTCATTTTTGTATTCTAACAAATATACATGCGTATATCGTGAAAAATCATCTATAATGGTCAAGGCATATTTTTCGTGTCCAACTGTATATTCTGGCATCGAACATACATCTGTTTGCACCATGCCGAGCGGGGCTACGGTCTTGTTGAGCGATTCCTTTGGAAAGGGCAAGCGAGGCATTTTTTCCTATAAAACAGCACTCACAGACTTCTTGCTTACCGCAATCGTTTACCTGAATACCCGTAGCAAGACCCTTCGCCGCCAGCTCCTTTATTGCCCCTGGATGTCGATGGCCAAAATGCCTGTGCCACACATGTTGGCAATTTTCAGAGTGTCCGTTGCCGCTTTCCATTTTTACAACTTGATTAGTCGTACAGGCCTTTTCGACGCTTTTTATTTCATAGAGATCTGAGTAAAGTTGCGCGCGTGCTACTGCTTTTACTACACCATCCTTTACGACATTACAGCTATCCTTTTTGAAGATTATCTCGTAGCCGTCGTTGGTCATTTTCCTTACCGATAATAAATTTGTCCCTAGCCCGGGAACGAACAGCACGTCGCTAATCTCCATTTTTGAGAATTTCTCTCTGCCAATCAAACACTTTATGGTTCCAGACCCTCTCCCTTCAATTGCTGCTTTCGTTTCATCGGCTAGTCGAACGAACCCCTTTTTGCTGGGGTCTATGTTGTCGAAATCTCGAGACTGTACCATATGACTTGTTGCACCCGAGTCCACGATCCAGCTGTATCATGTAGCCTTCGCACCGAGGCATACCTCGCCGCTTGTATCTAATGAAGCTTGTGCTAAATAGGCTAATAGCCGCCCTTTTCGTTGTCGCCGGTTTCCTCTGAGGCTTTATTGCCTTTTTCCTGCTTCGATTTCCAAGCTTTATATTTTTCACAGTTCGGCTTTATATGTCCCACCTTTTTGCAGAAGAAACAGCTCCGTTTATTTACTTGATTGCCATTGCTGTTTACCTTATGCTCGGCCTTCATTGCTGTTTCGCTACCTGGATTCACTCTTACTTCCTTCGCCCCCTTACGTTTTTTGTGTTCGTCGATCAATCGACTCATGATGAATTCCGACGTAAGATCTGCTTCGGGCCTACTCTCCAATGCCGTGACGAAAGTGTCGTAGAATTCTGGCAGACTTGATAGATAGAGACACGCAACTACGTCGTCAGGTAAAACCATATCCAAGCCAGTCAATTTATCAAAGTAGTCAGATAATATAACCACATGTTCCTCCATGTCTCCGCCTTCCTCCATGAATGTACGACAAAGACGCTTCAAAATGTGAACTTTATTTGAAGTCGTCGACTTTTGATGGTATGACTTGAGTGCCAGCCACGCATCACGTGCTGTTGATGCATTTTTGACTCAACTGTCAAGCCAATTATTACTTCAGCGGATTCATCCCTTTTTGTCCAATCAGCCAGGGCTGCATATGTGTACTTGTGGCTAAAATATTAGAAAGTATAAGACAAGTTTTTTAACTAATATTAATTAATTTTACTATAAAATTCGTCTGTCCCGGTATAGGCACCATTTTTGACTTGTCCCGAAATAGGGCATTCTACCTTACATTCTTCATTTTTACTTACATATTAGCAGTTTTAATATCATGTATTTAAAAACCAGTTAAATGAAAAAAAAAAAAAAAAAAAATTATTCTGTTCTGTGACATGCCAATGTTCTTGATCAGTTGATTAGAAGAATACAATTATTTCTCATTATTAACTTAAACTTAAATCTTAATTATTAACTTTAATTTTATAAAATAAAAAGCAGATTCTAAAAATTTCTCTAATGTCAAAGAATTTATAAAATCCTGGCCTATAGGACTGAAAGATCCCTGTTTATTATTCTTAGAAAACTGTAATTAAATATTATAAAATTTAATTTTTACAATTGATATTATTTACATTATCCGCTGAGACTTTTAGAGTTTTCTTGCTTTTGCTTTGACCTGACAGAAGGCTTGAAGCCGTTTGGAGCAGAAATCAGGATTACAACCTTAGTTTGCCCATGCATAAGTAAAAATATCCAATATTTTTTTCATGAGAAAACCTTAACAAAATTAATAAGGCGCGTCTATATAAAATCATTGCCATTGCTAAGAAAAGTATATTTAAATTATAATTACAAATAGCGAAGTAGCCGATACTTACAAAAAAAAAGGATACCTACGAAAAAAAGGATATAAGGATTAGATATTTTTGTAATATCCAAATATTCTTCCCATTTTATTTTTTTTCTGTACATCAAAATGAGGTCGATTTTTAATGTTTGGAAAAGAGCGGTATGGATGTAAATTCAGATGGTACGTTTCTTAGTATAGTTTTTCACTGAAATCTTTGAACTATCAATAAATTTTTCTCCACTCCAACCTCAAATATGCATGTTTGCATGCGATTTGCGGCTCTCGTGGAGAAAAATACGGTTTCACACTAGTGCGTAAATGAATCTTTGCCTCGGGAGACTTTTCGGCCTCGCTTCGCTCGGCCTAAAAACGTCTTCCGACGCAAATAATCCACTTCCGCACCCGTATAAAAATGTACTATTTAATTATTTTAACAATAGTACATTACACAACAAGCGCAGAAAGTAGAAGTTTGCTGCACTGCGTGTACATGAGCCCGAGGCGAAGCCGAGGGCTTCGTGTACACGCAGTTAAGCAACTTGCAAAATTCGCAACTTGCAAAATTCGCAACTTGCAAAATTCGACAAAATTGGTCGGCTTCGCCTCGGGCGTCAACTTCACGCGGTGGCGAAACAGACAGTTTGTCTGTATCGCAAGAACTTTGACTCATATTTTCAATGTACTATTTAGGAACAATCAGTAGAATCGAGAGAACGAATGAAAACAACAAGGATAGAGGTTGGCTCATTTAATTGAAAATATTTGTGTTTAAACAAATGAGCGCAACTCGTATATATAGAATATATAATTCCACAGGCACGCTTTATCTGTCCCCGCGCACGCTTCATCGTCCCCGCGCCCGCAATGCGATAGCGATTGTCAATTAAAATCTTTAGAGCCACAACAGATGGCACTAAAGACGAGCTGCGCGCACGTTTTAAAAAATATTCCTTGCTACAGCAAGGAATATACAAGTGTTATAACACAGGCCACCCAGATTTTTGTCAAGTTGATCAACGAAGAGGAACATCCCCATAACGGGGGATGAAATGCTAACATTTTTACCCAGCCTCACGAAAGACGATTCGCCAACTTCTTTTTTCGTTAAATCATTCCTTGCTGTAACAAAAAAGGTCATATTGTACAAGGGATTTAGCCAGTCTCTTGCGGTGTTGCTCAGTGGTCCAGGCCCTGGCAAATGGCTTACAATAAAGGGCTATTCACATTCTAAAATCATCTTTTCAAAATTTTACTATTCTTTTTGATAATTTTTAAATAAATAGAAGACTGATTATTTATATTTTATTTTTTAGGTACTATTGAATGAAAACAATGGATATTGAACCATTCCCTAACCTAAATTCCTTTCCTGTTGAAAGCCTCGTAAGAATTCCTTATGTTCCTTATTTTAAAAGTATATTAAGTAATTATACAGCATGTGACATAAGTAACGGAACAAGGCTATAGCTTTTTAGGAAGACATTATTAGAATTATAATTTTTTTTAGAATTAGAATTTATTGTTTTTCAGGCAATTCCACAAAATTAAAAATTGGAAAAATAAGAATATCACCATATTTTGCATACAATTCTAAGTCAGAAATATTTTTATTAATTTTTCTATTTGATGCATCCTTCACGAGAAAAAAATTGAAGACTTAATAAATGTTTAAATATTAGAGAATTTTTTTATCCTTAAGTATGCGTTTAATAAAAAAAAAGTATTAAAAGCATCTTTCCGAATCCGGTGTCAAAAATAGCGGTTACCTTTTGAAAAATCAAAGTTGACCTCGAAATAACCTTGAAAATCAAATCCAAGGTCAAATCAAAGGTAACAATTGGTTCCTCGTTGAAAGTTATTAAAGGAATGACCTTGACCTTGGTCTTACTTACTTATGTGACACCCTGTATAATTAGCATATGGTGTGTAAGGCAGAAAGCGATGGAGACAGAGGGAGAGAATGAGGGAGAGGGAAAGTGAGAGGGAGAGATAGAGACAGACAGAGACTGAAACCGACAGAGGGCGATGGTGGAGGATGAAGATAGATAGATAGATAGATAGATATTCTTTTATTTCACTTAGTTGGCAAAATTTGCATGTTTATATACATTTTTTCCTTTGTTGGGATTTTTTTACAAAACACAGGCAGTGAAATTAAAATTTACAATTAAATAAATAAATAAATATATAAATACTAAACTTATCACAGATATAAAAATATCACAGTAAAATTATTTAAATAGATTTAAATTCACTAGACCTGTGCCCAGCAGTATAGATAGAAATTTGATATTTGAGGTTAATGATCAATCGCCAATAGGTATTGACGCAGCACCATATTAAAAGCTATATAAGATGGCAGCCGGCGGATAGAAGTAGGAATAGAGTTCCATAAACAAGTTCCCTGTACTTGAAATGCCCTGTCTCAAGTTTCAGTGCTCGCTCTAGGAATTTTAATTTCCTGCGGTTCACCCCTTTCAGTAGCTCTCGGAGAGTGCACAGAAAAGCAGTCAAGTAGATAGCTGCTAGGTACCCTCATTCTGATTATTTTGTACAATAGCTGCGCTGTGAAGTACAGCCTGCGGGGGTCTGTTCTTAGCTATCCCAATCGCCTTCTATAGGGGAAAATGTGACAATTCCAACTAACTCCGTAAACATATCTCACACATGCATTGTTTAGTCGTTACAGTCGGATACGTTGTTCGTCAGTTGCGTCCAAGTATACAATCGTGCAGCAGTCCTGGTGTGGTTGGACTAGGGACTCGACTAGCCTCTTGCGTAATGCCTCATTACTTCTGTGCTGAACGGAACGTATACTCCTTTTGCCAGCTAAACACCTGGCATTGACCTGTTGTTAATGTTATTCACATATCTGTTTGAGACAAATTCTATTGCTTTGGTTTTGCCGGTATTGAGCTGCAGTCCAAAGCATGCCGCCCATTCTACCACTGTTTGTGCCGCCAGAGACAGTTGTGTCAGACCTTCCGATAGTTCATCTTTTGTTGTATGAAGATATATCTGGAGATCATCTGCATAGAAAATGTGCTTAATGTCAAGTCCGTCAAGTTTGTTGTGTAGGTCATTGAAGTAAAGATAAAAGAGTAAGGGACCCAAGACGGACTGTTGTGGAACTCCCACATTTGTTTCAATATACTCTGAATTTCCATTCTTCGTCGAGATAACCATCTGAGAGCGGCCTTGTAAAAATGATTTGATCCAATAAAAAGCCGTCTTGGTAAACCCTAAACCTCTCAGCTTTTCCAGAAGCTTATCTGGGAAGATGATATCAAATGCTTTACTAAAATCAAATAAAAGAAGAATAGTGACCTTCCCATTATCTATGGTCATGCGCACGTTCTCCATCAGTTTGTTTAGTATTGTCTGCGTACAGTGCTGTTATCGAAAACAAGTCTGAAAGGGTTCTTGCAAATTTTATTTTCTTTAAGGTACTCCGTGATGGTCATGGGCTATCTTTTTCATAACCTTGGAAAGGAAGAAAAGCAGCGCTATCGGTCTAAAATCCGAGGTATTTGTCGGGGTTACTTTCTTTTGCAGGCTATGACCTGCGTCTTTTTCCAAGCCTCCGGAAATATGTCCTTGGCACCTATGGTGGGAAGTGCCTTCACCACTACCGATTCTGGGATTCCATCCTCTCCTCTCGCCTGCAAGGTAAAATGAGATATCGCTAAAACCACGGCGTTAAAATAAATAGGTTTGAAATTAAAACCATCATCACTCGTAGAGTTTATAAGGTTCATAGCTTCATTCATGTGTTTCGAGGGAGAGGATGAAATCTCGGTGAAATACTCATTGAGAGCAATTGGGGTAAAACCGTGAGACAACTCCTCCCTTCGCTTTGGGAGATGGCCAAGGTTTTGCATCTCCTTCCATACATTTTTATTCTCATTCAGAGATGTTGTAAGATGTTTTTGTATGTAAAGAGTCTCGATCGTTTATTAAGCTTTCCTCAACCTCCTCACTCAGTATGAGGTACTCCTCAAGAAGCGGCGCTTCAGATATTCGCTTATATCCCCTGAGAGTTGCATTTCGCTTATTGACAAGTTGCCTCAGCCGCGGACCAAACCAAGGAGCACATTTCTTTTTTGGGCAAACCGTAGAACTCTCCGTTGTTTTGTAAGAGTTGTTTTGACACAGGGGGGGGGAGAGAGAGAGAGAGAGTGAGAGAGAGAGAGAGAGAGAGAGAGAGAGAGAGAGAGAGAGAGAGAGAGACAGAAAGACAGACAGAGACAGAGACAGAGGTAGAGAGAGGGAGACTGTTGCACGGCGCATATTAATTTAATATTAATACTTTACAGTTTGTTCTTGCGATGAAAAAATTAGTAAAGCGGTTTGTAAGGTGTGGTTATATTTATAATATTCAAATGAAAGAGGGCCCAGAATTAACGGCCTCTTACATGTGCCATAAAGAGACGTGGGATTACCAAGAAGTCGTCGAACCTTACTGCAGATATTGCAGAAAATCTGTCGGGGTACCGGGTGTTTACGGCGATATTGTAATTTCTAATAATATTTGTACAATTACAGAATTTTAAAAAAAATTGTATGTTTTTTTCATTTAGTTTATTATGGCCCATTTGTTTCGTCTCATTTTTCTTTTAATAGTACATTACTCAACTAGTGTGACGGGATCGCGATTTACGCACGAGTGGTAGTTCACACCCGAGCACACGAGTTGCGTATACTATTTTTTAAAACGAGTGCCGCGCAGCTCGACAAAATTCGGCAATAAGTTATATAAATAGTACATTACAGTACAAGAGACGAAAGTTGAAGTTTCGCCACGGCGTGAAGTTGACGCCCGAGGCGAAGCCTCGGGCGTCAACTTCACGCCGTGACGGGCCTTCAACGTTCGTCTCATGTGCTGTATACTATTTTTCTTTATACCCGGTCGAAAGTACGCTAAGTTTCGATTCAAAATTTGTATTTGAAAAAAATTATTTTTTGTTAGCTCGAGTAAATTTATTTCGATGCCCGCCCCGACATTTGCGGCACGAGCGCAGCGAGTGCTGCGAGTCGGGGGGGCGGGCATCGAAAAAATCAAGAGTATAATTTCATTAAATAGAATGATAAAAAATAATAGATAACTATTTTTCCGTTTTTCATTCAAACTTTTACTAACAAAGATATAAATGATTAATAACAGTGATGTAACTATGGCCTACTATATCTATATTGTGCACAATTGTGACGTCACTCAGATTTTTGAAACGCGCTATATTCGCAAAGTATAAACAAAACCTCAACCGCGCTATCTTTCAACTCATAAACAAAACCTCCAAAACGTTTATTTTAACAAAATCTACAGTTGCCTAGCTACCAGCTCAAAGGCATGCGTGGCGAAAACTGCTATCAGTGGCGAAAGCTCGACTATATATGTATAATGAATAAAAGAATATCTTTCGCCATCGAAATCAGTGGCGAAAGTGCGTACTTTCGACCAGGGTATAAAGAAAAATAATTTATTGAAATAATATAAATTATGTTTTAGAAGGCTTTAGATTTTTTTAATGTATTTATTTTTTATCTTCTTAATATAAGCTATTACTTGGTGATAATTAGAAATATCTGCTTTGTCAAAATTTTTCACCGTAAATTTTAACATAGAAAAACGATTCCATAACGTGGGTGGAGAAACTGTCTTAGAAACTTCTTTAAAATAAGTTAAAAAAACCTCTTCAACAAATAATGTTGTTTTCTTGGTTAAACGCCAGGATTCAAAATTGTTCTATGTTGCAACGTACAATCGTTTTGATTTTTCAGGGAGTAAATCTATTGATACTTATTTAGTCGCTTCAATGATTTCTGGAGGTATTTCGTTTCCATAATGAGACTCTTTGTCTGTATCGCAAGAACTTTGACTCATATTTTCAATGTACTATTTAGGAACAATCAGTAGAATCGAGAGAACGAATGAAAACAACAAGGATAGAGGTTGGCTCATTTAATTAAAAATATTTGTGTTTAAACAAATGAGTGCAACTCGTATATATAGAATATATAATTCCACACGCATGCTTTATCTGTCCCCGCGCACGCTTCATCGTCCCCCTGCCCGCAATGCGATAGCGATTGTCAATTGAAGTCTTTAGAGCCACGACAGATGGCTCTAAAGTCGAGATGCGCGCACGGTGTTTAAAAAAATAATATATTCAAGACCTACACTTTTCTGTAGCCCGTAGCTATTAATTTTCATATTTTTACATTTACTACTATAACTATACAGGGTAAGAAAAACGTATGGAAACTCGTAAAAATTAGAAAGCCGCTTGAGGTTAATAGTAAAATAAAGATCATATCCTATGTAGCTTTCAACGAGGAATCCAACGGTAACCTCTACTTTGACCTTGAACCTCATTTATAAGGTCATTTCAAGGACAACCTGATTTTTTCAAATGGGAACCCCTATTTTTTATACCGGAATCGAAAAGAGCGGAAAATATTACGTCCGAAAGAATAAATGAAATATTTGTAAATTAAATAATTAATAACTACGTAATTGTTTGTTTTTAAAACAGAAAGAGCGACCCAAAAAAAGCTTAAATTTTTGCCCTTTTGTGAGACCTCGTAAATTTACTCCAAATGTGTGCCAAAAGGTCATCTATAATGAGACTTGAATCGTCCATGAGTTTTAGCTTGAGGCTACATTTCGTTTCCGAGCTTCGGTTGATTAAAGATGCAATTTTTACATTGATTGTTGGATCGGTAATCTATGTCTTAGTTTCGTAACCCATGAAGTTATTGTCTTTTCTTTTTTTTACGTTGTTTTTTTGCCTGGACGATTGAACTGCTCATAAGGAACTCCAGAAGCAGGATAAGTACTGCGTTTGTGCAACATAGAATATACATGTAAAACTGACATCTTTAATCAAGATTGATTAATCGTAGCTTGAAAACAAAATGCAGCCTCAAACTAAAACTTATAGACGATGTAGGTCTCATCATAGACTATTTTTTGGCACACATTTAGAGTAAATTTATGAGGTCTCACAAAGGGGCGAAAATTTGGGTTGCTCTTTAATTTTAATTATCGCCCTTCTTGTATGTCTTATAAATTTATAGATATATATCGGCAGACTTTTTTGGTAAGGTATCCCTATTTATGATTAACCCGTTAACGCCCACGAAACGGAATTTTTAAGTTTAGGTTCTAATTGATACGTCGCAATGAATTCTAACACAAATAGCTTAAAACTAACCGTTCCCTATATTTTCAAGGGTGCTCTTTCGAATTGTGGTGGTTATAAGTCAAAAATTAAATCTTTGGTTTGTAGAGAGTCGGCAATATACCCATTGGCAACCGTGTCTGATTTCCAGCCTCCTTAATTGCTTAATCATTGTTATATTTGCACCTAAATTAGAGAGAAGTGGCAGATGTCCTCCAATAGCAATGGCCAATATATATTGAATGATTCTCTAGTTTCATAAAAGAAGCTATTTTATTCTTTCCGGCGACTTGTCGACTACATTAGTCTTTACTACATGTTTGAGATTTTTTTGAAATGTTTGTGGAACAGCGGAAAACGAACCGCTTTTGAAATGTTTATTGCTGAAAACGAACCGCTTACAATTTTAACCTTAAACTGCCACGTGGCTGGCTCTTGATGAGCTGAGGTGAGGTTGAAGTTGACTGAGCAGGTAATGATAAAAGAGCAGATCGTAGCGGTGAGGCTAAATCGAAGCAGGGATGAGCTGAAGCGGTGTCGAAGCGATGAGCTGGATAAAAACGTCAGACTTAGTCGAGGAGCAAAAAGAAAGCGTGCTACCAAGAGCTAAGTTGAGCCGGAAGAGGCCAAGCCCACCGGGTTCGGTTAGCTTGGCGCTGAGAGCGCTTAAGTGCGCGCGCGCAAGTTCGCAGCGCCAGTCGAGGCTGCAGTCTGGGGACGTGCGCATGAACTCAGTCGACAACGCGTGAGCGCGCGCGAATCAAATCAGAAATCGCGAACACTACATTTAATAAAAAATCTGTCCGTAAAATTATCTTTAGGCCTCAATGCTATATACTTTTTAATTTCTGAATAAAATAATGGGCCAATGACGAAGCACCTACCAATATAAATTTTTGTGTCTTTAACGGATACGATAAATTTATCATTTTTTTCTTCCACATCTACGAACTTTAGGTAAACAAATTCAATACATCTTAATGTTTCAAAAATGCCAAAAATTAACGAGACCTAAATAATAATTATAAGTATTCATAAATACCTTCGCAATTAAGTAGTTATAATCGTCTGCATTTTTCAAGAAATGCATAACTTCATCCCAAGTAAATGTGAGTGACTTTTTTGCTTTGTGGCCTTTAGAATTATTCTTCAGAATGGCTTTCAGGTTTAGATACCCATAAATATCAATTTGATGTTTTAGGTTAAGCATTTTTTTTAGCATCGACCAAACACTCCACATAGCATTTGGACTTACTTTTTTTTTGCAAATAACATATGAAAATACTTTCTTCAAAGGAATTTGCCTTATTCTCATTCTTCCACTTCATGAATGTTTCGTATACCAAATTGTATCTATTTACAGATTTTGCAGATAATATTTTTTCATTTATTACTGACTGTTCCTCTATCTCAAAATTACGGATTTTTTCCTTTTCATCACTACTCTCACTAGATAAATCGTTCGTTAAATTCATTTTTACCTACCTTGTTACGTAATATACTATATTATGGCGTAAAAAAAGGCGATATCGTACTGTCGCCCGAGGGATAGAGAAAAATTTGTTTGACCAAATAGTTTAGAGTTCCTCCTTAAGGAGAGATCGGAGTCCTGTTTTACCGATCAATATTTTCGACTGCGTTCTTCGCTTTTCTCATCGATTATTGGATAAAATAGTTTAAGATTTTAAAGTTTTACTTCAAATCAACAATAGAATTGGGGATAACTCATATATTAGTAAAATATTCAATAAAAAACAAAATTATCTATTGATAAAACAGAATTAAATATATTTTTTAATATTTTACTCGAATATAGGTTGTCCCCAATTTTACAGTCAATTTGAAGTACAGCTGCAAAATCTTAGACTATACTATCCAATAATAGATGAGAAAAGCGAAGAACGCAGTCGAAAATATCGATCGGTAAAACAGGACTCCAAACTCCCCTTAATATTGAAAAAACGACAACAATATTTATTCTGTGCTATTCCCTATCTAAATGGCGAAATATCATCCATCTATAATTCACTGATCAACATGCCAAAGGTGACTCGCATAGACCGCGCAAATTTTCTGTATCACCTTTTCTCTCACGCGAAAATTGTCCGAAGTTTGATTTTGGTTCAAAACTCAGAGGAGATATATCATCGAAGCTCGGCAGCATAATAACATGTACGCTATTGACGACAGTCGCGTACGAATATACATGGAGAGTTTAGATTTAGATAGGTATACTAGCCTTCGATATTATATTTCGTTTAAATGCATAATAGAGCTATTGCTCACGTTATGAGCGATACTTATGTAGCATTACAATATCCTACTGTAATAGATTACTGTTTAGTTAACGTATTTTCGATACGCCGTCCATGAGACTGTGTTACGTAAATATGTACCTGCATACGTTGTATCAAGTAATACTATTCGATACATGAGCATATTTACGTAGTAGTCTTGAAATGAGCTATATATTAAGCGTATATTTAAGACTAGTATCATCTCGCTAGTTTCTCTGTAACGTATCTCAATTTTGTGTTTAGCTTACATAAAATAAAGATGTCAGGGTATAAGAAATACCTGAACTTAGGGGATAGCGCTCTCAGCCGATCAATGGTCCGGACTCGCACTAATAAAATAACTGAAGATAATCAGCAGGTAACGTAATTAATATCATAAATATATTTTATATTACTATTAAAAAGAGGAATATCTTTCTCTTTCTTAAATTAGCGAAAAGTGGTCGTAAGTAGTTTTCAGTTATTACGTTAACATGTTTATTCTAGATGTGTTATGATACCTCACAGTTTTGAGATAGTAAATAATTAAGTTATTGTGAATATAAAATTAAGATAATTTTTCAATAAAAGCTCAGTTAACCTCCAGGAGGGAGGAACGGACTGGAATTTACTTGAACATTTTTTAAAAGATAGAATTACATTTATTTGCTTTTCTGGCTGTATATGCATTCTTAACATTTAAATGGCTGGGTTTTGAGTTTTCAAAACCTCTTTTGAAAGTGCGCAAATTCATATCTTGTATCACCCATCAACTATGTACAATGTTCATATCATGGACCGAGCCAATATATCGGCTCTCCGGCCCTGGAAGGTCATGAAAAGTTTTTAGTTCGGTAAAATAGAAATAAAATCATATTCTCAGGTTTTGAGAAGTGATGCATCCGTTTCGTACAAAAATTATATCTAATTTTTAATTTTACTGGCAAACTAATTTCAAGAGAATTTATTATTTATTTATTCTCCAGTTGAAAATTACAAAGTATTACATTGTATTACATTGTAACCCCAGCAGAGGAAAATACAATTTCCTGTAAAGCGCTAGTACTGGAGTGTATAAAACAAGCATCACAAGATCTACTTAGTCAATGCTTGTTTGACTTAAAACTAACTTAAAACTAAATACAATAAAAAGTTCATCTTCTTTATAACAATTACATAAATTTTGAAAATAATAACAGTTATATATTACTATAAAAACGTCCGTTTACATAGTTTTTTCGTTCATTTGTGGTAAATTAATTTTTTTGCCATCTGGTACTTTTATCTTTCTACTCATTTCATCTCCCATTTTGCAGTAATGAAAATTCGTGATATTTACTATTTCCTCTTGGTCAGTAATTATTTCATTGTCTTCAGTTTTTATTTCACTTACTTTTATGGATCCGTTACTTTTTTGTTTTTTTTGTACCTACTTTAGAATTTATTACAGACCATAAGTTTCTTGGATTATCAATATTTTGTTCAACAATTTTTTTTTCATGATTTATTTTTGCATCTTTTATTATTTTATTCAGAATTTTAACGTAGTTCTTATATTTGATTTTTAGATTTTCATTATTTGAATCTGATTTCAATTCTTTTTTTATCATTTTTTATCCTTTCTTTTTCTGAATTTTTAAGACATTCTTGTATTTTTTCTATCATCAAATTTATTGCTTCATTTGGATCGTCAATCTTAAAATCAGACCAATTAACTCTAGTTGCAATTTTAGATAATTTTTTATAGTTATATTCTTTTGTATCCCTTTTCTCTTCTTCCATTATTGAGAAAGATCTTTTAACATTAACGAAAAGTGGAAAATGATCCGGTGTAGGTATGTTTAATTTAAATGTATTTGTGGTGATTTGGTCGCTAGTTTTAATGAAAATATTGTCTATACATGTTCCACTTTCTGTGTTTATGTCAAAAGGTCTAGTTACGCTAGCAAAATCCGGCAAGAAGCCATTTTCTAGAAAATTATTTAAAAATTCTTCGCTTATTTTTGTACTTTTTAAAATATTAATATTATAATCACCAATTAGAAAGTGGTTTTTAACATTCCTTTTAATTTTAAATAATTTTAGTTAATTAATAGATTCATTTTTTAAATAATTTTAATTAATAGATTCAGAAATTTATCTAAATAATGATATTGACAGAAATGCGATTGGTTGAATGAGAAAATTCGGTGTCAAGCGCTCGATTAATTTAAAAACCAATTTTAAATATTTCACTGGCTATATTTTCAACCTGACATTGAAGAAATCTTCATCTCTCTTTTTAAAATATTTATAAAAATTATGCTTATACATAAAACAGAAGAGCAAATAAAGGTCATACTTAGACGTAGAATGTTCCACTCTTTTTAGTTCTGAGATCAAAAATTCTAATGCAAGGGCATTTATCTCACAACTTAGATGATTTTTCAATCAAAGTGAACACGGTGTTCAAAAACTGATTAGTGCGAGAAATATAAAAACTAAGCTAATTATCCATCCTCGGATAAGATAGGCACGAGCACTAAATCAATTGCCGATTGGATAATTAGCTTAGCTTTTTAATTAACAATAACTCGATAATTATCCAAAATATCAAAAAGAGCCATAAGGGGAAAGGTATTTAGAATACAACTCTTTACATGGATATACTACTTGTGCTAATCATTTTTTTTTTTTTTTTGAACAACGTGCAAAGCGAGTAGACGGAATTCATTGTATCTTATATCAAGAATACCTTAAGAATTTACTTGTTATTCAAGTTCATTAATATCACTATGAATTTAAATAAAAATTATTTTATCTAAGCGAACTAACATGTGTACATGACACTCTAACAATTAAGATGTTAGTTAACAAGCGAAATATATCATTTATTATTCTATTCGCGTAATAAAATAATTAATGTAATCATAATAATGTTTTTGTAGATGGATTGGACAGTTGAAGAAACAGAATGCAGCAACGATTTATTGGAAGAACAAGCAATTGATTGTCCATCTTTTGTATGTGTATATATATATATATATATGTATATAGTACATTACAGTACAAGAGACGAAAGCTGAAGTTCCGCCAGCGCGTGAAGTTTGACGCCCGAGGCGAAGCCGAGGGCGCCAACTTCACGCCGTGGCGGGCCTTCAACGTTCGTCTCATGTACTGTATACTATTTTTCTTTATAACAGGTCGAAAGTACGCTAAGTTTCGATTAAAATTTTTATTTGAAAAAGAATATCTTTCTCCATTGAAATCAGTGGCGAAACTGCGTACTTTCGACCAGGGGATAAAGAATAGTATATTACGTAACAAGGGAGGTAAAATAGAAATGGTCCCAGATCGCACGTAAATTGGCACCCGAGCCGAAGGCGAGGGTGACAAACGTGTGATCTGAGGCATTCTTTTTTACTTCCCGTGTTGCGTATACTATTTTTCGGCCTAGCGAGGACGAAATCGTAACCTTTTCGATCGGGCGCCGGGCGGAAAGGTTATGGTTTCGTTCCGCTAGGCTGAAAAAATATATAATATTGTATTAACTCTTCATGATGTATTTTTCTGTCACATGAGTTGAAAGCATAAATTTCCCTTCAAGCGGGGGTAAACAATGCATTTAATAGCCCATTTTTCACTTAATCCTTCTTCTCCTTCATTCCTAGTTGCGTAATCTACTATTTGTTATAAACACATCAATAACATATATATTGTTTGTTTCAGTGTAATATATATGCTAAAAAATAAGCAAAACACAATTGATAGTGCTTGGTCTTGGATTCATTTCGTATGATGAAGCTGCATAGATATTACTAGCAACGAAAGTGCACGGCATTGAGTTCATTTTTTATAATTTAGCTTCATGGGTTATTCCCATAAAAATCTTTGGACAATTATTTTTGGAGTGTTCAAAGTAGTGTTGAGTTACATTATCTGATCGCCATCATCCCATTTGCTTAATTAACTACATATTAACACCGGATTCCGATAATAGTGTAGCTGCTGTTCTCAGAAAATAATGTTCAATGTACCCTTTAACAATTTATAAATTTAAATACTTAGCAATAGTACAAGGAGCTTTGATAATTTTATTTATCATCAATGCGATAGCGTTTATGTCAATTGAAGTCTTTAGAGCCACAACAGGTGGCTCTAAAGTCGAGCTGCGCGCAGGGCGTTTTAAAAATATTTGTATATTATTTATCATTCTATGTAAGAAAATTATACTCCTGATTTTTTCAATACCCTCTTAATGTTATTTTGCCAACTAAGGCTAATAAAGGTATATCTATCTATCTGCCTATCTATCTATCTCTCTCTCTCTCTCTCTCTCTACTTCGTCTTCGTCACAACTGTTAGCCGAAGCAAGCCGTGTAGCTGGACTGCTTGTCGACGACGAGCTCCCTGACCTCCTTATCCTTTTATTAAAACCCCTCTCACATTATAATAAATATTTTCATCTTTTTCCTCAATTTTTTTGAGTAGTGCACTTCCTCAGTTTCTTGTATGCGCCGATCAAAAATCAAAATTCCTCATACCTTCAGTTTGGGTCTTATCTATGATCATTCACCTTCTTAGCTTTCTTATAATATTGATATCAATTTCCCGAGTTTGATCACTAAAAATCCAATATACTAATCTTTTACATTTTTTACGATTATGTGTAAAGAATTGAATATTGTAATTAGTCAAAATTACCTAATATTGTTTTAAATAATTATCTTTAATATTAGTATTTTGTATTTTTATGACATACTTCGGTTACATTTCACATGATTCTTATCAATAGGAAAAAGTTATGCTTTCAGCCTACTGGACAAAAAAATAATCTTTTAACGTAATAGAAGGATAATATCTAACGTATTTATTAATCACAACCCATATACCAGATGCCAGAAGAAGCTCAATCAGATGTTACAAACTACCTAGATGCAATGTTTGACGAATTACATAATTTCAATGAAGAAAAAAATCCAAAGACTTTTCAAGACTTAATAAGCAGCCCAGAATTCATGAATCAGATTATGACGCCTGTAAATATTCGCAAGGGAGAATTATTTCTAATGCTATTAAAATACTGCCTCAAGAATAGTATTTCAATAACGGGCATGACAGAATTATTTAAAATTATTAATTACATGTTTGCGGAACCGATACTTCCAAATACAAAATATTTTTTAGATAAATATCTTAATCCGGGTGATGATATAACATTCCATGCGGTGTGTCAAAATTGCTGTTCATATATTGGCATTTTTGAAAAAATATCAGAAATAAAAATTTGCAACACTTGTAATGAAGATTTAGATTTGTCAAACCCAAGCAATACTAGTTTTTTTATAACTATAGATCCGTCGCAACAAATATCAGATTTAATCAAAATTAATGAAAATCATTATGATTACATAGTTAATCAGAGGTGTCATAAAGAAGGACAAATAGATGACATATACGATGGCAAATTATACAGACAATTTGTCGCATCTTTATCACCCGAGGATAGGCATCAGTATGTAACTACAACATTTAATACAGATGGAGCTCCAAAATTTAAATGTTCAAAATATTCAATATGGCCAATATATTTAATGATAAATGAATTGCCTATAAAAAGTCGTATGAAAAATTTGATAACGTGTGGATTATGGTTTCATAAAAAAAAGCCCGATATGAACGCTTTTTTAAATCCATTTATAGATGTAATGAATACATTATCAAACGTTGGGATTCCTTGCGATATAAACGGGCAGAAACTTAATATAAAACCGTATGTGCTAACTTGCGTCGTCGATTCTGTGGCAAGAGCTCCTATACAAGGGATCAAACAATTTAATGGCAAATATGGATGTAATTGGTGTTTGCATGAAGGTTTTTGGCACGCTGGAAGTATGCGATATCCTATACAAGAAAATATACCAGAGCTTCGAAAATCAGAAGACACAATAGTGGCTATGCTTACTGTAACTCCGGGAAAACCAATATTAGGTGTAAAGTACGCATCACCATTTATAAATAAACAAGAATTTAACATCATTTCAGGCTTTGTTCCTGACTACTTACACTGCTGCTTAGAAGGAGTCGGAAGCCGCATTACGGAAACATTAATTCAAGGAAAGGATGCAAAAGATATAAAAAAATTTGATAAGGCATTACAAAAAATAACCGCACCTCATCAAATATCACGTTTAACTCGGCCATTTAGTATAAGAGACGACTGGAAAGCACGAGAGTGGGAGAATTATATTCTTTATTACAGTATACCACTTCTGTCAACAGAAATAAGTAATAGATTATTAAAATATTGGTCATTATTCGTTGAAAGTATGTACATTCTGCTGCAGAACAGCATAACATTGGACGAATTAAATAAAGCAAACGAAATGTTAAATAAATTTGTAATTGAAACGGAAATAAATTTTGGAGTAACAGAAATGACTTATAACATTCATCAGTTGCTGCACATCTGTAAAAGTGTTTATGACTGGGGTCCTTGCTGGGCGCAATCAACTTTTCCTTTCGAATCTGCCAATGGTACATTATTAAAAGCAATAAAATCTGCTAAAGGAGTGACACAACAAATTAGCCGGTTTGTACACATCAATCATCAAGTATTAGTCCTCGAAGAATATGTATACAAAAATACTGCGAATATAGCCAAAATATATTGTGAGGATGTACTAAATGGCCGAGTAAAATCTACATACAAAGTTAAAGATATTACATACTTTGGAAATGGAGATGACGTTGATGATAACGTGAAAGAATATCTAAATTTGTCTGATTCAGCAAAAAAATTTATGCGCATGACAAAAGATGGATGTTTATTTAAATCTTCTATTAACATGAATAACAGATCAAGTGACTCACATGTCAAATTAAAGGATGGAAGGTTTGTAAAAATATTATATTTTATAGTAGACAAAAAACTTGAGAAAACCGTGTGCCAATTAATTGTAACAGCAGAACATACTCTACCGTACCATCCGAAATTAAGACTGATAAACAGAATAGAAGAAGCATTAATGGTTGTAAATACAAATGATATTGACAATATTTGTGTAAATATGATTTTAAGTAAAAGAAAGCAATACATATGCCCAGTCGCCAATACAGTACATTATTAAAGTTATGAAACAAACTTATTTGTTATATATTAGTGTAGTAGTTTAACCGCAACACAAATTTGTGATTCTCCCTTTGTTAATTAAGATAAAACATGATAATAGGACACCGTATCGTCTGAGTTACAGATGTTAATTGATTGCATACTAAAAATTTATGAAGCCAGTTTTCAAAAAATTCAGGAAAATACCTGAAAATATGAGACAAACAAAAATGCATGGATGAAACAAACAATAATCAACAATAGTATAGCCAAATGAAATAAGTTGTCGAAACGCGAAAATTAATTGGCAGTTGCCTCAGAAGTTATAAGTACAAAGACAATGCGATCTAGTGCAACCAACACACTAAAGACTGTATGACTTGACTGACGTTCTTCCACCGATCAAACATTATAATAGAGGGAGCTTGACGAGAGTAAACAGAGTGCCTCCGTAGAGAACCATGAGGTAGAAAACCATCCATCTGCGTGGCAGAATCTGCGAGCTTTTGATCTGAACGCCAAATGAAAAGGCATCATCGGATGATTGGATTTTATCATGACAAAATACATTGGTTATTATGAGGTAATATTATACATATTTTTTTCTCACGATAATAAAATAGGGATAAATTAAATATTAAATAGCTTTGTACTGTAACATTCAACTTATATTCCAAACAGGACAAAGACTATGAACATTACATTTGCCTTGGGCGCGTTCCGAAGGTGAGCGATTCAAAAGCGGCTGAAAGCGGATGAATAAACAACGATCGAGTAGTCAAAAAAGGGTGTCAGTGGGTAAATCAAAATGTTGATAACGGCGTTTCTTTTAAAAGAGAAGGAGTTCAATAGGAGATATTATTATTCTATTTAATATTTTCTTGTTTTTACGGAGGTGAAAACGAACGAATGTCTTTGCAACCTTAGGTGAGTAGCGGTCCCGCATTCGTAGTCGCGAAGACCAAAACGCTGGAGCAGTAGTTCCTGTTATTCTGATCAGTGCTGTATGCTTCAATTTGAGCGGCCTAGTTTTAATCAAAATAATGGTGGGAGCAGTGAAGTAAGGTTTCCGCAAGGGTGTTCAGTTTACAACAGCTGGCATTTTCTTAGGTTATTATTAATCTATTTAATATTTTCTGGTTTTTACGGTAGTGCAAAAGAAAGAAATGTCTTGGCGACCATAGATCAGTACCAGACCCTGCATTTGTGAACGCGAAGCCAAAAAACGTTGTAGCAGTAGATTCTGTTGTTATGATCAGTGCTGTTACCTTCCATTTAATCGGCTTAATTTTACTCAAGAACGGTGCGATCAGTAAAGCAATGTTGCAGCAAAGATGTTCCGTTGCAAATACCCGGAGTATACTAAGGTCATTATCATTATTGTTTATATTTTCTTATTTACGGTGGTAAAATGTAACGAATTTTTTCGCGACTGTAGGTGAGGATCAGCCGCTTTACTCGGGGTTGCGAAGACAAAGAATGCTAGAGCCGCTCATTCTCCACGTTCTGATCAGTACTGTTGTCTTCAATTTACATTAAACCATCATGACGAATGCTATGTCTTGCTGAGTATAAAATATTGTAATAGAAATGCTACAAATAAATCAGAAATATAAAATCAGATTATTCTTGCACAACAATGTAGTCATAAATGCACCTCTAATAGAACAAAAAAAAGGTACCCGATT
The DNA here is from genome assembly GCA_018906775.1 of Sycophila sp. Sp_5. NCBI lineage: Eukaryota > Metazoa > Arthropoda > Insecta > Hymenoptera > Eurytomidae > Sycophila > Sycophila sp. Sp_5. The sequence goes on along the minus strand of JACCID010000019.1, from coordinate 97,722 downwards.
TCTTAATTAACGAAGGGTTTATTAGTAGCGCATGACTTACGACAAAACCTATAAATAAATATGTTATATCTACCGTGATGTCACCCGAGACATGTAAGATAACGTGGCACCTAATATATTACTTGAATGTGAATGAGAATTTCAGCTAATAAATCACTTGAAGAATAATAGATGAAATGAGAGGTGATATGTCATGTGAAATAAATTTTCTAAGATAATGTCTCGCATAAAAAAGACGCGAAATATCAAACAGTCTATCACCTGACTTAGCGATGTATCTAACTTGATGTCGTACGGGACATTATTTTCCATGTCTCGCACAAGCCATTGTGCTATTATTACAAATAACAGGTGATATATCAGGTGATATGTCAGGTGATATGACATGTGATATGTCAGGTGATATGTCAGGTGATATGTCAGGTGAGCAGATTGTAAACTAGATTTCAAAGGTAAAGTCTCGTGTAAAAAAGCCGCGAAAAATCAAGTGACGCATCACCCCACATATAACGAAATATATATAAGTCGATGTGACTGGTAATATTATTTCAATTATCTAGCTCATGTCCTTGCAATATCCTTCACGCAGCTCTTTATACGTTCTTGCAAGAGATTTTGGGGCGAAATGCATTCAACATGTATTTCACATCAGAATATTGTCATTATCTGTTTTACTCGATAAAATACACTTGGGAAATGATCAGCGAATAAGAATAGTACATTACGACACTAGGCACGAAAATTGGAATTTCGGAGCGTGCATGATATGACGTCCGAGGCGAAGCCGAGGACGTCATAATGCACGCTGAGGACTTCCAACTTTCGTGCCTAGTGTTGTATACTATTTTTCTTTATTCCCGGCCGAAAGTACGTTCAATAATAATTAAATACTGAATTAAAACGCATTACTAATATACTCGGTCTGCTGCATTTACTTTCGGTCCGAGCGATGCGGTGCTAACTTCAATTCACTCGCGCTCTTACACGGCGAGTTTTTCTTTCGGCTTGGTGCATATATTTATCTTGAGTATGTTTTATTATCACATTATAATATTTTTTATATTAAATATTTTCTGTTTTTGATGCCCGGCCGACTTTTGCAAAACCGAGGCGAAGCCGAGATGTTAGCGAATAAGAAATAAATTTCTCACAGTATCACCCTGTATATATAGTTAATTGCATTAAAGAAAAATCATACGATATGTCAGGTGATAAATCAGGTGATGTGCCAGGTGATATGCCAGGTGATAATGTCAGGTGATATATCAGGTGATCTGCTTGTCGACTAGATTACCCACATATATCGAAATATCAATCTTGATGGCACTCGTAATATTATTTCAAATAACACGCACAAGTCCTTGCAATATCTCTCATGCAACTCCTCCCGCAGCAATTTTTCAAGAGAATTTGGGGCGGAATGCATTCAAAATGTTTCACATAAAAATATTGTCATTATCTGTTTTACTCGTCAAAACTATCTTGGCAAATAATCCGCCAATAATAAATGAATTTCTCACAGTATAACACTTGATATATATTTAATTGCATTACAGAAAAATCAGATGATATATCGGGTGATATGTCAGGTGATATGCCAGGTGAGCAGATTGTCAACTAGATTTCAAAGGTAAAGTCTCGTGTAAAAAAGCCGCTAAAAATCAAGTGACTTATCACCCCACATATAACAAAACATATAAGTCCATGTGTCTAGTAATATTATTTCAATTATCTAGCTCATGTCCTTGCAATATCCTTCATGCAGCTCTTTATGCGTTCTTACAAATATTTTTAGGCGAAATGCACTCAACATGTATTTAACATCAGAATATTGTCATTATCTTTTTGACTCGTTAAAATACACTTGGGAAATGATCAGCGAATAAGAAATAAATTTCTCACAGTATCACCCTGTATATATAGTTAATTGCATTAAAGAAAAATCATACGATATGTCAGGTGATAAATCAGGTGATGTGCCAGGTGATATGCCAGGTGATAATGTCAGGTGATATATCAGGTGATCTGCTTGTCAACTAGATTACCCACATATATCGAAATATCAATCTTGATGGCACTCGTAATATTATTTCAAATAACACGCACAAGTCCTTGCAATATCTCTCATGCAACTCCTCCCGCAGCGATCTTTCAAGAGAATTTGGGGCGGAATGCATTTAAAATGTTTCACATAAAAATATTGTCATTATCTGTTTTACTCGTCAAAACTATCTTGGCAAATAATCCGCCAATAATAAATGAATTTCTCACAGTATAACACTTGATATATAGTTAATTGCATTAAAGAAAAATCATACGATATGTCAGGTGATAAATCAGGTGATAAATCAGGTGATAAATCAGGTGATGTGCCAGGTGATTTGTCAGGTGATTTGACAGGTGATGTGCCAGGTAATGTGCCAGGTGATAATGTCCAGGGATATGTCATGAATGTCAGATGTGCCAGGATTTGTGCCAGGTGATAGGTGATGCCAGGTGATATGCCAGGTGATAATGTCAGGTGATTTGTGCCAGGGATTTGAATGTGCCAGGTGATGATAATGCCAGGTGTATATGCCAGGTGATAAGGTGATAATCAGGTGATTTGTCAGGTGATTTGTGAAAGGTGATGATGTGCCAGTGTAATGTGCCAGGTGATGTGCCAGGTAATGTGCCAGGTGAGGTTTGTAGGTGATATGTCAGGTGATATGTCAGGTGATGTGCCAGGTAATGTGCCAGGTGATAATGTCAGGTGATTTGCCAGGTGATAATGTCAGGTGATTTGTCAGGTGATTTGTCAGGTGATATGTCAGGTGAGCAGATTGTAAACTAGATTTCAAAGGTAAAGTCTCGTGTAAAAAAGCCGCGAAAAATCAAGTGACTTATCACCCCACATATAACAAAACATATAAGTCGATGTGTCTAGTAATATTATTTCAATTATCTAGCTCATGTCCTTGCAATATCCTTCATGCAGCTCTTTATGCGTTCTTGCAAGAGATTTTGGGGCGAAATGCACTCAACATGTATTTAACATCAGAATATTGTCATTATCTGTTTGACTCGTTAAAATACACTTGGGAAATGATCAGCGAATAAGAAATAAATTTCTCACAGTATCACCCTGTATATATAGTTAATTGCATTAAAGAAAAATCATACGATATGTCAGGTGATAAATCAGGTGATGTGCCAGGTGATATGCCAGGTGATAATGTCAGGTGATATGTCAGGTGATCTGCTTGTCAACTAGATTACCCACATATATCGAAATTTCAATCTTGATGGCACTCGTAATATTATTTCAAATAACACGCACAAGTCCTTGCAATATCTCTCATGCAACTCCTCCCGCAGCGATCTTTCAAGAGAATTTGGGGCGGAATGCATTTAAAATGTTTCACATAAAAATATTGTCATTATCTGTTTTACTCGTCAAAACTATCTTGGCAAATAATCCGCCAATAATAAATGAATTTCTCACAGTATAACACTTGATATATAGTTAATTGCATTAAAGAAAAATCATACGATATGTCAGGTGATAAATCAGGTGATAAATCAGGTGATAGTGCCAGGTGATGTGCCAGGTGATAATGTAGGTGATTGTCAGGTGATTTGACAGGTGATGTGCCAGGTAATGTGCAGGTGGATATATGTCAGGTGATTGTCAGGTGATATGTCAGGTGATATGTCAGGTGATTGTGCCAGGTAATGTGGCCAGGTGATAATGCCAGGTGATATGCCAGGTGATAATGTCAGTGATTTGTCAGGTTGAATTTGAAAGGTGATGGCCAGGTAATGTGCAGTTGATAATGTCAGGTGATTGTCAGGTGATATGTCAGGTGATATGTCAGGTGATTGTGCCAGGTAATGTGCCAGGTGATAATGTCAGGTGATTTGCCAGGTGATAATGTCAGGTGATTGTCAGGTGATTTGTCAGGTGATTTGACAGGTGATGTGCCAGGTAATGTGCCAGGTGATAATGTCAGGTGATTTGTCAGGTGATATGTCAGGTGATTTGTCAGGTGATGTGCCAGTTAATGTGCCAGGTGATAATGTCAGGTGATTTGTCAGGTGATTTGTCAGGTGATATGTCAGGTGATTTGTAAGGTGATGTGCCAGGTAATGTGCCAAGGTGATATGTCAGGTGATTTGTCAAGTGATTTGTCAAGTGATATGTCAGGTGATTTGTCAGGTGATTTGTCGTGTCAAATTCGCCACGGATTTATCACCTGATATATCACATGATATATCATATGATAAATCACCTGATTATTTTCGGCAGGGTAGTCACTAAAATTCAGTAGTCACTTCGATTTAAACTGACCAAGAGCCACAACACTCAACATTAACATTATCATTAACATTGACTCAAAGAGTCGAGAATAAAAAATTAAAAATAAAGTCAAATTTTTGACAATCCGGAAAAAAATCTCCGGTGAGCAAATGAGATGATGGGCGGATCACGAACAAAATTTTGATCCGACATCGGCGGTCCTAACCCTGGGACTAAAGGGGATTCACTATTCACACTTCCGCCCGAAATGATGATCCCCACGCGCAAGATACGTCAGTCCAACCGGTAGTCTAAACTGCGAATCCCACAGTTAACCTCATGATGTGTTATGATTACAGTATATACTGCACTAAGTCGACTTTAACTCTCTAGTCTCTAACTCTCTGGCTCTAACTCTCTGGCTCTAACTCTCTGGCTCTGCTGGGTCGGCGTTAAGCTGTCTTAGAACAGACTAAGGCGTTTGAGATGTTTTGAGATGGAGAAAATCAGTGCAGTGTATACTGTTATGGAGAAATTTTATTCGGGGTATAATGCGACCATGTATTTGAAGGATACCGCGGTCGAATGAAAATTAAATGAACTCCAATTTATATGATATTCACAATTATTTATTATAAGAATAAATATGCAAGGACACGAGGGATGTGTTGAGACTAGGCAAGGAATAGGCACGTAGATCGAGAGGAAAAGAGGGCAGATGCTTGCGGTAAGGCGGCTACTAGTGAATTGAGCTCGTAGCTGGCGCGTCGAGTCAGCTTGGCGCGTCTCGAGCGAGAGCGCCTCTGCTGGGGGAGATGTGGGACTAGGGTCGTTACACTGTCATCATAGCACATCATGAGGTATAATGTGGACAGGTGCTGTGATTTTGAGTTTTTACAGATGATTGTAGTATTTTCCACACCCGTATTCACCAGATTCTCCATATTTTACGAGAATTAATTAAAGAAAATTATTAGATAAGTATATTTCTTTATATTTTTTAAAAGATAAAATTAATATTTAATTTTAGGAATTTCAGCTTTGTGTTTTTTCCAGCTTAGAGAAGTGTAATTATAACTTAAAAAAGTAAAGTAAAAATTTAAAATTATTAAATTTAATGTATATTAAATTTTTAATTCACTTATAATATTCTTAATTAACCACTTTAAAATTATTTAAACGTATCTAAACATTTATACACAATTGTAAACAAAAATTTTTTCCACCTGAGATTTCGCTACAGGATTTTCCTTGCAGGATTTCCCTACAGGGAAATCCTGCGGTACCCTACTAAATCCTGATGTACCTTGCAGGAAATTCTGCAGAAATCCTACAGGTCTCCTACAAAATATCCTGCAGGATTCCTTACAGGGTATTTTCAACAGGGAAGGGATTAGATTTTAGGTGGTTATTTTATATTTTATAAAACAAATTTCTTGATAAGTATTATTTATAACAGGATGAAAGTACCGATAGTGAAGTAAATGAATCACATGACGAGAATCCTCCATCGAGATTACAGAATTGAAATCTCGAAAATCATGGTTGTAAGAACGCCCTCAGTAAAGAAGTTCGTTTAACAAGCAGAGCATTAGAAGAAAATAATGAAGAAAATAATAATAATGACGGAATATTTTTGGATGAAAACGAATTTATAGATCAAAATATTGAAGAAAATGACAGCAACGATGAGAACGATGACTTTCCAGCCTTATTGCAACGTATAATACGGGATGATTTCGAGGTTAATTTATATATTTATTAAACCTTAACTGATTACACCCGTACAAAAATATACTATAGGATTATCCATAGACTAAATATTGTATTCTATAGGGCTTCTATAGGAATTCCTACAATCTTTAAGTGCTAACAAAGCTATAGGATTTCTTATAGGTTTTTCTACAGAATTATTGTAGGATTTGTTATAAAATTTTTGAAGGAAAAGATTAAGGAATTTTTATAGATATTTTAGTGCAAAAAAGCTATAGGCATCTCTATAGAATTTCTGTGAGATATCGTACAGGACTATGATCATAAGTATGAAGATCGGATTCGAATCATTGATTGCAACAAGATAATCATGTGAGATTAGAAGTTGATTGTTACAGCAAGATTCGCATGATTATTTTGCCGCGATTACATGATTAACATGGACATGAATATAACATAATCATGTGACATTTTTAGGACGGCTATTTATTGGTTCTCAATGATTATTTTTCGCCAAAATGTATGTCAAAACATCGCTCTGTTGAAGTCTTACATAAGATTTCATATAAGATCTCAGATGAGATCTTACATATGACCTGAAGCACATAATCTGATATGAAATTTTTTACTTTGGAAGGACTCAAAATTGTTTAAAATGTTTAAAAAACGAACAATCTAAAATAATGTAACGTTCCGACGGATTAAGCAATTAATGCGTACGTCTTGTCGGAAGAGGTTCGCGTCGTTCGTTGCGCCAAGCGGCTTGCGCGCAGAACTAAGGGTTGCGTGGCTGATTGTAGGTAGGAGGTGAGGATCAGGAACTTAGGACTCGAGAGTCCGTGTCGGAAGAAGGGAAAAATTATAAGTCTATATGTACGAATAAATATATATTTATTTGAGGTTACCTTGTGTTCGGGCTGCTGTACACTTGGTTAGAAACGTAGTACAATGACGAGGTTGGCACCTGATAACTCGCGTGCAGCACTATACTCCGGACGGCGATAATGAGGTTTACGGACGGTGATGTACGCGGTTGGAAATTTTAACAAAACTGAATTTTATAAAGGGTTTACGGACGGCGATGTACGCGGTTCGAAGGTTTAGACAAACTAACTAAAGATTTTCCGGACGGCGATATGCACGGTTCGGAGGTTTAGACAAAACTGAGCTTTTCGAAAATATTCGTAATACTGGATAATATGCAATATAATACATGGCCAGGTGCTCTGGTCCGGGAAATTCTGAGTAATACAAATTAGGCGTCAGGCCTACAATAAATTTATTTGATGAATACTTAACTTCGGCGCAGGGCGCAATTACGGACCACCTCTGTACACGGTGGATTTACAAGATAATATAAGTCAAACTGCGGGTGACTACCGAGCGAACTATTGCGCTGTACGCGGGAGAACAAATCTATACAATAAAACAGGTCAACTTACGAGTGACAGCCGGGCGGACTTCTACTGTGCGCTGCGCTTACCTGTGCGAGGGTCCCTTTTATATTCAAATTTCGGAGCTTCCCACTCATGTAGCTGGAGGGACCGTCGCACTTGTACAAATAATACATATCGTAGTTTAATAAGGTGGCCTAAAAATGCCCTTTTGTGGTAATATTAAAACGAAATCTAGCACTTGAATAAATAATAGTCAACCGGATAGCCGATTGAGTCATTCGACAAGTGCGATTGTCTTGCGTTACATCTGTGTAAATAACTTCATGGACAAGTCGCGTCTCAATTAGCCAAGATAGTAAATTAAGCGATCGGACTATCGTCCGATAATTCAATTTAAGAAGAGGCGAGAAAAGAATAGAAAAAAAATTTAATATTACTAGAAACTAATAAATCGAGGCTCGTTACAATAATCTATTTCTGTCGGAACTTAGAACTTATAAGGAGAGGACCAGAATTGCGGGTCCTGGATTTCACTCAAATTATTGAACCCGTGTCTCAGGATTTTATTGAATGAAGCATAGTAATAAAACTAGGAGACATTCTTAAAGACTTCAGGGGAAATATGCTTTTGCGAAAATATTAATTACTCTGGAACTAAAATTTGTACAGACATAAGCAAAAAATAAAAATAAAGTAGTTTATAAAAGCTAAAATTTCAGACTCACCAGATTGAATTAAATTAAATTAAATTAAATTAAATTAAATCACTTTCGTTATTTTTAATGAATATTCAATAGTACATCATTCTTGAGCCAATAAATATTTAATCTGGTAAGTCTTAAACTTTAGCTTTTATAATATACTTTATTTCCATTTTTTGCTCATGTCTGTACAACTTTTAATTCCAGAGTAATTAATATTTTCGCAAAAGCGAAAATTTCCCCTAAATTTTTTTAGAATGTCTCCAAGTTTATTACTAGGCTCTTTTCAATAAAATCTCGAGGTACGGTTTCAATATTCAGGACCAAAGAATTATTTTATAGTGTGAGCGAAATTCAGGACTCGCAACCCTAATCCTCTCCTTGTTAGAAAAAAATAAATTTTTTTGGATTACTCGTTTCTTAAGCAATTCAAACGATTTTGAGCCCTTGTAAAGTTGAAAAATTTCGATGAGATATCAAATCAGATTTTGAAATTTGATCTTATACAAGATCAATAGGGGAGATTACTAATTATAACACCGCACATGACGGATGGTTTTTAAATAGAGGTCAATTCGATTATTTAACCGCAATATTATACCGGTCATATATTACAATACGCCAGTCTTATCCCTATTTCTACCTAAAACTTCCACAAATACGAATTCCCACTACAACTACTCGAAAACATTGCCAAAGAAATTCATACTGAAAATAGTCACGCAATAATCGGACCATATGGTTGTAATTAATGGACGGAAAAACCTATGGAAAATAAGCAGCTTAATTTAAGGAAAAGTAACACAATAAGATCGCCGGTAAATAATAGAATTATTTCTTCTTTTCCATTTCTAATGCAATTATTCTCTCTTAAAGTGATGGCTTTTGTTGGGAAGCATTTAATACATAAACGAGATTGGCCAGAAAATTTAAAAATACACTTGTTAGAAAATTTAGGAATGCTTATGTATTGAGGTTGTAACGAGTAAATTTCTCCTCCTTGATCCTGGCTGAATAACAGCAGGTAATCCAGAGCGACACAGCTGACAACGAGTAGCGATCAGCGCCCGTGATAACACACCGAAGATGAGAACACCAAATGACGATTATGACGGCTAGGTCACCTGCATTCACACGACTCATAAGTGATTGGCGAGAGAGTGCGTGAGGCCACAACCTGGCGAGCGGAATCGAGTAAAAAAAATCAAGAGGATCGTTTATGATAAAAAATAATTTATAATAATATACAAGACAACATTATGATGCCTTACAGTAGGGAGGTGGGGATAGGCGTGCTGCTGCAGAAGTAGGCTATTGATTCCTTCTATGAGGTGAACCGTCGAATCTGCTAGTGGCCGTGGACTAAGCAGGGGCTTACGTGTTGACCGATGCCAAGTGGTTATAGCACACGCGGAAATTGCGAAGGGAAAAAGCAATTTACCTTCTCGTCGAGGAAAAGGAGCGAAAAGTATTAGCCGAACTGGGTTTTCCTCACTTCCAGGAACCTTGAGCTATTCATTTGTCTCGTTTTTTTCACCTATCCATTTGAGCAACATGAGTCATCGACTTAGTGGGATGAGCAGTCAGATGAGTCCGATTTTTGAGAGCGAGCGGGATGAGCAAATGTAGCGAGAAGCACTGAGCGACGAATATGTGTCGATCAATACCCAGCAACCTCTTGATTCAATTTAATTACGCTTTCTTTGTACACACGTGCTCAGTGTATATTTTTGATCCAGCTGGAAGGACCAAATGTTGAGAAAATGTATAAGCGGATGAAAGATCAAAGTAAATTATTACGCTGAGTCATAAAACTTCATTTAAATTAAATGAGCGTTTATTTATTGGAGATAGTACACTTGAGTAGAAAGGCGTGGAAACGAGTAGTCTGCGTCTGTTTATAACCTAGACATTAAGAAAATAAATTTTATAATAGATATACCTAGACATTAACTTAGACATTTTTCGTGGCACACGTAAGGTTATGTTTTGTAGAGCATAGCGAGCTGGATCGTGCTGGAAGAGCGACAAAGTAGAAAAAGCAACCGAAGAGCAGAAAATTAGGAGCGAGCGGGCGAAGTAAACGTTGTAGACATTACGTCCTTTCCAAAAGAGAGAACAGTTGTATTGAGACGCTTTGTCTCCGAGCGCGAGCATGCGGCGGCGCTTGAGTAGCGCAGAGAGAACAAGAGGTGCTGCCATCTAACAGCTCCATGTAAAGCGAAAAAAAACGCACGCATTCAAATGATAAATCGCGAACATGTTTTTTTGAGATAAATAAATCAGAACCATATTAATTAAAAAAATATTCCTTAATTTTAAAACGTATTGCATTAAATGTTTTAAAATAAAGGCCATCACTTTCGTAAAATAGGAAGGAATTGTAATAGATTTTTATTTCTTCATAATATTCTAATTTAAGGCAATTTATAATTTATATCAAAATTTACTTATTGCAGGTCGCGGAAGAAAGAGTTCCATTGTATTAAAATTGCAAGATCACACAAAAAGAAAGTGAATTGTTAATTTTAAACTTTTGTAACAGACACTATTTAACAGACGTTGCATTAGAAGACCTTATTCAGTTAATAAATTGCCACATTCCAAACCCAGTCCTAAAATCAAAATATCATTTTTTAAAAAATTATAAAAATCCAGAAAGTATTATTAAACATTACATTTGTCCAGTGTGCAACAATTTTCTAAACAGAAGTGAACAAAGTAAACTATTTTCATGCAATGAATGTAATAAAGAATTTGATAACAAAATTTTAGATAATTACAAATCCTATTTTCTGCAATTGCCGTTAAAAGATCAAATTCAAAATTTTGTAAATAGTGAACATTTTAAGTTAATTCAAAAGAAACCTGATGATAATTCATTAACAGTATCTAACGTTTTATCTGGTAGCTACTACAAGAATTTAAAGGCTCAAAATATTGTGAAGAAAGCTGACCTAACACTACAATTCAATTCTGATGGAGTAAAATTATTTAAATCTTCTAATTTATCTTTGTGGCCTATAAAAGTTGGAATTAATGAATTAAATCCGAAAGATAGGAGAAAACATATGATTTTAGCTGGACTTTGGTATGGAAAAGATAAACCAAACATGAATATATTCATGAAACCATTCGTAGACGATCTTAAAGAGCTTCATGAAATAGGCGTCGACCGTGTAACTCCCACCAAATGTGAAAATATTAAAGTCCACACAATTGCTTGTTCAGTAGATTCTGTAGCGAGGCCAATTATTCTAAATATGAAGCAATACAATGGCCATTATGGGTGTACATTTTGCTACCATGCAGGAGAGACAGTTGCTGTCGGAAAAGGGCACACAACTGCATACCCAGGTGATGCGGCAGAATTAAGAATAATAATTGAACACTCTCGCCATGCACAAGATGCAGAAACATTAAATACACCAGTAATGGGCGTGAAAGGAATAAGTATAATTATGCTTATACCATACCTTAGTCCAACCGACTCATTTATTCCTGATTATATGCACTCCGTGTTATTAGGTGTTGTAAAAACTTTATTAGATACATGGTAAAACTCTGCAAATAACAATCAAAATTGGTATTTAGGACTCAAAATTAATGATATGGATACAAAATTATTAGCTATAAAACCACCCAGTGAGATTACAAGAACACCTAGAAGTTTAAATGACAGAAATTTGTGGAAAGCAAGTGAATGGAAAAATTTTCTTTGTTATTACTCATTAATATGTCTAAAAGGATATTTACCACAAAAATATTTAAAACACTGGTTTTGTTTAGTATACAGCATAAGAATATTTCTGCAACCACAAATAACATCCGAAGAAATGGAAAAGGCCTCAAAAGCATTAAAAGCTTTCGTACTTGCAATTGAAATATTATATGATAAAACAATGTGTAAATATAATACACATTTATTGCTACACATACCACGTGCTGTACAACTTTTTGGAGCTCTTTGGGATACGTCAACCTCTCCGTTTGAACATTATAACGGCATTTTAGCTAAAATGTTTAAGAATTCACAAGCTGTACCGGAACAAATTTGCAAGTCTTATATTCGGTTTAAACAAATAGAACAGTCTAGTTTCAAAATATTTTCTCATCCAGAATGTCCAGAACAAGTACAAAAATTATATGCAAAATTATTTGAAAATATGAAATTATCCACATTGTGTATCGAAGTGGGAGAAGATTTGCGGGTTTTAGGAAATTGCAAATTTGAAAACTTATGTTTAGTACACCAAAATGCTGTTGAAAAATGTATACAAGTCCAGATTCATGGTCCAACTCATTTGTATTACCGATTTATCCACGACAAAATTTTATGGCATGGCGATGACAATAATTTACTGGTTCAAAGGATCAACAGTTGCGCACAATTACAAGACGGATCAATTGTTTTCATAAAAAACATTGCACATGTAACTACGATTCAACAGAATAAAACATTTGTAGTGATAGGTCAATTATTTGAAGATACTGAACAGGAACGTAATATGGCTACAATTGCATCATTGAACATAACATCCAAAAGTATGTTTAGATTTTGCAAATTAAAAAATAGGATAGCAGATTTTATTCACAAGAAATAAAACAAAAATTGATTTGCATGGCCTACGATGAAAAGCTCTTGTAAAAATCCCAGCGCGGGTATGGGGCGAAGAAAAACTCGTTCGGTCGTCGTCTATTAAAATGAAGGCTTTATTCACGAAGAGAAACAGAGCTGCACTACAACTTGGTTTTTTTTGGAGCTCCTGCTCGGTCGAGCGCTGGAACGAGACTGAGGAAGGCCGCTCGCTTCTCCACGCTGTCCGCCCTGCAGCGCCGCTGCGCAGCGCCATCTCGCGGAGCACACGCGAACCCCCGGCGGCTTGCGGGAAATTCAAACATCCCGCCCGCCTTCGTTACGACAACGAACCAGCAGGCTTGAAGCGCGATGATAGCCGCCCGCCAACGTCGGGGGCTCAGGTAACGTCGAGAGCGGGAACGGGAGCCGGCGGATCCTGCAGGGGCAGCAACGCCAGCTTACTGATAGGGCGGAGATACTCCCCCTTGGCGGTCTTGATTCGGACGGCTCGGACCAGACCGTCGGGACCCGGATGTACGCTGAGGACGCGCCCCAGCGGCCAGCGCCCCTTGGCGCAGATGAGGGTCGGGTCGAGGACAAGGAACAGATCGCCGTTTGACAGGTTGGTGCGGGCGCGGGTCCATTTGCCGCGAAACTGGAGCTCGTTCAGGTATTCCCGGCTCCATCGATCCCAGAAGTGCGCCCGCAAACCCTTCACGAGCTCCCAGTGAGTGTGGGAGTCCACACGGCCCATACGTGAATCCGCGTCAGGAATGACGTTGAGCGGCTCACCGACCAAGAAGTGGGCCGGGGTGAGCACGTCGAGATCGTCAGGCTCGCCAGTGAGGGACGTCATGGGGCGGCCGTTGAGCACGGCCTCGATGCTGACGAGTAGAGTGCTGAACTCTTCGTAAGTGAGGTGTTTCGGCCCCACGACTCTCTTCAAATGAGTCTTGAAAGACTTCACGCCGGCCTCCCAGATGCCGCCGAAGTGGGGCGCCGCAGGGGGGATGAATCGCCACACAATGCCTTTCGACGCCAGGGCCTCGTGGACGCGGTCTCAGTCCAGGGGAGCGCGGCTGAAGAGGGCACGCAGCTCCAGATCGGCACGGTGGAAGTGGGTGGCGTTGACGCTCCAAATCTCAGCCGGAGTACCACGGCGAGAGCAGAAGCGGGTCAGGGCTCCCATGAAGCTGTCAGTCGCGAGGTCGCCGACCAACTCCAGGTGCAGCGCCTTCGTTGCTAAACACACGAAAACTGCAACGTACCCTTTGGAGGTTCGGATTCCTCTTCCCTTGGTGGCCAGGATGGAGAACGGCCCGGCGTAGTCGATGCCTACTCGCGCAAAGGCGCGGGCCGGCAGGACTCGTTCGGCTGGCAGGGGGGCCATCCTCTGCTCCATCGGCTGAGCTCCGTCACGAGCGCACACAAGGCAGTGATGGATCAAGCTTCGTATGCGCCGCTTTCCTCCCACGATCCATGCCCGGCGTGATACGCGCACGTAAGTTGCACGAAAGCCGCCGTGCAGCGCCCGTGCATGGGCCCAGCGAATGATGAGCGTTGACAGATGAGATTGCCCGGCGAGAACCGGGGGGTGGCGGACGTCGTACGGAAGCCGCGAGTGCTGGAGCCGCCCGCCGACTCTGAGGAGTCCCTCCTGGCCGATGAAGAGGTCGAGACCCCGAAGGGGGCTGCGTGCAGGGAGCGGCTTGCCACGACCCAGTAGCTGAAGCTCAGAGGCGAAGGCGTCCTGTTGGCTCGTACTCACGCAAGCGATGAAGGCCTCGCGTAGTTCCGGAGCGCTGATCGGGGCCCCAATCGCAAGGGTTGAAGGCCGGGCCAGTCTTGACCGGATCCACCGGCGCATCCGCACCAAGAAGCGCAACCAAACGTCCAAATCCGAGAACCTCGTCGACGGGTCGATCCGGGCAGGCTGGGCGGCCCTCGATGCAGCGAGATTCGGCGGCGGTGACCTGTCGAGGGTGAGAAGGGTGGCCCTAGCCCGGGGCCACTCGGTCGGCGGAGCTGACAGCCAACTGGGTCCGGTGGTCCACTCACGATGGTGGATGAGTTGATCGAGTGGAGCCCCGCGGCTGGCAAGGTCGGCCGGGTTGGTGGCTGTAGAGACGTAGCTCCAGATGCCGGGCGGGAATAACTCCAGGATTTGTCCAATGTAGTTGTCGACGATGGCGTTTCCGACGGCCTCCGTCGAGTTGATCCAGCTCAACACGATCTGAGAGTCACACCAGGCACGGCACTGCTCCAATGGAATCTCCAGGGATTCGGCGGTCCGGCGCAGGAGCTTGGCGGCGTACAACGTCCCTCGTAGCTCCAGAAGTGGTATGGTCATGCGAGGTACGGCGCTCGGCGCAGTTTCCTGTGCCCGCAGCGGAGCCAGTTTGGTTTTGGCCGCTAGAAGGTGTACCGACGCAGCGGAGAGGCCGGATTCGACCCGGATGTAGACGACGGCGGCCATGGCGCGGGTGCAGGCGTCGGAGAATGCGTGAAGCTGACACGGGCGATGCAAGCTCGTCTGGAGCCAGGGCGGCAAGACGAATTCCGACAAGCGCTGGAAACTGTGCCGGATGGCCTCCCAGCGGCGGATAAACAGCTCGGGCAGGTCCTCATCCCAATCAAAGCCCTCCTTCCAGAGGTCCTGCATGAGGAACTTGGCGAGCAAAACCGTGGGCGCGAGCCAGCCGCACGGATCGAAGATCGCGGCGATCGCCGAGAGGATCTCCCGCTTCGTACGTTGATGGCCGCCAAAATACGGGGGGGGCAGTCGGAAGGTGTCGTCCTGGGGATTTCAGCCGACGCCGAGCTCGTGGATCGGGCCCTCGGAGACCAGACTCACCCATGTGGGTCGAAGACAGTCCTCGCTCGGGAGATCGTAAAGCAGGTGGGGCGTGTTGGCAGCCCATTTGCCTAGCGGAAACTGCCCCGCGTTCAGGAGGCGCACCAGTTGGTCCCGGAGAGATCGGGCCGCATCTACGTCGTCCGCGCCGCTGAGGATGTCGTCGATGTATCGGTCATGAGTCAACGCCCCGAGGCGTCGGGGAATGGCGCGCCTTCGTCGGCACAGAGCTGCATCAGGGTTCGCAGTGACAGATAGGGCGCGCACGACTCTCCATAGGTCACGGTGAGCAGCTGATAGTGAACCGGGGCCTCGTCGGGGTGAGTCGACCACAGGATCCGCTGGAGGTCGATGTCCCGCTCATCGATCCGGATTTGGCGGTACATCATCCGGATGTCGGTGCAGAAAGCCACTCGATGGCGCCGCCACCGTGTTAACACGCTCCAAAGCTCCGTCTGGAGTTTGGGCCCCGTGTAGCAGACGTCGTTCAGGCTGACTCCGGAGGACGTGGGCCTGGACGCGTTAAACACGACCCTCAGCTTGCGGCGGCGATCACTCTGCTGCCAGATAGGATGGTGTGCAATGTAGTACTGGCCCTCTGCGCTGTTGTGGTTCAGGGGCATATCCACCGGTCTCATGTGCCCCAGGCGTAGGTACTCGCTCATGAACGAGCGATACTCCTCGGCCAGCACCGGATCGCGCCGAAGTCGCTGCTGCAGCGACTGGAGTGCAGCCAAGGCTCCAGCGTAGCTCTCACCCAGCGAACTCCTGGCAGCGGGCTTCACGGGCAGGCGTAGAACGTAATGGCCGTCCGCCAAGCGACGATGCTCGAGGAACATCTGCTCGCAGGCCTCATCGTGCGGAGAGGGGCGCGCTGTACGGGGCAGGTCCTCCACCTCCCAAAACCGTTGGAGTAGAGCTCGAAGCTGCTGATGCCAGAGGGGCTCCAGATCAGCCATCACCGTGGTGCAGCTGGTCGCTTGGATGGAGGGCGCCTGCTGCGGGGCCCGTCCCGACAGGGTCCACCCCAACGAAGTGTGCTGAGCGACCAGGTCCTTCTGCCGTTGAAATCCCGCTCTCAGGAGGTCGGGAAGGACGTCGGCGCCGAGCAAAATGTCGACCTCGCCGGGAAGCCAGAAGTGTGGGTCCGCCAATGGGAAGTCCTGCCACAAGCGGAGCGTCTGTGGGTTGACCGTCGACGCAGGAGTTGAGAGGCCCAGGGTGCGAATGCGGTGGGCGGTGAAACGAAGGGGCGGCGACTGGTCGACCTGGTGGAGCGTCAGCTGGACCTTAACAGAGGCACGCTCAATTATTTGACCTCCGACTCCGCTGATGAAAACCTCGCTCCGCTCTGGCAGCGGGTTGAACCTTGCTGACAGCCTGTGTGACACCAGAGATATCTCGGAGCATGGGTCGAGCAGAGCCCGAGCGCAGAAAAACCCGGAGCGTCCATCGTCCAGGCGAACAGCGGCGGTGGGCAAGACCACTAGTCACGTCGTGCCAGGTGGCGGAGGCTGCAGCCGCGGTTGTTTGGGCGGCACGACGACTTCGGTTTCGCTCGTGGGGCGCTTGCGATCCCCCTCGTGCAGCAGCGTGTGGTGGACGGCTTGACATGCCTGGCAGACAGCCCGAGAGAGGCAGGACCGGGCGGGGTGGCCCGAACGGAGACAGTTGAAGCAGAGTCTCTTCCGATTGACCAGGTCGCGGCGAGCCTCGGGACTCATGGCCAGGAACCGCTCGCAGTGGCCGACGTAGTGGGCCCCTTCGCATACAGGGCACGATGAGGCGGCGGTGGAAGTGGCGAGGACCCGAGCCCCTCGCTGGGTGGAGGATCCGGTCGTTCCTCGACTAGAGGGCCGCGCAGGAGCCGCTGTTTCAACACAACGGGCCATGTGGCACCGGCGCTGAAGAAACTCCGACAGCTGGGCGAACGTCACAGATGCTTCCTCGAGGCGGCTGGAGGCGGCCGGGGGGGGTGGAGAATTCGAAGGAGCGGGGGTGCAATCGGTCGAGCTCATCCTCCCAGGCTCGGCGCGTCGCCGGATCCATGCAGGAGGCCGCAATGGACGTGAACCAATCGTCCCAAGAGCCCACGGGGCAGTCCAGGGCCTGCAGTTGGTCCCGGTGGCGAGTGAGCGTGTCGACCAAAGCTCTGAGCCCAGAGGAGGACTCTCCTCGCAGCGGGCGCATCTCGCGGAGCGCAGCAAGGTGGTCCTGGATGAGGGAGCGACGGTGCTCGTAGCGGCGCTGCAGGAGTCGCCAGGCCAGCTGGTAGTTGGCCTCGGTCAGCTGCATCGTCTCCAGGGCTTCACGAGCCTCGCCTTGAACGAGGGTCCGCAGGTAGAAGAACTTGGCGACATCGCTCAGCCGCGTATCGTCATGGATCATGGCTCGGTACAGGTCCCGGAAAGGCTCCCAGTCCTCTCGGCGCCCAGAGAAAGGCGGGATGTCGATGCGAGGAAGCCGGGCGACCCCAAAGTCCGCTCCCGGCGGCTCGGGACGACCGCCCCCCGGCAGGGGAGCAGGGGCTGGCGGGCCCTCCAAGCGGCGTTGGACATCATAGAGCACCGACTGGGAGTTGAGGAAGGCGGTCTCGATATCGGAGTAGACGGTGGCTCGGTCGTAATCGGTCGAATCCTCGGGCACGGTCGAGAGCAAGCCGAGGTGGTTGGCCTGGAAGTCCCTCCAGTAGCCCATCAGCATCTCTCGCCTGGCCTGCACCATCCCCAAAGTCCACGAAACGGCTGCAACACCGGTCACGGCGGCGGCGAAGGCCTGGATTACGCCGACAAGCGCCCGCTGAGTCATGAGAAGATCGTCCATCGTACCTGCGGATCAAGCAAAAGTCAACTCGACACTCGAGGTGAGTGGAGGACGCAACGCGGGGTCGAGCACCGCGACCGCATTCCGAGCTCACGCGATAGGAGGCTGACCGATCGACCGCGATCCCACGATCGCGGGACGCGATCGAACCTCGAATTTCAGGGCTCATGATAATCGGCCTCGATCCACGGCGCATCGACATGACGAGGTCAGACGTGATGTCTCAGGGAGGGCAACGCCCGACCCATCTCGAACCGTCACCCGAGGTGGAACGGCGAGTGGCCTGAAAGGAGAGCGAGCTCGAACCACCGCCCGCCGATGCGTCGGTGGCGAGCGCAAAGCGCAGACGAACGCCTTCTGCGTTCGAAACGCCCGCTCGAACAACCGCTCGCCGGGGCAGCGACGGCGAGCCACGCCCGAACCGGCACCCCGCGAGATCGCGGCCGCGAGCAACGCTCGGATCGGCGACCACCAAGGTCGAGCCGGCGAGCCCTTCCTTACCACGCTCCGCGCATGCACCGCCGCACTAAACTTGCATCATTGGGCTCGATTCTCTCGCACGAGAAATCGCAAACGACCCGAGCCGCCGGCCCCCGAGGCCGCGACGGCGAGTCCCTCCGTCCGAGGACAACGCGCCGGCTCGCCCCAAGCGAGTGCGCACGCCAACCCACATGGCGACACCTCCACGACGCGAAGCAAGGCCCGCCTCGAGTCCGACGTTACGCGGGCGACAGTGGCGACGCAGATGACGCGAGAACCTCGCTACACGCGACTCTCCCTCGAGCGAAGGCTCGGGTGGCGAGGTCATGAGCGAGCCGTTACTATTCACTCGCGGCATTGATAGAAATGACGGGCAGTTGGTTACCGTATCGAATCTTTTGCTTTTCGAATCAGTTGAGGGCCCGCGCATCGGTGCTCGCGGCGAGCGAGCGGAGCTCGCGCCTCATCCCACCGTCCAAGATGGCGGCGCACACGTGATCGTGACGTGGGGCGCTCGAAGAGTTCGGATCACCTGGCGAGCGCTCGGCCGCCATGTTGGCCACGTGGCGTTCACACGGCGCACAATGCCGCGTCGCGCACGCCGGACGGCCGGAAGTGACGCGTACAAAGATGGCGGCGCGCGCACCATCGCGACGAGCTTTGCTCGAAGAGCCCGGATCGCGCGGCCCGGGTCTCGGCCGCCATGTTGGCCACGTGGCGTAGGCACGTCGCGAACGTTGAACGGCCCGAGAACACTCGCGCACTGCACTCCGTATCTCCACATGTCGAAACGCACGCACCCACCTTGCGACGAAAATGCTCGATCCGTCGGACGCAACTTGCTGCACTACAACTTGGTTTTTTTTGGAGCTCCTGCTCGGTCGAGCGCTGGAACGAGACTGAGGAAGGCCGCTCGCTTCCCCACGCTGTCCGCCCTGCAGCGCCGCTGCGCAGCGCCATCTCGCGGAGCACACGCGAACCCCCGGCGGCTCGCGGGAAATTCAAACAGCTCTGGTGCATTACGAACCTAGTCAATGCAATAGAGAGAGACTAAATTTAATTACGATTTTTTAAACCGCCTGTTTGAACAAACATTAATCTCAGTAAACTTTGGTTACTTGGAACCGGTTTTGGCAACTCAAAATTCCAGTCACAATGTCGTTAATGAGAAACATGTTACAAAAGCGAAGCATGCAGTCATTAACTTATATTTAATAAATTAAGAATAAAAATTGAATATAAATAACAATTTTTTCAAAGTCTAATTTAAAATACTTTTGTAGTTTGGGATGGTTACAATTAGTTCATCAACGAATAATAGTTAGCTCACTAAATAGTAATTTGACAGAAGACGATTTAAATTCAGCACGATCAGTAGCATGATTGCCCGACGCCAATCTTATATACTGTGGATAAATTTTTTCAAAATTATTAAACCTTAGTTGTTCGGAGAGGTCCTCAGGATGATCCATCTAAACTTATCACTTCGATTGCTATTTTTAATTTTATATAAACATCGATTCAGGAACAGCAATAAGACTTTCTGAATGTGTAAGAGAATTAATATCGATTCATTCATCAGAGACATTAAGGGGAGGTCGTACCATCCTACATTACCAACCGCGATACAAATCGCTGTTTCCAACTTTTCTCTGTCATATATTAGTGAAATTACGCACAAATTAAATTACACTCAAAAAATTCATTGAAGAAGAGGGCTCAACTAATTGTAATACGGAGTCAAAAATTATAAAATTAATAAAATTTTTAATTTGGCATAAAACGATGTTGAGTTGAACGATCGCAGCGCCATTGCTTATTTGCTAGAAAGGTAGCGACGATTTTTGACTCCGTAATACAATTATCTTAGTTGAGCCCGCTTCTTCAATGAATTTTTTGAGTAGAATTTAATTTGTGCATTATTTCACTAATAAATGACAGAGAAAAGTTGAAAACAGCGATTCGTATCGCGGTCGGTAATGTAGGATGGTACGACCTCCCCTTAAAGGTAATAATATTTTGTCATTATAAATACTTTCATTGATGTTTTTAAAAAAAAATTTTCTATTTTAGTATCTTAATGCAGTAAATTTGCGTTTGAGCGATGTCTTGCCTGCCTGTGTTTACACAACTTCCCTTACCCGACGGCTTCGAGCACACCGCTCCCGTGTTTCTACGCATTTTTGCTCATCTGTACCGCTCAGCCTGCTCAGCTCCAGTAGCTTTTGCAGTTCTTCTCATCTCACCAGCGCGTCCAGCCTGCCCCAGCAACGCACGAACAACGTCAACTCACCGGTATCAACAAGACTCGACACGTGGATATACAGGTTAAGCGACTGAACCAGTTACCCCCACGCCACCTGGCGACGCGCTCAGTTTGTATCAAGGAAAAAATACAGAGCATCGCTCAGTGTAAAATATTAAATCTAACTGTGTACTCATTTATTCACCCCACCCTGCGTAGCCACTCTATGCCGAGATTTAAGACGCCCGCTCATTTCATGAGGAAGTAAAATTTCTCGAACACAGTAAACCATTGGATTTAATTAGGTAATCTGAAGAATTTTGTGGGCTTATCACTTGCATTCTCTGAGAAGATTTAAGACAACCTCGACCAGTTTTTCATGATGCTGTAGTAGCCGATCATGTAAAAGTCGTCTACAGACTTGTTCACACAGCTTTAATCAGCGAAGTAAATTGGTATTAACATTAGTACTTTTTACGTAACATTATACAGGGTGTCAGTTAAGTCCCGGGACGGCTGAATATTTTTAGAGGTAAAGTAATACTGATAAAGGTCAAGGTCATTTCTTAAGTAACTTTCAACGAGGAATCTAATGGTGACATTCACTTTGACCTTGGACTTGACCTTGAAGGTTATTTGAAGGTCAACTGTTTTTTTTTAAATAGGAACCCCCATTTTTAAGACTGGTAATCGATAGAGCGGGAAATTTTACATTCAGATACGTAATTAAGTTAGAGCTAGTGTTTGAACTTGAGGGTTACTCCAAGGTTATTTACACTCCTGCAAGGTTCTTAGATACCTCTGAATATTTTTGCAAGCGGTAAAGCTATTCCTCGTGTAACTTTCAACGAGGAACTCAATGGTGACCTTATACTTGACCTTGGACGTGACCTTCAAGTTTATTTCAAGGACACCTATTGCTTTCAATGGAAATCTTCATTTTTTACACTGGCAATCGATAGAGTGGGAAATTTCATTTCGAAAATAGTATTTGACGTGATCTTTAGAAGGTCAAATCAAGGTCAATTTTGGATAAACTGTCAAAATATTGTCGTATTCAAACTTTAGAGGATTTATGAAAGACTAAATGTTTGAAAAAGTTTTGAAACCAACAACATCGACCACCTTGACTTTGAGATCAGCTTTGCACATTATTTGAAAGCACTTTTTAAATTAATAACCTTACTATCGCCCTTATTCTTACTTTTAGCGTTACCCAGAAACAACGACGTGGACGTAGTAAGTTCTGTTTCCTTTGGGGTGCTTGATTAACGTGAGTCCCCATGCCTCTCACGATTGGGGTGCTTGATTAACGTGAGTCCCCTCGCCTCTCACAATTGGGGTGCTAAAGTCTTTTGCGTTTTACCTAATGATTCAAAGTTTAACGGCGGTGCTCAAACTGAAAACCTTCAACTTCTTGACAAAAAGCTAGGCGATTGTAAAAATGAGTTACAGCATCACGAATCATACCTCTATCGATTCTAGCAGCCTCTTGCATAATTCGATTGCGCAGTTCATCTAAATTGTCCGCTTTAGTGGCATAAACTTTACTCTTAAGGTAACCCCAGAGAAAGTAATCGAGTGGTGTCAGATCCGGAGATCTAGCAGGCCACTCGATTTCACCCCTTCTTCCAATCCATCTATGAGGAAACTGAGCATCCAAATATGCTCGAACATCTCTACCAAAATGAGGGGCTGCTCCATCCTGCTGAAACCACGTTTCATCGTAATCATCAACTGCTATCTCTCTAATTCGTGGTATAATTTGATTCCTAAGTAGCTGTTCGTATGAAGCGGCAGTAAGATTACCCTCGATAAAAAAGGGGCCTACAGGAGTATTGTTTAAGATGCCAGCCCAAACATTCAACTTGTGTGGATATTTTGTGTGATTGTCCAACATCCATGCAGGATTTGTGTCTGACCAATATCTACAATTGTGTCTGTTAACTTCACCCTTTAAAGTGAAAGTAGCCTCATCCGAAAAAAACTATATTGTATAAAAATTGAGGATCTGCGTCTATTCTGTTCATCGTCGCTTCGCAAAACTCGATCCGGCGATCAGGATCATCGTCATTAAGCTCCTGTACCAAATGGACTTTATAAGGATGAAAACTGATGCTTTTCAGAATTTTTCGTACAGTTTCATGAGAAATGTCATGCTCATGCCCAGCTCTACGTAATCTAAGATGTGGATTTTCAATAAATGCTTCAGCAATTTCAATCTGCTTATCCTCAGTTGCTACAGATTGTGGGCGACCAGTTCTCTGAAGATCATTGACAGTCCCAAATTCTGCGAATCGCCGTACAACCCTTTCGACTGTAGATTTTGAGATAGGTGTTTGTCCGTCTTCATTACGAAAATGGTTATTAAACAACGTACGAACTTCGAGGTAAGATCGGACTCGATCTCCCCAACCACGCATCATCAATAAACTTATCCATTCTCGCGTCGAAAGTTTAGCATACACCATTGACTTTTATTTAGATATGAATAATACACGAGTCAGAATATTTATGTATTTCAATTTAGTTTTAATTTGTTTATTCAGAGGAAAAAGAAGAATAGTGGTAGCGACTCGTCCGCAAAAACTAAGCTAAAAACTTATCAATTGCAAAGAAAAACGAATTGTTCAAAAAGAAATGTTTACAATGAAGGAAAATGTTTATTACATAAAAAAGTTTTTGTTTAACTTGTTCTTAAATTTATTTTGAACTCATGAAAAGGTTGCGACAAGTCGCGTAGGTGTAAGAGAGATAGAGAGAGGAGACGCTCATCGCCGAGCGAGGGCCTGCGAGCCCTGTGCGAACTTCTCCTCCTCTCGCGAGTGTAGCGAAGGTGATTGGCCCGACGCGCGCTAGTGACTGTGATTGGTCCCGCCGGACCGAGAGGGCCGTGCGAGGGTCCGCGCGACGTTGCGAGCGCTGCGGTGGGCAGTATTCGTTGAGCGTTGACAGCGAGCGGGTGTCACGAGCGGATATTCAACGAAGAGCGGTTCGAGGTGCAGGGAGAGAGCGATCAGCAGAGGTGTGGAAGCGGGAGCGACTGCGGAGACGACGACTGCCAGGAGAGGACGTCGGGACGCAGCCAGCGACGCAGGTGTAGGCGAGTAGCGGCGAGCAGCGCAGAACCGACCTGACCGGCAACCTGAGAGCAGCGGCCGAGGTGGACGACGTCATCGAGGACGCCGGGGAGTAAGGTTAAGCGGTTAGTAGTAGTGCGAGCGGAGTGCGGGTAGGAGAGCGGTCGTTGAGTGAATGTACGAGAGAGGAGAGTGTCGGTGTGTTTAGTCGCGAACGGGTAGTGGTGTCCGGGGTGCCCAGCGGGGCACCGCCGCCGAAATCAGAATCGGTTAATCCGCGCGGGCGTTCTGTCTCGAGGACGCGGTCCGGCAGGACCCCCTTCATGAGACCGGTCGTTCGGGTGAAGCGTGCGTGAGCGAGAGCGTGAATCGAGTGAAAAACTAGAATTTTGTGTGAAAAGCGCGGTCGAGACCATAGTCTGTGAGGAATACAGACTGCCGTGTCACATAAATTCTTGGCGCCCAACGTGGGGCCCGTGTCGGAAACGCGCGGAAAAAAGAAAAAAACCGAATCTGTAAAATTCGAGAAAAATCGAGAGTTCTTGGAAGAAGAGTTGGGGGAGCGCGGTTCGCGAGAAAGACTCGGAGTGTAGTGGAGTGGGAGACTGGCGGCGACTTTTAGGTCGGTCAAGCGAGTGAGTAGTCGGCAGAGGGAAGGGGGAACTTCAGCGCAGCCGCGAGTCGCGAGCGCGGAGAATTCCAGGAATCGCCGCGTCGGCCGCGCGTTTTGAATTTTTCTACCTGACCTTTCTGGAAAAGGTTAAATTCCGCGTTACGTTCGTTCGGTGTTTTGAACTTTTCTAAAAATGTCGAGTCACAGCGAGGTTATGGCCTACCTTTTGCAATCGCGGGAGCGCCGCATATTAAAATTAGATGTGGCGAAACTCGACTTAGCGGGAGTAAAAGCCGAATTAGCCGAAAGAAATTGTAGCGTCGAGGGAGAGGTAGAAATTTTGCGCGATCGGTTGTTTCGCTCATTGATCCGCGAGATCGATGCCGAGAAAGATTTAGTGCCGTGGTACGAATGGGATGCCGCGGGTGTCGAATTCCCAGATCACGCGGCGACTACGATTTTTCCATCGCCGACGAAGGAAAAGGCGAAGCGTGGGCGGCCGAAAAAGGTGAGCGACGTGACAGTGCGAACGGCGGCGGAGGTGCACAATTCGACGCTGCAACAAAACGATGTGCGCGGCGAGGAAAGTGAAAATGAGAGACGTGAGATGAGTGAAAGTGGTAGTGGTGACGAGACGATGGTGGAAGTTTCGCGACGTCGGACGGGGAGCACGAGCGACGTGACCATGCAGTCCGTACCTGCATCGTGCGCGCCGCCGACGCGTACGACGACAACGGTATCGCGAACCACGGTGGCCGGCACGATGGCATCTGCTTCGGCGACCCAGACGACGACGACGGTGATGAGTGGAGGGGGAGGGCGATTGCTAGCGACGAGGGGGAGAGAGCGCGCGAATAGTGAGTCAGAGGTTCCTCCGTTGCTGCTGGAACTATTAGAAAATCCGGCCGTGTTAGAATACGTGACTGCGTATGCGCGACGGCGGGCTGAAGGCGAGGCCTCGTCGGCCGACGGGACTCAGACGCGCCGTGGAAGGGGAGCGCGCCGCGAGCGAGAGGAGCAGATCGAGAACGCGCCGCGCCGTGATGCGGCCCCCCTCCAATCCAAGCGGCAGCGCGCGAATGATCGTCGGACGCGCCGGTCTCCTCCGCGGCAAACGAGCAGGCCGAGTAGCGTTGATAGCGCGTCGGAGAACGAGCGCAGCCAATATGCCAGGGCGGCGGCGCTGCTCAGAAAGCGGAGCGAGCAGGCGAGACAAGCCAGGGACGCGGAGGAGGAGGGGAGTGAAAAGGAGAACCGGCAGAGGCAAAAGAAGTCGCGAAGAAATGTAGCACGCCGCGGCGAGGAATCGAGTGGCGAGAGTGAACGATCGGCGAGAGCAAGCGTGCAAAGGCTTCGCGGAACGACAGATAGAGTGAGTGAGGTTAGGAGAGAGAGAGAAATAGTTAGTGAGAATGCGTCGGAGGACGGAGGTCGTGGTAGTGGCCGAACTGCGCAGGCCGTAAAATTATTAAAAGGGTGGGGTTTAAAATTTAGTGGTGAGGATCGAAGCGACGATCCTGAGGAATTTTTGGAGCAGTTAGAGGACTGCCGTGAATGCGCAGAAGTGTCGGACGCGTGCTTACTGAGTGCGCTTCCCTGCATTCTCCTCAGGCGAGCGTCGCGTTGGTACCGCACCGCGCGTGATGGATGTAAATCGTGGGCCGTTTTTAAGCGCGAATTTCGCAAGCAGTTCGTGATCGAGCACGAACGGCGGGATCTCGTGCGCGATTTGCAAATGCGATCGCAAGGGAAAGACGAGTTAATCTCGAACTTTCTTTCGAGCGTGCGATACATTTTATCGCGTTTTAAAAAACCGATGGAGGAGGAGGAAGTTGTAGAGATTGTGTTTTGCAATCTTCTCCCCGAATACCGAAAGTCGATGAAGGATCGACTCGTCCTTTCGCTCGAAGATATTGAGCGTTACGGCCGGCGCTGGGAAAGGCAACGCGAACTCGATTTGCGTTATGTCCCTCCTCCACCGGCCGAGAGGATGAGCGTACCAGGCGCCGCGTATCACGGGCCGACGAACCGCAAGGCGAGAGCCAAGGTCGCGGCGACGGACGAAAAAGATGAGAAAGTGGCGACAGTGGAAGAGAGTGCGGAGAAGGGAAAGAAGGGAGGTGACGTGAAGAAGAAGGGAAACAATAAAGGGAAAGCCGCGACCAACTCGACAGCGAGTACCACGCAGACCGGTGCAAATTCCGGCGACGTGCAGGCGGAGGTCGATCCTCCAGCGGAGCTGTCCTACGCGGACGCAGTAGCCCGCGGACAACAGGCGCCACTGAGAGGGAATCCCGCGAATAAGTCGGTTGCATCGGGCGCTCGACAAGAAGGAGGCCCGCGGCCTCCTACGTTTGTCAGGCCGAACGCGAACTTTGTGCCGAAGTTGAGTGGCGAGCAGGGGAGAGGAGCGGCGCCAGCGCGCTCAGGCCCTTCGGGTGCACCGACGGCATTTTACGGGTCGTGTTTCAAGTGCCAGGGCGTGGGACATCGCGCCGCGCAATGTCCGCAAGTGACGTGCTTTGCGTGCGGTAAACCGGGCCATGTAATACGCGATTGTCGTGAGGCACCACCGAGGTTACCCGTCACTAGCAGTGTCGTCTGTCAAGGCTGCGGGGCAGAGGGCGTCACGGTGAGAAGCTGCTCCCGGTGTTCGGCGTACTTTTCCCATTCGGGAAACGCGGCGGCCGGGGAACACCAGTAGATGATGTTCCCCGAGAACCAGTAGAGAGAGAGAGTGTGAAGAGAGTGAGTGAGAAGCAGAGCGTAGGGGAGGGGAAGGGAGTGAAGAGTGGCGACGGAGTGCTCGACTCGGAGAGTTCGCGGTGGGCTTTATGCGAGACGGTCGTACCGCCTCGAGAGCCCGTGAAAAAAATCTCGGAGGAGAAAACTCCGTATCAGCTGATGCGGGAGCTGCGTGCGCGGGGATTATACGAGGATAATCCGAACGGGATTTTCGGCTCCTTGGTGCCGGCGGAGCGAGCGCCGACGGGAGTGTCCGAACCGAGAGAGTCGGAAACCGAGCGCGCGCGTGCGAACCCAATAGCCGAGCCGCTGTCTAGTGGTGTCTTTGGGGGTGTGCGGAGAAAGGAGAGGGAGAGCGCCGATGAGAATATCGCGGGAACAAGCGAGGAAAATCGATATTTCCTTTCCGTCGTGTTAGGTGGAAATAAATATCGCGCGTTGTTCGATCCGGGCGCGATGCTGTCGTTAGCGGGACCGAGAGTGGGTGCGTCGTTTGAAGATCGTTTAAAGAAGAGTGATTCAGCGATTAAGGGAGTGACGGGGAAGGTAACGCGTGTCGCGGGAGTTCTTGACGTTCGAATTGAAGTTGACGGACACTCGGAGAAATTGTCGGTGAAAGTAGTAAAAAAATCTGGACCATGATTTCATTCTTGGAATGGATTTCTGCCGACAATTTAATGTCGACACACAGTTGGGTTCGGGTTTGTGGCGAGTGCGAGGGGGTGAGTGGCGTGCATTTAGTGAAAAGGGAGAGTGTTCGCGTGTGTATGCTGAGTGTGCGGGAATATCGGGAGTTAGTAGAGAACAGAGAGAGAGAATAGATCGGTTAGTCAGCGATATCCTTCCGGAGTCTTCGAGTAAGCCAGGAGTGACGCGTCTCATTGAGCACCATATACACGTGCACGATGAGACGCCTATCCGGCACAAATATCGGAGAATGTCTCCGAAAATTCTCGAATTGACTCTGGAGGAAATTCGGAGATTACGCGAGGACGACATAATCGAGCCGTCGGCGAGCGATTATAGTAATGCGCCGGTTATGGTACGGAAGAGCGACGGGACGTATAGGTTTTGCATCGATTATCGCGATTTAAATAAACTGACGCGACCCGACGCCTACCCGCCGCCGCACATGGATTCGATTATGGATAAGCTGCGTCGTGCAAAATTTTTAACAAAAATCGACCTAAAGCAGGCTTATTACCATGTGCCGATGGATCCGGGTAGTCGAAAATATACCGCGTTCGCTGTGCCAGGCTCGGGGCTCTGGCAATTCAAAAGAATGCCATTCGGGTTGACGAATGCTCCGAAAACCTTTCAAAGGTTAATCGACGGATTATTCGGACCGGAATTCGAGCCGTACGTCTTCTGTTATCTCGATGATTTAATTATCGCGACGGAATCGTTCGAAGAGCATGTGAGCATCTTAGAGAGAGTGTTGAAGAGATTAGTAGAAGCAGGGTTAGTGGTGAATCGTGGGAAATGTGAATTTTGCTGCTCGCAAATTCAATATTTGGGATTTTTATTGGATAGCGAGGGATTGCGACCGGATCCAGATAGATTAGCGCCTGTGTTAGATTATCCCGCGCCGTCAAATATTAAACAATTGCGGCGGTTTTTAGGGATGGTCGGATGGTATGCGCGGTTTATTGAAAACGAAAGTAGTCTTAAAATCCCGTTAGTGAAGTTGCTGCAGAAAAAGTGCGCGTGGGAGTGGGGACAGGAGCAGGAGGAAGCGTTCGGAGATTTAAAATTAGCCTTGACGAAAGCGCCAGTACTCGCGAGACCGGATTTTTCAAAACCTTTTTCTGTTCAGTGCGATGCAAGTAATTTCGCGTTAGGCGCGGTGCTCACGCAGGAGCACGAGGACGGCGAACACCCGATCGTGTATATCAGTCGTGTGCTTACCGCGGCCGAGCGAAACTATTCGACAACAGAAAAAGAGTGTCTCGCGGTACTGTGGTCGATAAAAAAGTTGCGCCCGTATCTAGAGGGATACAAATTCGACGTAATTACTGATCATAGCGCGTTAAGGTGGTTGCGAAATTTAAAGGAGCCGACGGGTCGTTTAGCGAGGTGGGCATTGGAGCTTCAGCAATGGAATTTCGAAATAATCCATCGCAAGGGTGCTCTCCATCACGTGCCGGATGCGTTGTCGCGTATTTTCGAATCCGACGAGGGAGAAATCGCGGCGTTCGGAGTGATCGAGGATCCGTGGTATGTGCGCATGTGTGCCGAGGTGGAGCGAGCCCCCGCGAAATACAAGGATTGGAAAGTCGAGAGTGGATGTCTATATCGACTTCGCACCGATCCGCTGCTCGATCCAGTGGTGACGCGAGAGGAAGGTTGGCGTTTAGTGGTGCCGGCGAATTACCGCCAACAGGTGCTCAGAGAAGCACACTGCTTGCCGTCGGCCGGACATATGGGCGTCGATAAAACGTACGATCGCGTCGCGCGGCAATACTATTGGAAGGGAGTTTATTTCGATGTGTTGAATTTCGTGAGAGAGTGTGAGCAGTGTCAGCGTTATAAGGTACCGCAAAAGGGAGCGCAAGGGCTAATGGGAGCGAGGTTAGTGGAGCGGCCGTGGGTTGTCGTCGCGGCGGATATGATGGAGTTCCCGCCGAGTAAGAAACAGAATAAATACTTATTAGTGTTTCAAGATTTATTTACTCGGTGGGTCGAAGTTAAGCCGTTGAGAAAAGCGGACGGGAAGTCAGTGGCGCGCGCGTTGGAGGAGCTTATTCTTTTCCGTTGGGAGACGCCCGAATATCTCGTCACCGATAACGGAAAGGAATTCGACAACAAATTGCTTGCTCGAACGCTTGAGGAGTACGGAGTGAAGCATGTGACTACGCCCCCGTATTGGCCTCAAGCTAATCCCGTCGAAAGAAGCAATCGAACGTTGAAAACAATGATAGCGGCTTTCGTCGGTAGCGATCATCGGTGTTGGGACGAGCACGTTCATGAATTTCGACATGCCATGAACACGGCCGTCCAAGCGACCACGAAGGTATCGCCAGCATTTCTAAATTTCGGTGGGCATCCGCGGCCGGTGAAGAGTTTGCGAAATCTAGTCGAAGGGGAGAAGTTAGTGGAAAAAATTACAACGGAAGAGTGGGTAGAGCGAGTGAAGCGATTAGACGCGTTAAGGGATTTAGTGGCGAAATATATCGATCAAGCGCGAGCAAGGCAGGAGAAATATTATAATAAGGGTCGTGTGGAAGTGAATTTTTGCGTGGGAGATCGGGTCATGAGAAAAACGCATTTTTTGTCGAGTGCCGTGAATAAGTTCTCCGCAAAGCTCGCGCCGAAATTTGAGGGGCCGTATGAGATAATTGAGATTAAATCGCCGAGTGTAGTGGTGTTAGGGAGAGGAGAGGGAGCGGGAAGAAAAGTCATGAAAGCTCATATAGCGCAATTAAAGCGCTATATTCCGCCGCGAGGGATACGAGGGTCGATAAATTCCGAAACTCATTAAATATCTTTTGCAGGAGAAGCAACAGGATGTCTGAGGAGCCTAATAGTGATGAGCGAGAGGTTAGCCGCTCACCAGCAACGGAGGAGATCCTGTTATCGGCCGAGGTGTCCTTCACTGACAGTGCCCCGGAAGGAGAGGAGCCGACGTCGAGTCGCCAGGATCCCCCGGTGGCGATTCTAATCGATCTGGGTAGTCCGCCCCGACTGGAGACGGCGGTAGGGATTGCCGAGGCCACTGTGATGGAATGGGCTCCACAAGATCGACGCACATCCACTCCGGTGGAGATGGAGGTAACCACGGTGGAAAAGGAGAGCCTCCACTGCGCAGAGCGACCGCTGGAACCGGCAACCGCCACGTTAGAGCGAGAGCGGCCTGAAGGGCGTGAGGCTCTGAAGTCACCGTCAGCTTCTCCCCTGGTGGCTGGACAAAAGGCGCCGTTTTCTTGGGCCGAACAAGTTGAGCAGGAGATGCGAGAAAGGAAGATAGACGTGGCTGAACCCTCGGCAGAGACTCCACGAGTACGGGTGACCCACATCCGATTACCCCGTCGGTTGGATTGGGAGAAGTCGGCGTGGTATGATCCCCTTGCCCCGTCGGAGGAGCAATGCATAGAGAAGAAGAATGGCGTCCAAGAAGAATTGCGACGGCCACGTGTAGTGGAGGAGCCGTTGAGGGAGAGGACCGCAGAGCAGCAGAGTAAAGCAGCACAGGAGGAATTACGAGCGTATATCGACAATACAGAGCCTGCGAGAGTTGCGGCTGTGTCTGCGGCCGTGGTTTTGATCAGTGGTGCCAAGAAGCGGAAGCGCAAGGCGTATAAGTATAACCCGAATCGGCAACTTACCGTTGACGACTTGGTGTCGACGGTGCCGTCGCCGCCGCGGGTCGAATCTCCGTTGCCAGGTCCGTCCGAGTGGCCCCCGCGAAACCGCATGCGGAAGACAAGTCCGGAGCCTTGTCCGCCGAAGGTCCCGTTGCGAGCGAAAAGAGCCGGAGTCATGTTTGGAGGGTTGGTGGAAATTCCCACCGACAGGAATATTGACCCTCCACCACATGCCTGCTTCAATTGTTGGCAACGAGGGCACATCGTGGCGACTTGTCCGCGACCAAAATTGCGAGTATTTTGTACCAATTGCGGCCGACACGGCGTAGATCTGTCAAACTGTCCGCGATGTAGCGAGCCGCATCGGCCATTTGTGTTGCGCAATTTTGAGCATGAGAGTGAGTGGGAATTAGCGATAGAAAGAGAAAACCGGGAGTCGTTGCGTCGAGAGAGAGAGGAGTTGCGGGAGAGACAGAGGAGAGAGGCGTGGGTCCGTCATCAGGCTGAGATTCGCCGAATGGAAATGGTGACGAATCAATCGCTGGCTGAAGTGAATCGCCTTCGCCACCTCCAGTTACAATTTAATCAGCGAGTTATTGAAGAGCAACGATGGCGGGCGCAGCGGACGCCGGTGGTCGAGACGCGACCCTTACATCCTGAACCGATGTACTTATCGATGGCGTATCATCCGGAGTCTCGACCGGTGAATGTAGTTGGAGTGCGTGATAGTAGGGGTGAGATAGGGCCGACGGTCGCGCCTTCGTTAGCTTCGTTGAGACATGCGAGTCTCGAATGGTCCCAGGCGAATGTAGAGAGAGAAGTGGTGCCAGGAGGAGTGATTCAGAGGGCTCCTGTATCTCCGGAAGACACTCTGGAAATCCTACGCGATACGCAGAATCTTCCGGCGGATGTCAGGGAGGCTATCTTGCGATCCGTGTACGGATCTCACCCTCAATAGAGATGTAAGAAAGGGAGTTGGTGATTAGTGGTGTCGGAGTTTGGAGTATGATCGGACGTATGGAGAGGTAGTCCGTCCTAGGGGAGGGGAATGCGTCAAGTCGCGTAGGTGTAAGAGAGATAGAGAGAGGAGACGCTCATCGCCGAGCGAGGGCCTGCGAGCCCTGTGCGAACTTCTCCTCCTCTCGCGAGTGTAGCGAAGGTGATTGGCCCGACGCGCGCTAGTGACTGTGATTGGTCCCGCCGGACCGAGAGGGCCGTGCGAGGGTCCGCGCGACGTTGCGAGCGCTGCGGTGGGCAGTATTCGTTGAGCGTTGACAGCGAGCGGGTGTCACGAGCGGATATTCAACGAAGAGCGGTTCGAGGTGCAGGGAGAGAGCGATCAGCAGAGGTGTGGAAGCGGGAGCGACTGCGGAGACGACGACTGCCAGGAGAGGACGTCGGGACGCAGCCAGCGACGCAGGTGTAGGCGAGTAGCGGCGAGCAGCGCAGAACCGACCTGACCGGCAACCTGAGAGCAGCGGCCGAGGTGGACGACGTCATCGAGGACGCCGGGGAGTAACGTTAAGCGGTTAGTAGTAGTGCGAGCGGAGTGCGGGTAGGAGAGCGGTCGTTGAGTGAATGTACGAGAGAGGAGAGTGTCGGTGTGTTTAGTCGCGAACGGGTAGTGGTGTCCGGGGTGCCCAGCGGGGCACCGCCGCCGAAATCAGAATCGGTTAATCCGCGCGGGCGTTCTGTCTCGAGGACGCGGTCCGGCAGGACCCCCTTCATGAGACCGGTCGTTCGGGTGAAGCGTGCGTGAGCGAGAGCGTGAATCGAGTGAAAAACTAGAATTTTGTGTGAAAAGCGCGGTCGAGACCATAGTCTGTGAGGAATACAGACTGCCGTGTCACAAGGTTAAGAAAATGAACAGTGACAGGAATTTTTAACAAATAATAAAATAAGGACTATCAGTTACAAAAGAAATATTTAAAAGTTTAGAAAGAAATTTAAAAAAAAATCAGAATTAAATAAAAAAACTTCTTAGAAAAAAATCACAGAAATTTATTCGCAATTTATAAAATGAGCTAAAAATACAAAGAACTTGTTTAAAAAGAATAGGAGGTTTGTCGGTTTGTGGGATAATTTTAGAATTTATATTTGTAGGTATTTGGGTTTATTATCCATATGGGTGTTAAATTTATTGATTTAGGGTTCAAAGATTATGAGTTCAGGGTTCATGAGTTTGCAATTTATGGATTTGTTAATTAATGCGTTTTAAATCTACCGGATTGAAGTTGGACACATAAATGTCAAAGCCTGAAACACCGAACCCATGAACCCTCAACTCACGCTAACCAATCGCGAGAGGCAAGGGGACTCACGTTAATCAAGCACCCCAAAGGAAACAGAAATTACTACGTCCACGTCATTGTTTCTGGGTAACGCTAAAAGTAAGAATAAGGGCGATAGTAAGGTTATTAATTTAAAAAGTGCTTGAACCTCCAAATAATGTGCAAAGCTGATCTCAAAGTCAAGGTGGTCAATGTTGTTGGTTTTACAACTTTTTCAAACATTTAGTCTTTCATAAATCCTCTAAAGTTTGAATATGACAATGTTTTGACAGTTTCTCCAAAATTGACCTTGATTTGACCTTCTAAAGATCACGTCAAATACTATTTTCGAAATGAAATTTCCCACTCTATCGATTGCCAGTGTAAAAAATGAAGATTTCCATTAAAAACAATAGGTGTCCTTGAAATAACCTTGAAGGTCACGTCCAAGGTCAAGTATAAGGTCACCATTGAGTTCCTCGTTGAAAGTTACACGAGGAATAGCTTTACCGCTTGCAAAAATATTCAGAGGTATCTAAGAACCTTGCTGGAGTGTAAATAACCTTGGAGTAACCCTCAAGTTCAAACACTAGCTCTGACTTAATTACGTATCTGAATGTAAAATTTCCCGCTCTATCGATTACCAGTCTTAAAAATGGGGGTTCCTATTTAAAAAAAAAACAGTTGACCTTGAAATAACCTTCAAGGTCAAGTCCAAGGTCAAAGTGAATCTCACCATTAGATTCCTCGTTGAAAGTTACTTAAGAAATGACCTTGACCTTTATCAGAATTACTTTACCTCTGAAAATATTCAGCCGTCCCGGGACTTAATTGACACCCTGTATTATTAATATTTACTTACTTTAATTAATTGTTTTAAAAGATAACAACAAAAGGATCAAGGGGGGATCCTCAATTAAGGACCGACAAAGCATGTTTTATGAAGATTCTTTTGGGAGGGAAAAAATTAATGGATTGAAGCAAAATTATTAGGGTTAATAGTACTAAAATTTATTTTTAAATTTTTTCATAAAAAATATTTATAATTGTCGTAGCTTTAAAGATTTTTCTGAGGCGACTCGTGTTTATAATTTATGACTTTTAGGATGCTGATCACAAGTTTTATCTAAAACAAAAATCCAAAGAGATTAATCATTTTGAATAGTATATCTTTTATACTTAGAAAAAAAACCAAGAACCTTCTGAAAAAAATAAAAAATACAACATTTTGGATGTTTGAAAAAAATGCGTATTATTGGGGAAAAAAAAATCACTTTACATTACTTCAAACCTTGCTTAAATATTACTTTTCTTTAATTTTGTTAATTTACTTAGAAGATAATTTAATATGGAAGAAATGCATGTAATCTCAATTCGAAACGATGTTTAATTTTTTTGCTATCAATCCCGCAAAGAGTACCCCCCGTTAAGATAGTCGAAAAGCCCTCTTTTTTTTTTATTTTTTTTATATGTCTATTATGTTTTTTGGGGTAAAAGATGAGGTTTTGGCATATATTTACCCCCCCTCCACCCAACCCCCCACTCCAGTCCACAAAACGTGTTTTTTACGTTTTATTTTTTTTCTCGGGCGCTTTTGCATTAAACTATTTGAAAAAATTCACAGAGATAGATGAATACTGTACAAAACTTGGTAAATTTTTTCAAAAATTTTGAGCCATATTAAGTACCCTAAAAAAATTATTGTTTGTTTAAAAAATTTTTCTAATTTTTCTGGAAATGGCTGCAGGGCTAATTTTATTTTTTTCAGTGTATTTAGATAAGAAGCAAGTTCACGAATTTTTTCAGATTTTTTCAAGTGGTGGGCCACCTTCAAAAATGAGAAAAACTGCTTTTATTCGTCATTTTTGACATTTCTTGAAGACTATTGGCCAAAAATAATTTCAGAAACAAATATATTCAAATAAGAAAATCTTCAGTAATACATTTATGCATGTAAGAACTGTGAACAAAGTTTATTTTAACCGAAACGAATTTTTTCAGGATTTTTCAGAATGGCGGGCCACGTTCGAAGATGTAAAAATCTTTATTTAGTAATAATTAGTGATTTTACTCATTTTAACGTGAACGTAATCTAGAAAATAATTTTTTTTTGACTCAAAGATTCTTTGTAAATGTAATTTTGCATATGAGAAATTTAAAAAATATCTATTTTATACTATTTTATGAGTTGACCCAATTGCGAATCAGAGAAGCAGGATATCTTCAAGGAATAAGGAATAAAGAACAACAAATACGTTGCTTGTATGTCTATATATATATTCAATAATAAATAATTACTAAAACTTAGTCCTCATCACTATCTTCATCTATTACAGGTATAATTTCTGCATGATCAAATAAGTTACTTAAGTGTTTTGCAGGTTTCATGATTACCTCTAAAAACCGTCCGTACGATAAGTAGTAAATAAGTGCAGCTACGTGTGAGCAACAACCTATAGTTCTGTTACCGATTGCACAGCTACAGCAGTACCGTTTGATGCTACTTATTCCGTTGTGTCAGGTTCATAATGTACGTAACATTTGTACGTCCTACTATTTATGTGACGAGATCTGACTTCGAATCGAATTATTTCTGGGGTTTCTTTAAGGTAACTTAAAAGCAAAGTATTTTCTTCTTGCAGCATTTCCGCCAAGTAAGATATTGCCTGCGAGAGTTGATAAGTTCCTGTAAAAAATATTTTCAATTCCTCAAGAGTTAATTCTGGAAAATCTAATATTTCGTTTGATGCTAATTTTTGGAATGGTGTCGTTTTTCTATTTAAGTTATTCTCTTCAACATAAGTAGCAAGAGAGTTTGGTAAGCTTTTTGTTGCCTCGATTCGTTCTAAAAATTTTTCTGCTCCTTTTTCATCTGAATTTAGGCGCTTTCCAAACAAATTATAAAGGAAGCAAGCGATTTGGCAGAACAGTTGAGCATTATGCAGCAATGAATTGTGGAGCTGATGATGTAAAAGCTTCCACTTTTGGCCTATTATCCCATGCACAACTTCAACAACCCATCTTATTTTAGTTACCAATCTAGATGCATTGGACTCTTCTGCTGTTAGTTGGTTTCTCTTTCCTTTTAAAGCTGGCATCAGCACTGTATAACCTTTGGCCTCTAATTTTCCTACAATATCTCTAAAACCTCTGTCTAGAATAAAAATATCGCCTTCTTTTAATATCCTGCTAAGCCCATTTGGTGCCTCCAAAATTTTTTCAAGAATCTGAGCATCGTTTAGTGTGGCATTGTAAGGTCCATCTACATTAACTACGAAGCCATCTGTAGTTGTAATTGTAAAAGGCTTGCAAAGAGATTGCTTTTTTTGCCCTGAGTATGACTTTCGCTGGTAAATATTATTAGCGCTTTTCTGATGACGCAAGTATCTCCCATCACATATAATAGCTAATCGATCTTCTAAATTGTATAGTCTACTTGCAATAGAAGAAACGTGATTAACAAAAAATTCTCGAGAGTGAGCCTCATAACCAAAATGTTGTGGTAAAATTTTCTTAAAACTCTGTAGCAGACATTCGATAGTTTTCTGAACATTTTTTTCTTCAATTTCAAGAATAGCAGCTATACATCTATCTAAATTTCCTGTTCTTAATTTCATTAAAAATATAACAATAGCTTGCAAAATATTTCTATTTTCAGAATTTCTCATTGAAGTCATCATTTTTTCAAGAAAAATGATATTTTCCCAAGTTAGACCTGTTAAAGCTTTGACTCTTTCATCAGACAATTTAAACTCTTTTATTTTATCATGTAGACTAGCATCCACTTTGTCAGATAAACTATCTAAAAAAGTACTTAATTCCGCAGATTCAATAGTACATTCATAGGAAGCGACATTTATATTTAGCAACTCTTCGTCATAAAATCTATTTTTTATTAAGTGCTTTTTACAGCATCTATTTTTTTTTTTTGTACAAAAATACGTTTTTGTACAAAAACTTGAATTCGAGCATTCAAAGGTACGTTTTGAAGGTCTTCACGTGATCCGCACAAAAAGCAATAAACATGACTAATAACAGTTCTGCTGTAAGGCATGATTACAGATTCAGCTGGAGTTTTATCCAGTAATGAATATGTTGAGTCAGAAGATGTTTGACTAAGTGGTGCACTACTAGGTTCTTCTGTTGATGTATAAGTTTGCGAACAACTTTCTTTATCATCACTTACAGACAATTTTTCGATTAGGGCATTATTTAAATTGGATTGTTCGCTTGAATGATCTGTATCTTGATGAAACACAGGTTCATCAGATTGAGTATTCTCCACAGACTTTTTTAAACTTTTTTGCAAGCGAAGTTTACTTCGACATTTACTACAAATACTATCACCAATCATGAAAATCGTACCAAAATCTTTATGTGTTTGTATTACTTGCTCACGTGATTCAATTTTTAAAGCCACTCCAGGAATCTTCCGCAAAAAATTAAGACACTGTATACATCGAGATTCGTCTCTTTTACTTTTCTTTTTTGGAGGTTCGTCACTAGTAGTAGACATTTTACTGAAAAAAAAAAAATTATGATTTCGAACAAATATCAATTTTGAACAAATATGAACAGATGAACTTAATTTTAAATAAATATGAATAGATGAATTTAATTTTGAACAAATATGAACAAATAGTTAAGATATTCTTTTATGGTTGTCGCTTTCTATCTCCAACAAAATTCATTGTATTGAATTATTTATTTTTACTTTATATCCTTTTATAGATTCTTTATAATGGAAATAGATCAGAAATCAAAAAAGTTTGAGCAAAATTCTGAATTTTAGTATACAGTGCGACTCTTAATTATAGAAACACTTTAGAGACTTTAGTTATAAGTAACTTATTTTTTAAAAACTGATATAAAATCTTTAAAAAAAAAGTAGTTTTTATATTAAAATTAAAGATCTGTATCGAATTTCTTTGTCTGCGAGTATTATAATTTATAAAAATACTTTTCCTAATCTTGTTTTTAAAACAAATTATTAAATTATTACCAATTCTGCTTATTATAACTATAGAAACATTGTAGAAAATATTGAGTAAGCTGTACTTTTTCAGTTGCTACTTACAGCTTCTACTTACAGGATTATTTAAATTAGGATTGGTTAAATTAATGTGTTAGCGCGCGCACGCCGGCCGCGCCGTCGTACGTGCTCGCTACGCTGATATAAACAAACACGAGTAACGAGCGGGTCACCGCTGTGCCCGCTCGCGCGAGAGAAATACTAACGCGAATCAGTAATATGTAATGCCCGCGATCGCTTACGCGATGTCCTCGGAGGATCCGCCGGCGCGGATCCCGAGCTCCCGCTAACACGCGGGGATGAGAGAGAGAGAGAGAGAGAGAGAGAGAGAGAGAGAGCAAGATAGGTACGAATTTACCTATCTCGTCGGTGGTCGCTCGTCGGAGCGATCACCCGCCGCGCGCAAGTACCGTACTAGACTTACTTGTGCTAACCGAGGCTACCTCGATGCCTTCTCTGCCGTTCGGAGTTGATTGGTGAACGTCTCACCGGTACGTCCACCCACAAGTCGTCCTCTCGCTTACGGACAGTCGCCTATCGTGACTTCTCGCAGGTTTTTCGCCGATCCTCGTCTACGCGCGTCTCGACCCCTCGAAGGTTGCGGATTCTCTTTGGAGCCAAGCTACCGATCGCCGCGTCGATCGCACCCTTATTCCCTCTCTCTCTCTAATGGTGGCACCTCGGTAGGTGCCTCCCTCACGACGTCGCGGCAATTAAGACAATTAGCCGCGACCCCACACGAAGGCTCGCGGACGCGTGCGTACGCGTCACAGTAGAATGATTTTTTTGACTTCAATAAAATATTCAATTTGGATGATTTTTTTTCTAGCGCTAAACAACATTTTTAATAAATGTAAATATATATAAATATCTATAGAAGCGATAAATAATGAGATAGTGAAATTGTTAGGTATGTTGGTACAATATTGTGCCAATATTATTCCGATACTTCATCTTTCTCTTTATAATATTTTTTGCTTTTTAACGCTAAATAATCTCAATCAAATATTTATACATACATTATTGATTTTTATTATATCAATAGTGACTGTTTACTTGAATGAGTCCATTTACAAATAATGTTTCTATAGTTATGATGCACTGTAGTATAAAAAATTGTAAATTTTTTTTCAAAAGTAATTTTTTAAAAACTTTCTTTTGTACAGCTTTTATTTATATTCTATTCCACTCATAACGTAACAAATCTAAATGCCACAAAATAAAAAAATAACATGTCAATACAATAATGAGTTTTTCATGAGTTAAATTGCAAAAAAGTTCAAACTGCAATTAACAAAGTCAGTTCAAATTCTAATATATGTACCTTATTAGTCTCACAATGTTTACTAATTCTAGTGATTTAAATATTTAATTGTAAATATAATAAAATTAATAAAATATCAGTGGAAAGAATATTCAATTAATAAACTTATTTATTTTTTCAGATTTAAAATTGACTTGACTGGTAACACTTTTTGCAATAATTCATTACCATAAATAATGCAGAAAATGAAATGATCAATAATGCTTTTGTGAGAGTTAAATTACTTACTCTAGCTTACTGCTGTAAAGAAACTTTCTTTTCATACAAATTATCCCACTTATTTAAAAAACTTATCTTTTGTACATATAACAATAAGTTAATAAGAAAAAAGAATAAACAATCTATCCTATATTTACTCAATTTTATTAAAAAATAACACCTGAATGAAGGTAACTGAAAAATCTCAGATGAGAAATTAAGTAAAATATCACCTGATTTCTCACCTGAGTTTTTTTAGTAAGACTCTACCTGCAAAAGTGTAAACCTTCATAGGATGTTAGGTTAAAAGTAGAATATAACTTATGTAAAATACAAAAATAACTTTTTTATTTAAAATAATGAAATTGAAAAAAATATCTTTTATATAATTTTTAAAAATCTTTTAGGTGTTGTTATGTACAAGGCTCCGTACAAGGTTCAAGTCCATAGAGAACTTGCTGTAGATAGAGTAGGGAAGCCAGGCCTCCGACTCACAGTGTTGCATTTTGGGAAAAAAAGGGAAAAACTTGGCTTCAAAAAGTGTTACATCGTAGGGGGTTACTTTTTTTTTTAAATTGAAGGTCTTTTGATTATCTATCATTTATGATACCGGGATTTTTGAATTTATAATTTTATATATTTAAAATACGATAAAAAATTTTCTTCTCACCTAAAAAAATAAAATAAAAAATAATAGTTTAAATAAAATAATTAAAATTATTATTATTTATTATAATAAATAATAATAAAAATTTAAATCAATAAAGTATAATTTTTAAAAATAAATATAAAAGTAGAAGCGTTAATGTTAGGAACTCTTAATTTAACAATTGCAATCATGACAAATTGTTTTTATCAAAACGTTAACGGTATTGGAACAGTACTATACCAAGACTGCAGTAATTTTAATTAAGTTATATTTATAAACAAAGTTGGATATTTTAGTTTGATATTTTTAATATGTTCAAAGATTTTATAACAATGTTTTTAGTTACTGTTCAATTGAAAAAGTCATTGTACTATGATTAATCGTAATTTCTGTTGTAATATGATAATACATTTACATTCTTAAAAAAACAATTAAATATTAGTAAAAGTAATGTTTTTACGTTAAATGTAATGATAAACTATGATAGAAACAGAACCAATTATAGTAACAGATCTTCGTTAAAGCCTCCACATGTACAAAGAAATAAGGAATAATGAACAAGCGCATGTTCGGAATGTATGTAGACATACAAGCAACGTATTTGTTGTTCTTTATTCCTTATTCCTTGAAGATATCCTGCTTCTCTGATTCGCAATTGGGTCAACTCATAAAATAGTATAAAATAGATATTTTTTAAATTTCTCATATGCAAAATTACATTTACAAAGAATCTTTGAGTCAAAAAAAAATTATTTTCTAGATTACGTTCACGTTAAAATGAGTAAAATCACTAATTATTACTAAATAAAGATTTTTACGTCTTCGAACGTGGCCCGCCATTCTGAAAAATCCTGAAAAAATTCGTTTCGGTTAAAATAAACTTTGTTCACAGTTCTTACATGCATAAATGTATTACTAAAGATTTTCTTATATGAATATATTTGTTTCTGAAATTATTTTTGGCCCATAGTCTTCAAGAAATGTCAAGAATGACGAATAAAAGCAGTTTTCTCATTTTTGAAGGTGGCCCACCACTTGAAAAAATCTGAAAAAATTCATCAACTTGCTTCTTATCAAAATACACTGAAAAAAAATAAAATTAGCCCTGCAGCCATTTCCAGAAAAATTAGAAAAATTTTTTAAACAAACAATAATTTTTTTAGGGTACTTAATATGGCTCAAAATTTTTGAAAAAATTTACCATGTTTTGTACAGTATTCATCTATCGCTGTGAATTTTTTCAAATAGTTTAATGCAAAAGCGCCCGAGAAAAAAAATAAAACGTAAAAAACACGTTTTTGTGGACTGGAGTGGGAGGTTGGGTGGAGGGGGGGTAAATATATGCCAAAACCTCATCTTTTACCCCAAAAAACATAATAGACATATAAAAAAAATAAAAAAAAAAAGAGGGCTTTTCGACTATCTTAACGGGGGGTACTCTTTAGAAAATCGGAAAAATGAAAAACGGAGAAATCGCGCGTCAAAGTTTTCACTTACAAAAAAAAATGATTTTCTCCTTCGACTTCATTGAAAACCTGGTTTTCTTGTAAATATCCCATTCCACAAACTGCTCTGGTCTCTTGACTGGAAAATGAAGCGCGCCTATTTTCTTGCCTGACGCGTTTTGCGTCTTATTTTTATATTTAGAAGCTGCATGGTTTTCACGGCTGCGCTGTATCC
Organism: Sycophila sp. Sp_5; assembly: GCA_018906775.1. Lineage (NCBI taxonomy): Eukaryota > Metazoa > Arthropoda > Insecta > Hymenoptera > Eurytomidae > Sycophila > Sycophila sp. Sp_5. The sequence continues at coordinate 54,756 of JACCID010000019.1, read as the reverse complement.
ATCGTTAATCATCGTCACGACGATGTGTGCAGCAATTCCGACAATTTTTAGGCATGAATGAAGATATTTAGGGGTCATACGCCAGACAGTAGAATTCAAGGATTTATTTTACGCATGCCAACCTCAGCATCTCGTCTAAAGCCATTTATTAAATAATTATTAGAACTGTCAACATTGTCCGAGAAGCCGTTCAATCATTTCGTATTACAATAGATAAAATAAATCAAGGGGAGGAGTGCATGCGCATTCCACTTTGCCAGACTTACTTCGCTTCGATTTTTATATTCTAACTCCGAAAGTATTGAGAATTACGATCTGAAATTTGCTGGACATATTCTTAAATGGTATTAAAAAATATTAAAAAAAAATCTTTTTTTTTAAGCGTCCAATTCAGAATCTACCCTTAAATAACTATTATTTTGGCCGGTTAACGGTGATTTTATATTATGGTTTGCTCTTTTTAAGAGTCCTGACAATATGGGAATTTGGGGTTTCTGTCGGATTGCTACGCGTAATACTTGTTTGCCGATTTTTATGAGATATTCTATTTAGAGTTGAAAGTAGATAGCTATCAATTTGAGGACACCGCCGTCTCAATGGATCGACTAAAACTACGCAGAGATTGGACGCTAATCGCTTTTCCACTGAATGGCTGGTTACTGTCCTAAATTTTTTTATGTATAACAGCTCAAGAAATTACATATTGCTGCTGAACTTATATTGAAGGTTTGAAGTTTAAAAGTTCGAATATTATTAAAGCTCGATTAGTAAGTCAATTCATTGGTCGCGATAGCCTTGATTGTGACGACGATTATTAAGCGATTATAGGCATGGTTATAGGACAGATTATAAAAACTGTCCTAATTACTATAATAATCTTCACTACAACAATGATTATAGCCAAGATTATGGAACTGATTATAGCCGAAGCCACATTTTATATAGCCTCGATTATGACAGTGATTATAGGAATTATTATAGGAAAGATTATAGACCTCGCCCTGGTAAATATAATAATAACAATGACAATGATTATTGGGATAATTATGGGACGAACTAAAGCCAGTGCCCCGTTTGATACAATCTTGATTATGGCACTGATTGTAGGACTGATTGTAGGACAGATTATATCAACTGCCCTGGTTACTATAGTCTTGATTATGGCTGTAATTATTGGGATAAGTATACAATTGATCATAGCCAGCGCTCCAAACGCTGTAGCCTTGATTTTGACAACGATTATGAGGTGATTATAGAAATGATTAATGTAGTATATGCATCATTATGGCAATGATTATAAAGGTTATTATGCGACCGATTATAGTCGATGTGTCGGGTATTATTAGCATGATTATGGCAATGATTAATAAGGTTATTATAGGACAGATTATAGGCGATGCCCCGGGTGCTATAGGCGTGATTATGGCAATGAGGATTTTGAATTGCAGCCTCAGAAGCCAAGCATATTTGCCAACATTTTTTGGGCCAACCACCGAGTGAGGGGCGGTCACCGCACTAACCCCCTCACTTGGGGTGATGGGAGGACACGGCACTAACCCTGTAGCCAAGCGTTTTTTTCCACTCCCTACAATGTCAGCTAAGACCTTGCTCCCTCATTCTTCATAGGGACCCACTCCGCATTCGACCAGCGTTATGCCTGTGGAACGGGGAAAACCTGTGGACAAAACCTTACGGAATAAATGCCGATTAGAAAAACCCGTTCCGGAGTGGATCGGTATATTGATATTACTCAAATTAGATGTCCAGGTCACATTTCGTAGGCTTGGGCACCAAATTTATCAATCTCATACCTCCCGCTTATCTTATTGAGTGTAAAAAAAACCCTTAAGAGATCAGGGAATGGCATTGCCCAACGTGGTCACCTATCTGGGTAGTAACCACTTCGCCAAAGCGTCTGTTACGATTATCGCAATGATTATAAGGTGGTTATGCGACCGACTATAGACGATGCCCCAGGTACTATCAGCATGATTATGGCTATGATTATATGGTGATTATGGGACCGATTATAGTCAGTGCTCCAGGTACTATAGGCATGGTTATGGCAATGACTATAAGCTGATTATGCGACCGACTATAGACGATGCCCCAGGTACTACAGACATGATTATGGCACTGATTATATGGTGATTATGGGACCGATTATAGGATGATTATAGGAGGGACGAAAATACAATAGGCTGATTATAGGTTTGTCAGTAGACAATCCTATAGGAATACTATAGGATGGTCATAGTCTGTCCTTATAATCCTTTTCCGTAAGGGTTCCTGCAGCCTCATACGAGTTTGACGTAGATTATAAATGTGCTCCTCTTTTGTGCTACCCGTTACGTAAATATTGTCAAGATACGCTATACAATTAGGAATGCCCTGTAAGCATTCGTTCATTATCTGTTGGAACTCGCTAGGTGCCGAGGCCGTTCCTTCGGTCATTTTTGTATACCTAAACATACCGACGTTTGTTGTCATTGTTAATAGCTCTTGCGATTGCTTATCGATTGGGATTTGCATATAGGCATGCGGTAAATCTAGTTGCGAGTACCGTCTGCCTTTTTGCAAATGTTAAAAATATCGTTAATACGCGGAAACAGTGTTTTTGTAACTTGCAAGCTACAGTTTACTGTCAATTTGAAATCACCGCAAATTCTTACATTGCCATTACTTTTAAGTACCAGAACAATTGGGGTTGCCCACGCACTTGTATCAACTTTGGTTAAATGCCCTAACTTTAGCAATCTACTAATTTCGTCCTCAACTTTAGATTTAAGCGCATAAGGAACATGTCGCGGCGGGAGCGCAATGGGTTTCGTATTTTCTTTGATATGCAAACGAATTTCCCTCTTGTTGTACAAGCCGGGTGTATTTCCAAAAAGTGCTGGAAATTCCGCCAAAATATTTCCTTCAACTATATCGTTGTTTGTTTTCAAAAGATCACGGCGTTTGTCACTCCCTGCGCTCGCGCCCGCGAATGTTAAAGGCCATAGCCTGAATTCCGCTAGCCACTGTCGGCCGATCAGCGGTGGGCCGTCGCCTTTCATTACTAGACAATATAAGCTTTTCTGTTTATTTTGAAATTTAACATCGAGGTTATTCTATTGTCCGACTGGCGTCATAATGTTCTGTACGTAACCGTAAAGGTTAGTGTAGCACTTATCAGCTTTTAAATTATTGAAATGTTCCTTCTTACTTTTCTCTGATATTACGGAATAGTATGACCCCGAGTCGATTTCCATAGCAATTATTATGCCGTTTATCTTGACATCGATACTTATCGGATTCGCTGTTATATAATTGTACCTACGTTTTTCGGTCGGAGTGATAACAGCGTCTGTGCGTAATGAGTAGAAATGAAACATGCTGCTGTCCTCGGCTTCTGCTGTGGTAGGCTTCGGTGAGTCGTCGTGAGCCTCGTCGGGCTGTTCGTCTCCCTGCGCCTCTTCTTGAAAGTACCTGGCCATAGCTCTCTGTTTCCCGAGGCAAGCTCTCTCAATATGCCCGATTTTCATACAAAAGTTGCATGTTTTCGTGCGGTGCTTGCACGAATATGTTTTGTGGCCCGTTTCCCCGCAGCAGTAACAGATGCTCGCGGTATTCGCGTTCGGAGTCTTCGGTGTTGTCTGTCGTGTTGACGAGTCCGGCTCATAGCGTCTATTCAGCCGTTTGTGTTGATACGCGTGGCTTATTGCGTACATTGATTGCTTGTTGCCCTTGCTGTTCAATGTTTTCAGTGCTACCGCGGCGTTTTGCGTAGCGCGCTCTCTCGCTATAGCTTCCTGTAGCGCTTTGTCGAAAGTTAGATTGGCCAACATGAATAATTCGACCCTGGTGTCTTGATTAAGTATGCCACATACTAGCAGGTCGCGAAGTGCCGTTTGCACTTCTGTAAAATTACAATGTAAAGACAACTTACGGAGACGAGCTGCAAAATCCGCAATCGATTCATTTGCTGTTTGTGTTGCGCTATGGAATTTGCATCTTTCCATTACCTCCGACGGGGTTGGATTGAGATGATCCAACATTAGTTTCGTTAGTTGCTCAAATGTTTTAGTAGCTGGCTTGTTCGGTGCGCAGAGATTTCGGAGCAAAATGTATGGCTCTTGTGTGTGAGCAGTGTGTGAGCAGTGTTGCAACCTTCATATTGTTTTCGGTTATTTTCTTTACCGCACAATGCAGCTCCATTCTCTCTAGGAACGCTTCCCAGTCGTCCTTCATACGGAATATGATTTTCGGGGCATCTGCCATGTTGCTTTCGTCGCTGCCACTATTGCTAACGTCTTCTTACTTCTCTGCTGTATCGCTGTTACTACTGGTCTGCGTTTGCTTGATTGAGACGTCTATAGACTGTTTTGCTCCGGGCTGGTCTTGGCCAAGCTCTGCGCGTACAAGGCTTACCAAATGCCCGCGTAATATATCCCGTATTGTATTCTCGTCTACGACTTCTCCACGCCTCTTCAACTCCGCAATTATTTCAGCCTTTTTGAGATGATACGCTTGATCAAGCGTCAATCGTTGTGCAGCTGAGGGCTTGTTGCTGTCTATGTAGCGAACTACTATCATTTTTATTCACTTTATTTCAAAATCCCATCCTCGTCGCCAACTGCTGTGTATTACTATGAGGCACGTGGAGATAATGATCAGTGTAGGCTCTGTTGTGTATGTATTTATTTCTGTTAGAGTGCAACTATACAGTTCGAGCGTCATATACGAAGTGATGGTAGCGGGCTCTCCGTCCGCGGCGATGCTCCGGCCGGGAGCGCTTACATACATACACACGCCCTCACATACGGCTCACACTATACATTAGTATACAGGGTGTTCGAAATGTTCCGGACCCCCCACTTATAACATAAAGTAAGCATTTTGGAATAAAATGTTAAATACAAAAGTTGTAAAATTTTGAAGGTTGAACTAAATGATGACCTTGGATTTGTTATTGGTTATCATTTTCAAGGTCATTTAAAGGTCATCTTCAGTTTTTTAAATAGGGACACCTATTTTTTATTTCAGATTCTGAAAGAGCACAAAATTTTACATCTGGATATGTATCCACGTTATGGCTCAAAATGACCTACAGAGGTCATTTAGTGGTTAAATGATTATTTAGTAGCAGAAAGCCAAGAAATCCCGATTATTAAGAACTTTGGGTGTATTTGACGAAAAGAAAAAAAAAATTTTGTACTTTAATACTAAAGTACATAATTTGATTTTCTAGGACGAACTTTATGGTCACTTTAAAATTGGCCTTCATTTTTAAGGTCATTTGAAAGTTATCTTCAGCTTATTAAAAAGGGACTCATTTTGTATTCCGGATTCTGGAGGAGCATTAAATTTTAGGTCTGAAGATATGTACAATATCCACGTCATGGCTCGAAATGATCTACGTAGGACACTTGGGGGTTATTAATTTCAAAAGCAAAATAATCTAACCGTTTTACATGAACAGTTTTTATTGCAATAATTTTTTGCAAGGGTTACGAGTTTCTACGCATGATTCATAGCATTTTCAGGATCCTTACTTGTATCTTAGAAGATTTTGCTCACTATTCTTTTTAGGAATCAGTTCATTTATAATTGTTAATTAACAATTGTTTACTCCTATTTACTTTTCTGTTTTCAAGAGTTAAGTGAAGTTCTCTTACTTCGAAATTCAGATAATTGTATTAATTTTCAATAATTGTACTTTTAATCGTAATGAAAAATGGCACATCTTACTGAACGAGAAAGAATATCTTTGTTGATGATGCGAGGGTGGGGTGATCAAGAGAGAGGTTACAAACAGGTACAGCGTTTATTCAATAAAACATTCAGAGTTGAAGAAAACAACCCTATTTCAAAAAGTACCGTAATTCGTACAATTAGACGTTTTGAAGAGACAGGTGGTATTAAAGATTGTCCTAAATCAGGTAGATCCAAATCATCGTCTAATGATGAAAATAGCTTAGACGTATTACAATCATTTATTGAGGACCCCCATTGCAGCATCAGACGTTGTGCACAACAGCATGAAATGGGAGCTGCATCTGTGCACAAAATTTTGAAACTCAACAAATGGCATCCTTTCAAATTAAAGTTTGTACAGGAATTATCTGAAGATGATTTTGATAGAAGGGTAGAGTTTTGTGATGTAATGATGCAAATGATATCTGATGATCCTTTGCTCCTCAATAACATTGTTTTCTCTGATGAAGCCACGTTTGAGTTAAGCGGAACAGTGAACAGACATAATTGTCGATACTGGAGTAATATCAATCCACATTGGATGAGAGCGGACCACACGCAACATCCTGAAAAAGTAAATGTTTCGGCTGGCATATTTAATGGGAGAGTACTTGGCCCTTTCTTTATTGAAGGTAATTTAAATGCTGCAATGTATGAAAACATGCTTCGAGACCAAATTATACCTGCTATACGGAATTTAACGGGTGGAAATCTGGACGAAATTTACTTTTAACAGGATGGTGCTCCTGCACACTACGGTATTCATGTTCGCCGATATTTAGATGCAACATTTCATGATAGATGGATTGGGCGGAGAGGTACAATTGAATGGCCACCTCGGTCCCCAGACCTAACGCCTCTTGATTACTTCCTTTGGGGATACTTGAAGGATAAAGTTTATGTTATAAAACCACGTGACTTGGATGAATTACGCCAAAGAATCACTGATGAAATAGACTTGATACCTCAGCAAATCTTGCGAAATGTTGTTGCAGCCTTTTACAATCGGTTAGCACATTGCCAAACTGTTAATGGGCAACAATTTGAACAGTTGTTGTAAAAAGTTCCTGTCAACGACATTTTAAAAAAATTCAGTTTGGGCGAATAGTCCACTGTCTTGATTTAGTTAGCTGGGCCGCCGATAGTCCTGCCTTAGCTGACTGGGCCGCTAGTGTTCTTGTCTTAGTAGGCTGGGCCGCCGATGGTCTTGCCTTAGTTGGCTGGATCACCCATGATGTTACCTTAATTAGTTGTACCTCCCGTGCCTGAGCAATAAGGCTTATTTTGATTAGACATTTTTTTATTTATCATTTTCTCCCCCGAGGTATGTAGTTGTTGGGCATAAGGCTTATTTTGATTAGACATTCTTTTATTTATCATTTCCCCCCCCCCCCCCCGAGGTATGTAGTTGTTGGGCCTAAGGCTTATTTTGATTAGACATTTTTTATTTATCATTTTCTCCCCCGAGGTATGTAGTTGTTGGGCCTAAGGCTTATTTTGATTAGACATTTTTTTATTTATCATTTTCCCCCCCGAGGTATGTAGTTGTTGGGCCTAAGGCTTATTTTGATTAGACATTTTTTTATTTATCATTTTCTCGCCCGAGTTATGTGGTTGTCTGGCCTAAGGCTTATTTTACGCCAGTGTCAATTACACCTTCTACAATCCTAATGCAGAATTTAGCGCTGGTGCAAAATGGAGAATTACAACTAGGAGGCTTAATTTGGAAAACTAAAGTTAACCTTCAAATGACCTTGAAAATCAAGGGCAATGTCAATTTAACGCCACCATAAAGTTTGTCTTGCAAAATCAAATTACTTTAGTATTGGTCAGATACGCTCAAAGTTCTTAATAATCGGGATTTCTTGGCTTTCTGCTACTAAATAATCATTTAACCACTAAATGACCTCTGTAGGTCATTTTGAGCCATAACGTGGGTACATATCCAGATGTAAAATTTTGTGCTCTTTCAGAATCTGAAATAAAAAATAGGGGTCCCTATTTAAAAAATTGAAGATGACCTTTAAATGACCTTGAAAATGATAACCAATAACAAATCCAAGGTCATCATTTAGTTCAACCTTCAAAACTTAACAACTTCTGTATTTAACATTTTTTTCCAAAATGCTTACTTTATGTTATAAGTGGGGGGTCCGGAACATTTCGAACACCCTGTATATTGAATATACTACAATATCCTACGTCAGTTTGCGTAGCAGCAATGCGTTCAAATGGGTTGATGTCTCTATTAGCTATTAGTTAGAAAATAACGTTAAAATGAGCAAGTAATATACAATAATTAAATATTAGTAACATATAATTTTAAATTTTTACCATATTCATCAAGTTTCTCATAAATTTTTATTTGCATCTCACTATTTAAATGTTGCCATTTTTCTAATTCCTGTTGTTTCTTTATAAAGAGGTTTCTGTAGGATTCAATCGATTTTAACGCTTCTTCTAACTTAGCCTCAGTATCTTTTAATTTTTTTTTCAACTCTTTATAATCGCTATTTTTATTTTGTCGATTCTTGAGATTTTTAATTTTTTTATGAGATTCGGAGGTGGATTTAGTTTTTTCATCACAATTTTCATTTCCTTTTCTGGTAATATCAACATTATTAATAGTAGGACTAGAATTATCCTTTAATAGATTATCGTTGACCATCGCCTCCTGATTGACAGAAATCTGATTATCGCATAATCCGTGGTGAATTTCGGTTATATCCACCTGAATAAATACTGAAGTGTAAACATAAAAGTGTAAATGTAATACACCCGCACACTAGCACGCCCACGCACACCCCTAGAGAGAACTGATGGTAAATTGGCGAAAGCTTGTAATTACAAACGGTAAATTACAAAAATACCATTCTGGCCGGCTGACCGTTAATTTCACTGAGAAAAATAGTACGTAAAAACTGTTTTTTCTTATAAAATGGCCATCTACGTGACCATATAAAGGAATATTTATAATATTGCTGTTATACTTCTACGATAAGTTACAAAAATTGTTATTAGTTTATAATAATAATTATTATTGTTCCGATAAACTAGTAATTTTTTCTAACCTATTTTTCTCAGAAAATACGTGTATCTTCTTACTTATTTTGAAATGATAATAAAAAAGTTATTCTATTAGAAGGACTTATTAACTTATCTTTTAATGATCAATAATTAAGTATACTTAACAATTAATAACGCTTTGACTTACATTATTAATTGAATCATCTAAATTTGGCGTCGTTTCTGTACAAGAAGTTGTAACATTAGCTCCAAAACTAACAGTATTAACTGGTTGTAAATTAGTAATATCTACTTGTAGTAGAGTATCAGTGTCAAATTGTAATGTAGCGAGAGTATCTGATTTTGAAAGAGTAGGAAGCTCTTGTGAAGTATCCATTTTAGCTTTTTTTACAATACTACTCTCAACTTGTGAAGAATTTATATGTACATTTAAAATTTCCATAGATATCGGAAGCCAAAAGTTTCATCTGTCTTTTCTTTTCTCCTTTCGGAATTTTATTACCACTGTCAGATTTATTTTGTTTTTCATTGGTTTTTTTAGTTGTTTTTTGTTTCTTCTCATAATAATTAGTAGCCCACATTGACATTTCATTACCATGTTCTTTTGCTTCTAAATTTATATTTTCTTTAACAGGTAAGTTATTACTTGACTGAAAAAATTAAAAAATTATTAAGTGACACTGTATAATGTATTTTTTTATAACAAATATAAAAAGAGCCGCTACCATTTTATTGGCACAAGCCTTTAAAATAAAAATTTTACTTTCATTTGAATATTTTGAAAAATATTATAAATTTATCTTTATATGTAATATATTTTTGTGCTCTCATCTGATAATAATAAAAAAAATAAACAATTGTGACGCGTGGTACTATCGGGTACCTGCGCGCCGTCGCGAGCCTTCGCGGCGAGAGGGAGAGTTAGGCCGTGGCGCGCGGGAGCGGCGGCCATCTTGGAAGCTCGAGAGGTTCTCTCGAGCCGCCGGCGACGAAGGACGCGTGCGCGAGCGAGACCATGAAATCGACGAGTTCCCCAGAAGGCGAGGAACTAAAACGAGCGTACGAACATGGTAGCAGCTTCGTACGAGCCAAAGCTGCAACTCTGTAAGTACCGCCCGACTAAGATTGCGAGTGCCGGCGTGTACCGGCGAGGAGTCAAGGAGCGCCTTGACTCCCTGGCGACGAGTCTTGAGCCGTCCCCAGTTCATCGCTTCTCTTTTTCTCTCTCCTCAGTTCGCGGACGCGGGCTCTCGTGCGACGAGAGTTGCGGCTCTCGGGTACGGGCCACCGTGTGGTGCAACGTCGGTACCTCGAGCACGGGCTCGAGGTCGAGTTCGCGGTACATCGTGTGGCACAGGTAAGCGGCCCGTTCCTTCGCACGCGTGTGTACGTGTGTGTACACGCAAAGCAGGCAAGCGGCCCGCTCTCAATCGTTGTGTTTGTTTACGTGGAGCAAAGTCGCGCTCCGCGTAAACATCGCCGATCGCGGACCTCGCGATCGGCCGGTGAATTCTCGGCGCGGCCGAGAATTCGTAGGAGCGCGCGCGGCTCCGCTTGGCAACACTCGGGCGTGATCGGGGCAGTCGGCCCGCACGCCCGACGTCTACTAACCCTCGCGGTAGCTTATCTTGTAACTTTCTTTTCGGAGGCAATAAAGGCCTACGAATTGCATTTTACTTGTCCGCGTTTTTCTTCCGAGTAGTTAGGGGGGCTACTCGGCAAACCCTTTTCATCCATAACCTCCCGGATACCGCCACTCTGTCGCAGAGCTGAGCGGCCGGCATCAGCTGTCGTCAAGGAGGACGACGGCCACGCGAACGCGAGGAGCGCGTTCGCTCACCAGCACGCGTGTACGAAAAGCGGGAGTACAGGCGTACTCTTGCGTTGAACACGGGCCGCGGCGACGTGCGATCGCCGTCGGGTGCTCGCGCGCACCCCGAGGTAAGGACCTCGAGGGGCACTCGCACGTGCCCTATTGCACCAATCTTGCGGAGGAAGGTCTCCTCCGCGAGATAATAGGTCATAGGCAACCCCGTTACAACTGGCGCCCAACTTCACGTGTATTCTGAGGTTAGGAGTACACCGCAGCGATTTATGAATTTTTATTTTCGAAAAATTTTGAATTTGCAGATCGGATTACCGACCGAGTCGGTAATATAGAAACAGGAGAAGCTCCGCGAATCGGCCTCTAGGTGGCGGCGGACTTTTTCACAATGAGTGAAAAAGCCGCGAAATTGAAATTTGAAATTAAATTCTAGAGTTTGTGTGCGTTCGTGAAGAGGGATTAGAATAAAATTTTCTGTAGGAAATTGAAGTGGGAAAAATCAGGAGATTTTTTTGTTAGTAGATTTAGGTGGAGAGAGAGAATCTCGCGTGGCAGCGAACGTTCCTTCAGGCGGAAGGAACGTGCGAAAAGGCGATTTCTCTTGTTTTTGCATACGGATTCAGGAGGAAATTAAATTTTTCGATTTTCATTCGTGTTCGGAGAACTTATTCGTTCAGACAGTTGCAGCCGTAACCTACTCCTGTCAAAAATTTTTTTTTACTTTGGTTGAAATTCCTGGAGTACATTCGCAAAGTGAACAGTCGCAGCCGTGCCCTGCTCCTGTTCTGAGAACCTCTTGTGTTGGCTAGTTAGCGAACATATGTAATTTACAAAGATTGTAATTTACTAACACTAGAAACACGTCTGGGAGAAAATTCTAAGAAGAATTTTTTCCATTCAACTTGACCTCGAAAATCGAAAGTTTTCGAGGAAAATTCGTTTTCTCGCTGAATTTGTCAGCGAGAATTTCAAATAGAGACGCGTTGAATAAATAGAGTTTTTTTACGCAGTTCAAACGCGACTGTGCTACAAACGGTAGGCAGTCGTGAAGAAATTCTCTAAGACGTGTTTCAGAGAGAATCTCACACTATACGTCAGGGGTAGTTGCGTCGCCAACCGAAAGGGCCGTCCCATTGATTGTTTCGTGTTTTTGGAATAGAGGGCAGGCTTGTACTCAATCAGGTGAAGATGGAGTACAAACCAGAACCAACGGAAAGGGACGTTCAGCAGTGGCTGATGGCGATCCCAGTAGAGTAGCTGGAAGAGACGATCCAGCAACTCGGACTAAGAACAGACGGCGACTGCTACGTGCAGCGTCACCGTCTATACAATTGGCTGCAGGGTAATTATACCGCAGCCGATTTCCAGGCGTGTAACTCCTCAAATGAGGAGGAGTTATGCACAGTCCGCAAATCACTGAGGAAGTCGTTCATCAAAGACATCTGCATGGACAAGACATCCACGACCATTCAGGACGAGAATTATGAGAAGGGCCGTCCTCACCCTCTCTCAATTTATCAGAATAGCATAATCTGCCATTCCGAAAGCGACAAAGTTGTTGGCAACAATCTCACAAGCGAGGACATTGACGACTCTCACGTTGAGAGTCGATCAGCTGGCCCACGAAAGGGACCAGCAACGGCCGACAATGTCAAGCACGAGAATTGACGGCCGACATGTCGACACGCAAACGGAGCACATAAATCCCTCGCAATCGACACCGCGCGTGGGATTCCAGGAAACGTACATGATAGACGAACCTGGAATCAATGAAACACTGAATGGCGCGCACACCATTCAGAACGCGCAACGGCGAATCCCGCCACGTGAAATCAGAACGTGGACCGATTTCACGAACGGAAGGACGAGAGAGCACATCGTTCGTTCCACAAGCGAATTAAATCGCACAAGAAGAGGTCACGAGGACCCCAGCCAAATAGTTAGCCGATGGAGCGTCACGTTCTCGGCTAAACAAGGAGAAGACGTGGAGTCTTTCCTTAAAAGCTTTGAGGATAATGCCCGAGCGGCAAAACTCAACGAGAGCGACATGCTGGCGTCGCTCCCGTGCGTCCTGAAAGACGTCGCAAGTATATGGTACCGAAACCACAGCAGCGACTGGCGAACTTGGTCAGACTTTTGTCGAGCCACCCGGCGCAGATGGGGCTGCGCACACGATAGGCAAGAGCGCCTACGAGACGACATCAGGCGTCGTTTCCAGCAAAGCGGGGAAACCAGCAGCCATTACGTGACATGCATGGAGAGCATGTTACGTGAGGTATCCCCGAGGATGACCAAACCTCAAGAAATCGAGAAGGTTTACATGAACCTTCTCCCAGAAATCAAGAGGATAGTCAGGATAGAAACCGGCAATAGCACAGACGATCTAGTTGATCAGTGCGTGAAAGCGGAATATATCCTAGATAGGGAGAAGGGCGACAGGACGCCAATCCCTCCGACCAAGGCGGTGATGCCAGAGACGGCATACAAACCGCAGAGTGGGAAGACAAGGACGTCTTCCCCAGTAAAAGTTGCAGCAACGGACGCCGCAACACCGGACGTAGAGGAGAAGCCCGATGCTCCAATAGCCGGGATAGGTCGGCAGGAAATGGCCGACCTATTAACGAAGCTTAGCGGAGAGATAGTGAAAGCTTTCCGCGAAAGTAACAAACAAAGGCAGAGAGGGGGAATCCTCCTCGGCGAACAAAAATGGCCGATCCGGAAAAGGCAACTCAAAAAATAGTAGTGGCAGCGGGAAGGACGGCCAGAAAAGGGGGCAAACGAAGGAATCCATTCGTTGTTTCGGATGCAATAAGGAAGGCGTAATCCGAGCGAAGTGCCCTAATTGCTCGCCGGAAAACGAGCAATAGGGGAAGTAGGTACTTCCCCGAACGCTACCGAAGCTAGTCAGGAAGCTTCGGAACCAAACACACAGGGCGTTAACGGGACAGCACTACCAGACGTCCCTGCGGAGGAAAACCTGGAAACCAGATGGTGGTTACAGGTGGAAGTGGAAGGGTTCCACTTCCGCGCGCTGTACGACACAGGCGCATCGGTCACAGTGATGGGACCGATCGGCCTGCAGTTGATAACTGCATGCGGCCGAACACTTATACCAAGCGAGCATGCAGGTGCTAAGCTCGCTGATGGTAGCACGAGTCCAATCGTGGGCTGTGCTTAACTTCCCTTCAGAATAGGGGACATAAGCAGGGAGATCAAAGTGTCGATCATCCCTGCATTGGACGCAGATTGTTACTTGGGCACGAATTTCATGCGGGAATTCTGACGTTGGTGGACGACAACGTTAGCGTGGATCTCCAGCTGGCATCGGTTAAAGAAGTTAACATGATCCAGATCGGTGCAGTAGGCTTAGGCCATGTAACCGAGGAACAACGAGCACAAGTCGAGGCACTTGCGCACGAAATGGTCGGCACGGTGCCGACCACACTTGTGTGCACCACGTGGGTGACCCATACAATTGATGTCGGAAATGATCGCCCCATCAAACAGTGATATTACCCGTATTCACCGGTAATAGAAGCTGAAATGCACGCGCAGGTCCGAAAGTTACTGGACGCTGGCGTCATTGAACCATCCACGAGCCCGTGGTCAAGCCCGGTCGTGATGGTGAAGAAATTCGGTGGAGGATACCGGATGTGTATTGACTATCGAAAAGTCAATATACTCAAGCTTTCGCCGGACGGATATCCGGCAAAACGGATGGACGCGGCTTTCCGCAAGGCCAAAGAGGCAAAGTTTTGCAGAACGTTAGACGTTAGCAACGCGTATCATCAAGTATCTCTGGACGAGGCATCCAGAGAGATAACGGCGTTCTTCGTACCGGGAATGGGCCACTTCCAGTACAAAAGAATGCCATTCGGCTTGGAAGACGCAGGAGCATCTTTCCAGCGCCTAATCGACATGGTCGTCCCTCCAGATTGCGAAGACTATGCATTCGCATATCTGGATGACGTCGTCATAATGTCGAAAACGTTCGAGGTGCATCTCGAACACCTTCGCAAAATCTTAGGCCACCTACGAGAGGGGGGCCTAACGATTAACCGGCAGAAAAGTCACTTCTGCCAATGCGAAGTAAAATACCTGGGTGTAGTGCTGAACCAAGACGGGTTCCGCCCTGACCCAGAAAAGATAAGGCCGGTACTAGAGTACCCGCCGCCCAAGAACGGAAAGCAGCTAAGGCGCTTCTTAGGCATGGCATCGTGGTACAGGAGGTTCCTGAACAACCTCGCCACGATTGCCGAACCACTTACGCAACTAACGAAGAAGGAGCGTAAGTTTGAGTGGACTGAAGTACAACACTCCGCATTCGAGCGGACAAAGGCTCTCACAGCCTCCGCACCAGTCTTGCAACGCCCTGACTTCAATAACGAGTTTGTTGTGCAAACGGATGCAAGCAACTCGGGAATCGGAGCGGTTCTACTTCAGTTTGAAGACGGCAAGGAGCGAGCACTGAAGTTTCGCCCATACATAGAAGGCTACGCATTCCGCGTAGTCACAGACCACAGCTGTTTGCGTTGGCTGCGCACACTGAGTGGTCCAACAGGGCGATTAGCGCGGTGGGCCTTGGAGCTGCAAGGCCACCAATTCACTGTTGAGGACAGGAAAGGCGCGCTCAACAATGTCCCAGACGCCCTTTCTCGAATGTACGAGGAGGAGGGCGAGGAGACACCGGTGGCAGGTGTCTCGTGGACAGAAAACTCCCAGGATGAGTGGTACCTCCAACAACTGATGAAAGCGAAAGAGGAACCACTCACCGAGCCGAAGATGAAGTGGGTCGGAGGTAGACTGTTCTACTATAACCCCGTCCAACTTATGCAAGGAATCCTGGGAGAGGACGACGAGGCTTGGTAGCACGTCGTTTCTCAAGAAAAGCATAGGGATATCATGAAAGAGTCTCACGATAGCCCCACAGCAGGACACTTGGGGCGAGAGAAGACTCTCGCACGGGTCTCTCGACAGAATTATTGGCCACGCATGGATGCGTGCATCGCCAATTACGTGCGGCAATGCCAGACCTGCCAGCAGACAAAGGCTGAGCAAAGGCCGCCGACGGGACACATGGGCCGCAGGGTTATCGAACGACCCTGGCAATATGTCGCAGGCGACATTATGGGCCCGCTACCCAAGACGAGCAGAGGGTACGAATACATCCTAGTCTTCCAGGATTTATTCACACGGTGGGTGGAAGTAATTCCGCTTCGCCGCGCCCCAGACGAAGCCATACTGGCGGAATTTACGGAACGCATCTGTCTCCGATTTGGAACACCCGAAGTCTTCCTCTCTGATAACGGAACAGAGTTCAAAAACCGAACGATCGACGGTTTTTTGAACACCAAGGGGATACGTCACTAAAAGACGCCCCCGTACCATCCGCAGGCTAACCCGGTTGAAAGGGTTAACCGAACGATGAAGCAGATGATCATGGCTTTCATCCAAGATGACCACGATCACTGGGACGAGCATCTCACAGAACTCGTCCACGCGTTCAAAAGCTCCAAAAGTAGTGCCACAGGAATGACACCTGCATTCCTCGTCTACGGCAGGCATCCGAAGCCCTTAGACTCGGAGTATGGCAAGTAATGCTTGAAATACTAAAACAGTACGAAGAAGAGGCTCGAGAAGAATGGGCTCTTCGAATGTAAAACATCTCCAAAGTCCACGACATGGCAGCGGAGAGTTCCGACAGGGAACGAGATCGGCAGGCGCGTTACTACAACGCGGGCCGACGCGAAGCTAGTTTCAAAATCGGAGACCTTGTTTGAAAAAGGAACAAAGTCCTTTCCAATGCGGCAAAAGGAGTAGTTGGGAAGCTAGCTCCAAAGTTTGCCAGTCCGTACGAAGTTACGGAAATCTTGGGCAGCAATACTTACGCGTTGCGTGACCAAAGTGGACGGACATGAGAAGAAGAGCGGTGCCGGCGGGCAAGCGTCCCAGGCTGGGAGCGCCCAGTCTGAGGAAAAACTTGTAAAGCGTAAAAGTGGACGCCCGCGTAAAGCGTCCTACGCCGTCACGCAAGCGAGAAGCGTGACGGGAAAGCGAGGACCGGGTCGTCCACCCGGTTCAAAAATAAGGCCAGCGCGGCCAAAACGTAAGACGCGACGGAAAAGACGGTTGATAGGAGAGAACCAACTCTGAGAGCCATTCCTCAAAAATCCTTTTATTCTTTCTATCCCTTTCCTAGATAGAGCAACCCGAAATAGAAGAAGGAGTCACCCGACTCCTCCGCAAGGATGCGGCGGACCAGGAGGTCATCGAGGTACCGGTTGGGGGCACCCTGGAGGGGACCCCCGAGGGGGCGGAGGAGATTGGGGAGAGGCCCCAATCCCCGCCAAGCCCACCGGAACCGAACGCGAGCGACGAGGAGGTCGCCCGTGACGAGGAGGGAAGCGGTGAAACCGCTTCATCCCATGAAGCGAGCGGCGAGGACGCCGCCCGCGATTCCGGCGACGTGAGTGGCCAGGAGGCCACCCACACCCCTGACGACGCGGGTAGCCCGGAGGCTACTCGCTCGTTGCGACCGCCCCACGCCCCGGGACCAGGGGACATAGTACGTCCGGCGGCGACCGGAGCGACCCCGACGGTTGAGAAGGAAGGCGTCAAAAGGAGTGCCCTCCCCTATCAACGACCGCTGACAGCAATCCAGTGGTGGGAGGAGTTAAGGCAGGGCCTCAACGCCAAGATCCGCGCCTACGTATGGATCGTGGGCGAACTCGAGGATGCTCATAGGGAGATCCTCGAGTTCGAGAAGACGGTGGAAGGAGAGGTACTGGCGGAGGTGCGAAAATCCCTAGTCCTCTCTGAAGTGTACGCGCAGCGGGCCGGCATCGGAGCCTCCCGCGGCGCGTACGACGACGAGATTTTGGCGCGAGAGAACAGGAGGGCGGAGGCGGAGCGCCTTCAAGCCGCAAAGGAGGCCGCCTGAGGCAGTTCCAGGAGGGACAGCGGCGCCTCGAGGAGGCCCGCCAAGAAAGGATCCGCCGCCGGCGCCAAGAAGACGCCGACTACAAACGGCAGCAGGCGGCATTGCGCGCCCGCGTTGAGAAGGAGGCGAAGGAGGATCGGCGCCGGGAGCTCTTCGAGCTATACCCGGGCCGATTCTTCTACTCGGTGTGCGCGGAGCCAGATGTGCTCCACGCGAATCAGTGCCCGAAACGGGACCGGCATGGGTGGTACATCAACCAGAGAAAGTACCAGTAGGCGACCCATGCCGGGGCCCGTTTCGCACCCCATTGTAAAATTAAGGGCTAAAATAAAGGCTTCGCGCCCTTAATTTACAGCACGACAACGGAGTTCATGTTGAATTCATTTACCGCTCCCCATCCCTTAATCCCCAACCTATAGAGGATTGGCTCGCGAAGAGTAGCAGAGGCCGTAAAGTCGTAGCTTAACGGCGTCTGGGAGGAGGGTGTGACGCGTGATACTATCGGGTACCTGCGCGCCGTCGCGAGCCCTCGCGGCAAGAGGGAGAGTTAGGCCGTGGCGCGCGGGTGCGGCGGCCATCTTGGAAGCTCGAGAGATTCTCTCGAGCCGCCGGCGACGACGGACGCGTGCGCGAGCGAGACCGTGAAATCGACGAGTTCCCCAGGAGGCGAGGAGTTAGGACGAGCGTGCGAAAGTGGTAGCAGCTTCGTACGAGCCAAAGCTGCAACTCTGTAAGTACCGCCCGACTAAGATTGCGAGTGCGGGCGTGTACCGGCGAGGAGTCAAGGAGCGCCTTGACTCTCTGGCGTCGAGTCTTGTTTAGTGAACGTGGAGAGCCGTCCCCAGTTCATCGCTTCTCTTTCTCTCTCTCCTTAGTTCGCGGACGCGGGATCTCGTGCGGCGGGCCGCCGCGTGGTGCAACATCGGTACCTCGAGCACGGGCTCGAGGTCGAGTTATCAGTACATCATGTGGAACGGGTAAGCGGCCCGTTCTTTCGCGCGCGTGCGTACGTGTGTGTACACGCAGAGCAGGCAAGCGGCCTGCTCTCGAACGTTGCTTTTGTTTACGTGGAGCAAAGTCGCGCTCCGCGTAAACATCGCCGATCACGGACCGCGCGATCGGCCGGTGAATTCTCGGCGCGGCAGAGAATTCGTAGGAGCGCGCGTGCTTGCGTTCGCGCGCGGCTCCGCTCGGTAAACCCTTTTTATCCATAACCTCCCGGATACCGCCATTCTGTCGCAGAGCTGAGCGGCCGGCATTAGCTGTCGTCGAGGAGGACGACGGCCACGCGAACGCGAGGAGCGCGTTCGCTCACTAGCACGCGGGTACGAAAAGCGGGAGTACAGGCGTAATCTTGCGTTGTACACGGGACGCGGCGACGTGCGTTCGCCTTCGGGTGCTCGCGCGCACCCCGAGGTAAGGACCTCGAGGGGCACTCGCACGTGCCCCATTGTACCAATCTTGCGGAGGAAGGTCTCCTCCGCGAGATAATAGGTCATAGGCAACCCCGTTACACAATATAAAAGTTAATGTTTTAATTCATATTCTAAATTTTGTTATGCGTCACAACAATATCTGAAAAAAACTGAATACACAAAAGGCGTTTTCGACATTTCGATATAAAGATGAGAAACAGATTTTTCCAGACTTTGTAAACTTTATTTTAGCAACTTTATGCAGCTTTTTTTATAAATACGAGTTATTAAACGAACTGGCGTGTATATTTCTATGCTAGAAATTAAAAGCTTCGTATAAATTTTTTTCCCTTAGACAATAATCCTACTGAAAATTATGGTAAAATGGTTTCAATCACCATTGTGTTTTTACTACTTTTACCGATTCTTAAACTCAGAACATTTGTGAGGGTGTTTTACATACATAAAAATGGGGAAAAAAATAAAAGAGAATTCTTGTTTAATTCCTGTTTAATTTTAAATAGTTTATACATTGGTGTCTAAATAATGTGGTTAATGGACTGTACAGTCGCCGATGCTACTGGCTTTGGCGCGATGTGTAAAGTTATTTTGTTCGGCGACTGCACATATTGTATCTAAAACTATTTGTAATAATTAAATATTCACGAATTCTCATCGCAGAAATTTTAAGAAAGGTTAGATGATAAATTCATACCAGAGTTTTTATTCACTTGACAATGATATAATATGATGAATAATATGATGTAGTCATTTTGTGTGATGAATAAATATAAAGTATATACCTAATGACGTTCATAGTTGTTGGGTACAAATGATATGTACTCGTGAATTGTATTATTCATCACTACAGCTTTACGTTTAATATTATCTATTTTGAAAATAATTTTTTCTGATTGTTTTCTTGTTACCTTCCGAATATGCTTAACAATACAATTTTGTAAAATTGATCTTTCATTATACAATGATTCACAGTACTCTATTGATTTTTTTGATATACATTTATTATTTTTAAGACAATTTTGTAAAGTACATCTTGTCAACCATCTGCGAGCAATTTGTTTAATAGATCCGTTTGGTGCATTTATTTCATTAAGAAACTGTCCAATAGCAGTTTCAAATGGAAATGCAGAATTAGCCCATAACGGACTTACTTTACGAATACTTTCAGCATAGTGTAAGTGACCATGTAAATTGAATGTCATAATTTCTGTACCATATAAAATCTCGCATTCTCCAAAAATTGTAACATTTGTACTTCACAATTATTTAATTCTTCTTTAGTGATAGATTTCTGTAAATATGTATAAATACAATGGACAAAGCATAAATATGAATAAAACATTTTGTTGCGCTAACGTGCCTGCCCCTGCAGCACGTCAACCCAATATACACGCAAGTCAAAATTGCCGCCGCGTCTACACTTCGTGCCACTGCCGCTAGGTGGCAAACACCTAGCGGCGCGCTACCCAATAGAGAATTGTAGGCCCATGAGGCATATAAGGAGGCTCGAGGAGAGGCCTGGCAACCGCGAGCTAGCCTCTCCCCTCCAGTGAAATACACCAGAGGGTCTGAGAATAAAGCCTGCTCTGCAGTTTACCTTTTGAAAGCTTGCCTATTTATTTAGCGCATCTCATCCTTCCTTTTTTACCAAGGTACGTATTTTTTTAATGAGACGCTCTATCTCCCGCCCTCGTCACGGGCGCCACTCCCGAAGCCGGAGCCGCAGAAGGAGTCCCGGACGTAGCAGCGAACACCGAGACCGCCGATCCTGAGCTCGCTCCCGCCCTCGATCGTCGCCTCGCTCTCGCTCCCGCTCCAGGAGGCCTGCCAGCCAGTGCAAGGGAGTCGACGCCTGCACTCAGACGGAGTAGAGCAGCGGACCCTCAACCACCGTGGGCTGCCAGACGTCCCCTCGGACTCTTCGGGTCTGGGAGAAGGGCACCCAGGTCGGCTGCCCTGCCGCCTACAGTAGAGTGGCGACCACCCAGGCGACGCCACCAGCCGCTCCGCTGCCGCCACCGCCGGTCCAGCAGGAGCGACCGAGGACACCAGGAAGCCGCAGCTCCACCTCCTCTCCTCTGTTGGAGATAACCAACAGAGACGCTGAGTTGAGGGATTTGCTGGTACCGCCGCCTCTCCAAGCAGTAAAGAGGCCCGCGGGCAGCAGGACAGCGCCACCGGCCAGGAAGAGGCCCAAGGTCGTCGCCAACGTGGTGGTGAAAGCAGCGAGGAGCGGAAAGGAGCAGATGGCGCCAGGGAGTGGCACCACGAACAGGACGGATTGAGCGCCTCTTCGGCACTCCCCGCCTAACTAGGCAAAACCTCCGGAGCAAACTTCGCTCCGGTTGTAAATTTTTTTAGTGCCCCTGCTCCACCCCGGAGCCTGGGGGCCATAAGCAAAAGCCAAAGATAATTTTCAGGTACACATGAGCCTGGCTCATTGGTGATTTCGATCACTGGGTCTCCTTCTAATGAAGTTGAGACTCCAGGTCCGTAGAGGGCTAGGTGAGGGGGTTAGTACTGTGTCCTCCCCTCACCCATCGTAGACGCAATCCACGAAAACTTCAGGATTCTACGGTGGACCCCTCTCCCTCAGGAGAGCAAGTAGAAGACCACGAGTATCCCGGCGGCAGTCTCCTCATCGAGGATCTCGGAAAGCTGCCTTACTCGGCGATAATTTCTTCTGGTAAAATTCCATGTAAGCAGGGTACGCTAACAAACAATAGCCATATCTTCCATTCAAGTGTTTTATATTTATTAGCATAATTCAAAGGCCGTAAATTGCGCTGCAAATCGCGGGTCAATTTTATATTCGTCATTCTTTTTCTCACTTTTTCAAAATTTTCCAATGACAGAATTTTTTTCCATACTTGACATAGTTGTTTCGTTACTCCTAACAGAGTTTGATGCATATAGTCGGGTGGCATATTCCAAACAATATCGAAATATTCAAAATCTTGAAGAATTGAGTAACCCTTTACTCCAAACTCTGCCACTCGACCTGATGCCATTACTGTGGTTACATGATTCAAGTGCATTTTATGAGTTCTTAATTCTGGATTATCTTTTTGCATCGGAAATTTCATTGCATATTTGTAGTAAAGTCCGTCGTGATAACACCAACTACATCCATAGTAACCGTTAAATTGAATTCTGTTCTGCAGTATCGACCTCGCGACTGAATCTACAGAAGCTTACAATTTACTTTATAAAGTTCTGAATCTGTTATATCACTAATAATATTATCCTTGGATATGCATGTTTCTTTATTAAAATCAAACATTGATTGTTGAACATTTTTTTTATTTAGTAGCAATTGTAATTCATATTTTACATCTAAATATAAGAAATAGTTTTCACTTGTGGTAGAAATTTTAAATGATTTATCGCAAATTGAACATTGCGTGTTACAAGTTTTATTCTGTGAAAGTACCATTTCTAACAAAATTTTGTAACAATCAGTGCAAAAATAAACCTTCTTTATATTGTCTTCAGGAGGTGCTAAGTACTTATCAAGTTTGTATGGTGTAATATTTAAAGTGTCAAATTCAGGTCCCGCTAAACATTTCAACAGATCAACCAAAGCAATTACCTGCTTCCGTGGCAAACCAAATTTTATTGTAATAGCTTTTAGCATACCTACTACATCAGAAACTGTTAAATTACTAGCAGGAAACATTATTCTTTTGTATTTGTAAAATGATTCACTTGTAAACGGTTGCGGTTGTTTATCATCTGACATATCGAAAAAGAAATCATTTTCTTCAGACTCACACTCAGAAGAATTGCCATCGACACTGTCAGATGAAGTATTGTCATTGCAATCATGAATGCTTTCACTTTGTTCACAATACTGCTTATTTTGTTCACTATAACGCATTTCTAAATTTAATTCCCCCCTTTTTTCTGTTCCAATAGTTTCATTTGCTGCACACATAAGTTTATTTTTTGCACTACTATCGCTTGACATTTTTTTTTGCACAACAGTACTACCAATATTTACATGACCATTTCCTTCATTTTCAGTTTTAACAATTTTAGTATTTACAGATCTATCATTACATGCAGAGTGCATAATAACTGGCATTTTCTCTGTAAGCATGTACAGCTAATAATAATTATTTTTTATAACATAATTTAGAGCATCAGAAGCAAATACAAACTTAAATGATACACAAAATATTAAGATATTACAACATTTTTTAAAAAAAATCTTACTCCAAATTTAGTTTAATAGTTCTATAACTGTGACTACATTTTTGTGACTATTACGTTTGCCATCTTCAATTTTTGCACGCAAACGCTCCACGGTTACGATCAGTATATGTATTTATAATCACTACCACTGTAATCGGATGATGATTCACAAGTGCTGAGCATATGAAAAGAAATGTTGTCATCTTTTGTGAAATTTTTGTAAATTATGATTAAAAAATTAAATAAGCGATACCTATTAAGCAGTATCAAATCCATAAAGTGCACACTATTTACCCTTTTTGCATTTAACTAATATTTTCGCTAGTCTATTGTCAACGTTAAATAGTAAAACATCATAATACACTTCTTTTGTTTAAGTAAGACCACTTTTCATAGTTGTATATTCGTAAACGAAAATTAATTTCTATTTTTTTTCAATGGATTTAAGCTGCAACTGCATAATATAGTAAATCATCACCGAGAGGAAGAAATTTTTAAAATTTGAGCATTGATTATTTAAGGCTATAGTAAGATAGTATAGTAAATAATGCATTTGATTATTTTAAATTGCAATAAAGAAAAAGGAAGACAAACACTTTTAAAATTTATTTTTGTTTCTGTGCAGATATTAATTTACTTTTACTAACTCACCTAAAGAATTTCGAATTTGATAAAACATCTTTTCATGTCTCTTTCTCGTCCATCGAGAAATATATTTTGATTTTGCCTGCATTTTGATTTTGTCTATGCATTTTTAAAGCAAAAATATTAATAAATTTTATTACTAAATATTTGTATTATTATAAATACGCTTAGTAAACTAACATACGCGCGCGTCCACGTGAATCCCTATACGTACATACGTGCGCGCACACACACACATACGCTCGCTCGCTGACACTCGCTCACAAGCGCGCGCGCATATATGCGGACTTCCACACGTACGCTCGCAAGTTCGCTTGCTCACTTACTCATTCCTAGGCGCGCGCGCATTTTTTTTAAGCACATTCCGAAAAGTGATATATTTTCATTACTTAAAACAAATACCGCTACCGTTTTTTACTCCCTTACTTTTAACTATTTCAAAACATACTTTTGTAATAGTTTGTAACGGGGTTGTCCTATGACCGATTGGTGCAATGGGGCACGTGCGAGTGCCCCTCGAGGTCCTTACCTCGGGGTGCGCGCGAGCACGCGACGGCGAACACACGTCGCCGCGGCCCGTATACAACGCGAGAGTACGCCTGTACTCTCGCTTTTCGTACTCGCGTGCTGATGAGCGAATGCACTCCTTGCGTTCGCGTGGCCGTCGTCCTCCTCGACGACAGCTCATGCCGGCCGCTCAGCTGTGCGACAGAGTGGCGGTATCCGGGAGGTTACGGATGAGAAGGGTTTGCCGAGTAGTCTCGCGGACTACTCGGAAAAATAGCGCGGACGAGTAAAATGCAATTCGGAGGTCTTTATTGCCACCGTAAATGAAAGTTACAGGTAATACGACCGCGAGGGTTAGTAGAAGTCGGACGTGCGGGCCGACTGTCCCGAACACGCCCGAGTGTTGCCGAGCGGATCCGCGCGCGAACGCAAGCGCGCGCGCTCCTACGAATTCTCGGCCGCGCCGAGAATTCACCGGCCGATCGCGCGGTGCGCGATCGGCGATGTTTACGCGGAGCACGACTTTGCTCCACGTAAACAAACGTAGCGCTCGAGAGCAGGCCGCTTGCCTGCTCTGTGTGTACACACGCGCACGCACGCACACGAAGCAACGGGTTGCTTACCCGTTCCACACGATGTATCGCGAACTCGACCTCGAGCCCGTGCTCGAGGTACCGATGTTGCACCACGCGGCTGCTTGTATATGAGAGCCGCGACTCTCACCGCACGAGAGTCCGCGTCCGCGAGCTAAGGAGAGAGAGAGGAAGTAACGGTGAACTGGGGACACGCTCCCCACGTTCGTTACATGAGGCTCGATGCTAGGGAGTCGAGGCGCTCCTCGACTCTTCGCCGGTACGCGCCCGCACTCACAAACCTAGTCGGGCGGTACTTACAGTGTTCGCAGCTTTGGCTCGTCCAAAGCTGCTACCTCGTTCTCGCTCGCTGCTACGCTCGCTCGTCTCCTGGATAAATCGCCGATTTTTCAATCTCGCACGCGCGCGCGTCCGTCGTCGCCGACGGCTCAAGAGAATCTCTCCAGCTCCTAAAATGGCTACGGCTCCCGCGCGCCATGGCCTAACTCTACCTCTCGCCGCGAAGGCTCACGACGGCGCGCAGGTACACGATAGTACCTCGCGTCACAGTGTACAAAAAAGTATTATTAATATGTAAAATTTACTACAATATTAGTAGTGTTAATATTATTTACCCTTTGGTCACGAAGATAAATTAAAAAGAAAAATTATATATTAGTCTGTAATTATTATATTTTTTAAAATATTTAAATAAATAATAATTACATCTTACACTTATCTTGCGTACGTCTTCCAAAAAATAATCCTTTGATTAGAAACAATTGGGTATAGAAGTGCAAAAATTATATTATATCCTTTGTAATATAATTACATGATGATATCAACATTCGATATATTGGTTAATAAACATTGAATTGTCAAAAAATAAATAGGCGTCAATTATTTTTGCATATTCAATTCGCGTACAATAAAAACATTTTTTTAAATAAAATTTCATAATTAATGATAATCCTAATTATTGTTAAATCTGATTCTAAAAAATAAAATTCTTTTTGTTCTTTTATGGGAATATTATACACAATAACTTTTTCACAATCAGATCATTATTGTAGTTAATTTTATTGTAAAGAAGCGCGGTAGTGGTATCGTGGCTCTAAAGGCTGGCGCTCTCTGGCGCCAAGTAAGCCAGAGTACCAATTTAATAAAATTGTTTTATTAAATACAAGCACAATTCTTAATTCTACAACAAAGTTATAAAGCGTCATTAACACGTAACATAATTAAAGCTTTATGTTCATTTTCTTATAACATCAGAGTAGATTCAAACTAAGTAAACAATTCCATTTTAATTATTTTTACTAGATTTGTACCAGACAATACTAATTTATATTCTTCCGAAAACCCGGATAAGTGTCTATTTTGGATAAGTAGGTTTTACTTACCAAATCTTATACAGGGTGTTCGAAATGTTCCGGACCCCCCACTTATAACATAAAGTAAGCATTTTGGAAAAAAATGTTAAATACAGAAGTTGTTAAGTTTTGAAGGTTGAACTAAATGATGACCTTGGATTTGTTATTGGTTATCATTTTCAAGGTCATTTAAAGGTGATCTTCAGTTTTTTAAATAGGGACCCCTATTTTTTATTTCAGATTCTGAAAGAGTACAAAATTTTACATCTGGATATGTATCCACGTTATGGCTCAAAATGACCTACAGAGGTCATTTAGTGGTTAAATGATTATTTAGTAGCAGAAAGCCAAGAAATCCCGATTATTAAGAACTTTGGGTGTATTTGACAAAAAGAAAAAAAAAATTTCGTACTTCAATACTAAAGTACATAATTTGATTTTCTAGGACGAACTTTATGGTCACTTTAAAATTGGCCTTCATTTTTAAGGTCATTTGAAAGTTATCTTCAGCTTATTAAAAAGGGACTCATTTTGTATTCCGGATTCTGGAGGAGCATTAAATTTTCGGTCTGGAGATATGTACAATATCCACGTCATGGCTCGAAATGATCTACATAGGACACTTGGGGGTTATTAATTTCAAAAGCAAAATAATCTAACCGTTTTACATGAACAGTTTTTATTGCAATAATTTTTTGCAAGGGTTACGAGTTTCTACGCATGATTCATAGCATTTTCAGGATCGGTACTTTTACCTTAGAAGATTTTGCTCACTATTCTTTTAGGAATCAGTTCATTTATAATTGTTAATTAACAATTGTTTACTCCTATTTACTTTTCTGTTTTCAAGAGTTAAGTGAAGTTCTCTTACTTCGAAATTCAGATAATTGTATTAATTTTCAATAATTGTACTTTTAATCGTAGTGAAAAATGGCACATCTTACTGAACGAGAAAGAATATCTTTGTTGATGATGCGAGGGTGGGGTGATCAAGAGAGAGGTTACAAACAGGTACAGCGTTTATTCAATGAAACATTCAGAGTTGAATAAAACAACCCGATTTCAAAAAGTACCGTAATTCGTACAATTAGACGTTTTGAAGAGACAGGTGGTATTAAAGATCGTCCTAAATCAGGTAGATCCAAATCATCGTCTAATAATGAAAAGAGCTTAGACGTATTACAATCATTTATTGAGGACCCCCATTGCAGCATCAGACGTTGTGCACAACAGCATGAAATGGGAGCTGCATCTGTGCACAAAATTTTGAAACTCAACAAATGGCATCCTTTCAAATTAAAGTTGGTACAGGAATTATCTGAAGATGATTTTGATAGAAGGATAGAGTTTTGTGATGTAATGATGCAAATGATATCTGATGATCCTTTGCTCCTCAATAACATTGTTTTCTCTGATGAAGCCACGTTTGAGTTAAGCGGAACAGTGAACAGACATAATTGTCGATACTGGAGTAACATCAATCCACATTGGATGAGAGCGGACCACACGCAACATCCTGAAAAAGTAAATGTTTGGGCTGGCATATTTAATGGAAGAGTACTTGGCCCTTTCTTTATTGAAGGTAATTTAAATGCTGCAATGTATGAAAACATGCTTCGAGACCAAATTATACCTGCTATACGGAATTTAACGGGTGGAAATCTGGACGAAATTTACTTCCAACAGGATGGTGCTCCTGCACACTACGGTATTCATGTTCGCCGATATTTAGATGCAACATTTCATGATAGATGGATTGGGCGGAGAGGTACAATTGAATGGCCACCTCGGTCCCCAGACCTAACGCCTCTTGATTACTTCCTTTGGGGATACTTGAAGGATAAAGTTTATGTTATAAAACCACGTGACATGGATGAATTACGCCAAAGAATCACTGATGAAATAGACTTGATACCTCAGCAAATCTTGCGAAATGTTGTTGCAGCCTTTTACAATCGGTTAGCACATTGCCAAACTGTTAATGGGCAACAATTTGAACAGTTGTTGTAAAAAGTTCCTGTCAACGAATTTTAAAAAAATTCAGTTTGGGCGAATAGTCCACTGTCTTGATTTAGTTAGCTGGCCGTCCGAGAGTCCTGCCTTAGCCTGACTGGGCCGGCTAGTGTTCTTGTCTTAGTGGCGGGGCGCCGATGGTCTTGCCTTATGTTGGCTGGATCCACCAATGACGTAACCTTAATTAGTGTACCTCCCGGCCGAGCAATAAGGCTCATTTTGATTAGACATTTTTTTATTATCATT
The DNA here is from genome assembly GCA_018906775.1 of Sycophila sp. Sp_5. Taxonomy (NCBI): domain Eukaryota; kingdom Metazoa; phylum Arthropoda; class Insecta; order Hymenoptera; family Eurytomidae; genus Sycophila; species Sycophila sp. Sp_5. The sequence goes on along the minus strand of JACCID010000019.1, from coordinate 26,236 downwards.
TTCTCCCCGCGATGTAGTAGTGTTGGGGCCTAAGGCCTTATTTTGATGTTAGGCCCTTTTTTATTTATCATTTTACCCCCGAGGTATGTAGTTGTTGGGCTTTTTGTAGAATTTTTTTATTATTTTTCCCCGTAGCAGCATTTTTTATTTTATCATTTTCTCCCCCGATGTATGTAGTTGTGGGCCTAAGGCTTATTTTGATTAGACATTTTTTTATTTATCATTTCCCCCCGAGGTATGTAGTTGTTGGGGCCTAAGGCTTATGTTGAATTAGGCAGTTTTTTTTATTTATCATTTTCCTCGGCCCGAGTAGTGGTTGCTGCCAGGCTTTTATTTACGAACGACAGTGGTCAATTACAACCTTCTACAATCCTAATGCAGAATTTAGCAGGCTGGTGCAAAAATGGACAATTACAACTAGGAGGCTTAATTTGGAAAACTAAAGTTAACCTTCAAATGACCTTGAAAATCAAGGGCAATGTCAATTTAACGCCACCATAAAGTTTGTCTTGCAAAATCAAATTACTTTAGTATTGGTCAGATACGCTCAAAGTTCTTAATAATCGGGATTTCTTGGCTTTCTGCTACTAAATAATCATTTAACCACTAAATGACCTCTGTAGGTCATATTGAGCCATAACGTGGGTACATATCCAGATGTAAAATTTTGTGCTCTTTCAGAATCTGAAATAAAAAATAGGGGTCCCTATTTAAAAAACTGAAGATCACCTTTAAATGACCTTGAAAATGATAACCAATAACAAATCCAAGGTCATCATTTAGTTCAACCTTCAAAACTTAACAACTTTTGTATTTAACATTTTTTTCCAAAATGCTTACTTTATGTTATAAGTGGGGGGTCCGGAACATTTCGAACACCCTGTATAATGTTTATATAACTAGAACCTACAAGTATTTGCACCAGTATATACTGATAACATCAAATATACTTCTTCCTATTAATCAAAGTAAATATGAAAAAAAATTTATGTTCACTTTCTTACAACAACTTATCAATTTGTGCCTGGAATAATTTTGCGATTTACAAAGCAATGATTTATAGAATATACTAACGCAATGCAATAAAATTTTTATTAGGAACATATAATAAAATACTACTTCATAAATTGGAAAAAACAATTATCTCATAATTTCTTAATTGTACGTAAAGTTACTATTATTGCTTATTAAATTAAATAATGAAATTTCTTGTATACAGCAGAGCAAGAAATAACCTTACAAAACCCACCGTACATTTTACATGATATTTACAACAAAAACCAATGAAACATATTACTTAAAACTGTATTTAAAGTTTATGAGAAAAATACGATTGAATCTGAAGAAAAATAAATTTATTGGAAAATTAGGATAAAACCCAATAGAGTTTTAAAACATATTGATTGGTTTTCATTGGGTTCTTTCCACTGGGCTATCACGGCTATATCGCGAAAAGGGCTCCGGACCGTCGTGGATCAACAATCTATCTCAAACTCAATAGAAATCGACATTAGCGAGTCAGTGAACTTCGTTCGCCGTATCGGCGGACGTAGCAACGGTGGCCAACACCTGGTGGCCGGATAAACCGTAACCTCTATCGAAATTGCTTTTCTAGTCCAGTAATCTGCATTCTGTTGACGTCAGGGAAGCCTATCTACCGAGTCAGGGAAACACTCAATAAAAAAATTAATGTAAAATATTGAATTAATTTTGCCGGCTCGCAGATCAGGTACCGACTTCTCCCCGCCCGTGAATCGACTAAATCTTTACTGACTAGGTAAATCGAGCTTAGCACGACTTCAAGAATCGACCTTACCGAGCCATTACAACTTCTCTCTGCTCTCCACAGAAATAAGCAATGCGCCGACCCCCCGGCGTTATCGATGAAGGACCCCCTCTGCCGAAATACTCTACTGGCTCGGTAGGCCGGGCTACAAGGTCCTTTAGAAAACCTCTTTAACGGAGCAGTCGTCGTTTCGCACTATCGGCGAAAACGGCCAACAATTACATTTAATGGACGTTCATTCACGATGAACGGAGCTCGTAGTAGCAGAGGTTACGCCCTTTCCACCGGCAGGAACTATCAAAAATCATCGTTACTGACTCGGTAAACAGACCTTCCCTCGACGGCAGAAATCGAGCTTACCAAATCAGTTTAATCTCCCATCGATTTGCAACAAAAACACTGTATATTGTAGTATTGATAAATCGCAATGGCACAGCCGTCGAAAAATTGTATAACAAAATAGAAGAAATAAACCGCTTACAGTATTCCCATTTTTATTCTTTTTTCCATTTTGCAAAAAATTTGCATTACTGGGGATTCGAACCTCAGTCCACTTGGGCATCGTTAATCACAAGCGACTACTGCATTATCGACGTCTCACTATACACACAGAAATGAGTGTGCCGGACTCAGCCTCCGATGTCTGACCCGGTAAACTAGACTCTACGGACGTCGACGATCGCTATTTACCAGTCCAGTAACCACCAGTTTTACCAGCTCGGATAGCCCCATTCGTCCTTGAAAGACAGCGTACTCGGGATAAATGAAGCTCGTGAAAGTCGTGGAAACTTTGTAGAATCATTACTAACTCGGTAAATCGAGCTTATTCGGCAGAGTTTATTCGGCAGAGTATTATTTAAGAAGAATATTAACTTACCCGTGGTCAACCGAAGATTACCTTCTGAATCCCGGAAAGTGAATGGAGACTTACCAAAACTTCTCCAAGGTCAAGGCTGCAGCTGGTCCCGATGAAAGCTGAAAAAAAAATATATTAGCAAAGAAGAATATTAATTTACCAAAGCTCCCACGAAGTTTACCTTTCGTTTCACGGAATGATACTTACCAATACTTCTCAAAGTGAGGCGATGATCCTCTTTCTCCTTTTCTGGACCCCATCTTCTATAATTGTTATTGAGAGATTCAACAGTTCGATGCACAAGATACTAGAATAAATTACAATGTAAAAATATATTATAAAAAATATGTTTTTATAAAATACTTACTCCTTTCTTGTGCATCATCTCCCACGGCGCCCTACTCTGATGTTCTGAACGTTGCTCTAAAAAAAATAATAGATTAAATAAAATTCTAGAATTCTTTTATTTATGACAAAAAAAAATTACCCTCTTCATCCTTTCTTTATATTAGAATTCGCTGTCAATGGTATTCTGGATTCTGGTAATTTTTTCCACCAATTGACACTAAAAAATTAATATTCTTAATTTAGTTAATAATAACACATTTATTTAAAGATGTGACGCGGGGTACTGCGGGGTACCCTCGCGTCGTCGCGAGCTGGCGCGAGCGGGCGCGAGCGCGGCTTAGGTTAGGCTAAGCCGGCGCGCGGGGGAGAGATTGCCAGGTGGGCAATCTCGGGAGATTCTCTCGAGCCGTCAGCGAGGACGGACGCGTGTGCGTGCGTGTGCGAACGGGGTACGAATAAGAGAGTCGAGAGGAAGCCGTCCACGTGAAGGAAGCACGAGGTAGCAGCCGAGAACGAGCGTAGGCTGATACGGTTGTAAGTACCGCCCGTAGACTGCGTTGCGAGTGCGGGCGTGTACGCGGCGAGGAGTCGAGGAGCGCCTCGACTCTAGAGTGGAAGTTTTCGTTCGTCGAACGCGGGGAACGTTTCCCCCGTTCTTTCTCTCTCTCTCTCTCCGTAGATCGCGATCGCGGACTCTCGTGCGGCGAGAGTCGCGGCTCTCGTAGAAGAGCCGTCGCGTAATTCGACATCGGAACCTCGAGCGCGGGCTCGAGGCCGAATTCGTTGTACATTGCGTGGAACGGGTAAGCGACCCTTTCCCTCGTATGCGTGCGTACGTGTGTGTACGTGTAGAGTAGGCAAGCGGCCTGCTCTCGGGCGCAAACGTTTGTTTACGTGGAGCAAAGTCGTGCTGTTGTGTTACGAGGAGCGCGTTCGCGCAACGGCACGCGAGTACAAGAAGTGAGAGTACAGGCGTACTCTCACGTTGTATACGGGCCGCGGCGACGTGTATTCGCCGTCGGGTGCTCGCGCGCACCCCGAGGTAAGGACCTCACGGGGCACTCGTGCGTGCCCCATTGCACCCATCTCGCGGAGGCAGGTCTCCTCCGCGAGGTGAATCAGTCAAGGATAACCCCGTTACAAAGTAAACAGTATATCTTACTTTTTGAAATAAAAAATGCACCATTATTATCATCATCGCTGTCGTCATCATCATCATCATTACCAACATTATTGTCGGTATCATTATGTGTGACCTGTGATGGTCCTACCGAATCAACTTTCCTTGTTTTCCTGAAAAAAAGGAATTTTATAAAAAAAATAAATTATTATATTTTAATGATAATAATCTAAAGTAATAAAATTACACAGGAAATTCCTGTTTGTCGCCAGTATCATTTAACATAACACAATGGCAGGTCCTAGGCGAGTCAATTCTGAAAATTATTAAATTATACATTTAACATTAATATATAAATATAAAAATAGTAATACAATATGCTTTGATATATACTTACATTTGAACCTCATCTTCATCAAAATCATCTGAAGATAGATTTATTATTTCTATTGAGTTGTTTCTTCGGATTGGAGAACCTTTTCTTTTCGTGCATTTATTAATAATATTTTCTTTTTCTTCATCTTCTTGAAATCTTTAAAAGAAATTATAATAGTTATTACATATTTAATTTATAAAATTCCAAGTATATTACGAGTAAAAGTTCTTACCTAAAGTCATCTATGTTCGGTATAATATTATTTGAAATGCAGTCCTCGATATATGCTACCGAGTAATAGGCAATATTAGAATCCTTATGTTTTTTAAAATAGGCATATTCGCATAAGTTTTTTTCTTTATTGGATGGATGGGATATTGGGTTATTGGGTCCTAAAAAATTTTGGTCGTCGGATTCGTGTTCCCCGTCGTCCATAGACCCTAATATGGTGTTTCGGATTAAAAAAAATTTTTTGGTGAAAAAAATAGTGGGACCGTGACTTGCTCAGTTTTCGATTCTGAGTCGATAGGGCGTGGTCCGGGAGTATTAGGAGGCCCGGAAGTGCCATAAACCTAAGTTGCAAGAGGTAGTATTGAATCCTAAAAACTTTTAGACATCGGTTTCGTGTTCCCCGTCGACCGTAGACCTTAAATGAGTTATAAATTAGCGGAATGATCAACCGCGTGGAGGTCCCTGCTCGTGTGAATCTTTTTTTTTTTTTTTCATTTTGTGTGTGTATGTGTGTGTGATGGTCGGGCGTTGGCGTTACCCAGGGCTGACCACGTGAAGGTCCCCGACCATGCAGCCCCCCCTTTTTTTTTTTTTTTTTTTTTTTTGTATTTTCTATATTTTTTTTCTATTTTTTCTCTAATTTTTGTTTTTTTACCTTATTTTTTTTACATTCGCTTTATTTTTCTGGCATCAGAAATGGAGCAGAATTTTCGGAGAAAAGTATTTTTTTTTGTTTTTAATTTTGTTAAATAATAATAAGTAGAACTTGAGTGAATGTTTTTAAAAACTTCATAATTTCTTGTAAAAGTTTGATTTGTGGTTTCAACGGTTTCAGATAATTATCATCCGTAAGCAAGTGTGTGATAATGATTTGAACTATCTCGTCACTCCATGAATGGATGATTCTGTCACTGATGTTTTGAGGTGGCGACGGTATTTGTTCAATGGGCTGAACTTCTTGTGGTTCTGAAGGTACTGGTGTTGGTACCTTGGAAGGGGTTGGCCCTTTTGCTGGTACCTCCGAAGGGGTTGGCACTTTTGCTGGTGTCTTTGCAAATTGTACCAAGTTTCTAATGCTGTTCTGCTTGTTCAGTTGTTCATCTTCCCTCTCATGAGCAAATACCAACGTCCAGGAGTCCACCACTTTGCACCAATTTCTCCCCTTCTCTGAAAATAGTTTTAATGGAATAAAAACGACGTTCTCGGTTACAGTTTTAATAAAAGTCGCCTTGTCGATCTGGCCAACAAATGCCGTTGCCATTCTACCGAATAAGGTAGTTGGTCTCAATAACTTTTTCGCAACCTCCGTATTGTTAATGTACTTAAAATTTTTATTCTGAATTTTTTCTCCAGAAAAAAATTTGGCAGTAAATGCCATCTCCACAGCTTTTTTCTCATTCTTTATCGAGTACGCATTTTGCGGGAGCATGTACTTTAGTACATATCGTGCATAAATAAACAGCAACAGAAATGACGGTGGCAGTTTGTTATTTTTGGAGCATTCATACAGTATGTTATAATACTGCTTTCTTACTGGTATGGCCAGGTGCATCTGAGCAAATGTTTGCTCATCAAGAGGAACGTCTCGGAAGCAAAACTGTATAACTCCGTCACCCGAAACACTTTCTGCAATTGTTGAATTTTTTAATATTAACTTTAGCTGGGTGTAATTGATGTTATGTGTAGCTCCACTGATCCAATCCTCTATTATATTAAGTAGCTTAATTCCAGGGTTTTTTTTTTTTTCCGACCCACTTTCACGTCTTTGACCGACGATACTTGTAGATGATGTAACTTGGTCCAGGAACATTTTTTTCGCTTCGATTTTTTTTCTCAATGACCAAGTGCGGGGTGGGCTGCCCTGTAGACGACGTCCCGTCGTCCTGAGGGCGTTCCTGGACACCTGGACATCGTCTACAGGAACAGCGCCCGATTTTTTTCTCAATGACCAAGTGCGGGGTGGCCTGCCCTGTAGACGACGTCCCGTCGTCCTGAGGGTGTTTCCTGGACACCTGGACATCGTCTACAGGAACAGCGCCCGATTTTTTCTCAATGACCAAGTGCGGGGTGGCTGCCTGTAGACGACATCCCGTCGTCCTGGGGGTGTCCTGGGCACCTGGAGCATCGTCTACAGAACAGCGCCCGATTTTTTTTCTCAATTACCAATGTGCAGGGTGGCCTGCCCTGTACGACCGCCTGTTCCTGGACACCTGGACATCGTCTACAGGAACAGCGCCCGATTGACAAGTGCAGGGTGGCGGGGTGGGCTCCTGTAGACGACGTCCCGTCGTCCTGAGGGTGTTCCTGGGCACCTGGACATCGTCTACAGGAACAGCGCCCGATTTTTTTCTCAATGACCAAGTGCAGTGCGGGGTGGGCCTGCCCTTTTTCTGAGGGTGTTCAATCGTCTGCCCGATTTTTTTCTCAATGACCAAGTGCGGGGTGGGCTGCCCTGTAGACCCATCGTCTACAGGAACAGCGCCCGTCTAAGTGCGGGGTGGGCTGCCCTGTAGACGACGTCCCGTCGTCCTGGGGGTGTTCCTGGGCACCTGGACATCGTCTACAGGAACAGCGCCCGATTTTTTTTTGCACGGGCCCTGTGTCCCGTCGTCCTGTGTTCCTGGACACCTGGACATCGTCCAGGAACAGACGCGTCGGGGTGGGCGCCCTGTAGACGACGTCCCGTCGTCCTGAGGGTGTTCCTGGACACCTGGACATCGTCTACAGGAACAGCGCCCGGACCAAGTGCGGGGTGGGCTCCTAGGACACACCTGGACATCGTCTACAGGAACAGCGCCCGATTTTTTTCTCAATTCAAGTGCAGGGTGGCCTGCCCTGTAGACGACGTCCCGTCGTCCTGAGGGTGTTCCTGGACACCTGGACATCGTCTACAGGAACAGCGCCCGATTTTTTTCTCAATGACCTAAGTGCGGGGTGGGCTGCCCTGTAGACGACGTCCCGTCGCTGAGGGTGTTCCTGGACACCCATGTCTACAGGAACAGCGCCCGATTTTTTTCTCAATGACCAAGTGCGGGGTGGGCTGCCCTGTAGACGACGTCCCGTCGTCCTGGGGGTGTTCCTGGGCACCTGGACATCGTCTACAGGAACAGCGCCCGATTTTTTTCTCAATGACCAAGTGCGGGGTGGGCTGCCTTGTAGACGACGTCCCGTCGTCCCCTGGTGGACATCGTCTACAGGAACAGCGCCCGATTTTTTTCTCAATGACCAAGTGCGGGGTGGGCTGCCCTGTAGACGGTCCCGGTCCTGTTCCTGGGACACCTGGACATCGTCTACAGGAACAGCGGATTTTTTTCTCAAACCAGTGCGGGGTGGCTGCCTGTAGACGACGTTCGTTGAGGGTTTCCTGGACACCACATACAGGAACAGCGCCCGATTTTTTTCCAATGACCAAGTGCGGGGTGGGTGCCCGACGGTCGTGGGGGTGCTGGGCCTGGACTCGTACAGAACACGATTTTTTTCTCAATTACCAACAGGGTGGTGCCCTGTAGACGACGTCCCGTGTCCTGAGGGTGTTCCTGGACACCTGGACATCGTCTACAGGAACAGCGCCCGATTTTTTTCTCAATGACCAAGTGCGGGGTGGGCTGCCCTACATCCCGTCGTCCTGGGGGTGTTCCTGGGCACCTGGACATCGTCTACAGGAACAGCGCCCGATTTTTTTCTCAATTACCAAGTGCGGGTGGCCTCGCCCTGTATGACGAGTCCCGTAGTCCTGAGGGTGTTCCTGGACACCTGGACATAGTCTACCAGGAAACAGCGCCCCCGATTTTTTTCTCAATGACTAAGTGCGGGGTGGCCTGCCCTGTAGACGAAGTCCCGTCGTCCTGAGGGCTGTTCCTGGAACCTGGACATCGTCTACAGGAAACAGCGCCCGATTTTTTTCTCAATGACCAAGTGCGGGTGGTGGCCTGCCCTGTAGACGAACGTCCCGTCGTCCTGAGGGGGTTCCTGGACACCTGGGACATCGTTTACAGGAACAGCGCCCGATTTTTTTCTCAATGACAAAGTGCGGGGTGGGCTGCCCTGTAGACGACGTCCCGTCGTCCTGGGGGTGTTCCTGGACACCTGGACATCGTCTACAGGAACAGCGCCCGATTTTTTTCTCAATGACCAAGTGCGGGGTGGGCTGCCCTGTAGACGACGTCCCGTCGTCCTGGGGTGTTCCTGGACACCTGGACATCGTCTACAGGAACAGCGCCCGATTTTTTTCTCAATGACCAAGTGCGGGTGGGCTGCCCTGTAGACGACGTCCCGTCCGTCCTGAGGGCGTTCCTGGGACACCTGAACATCGTCTACAGGAACAGCGCCCGATATTTTTTCTCAATGACCAAGTGCGGGGTGGGCTGCCTTGTAGACGACGTCCCGTCGTCCTGGGGTGTTCCTGGACACCTGGACATCGTCTACAGGAACAGCGCCCGATTTTTTTCTCAATGACCAAGTGCGCGGTGGGCTGCCTTGTAGGACGACGTCCCGTCGTCCTGGGGGTGTTCCTGGACCACTGGACATCGTCTACAGGATACAGCGCCCGATTTTTTTCTCAATGACTAAGTGCGGGGTGGGCTGCCCTGTAGACGATCGTCCCGTCGTCCTGGGGGTGTTCCCTGGACACCTGGACATCGTCTACAGGAACAGCGACCGATTTTTTTCTCAATGACCAAGTGCGGGGTGGGCTGCCCTGTAGACGACATCCCGTCGTCCTGGGGGTGTTCCTGGACACCTGGACATCGTCTACAGGAACAGCGCCCGATTTTTTTCTCAATGACCAAGTGCGGGATGGGCTGCCCTGTAGACGACGTCCCGTCGTCCTGAGGGTGTTCCTGGACACCTGGACATCGTCTTCAGGAACAGCGCCCGATTTTTTTCTTAATGACCAAGTGCGGGGTGGGTTACTCGTTGTCTACATTTTTTTTACAGTGGTTTCCCCAATAGACCTATTCCACTTGTTTTTCAGAGTTTCCGAAGGAAGAAAAAAGTAACAATTGTAAGTAAACATATCTTTTATTTATAATATTTCTTTAAAGACAATATTTTTTGTATAAATATCTTCGTTGTCTGTTACTGTGTTACTTCTTTTTTCAATTAACTTACTTTTGGAATATAGATCTTTAAGTTTTGTTTGTCCATAACTCTTGAAAGTGCAACATATAATTGCCCATGACTAAATACTGGTGATGGTAGATAAACTCCAACTTTTTTAAATGACTGACCTTGCGATTTATTGATGGTTATAGCATGAGCAAGACGTATTGGAAATTGTTTTCTGGTCATATGGAATGGTATTTCTTCAGTGGATGGTGATATATTTATTCTTGGGATAATTACTCTTGATCCATTTCTATTACCTGTAATTATTTTTGCTAGAATACTAAAGTCTTTCATTTGTTCTACTATTAGTCGTGTACCATTGCATAATCCATTGAGTAAGTTTAAATTTCTGAGTAATATTATACAACTTCCAATTTTTAAATTTAATTTATGCGGTGGTAACCCGTTTGGTGTCAATGAATTTAGAAATTCTATTGGTAAAATTGAATTTAATTGTTCATTGTTTGAATCTTCTGCCGAATCAATACTTAAATATTCTCTTGATTCTCCTTCCATTTTATTTAATATTTTATTATTTATATCTAAAACGTCAGAATTTGTCGGTGCTAATATAACAGATTCATAAAAATCTGAATTATTTGAATTAATTGAATTGCCAAATATTTCTTCAATTATATTTCCATTCGACAAATTTTCTTTCGGAATTTTAATAATTTCATTTTCATTTTCTATTTCTGTAGAAAATATTCCCTCACCAATGCGTAAAAGCCAAGATTTAAATTCCGTATCATCTTTTGTAACTCGTTTATTTTCTGTTAAAAATAAACTTTTAAAATGCTTCCATAAATAACTTTTTTTAACACAATTTTCAATTATTTGTGTTCTATTTCCATATCTTACAATTGGTAATGTTTGACGAAAATCACCGGAGACTAGCACAACTTTTCCTCCAAATGGTTCATCATTATTACATAAATCTTTAAATAATTTGTCTACTGCTTCGAAGGCGAATTTAGAAGCTAGACTTATTTCATCCCAAAATAAAATATTCATACATTTTATATTATCGCCATATGGTGTATTAGGTTTAATATTACATGTACTTGTATCGGTTGTATTTAATGGCAATTTAAATGTTGTGTGAACGGTTTTACCATTTTTTAATAAATTGGCTGCTATTCCCGTCCATGCTACAGTTAAAACATTGATATTATCTTTATCAAGATAATCGATTAATAAATTAAGTAAATAACTTTTACCAGTACCTCCTGGGCCATCTACAAAAATATATTTATCATGATTTCCATTTTTTATTGCACTTATTACTTTATTGAAAATAATTTGTTGTGCATTCGTTAATGATTTTATTCTTTCATCTAAATTATCATTACAATTTAATGTTTCGTTAATATTGTTATCAACATCTATATTTGTATCGTCTAAATAATTATTACAAGGAAGATTGAAATTAGTTAATGAATATCCATGTATTGATAAAATTGTATTTATTACATTTATAGCATATTTTTCACCCTCATTTTCATTCATAGATGGATAATAAAAATTAACTTTATGTTTTTCATACAATTCACGTGCATTAAGTGGATTATGAAATACACATATGTATGCAAATAATTCGCACATAGCTTTTGGAAAGATGTAGGTAGACGATTCTTGTAAACATTTATTCCATTCATCATCTGTACTTATTAAGTTTCTAGCTTTGGCAGCATCATAAAAAGATAAATATACAGTATTGTTATAAGTTCTTAAATCTTCAAAAGATTTAGCTCCTCTAACTGAAAGTAATAATAATCTAATGAAAAATCTTTCACGTTGTTGAGCATTAACCATATACATTCTCACTAAAATGGGTTTTTGCAAACGTTTTCTTATATTCCACCTTTTTGCTTTTTTATCGAATACATAATGATATGGAATATCGGTATATAAATATTGATTAGCATTCGAATCTTCTTGATTTAATTTAAACCATGCTGTTAAAGTAGTATCCACATTTTTTTTTAAAATTTCTTCCTCATGGCCTTCTTTAAAATATACATTTTGTTCATTTTCATTATGAACTGCTAATCTATAAATAATGTGCGATATTTGATGCATTTCATATTCATTTAAACGATACATTCCTTCTTGTGCACATAAATATCTTGTATTTTCATATTGTTTTATTTCATCGTAATTTTGTATAATTAATTCACTTTTTTCATTAATATCATCAGTTTTTAAATTCAATTAAAGCACAGTCATGCCCTTTATAACAGTATTTAAACAAGTACTTTATGCATAATACTGTTGAACACATTTCAACATTTATATGACTATTAAATTTTAATAATAAATATGGATTGTATGGAATTACATAAGTGTTATCTGCCCATTTATTGCCTGGAAATTGTATTACTCTGTTGTCTTTTCTTCTTCGATATAGTGGATAAGAAGATGTTAAAAGAGTATTTTCATTAAATGATTTTGGAAAATTTTTAGTACATTTTTGTTTTGTAATATCCATGCATGGTGAATTTTCGTTTTGTATTCCGCATGGTCCGTGAATCATAAATTTTTTTACTACCTCATATAAGCGAGGGCATTGCAATTTATCTGGAATTTCAGCCGTAATAATTTCATCAACTGCATCAGAATTATGTAATTTATTATCTTTATCTAAAAAAATTAACATATGAACGTGAGGTAATCCTCTTTTTTGAAATTCAATTACATAAGTATATGCTATACATTTTCCAAAAATTCCTTTTTTTATTATTTCTTCTTTTAATTCTTTTAATTTTTGATAAAAGACTCTTGTTACTATATCTGGTCGATTAATAATTTCTTCATATTCATTTATATTTTCAATTATTTCTTTCCAATTTGGGTTACATGTCATTGTAATAAAAAAATCTGGTTTTCCATAGGTTTGAACCAATACCATTGCATCTATAAAATTTTGCTGCATATGTCTAGGACTTCCATTAAAAGTTGATGGTAGGATAATCATTTTTCCGATTTTAACATTTTCATTTTCTTTCTTTTTATATAAATAATCCATTAATCCTGAATACAATTCTGTTCTTAAATTTGATTGATTTTGTCTTAAATAAAATAGTCTTGTGCCCTCGACTTTTACCCAAGCATCAACTATATATTGTTGTGTTAATTTACCTAAATTCAAAACTGAATTAAATTCGTCTCTTACACTGAATTTGTATGAATAAAATTGTAACATCGATACATTATTTTTTTTATCTTCGCATTTCATATTAGGCATCCATCCATTACCTCCACCAGGATACATTAAAGTGTACGTCATAGGATCTAAATGTTGGCTAATTATTGGTATTCTTATAGGTTTTTCTGTTTTAGAATAAATGCAGAAATCTCTTTCGAAAGGTGGTTCTCCACTTTCTCCTACAAAAACAGCTGCCACTTCATTACTTATAGGCATATTATAACGATGATCTTTTTTGCCTGGACTTCGTTTGAAAGACATTTGAATTTTAAGTGGAGTAATACCACTTTGAATGGCACGATCGTTTTCTTCTTTCTCAACTTCATGCATCATTTTATAAGCCTCAGCATAAGGGTTTATTGTTCTTAATATGCCATCTAATTTTTGTAACATTTGAAATGAACATTTATTATTGTATTGAACTCTAAATGTATTAGCTTCTTGGCTATCTACAATATACAACTGTCCGTACTTTTTGTTTGTTTCATCGTCATTTGGATGTAATGAATATGTATTATGATATATCTGACCACAGATTTTTATTACAGAAGGACCTTTTCCAGTAAATTTATATAATGATGCTCCAAAACTTGCAAATGCAAGAGAATTATTATATGATCTAATATTTGTTCTAAAATCAATACTTTCAGCAGAATTTCCTGTAGCTAATTTTTTTAATTCATTTGGATATTCAATATCATCAATTAATTTAATTTTTCCTTTATGACAACAATGCGAAAACTTTTTATCAACAGGTAATTCTAATTTAAAATGTTTTGCTTTACAAAATTCACATATTAAATTTAATTTACCTAGATAATTTTCTATAATTAATGTTTCATCAAAATCAGAATTTTTTACGGTTACATCATTTTTTGCATTTTTTAGTTTAGAAAGTTGATCCTTTTTTTTATCTAAAATTCTTTTTCTATTTTCATTATGATAAATACTATTGCACATTTTTGTTTTTTCTTTATTTAAATTTTCATTTTTTTTTAATACTATTTTCTCTTTATTATTTTTATAATAATTTTTTCTTTTTTCTTTATTTACATCGTACAATTCTTTTATTCTTTTTTTATTTTTTTCATAATATATTTTTATTTGTTCTTTATTCTCTTCATAATGTTTTTTAATTTTTTCTTATTCTTTTCGTAATATTTTTTTGTTCTTTCTTTATTTTTTCTATAATACTCATTTTTTTTTGTCTTATTTTTTTCATAATATTTTTTATTTTTTTCTATAATTTTATTATGATAATTTTCAATTTTTTCTTTTTTTTTTTTCTTTTTTTTTTCCGTTCAATTTTTCGTGCTTTTTTCTGTTTCTTTCACAACTTTTTTAGAATCTTTTTTACTTCTAATATTGTTTTATCTTTTTCTTTCAAGCTATTTTCAATATTTTGTTTTTTTTTATTTTTTCATCCTTTTCTTTTTTTATTCTTTTTATAACATTTTTTGAACTGTTTATAATAAATTCATTTTTTTGGTCAAAAACTTTTTCACTTTTTCTTTTGAATGTATTTTTTTTTTCTATTAGAATTTGATCGGCTACTATTTTTTTTTCATTTGTTCTACATATTTTTTCCTCTAATATATATTCAGCTGATACTTGTGGTTGTGAATTATCATAAATTACATCAATTGTTTCTTTAATTTTGTTCTTATCATTCTTACTTATTGTTTCTTTATAAAGATGTATAAACTTTTGTAAATCTATAAACCGTTCTGTCTGATCTCCATAGTGATTATAAACTATATGATTTCTTTTACTATATATCATATTTTGACTTACACATGTTTTTGATTTATTTTGTAATGTTGGAAACATTTTCAATTGACCGGATAAAAATATATTTATCAAATGTGTTCTCATTTCATTTTCATCAAAATTAAATTACACGGACATATGCCAAAGGCAATAGATGTAGCAAATGCAATTGCGTATACGCCACATTCGAATGCTTTGCTCTGTCTTTGAACAGATTCATAAATAATATTTATTTCTACATTTTTAGGAAATAATCTACTTATATATTTTTTATGGTCATCTTGTAAAGTTTCATTTAAGCTATCAAAAAAACGTAAAATGTTATTTTGCGAATCGTACCATATAGTAATCCAATGTCCTAAATGTCTAGGTCCACGAAATAAAATTTGAACAAATTCTCTTCCTACAGGATTTTCTTCTATAGATTCTAAATGATCAAGCAAAAGTGTTGATTGCATATTTAAAAATGGAACAAATTTTATGAATTCAAAAATATGTAAGTCATTTAACATGCTACGCATATCATTTCCGTCAAAATTAAGCGATTCCAAAAATTCTTTCGGAAAATTCATTTTAATAAATATTCAAATGATTTCCGGTATCCTAAAAAAAAATTTATTTAAAATATTTGTTTATTATTTAAAAGTTGTTAAAAAATATTCCCATAATTCATTAACCCACACAACACAGATATATTGCAGCAATATCTTCACAATATTTCAATGTCACTGGAATATTACAAGATGCACATAATATCGCCAAAATATTCCTTAAATATTAAATTGCGAGATATGACTTTGCAATATTGCTGCAGTACTCTAGTGATACTGCTAATGGATATCTATCGAGCCTAATATTTCTAAGGTATTGCAAAAATATTTGAATGTAATATGTGTCAAAGAAATATTGTAATGATATTTCAGCAATCCTGCATTGAAATATATCACAATAAAATATTACTGAGATATTCCATCAATATTAAGCAGAAATAATCGTCTTTAAAATATTCACAAAATATTTTAGCATTATTCAATTATGCTATTTTATTAAAGCTTGCAATCAAATATCGTAATAATATTGCAAGAATAATGATCAGATGTATATCATGCAAAAATATTCCCGCAATATCACAGCAATAATTTAAAGATGAAATGATTGAATATCACAATGCAATATCGCAGTAATACTGAAAGATTGTTGAATAAAGATTTATTGTACAGAATATTTGTGCAATATTCCAACGACAATTCAAAGATGATGTGGTTTGAATATTCTAATGCATTGTTGCCATAATACTCCGAAAATATTAAATAGCAACGTATTGTATAGAAGTCTTCGTGCATTATTGCAACAATAATTCAAAGATGAGGTGACATTTATAGACAGAAATTACGAGTTCTAATTTTGATAGCAATAAGAAGTATATTAATACTATATATCTTAATCATTTTCGCGTTCGCGTGTATGTGAATTCAACTGAAATTAAAACTACAACATTAGTTAATGAAAATGAAATTAATATAGTATTTCGGTTGGCTTTATATATATAAACTAATTTTTGTAATTGATAATATATGTAACAACTGGTATAAATAAATAAATAAATAAATATATTATAAATATATATATATATATATATATACACAAGTTATAACAAAAATATAACCAAGCAGAGGATAAGCTTTCCTGTACGCTGGCCTGGCTCGATATAATACTACACTTATTCTAGTAAAGAAAAAAGAGAGAAAAGTGAAAAATGAAAATGCTACACTGTTAAAAAAAACTTGAATTTTACAGCACTTTTCAATGACAAGTGTACTATGAATTTAATGTAATGGAAAAGAAATTAATGTACATTTGCAGGAAAATTAATGTATTTAACATTGAAATTTAATGTAGGCGTACATTAAAATTCAACGACATGCATTAACTAGAACTAATGCACGTTTACATAAATTTTAATATAGAAATACATTAAATTTAATGTAAATTCACATCAATTTCAATGTAAATTTTAATGTAGTCATATTAAATTTCAAGTATAAATGCAAAAATTTAATATTAAAATACATTTTCTGCATTTATACTTAAAATTTAATACGACTACATTGAAATTGTTGTGAATTTACTCGAATTTAATGTACTTCCATATTAAAATTCATGTAGGCAGATGGACATATCCGACGTCCTGCCATGTGGTACTAAATGTTGTGATAGTTAAGTGGATAACATGCCGGAATTGTAATTTTTTGGATCGGGTTCAAATCCCTAATGGAGCTTTTTTTACATCTTTTTTTTTAGGTTAATAAATTAAGTTTTATTTATTTTATATGTGAATATTGACCATTTAATAATTTTAGTTTACTTAATATTAGCAAGAATACATTTAAACAATTTCAATGTATTTAACGTAGTCGCATTAAATTTCAAGTATAAATCCTGAAAATCTAATGCAATTAAATATTACTAATGACATTAAATATTGATTAATGACATTAAATGACGAAAATCTAATGACATTAAATATTACTAGAATATGAAAGACATATTATTGCTGTGACACTCGAGGCAATATTCCAAAGTAATATTTCAATATTTGTGTGATATTGTTGCAACATATCTGTGTTGTATGGGAAATTCATTAATAATTGGTTATTGTATCATTTAATTATTAATTCTCGGCCCTATAATTAAAAAATTATAAAAGTTTAATATTAGTTAGTACTTACAATTACAAAACAGTGCGAATAGAATACTTATAAAAATTCCTTGCACAAATGAATTACACAATAAACATTAATTACTGCAGGAATTTATGTTCTCTGACTAAGTGAACTTTTGAGACTAAAAGGTAAACGATAATCACATTTAATAGCAGCCTCAGTCACATGTACCATAACAAATCTTATAAGCTATTTACATATATTTACAAACACAAAGCCAAACATAGAAATAGAGAGAAAGAGAAAGTATTGATGCGCAAGCAAGGTTGGACTTAATAAATTAAACTTTCAATTAATGATAGCCAATAATTGAGAATTAAATATTTTAATTATCAATTATATGGCCGAGAATTGATAATTGTATCATTTAATTATCAATTATGGTGTCAAAAACTGATAATTAAAAATCAATTAAAAAATAGCCCGCGTAGAAATGATTCTTATGGAAAATATGTTGGCAATATATTGGTAGGTTCTAGTACCAATATATTGATAATACAATGGCTAATATGTTGGATTTATGGTGGCAAACGACCATATCCAATCTATTACCAACATAGTACCAATATACATGTTTTAAATTGTACGTGTTCGCGATATATTGCTAATATATCAACAATATGATAAAAAATTAAAAAAAAAATTCATAAAAAAAAATATTTACTTCTATCGGGATTTGAACCCATGCACTTCTGCTTGCTAGGCTAACGTTTAGCCAACTGGGCTATTGGTAATAGAACCTACGTTTTCTACGCGAGAGATAATTTACAATTTTCCTAATCCTGTGCGCAAGAAAGAATAAAAAGAAATAAAAGTAAAAAGGGAAAGGAAATTTAGAATTCTATTATTCATAATATTTTTATTCAAATTATTTTTTTTATACAAATATTAACTGTATTTATTTTGCAGCCTTAAATATGGCTTTGAAAAAACCTTCTAGATTATTTTTCATGGCATTATTTCGATGGTATGGATGATGTCTATAACGGCTGTCGTATTTGTAATGATTATCTGTAAATTAATAATTATAAATACATTATCAATTTATTATTAGTAACTATTTGAAATATTTAAACAATATTCTTACCGCGTTTGTTGTTGTATCTATTAGGTCGATAGTGATAATTATCATTTCTTCGATAGTTATTTTGCGACTGTTCGTGATAATTGTTTAAAAATTTTTTATTTTGGAAGTTGTTTTCATAACCATCTGTAAAATAGAAAAATATATAAATTTGGTGATAGTCTTATTGTAAATTGTAAAATAAAACTTATTATTTAGATAACTAATAATAAATTTAACAAAGCCCTAGTGGAAATAATGTTCGAAATCCAATATAAAGATACAATATCTTACAGATTTCTACATTTTATTTTTTTACAGATCTTTACATTTTATTATTTATCCTTACTATTATTTACGTTTTCTAGCATTTTATTACAATTTCTTAAATGTAAACGATTTTCGATGTTTAATGATTTTTAAAAAATGTAAGAAAATGTAACCGAAATTAATATTATATAAAAATCTGTAAAAAACTGTAAAATTCTGCTCAAAAATCCAAAAATTTTATTAATGTAAAACATTGCAATAAAATGTAAAAAAAAATAATAAATAGTAAGATAATGTCAAACAACGCAAGAAATAGTAAAAATTAGTACAAATTTGTAAGATATCGTAACTTTTTGTTGGATTTCGAACATTATTTCCGCTAGGGAGATAATATGCACACAAGATAATTTATATCATAGATTTAACAAAATTTATATTTACTTACTGTGATAATTATTCTTCCGTCGATTATAAAAATAACGAGTTTGATACTGATTATTTTTATTTACATTTGAATGTTTATTACCAACGGTACTTTCTTTTGTTGATGAATTTTTTTTATTTAAGCTTTTTTTCAAGTCATCGATTTTTTTTTCCAAATTTTCTAATTGTTTTTTTAAATTATTAACGTCCGATTCGGTAGTCATTATAGTTAAGTTATTAAATTCACTCGATAATTGGGACTCTGTACTGTTCATAACAGCACTGTGCCTGGTCGACTGATGGAATTTCATTAGAATATTAGAATAAATACATCTAGAGGTGAAGAAAATTTGTAAACAAACCGTACATACCACAAATATTTTATTGTATTTGTGATCAATACATTGATGAAATCTATTGATTATATTTAAACAATTACATTAATGATAATATATTGTCCATACCATCAGGAACTGGAAAAAACAAAGAAATTTATTATTGAAATTTAGATCTTTTGCTAAATCAAATTAAAAATATCTTACTGTGCTTAAAATACCAAACCGCACATTCGGTACTTATGTGAAAATCAAAACTCAATTTTGAAATGATGTCATTGATCTCTATAACAAAATTAATTGAAAGGAAAAAAATGAATTAAAAACTAAATATGTGTATTTCAATAAAATGATAAAACTTACGTGACGAAAGATTGTCTGTAAAATTGTTTATTATGTTTCTTTTTCTTTTTCTTATTTTCCCTTTCTTAACGCCTCTTAATTTATCGTTCTCTGCTATACAATAAAAATTATTTATTTAAATGAATCACTGAATGTAACATAAATAAAAAGTATTATAAGTAAAAAAATTAGATTGATCTGCATCTTATTATTTTTATTAGTTCGCGATAACACTATCATGGCATTATTTAAAATCTACTTATATATAAATTTAAAGTTAAAATTACCTTTTATAATAAATTTCGACATTAATTATATTTTATATACTATTAGATGTTAACTTGTCTAAAATTTGAGTACGTATGACAACAGGACAATATTAGTCTTACCTATTATCATTCTATCTTGGTTTACTTATTTATCTAAGGGGATGCCTGACTTAATTTCCGCGCTCTACTGTACCGACGATTCTCTATATTCTCTGCTATAGCATCTAATGTAAATTTGATTTTTCAAATAATTTTGAAACGGCTTTATTAATGGCATTTCTGATTGCATCAAAATATTATTTATAATTCGTAGAATGTGCGTAGACTTCTTTTTTGGCTGATTTCATTTCATATTGCTGAAAATACTGACTTATTTTTCAGTAGAAATTGAAGTCAGCCAAAAAAGAAGTCTACGCACATTCTACGTATTATAAATGTTTTGACGCAATCAGAAATGCCATTAATAAAGCCGTTTCAAAATTATTTGAAAAATCAAATTTGCCTTAGAGGTTAGCAAAGAACATATAGAGAATACCATAGAGAATCGTCGGTATGGTAGAGCGCGGAAATTAAGTTTGGCATCTCCGAAGCCATATAAATAATCAAGGAAAAGAATATATGTATTAAACAGCAATCAGAGAAATAAATAAAGCAAACCAAGCAAATGACAAAATATGATATGATATTATGATGAAATGATGAGATGATATAATATAGAAACAGGAGAGGGAAAGAACAAAAGGATTTTTAGTATCTTTCTTTTATAATTTATAAAAATATAAATCATTTTTATTTACATAATATACGAAACAGTAAATGAAAAAAACAAAGATGTAAGATAAAAAAATAAAAATAATATAGAGTATTAATAAACATAAAGCATGTTACAAATATTTTCTTTTATTTTTATTTACAATAATAATTATATATTACTAAATAAAAATTAGTACTTTTTGGATTCATTAGGAACTTTGTTTCCAATATCTATAAACTAAACATCACTTTCAAAGTTAACTGAATTAAATTAAATTTTAATGATAATACATATTTATGCATGCATAAGTATGATAGCAATAATAAACATTTTTCAACAATTAAGTTTACTCTACAATCTTCTTATCTTATATAAATTAATATACAAGAGAAATAATTAAATAAATTCATTTTTTAATATTATTAAATTATATACTGATTTAATATTATACTGATTTACTAGTTAGATAATTAAATAATCTAAAATAAAAATAAAATATTTTTAAATTTTTTGTTAATTTTGCATTAATATTAAATAAATATAAATATAAAAAGCAAATACCCTTCAGTCTCAGGAATTTTCAAATTTTGATAAAGGTAACTATAGTTACCTGAATCTTTTACCTGTAATGCGTTGCTTAAATCTCCCTGAAATAATTGGGAAAGAAAAAAGGGAAGTGGATGTAATCGCCGGGCCTTCAATAAAACACAAATTTGCTTTAATAAAAAGAAACAGATTTATTATTCACCTACGGCATAAAAAACCCCAGTCGCAAGTGGGGAAAAAGCGGGATTAAATATAACAATAATACCTGTAACAATACAGAAATAAAAGCGAAAGATTAGGCAAAGCGCGAACGTCCGATCTTACTCTAAACGCGAGAACAATTTACTCGGAGACGCTACTGGCCGAATCTAACCTATACGAGGGACGCTTCTCGGAAGACGCGACCGGCCGAAACTAACCTAGACGCGGGACGCTTCCCCTGAAGACGCGACCGGCCGAACCTAACCCACGCGCGTGGCCACCGATACGCGAGAGAGCTCTCACCTCGAAATCGCAGCAGGAATTCCCGCACCGGCACGCACCAGTGCGCCGACGTCTCGACAACGGGAAGAGCCCTCGCCCTGGACACGGCCTCAAGGAGCGGCTCTAGGTAGCCGTCGCTTGCGGGAATCTGGGAGGCACTGCAGCGCTAGGTCGCCTGGCAAGGTGCACTCCACGAAGCGGCAGACGCTTCGCCTGGACAGCCCGGAGTAACCACAGCACGTCGACCCTCGCACGCCGACGCAAATTCTCTTCTTCCGCAGCGCAGCAAAACCCAGGAAACGCACACCAACCTTCCTTCCTGTCGGGACGAGGAGGAGAGATGTTGACGGCAGCGCAGACGAAACAAGAGAGAGCGAGCGCGTCGCCGCGTCGACGCGTCGACGCGCGTCAAAACAAACTTCGGCGTGCAGGGGGCGCGCCGATCGTGACACGCGGAACGCACGAATGAAGCGAACATTCCGCCCGCCTTCGTATAAAATACGAACCTATCGAGATGATTTGGGTAATCCGACTCGAGCAACAAAGGGCAAAGCCTAGCAATGTGTCGTTGAAAGGTAGAAGTAGCTGTTCTAACGCTGACTACTCTGACCAGTCCATCAGGACCCGGATGCACCTCAGTAACGCGTCCCAGAGGCCACTTAGCTGGTGGGTAACGATCATCGCGCATAATTACCAGTTGTCCCACCGAAAAATTCTTTTCTGGAGAACGCCATTTAGCTCGTTCTTGGAGGTGTTGAAGATACTCCTTAGACCACCGCTTCCAAAATTGGTTACGGGCAGTTTGAAGCAGATGTAGCCGGCTCAAACTACTTTCAGGAGCATCAGGAGGTGCTTCGTCTGGGATAAGTCCTGACGCGCCGCCAATGAGGAAATGTGATGGGGTTAGGGCCTGAATGTCTTCAACATCGGAACTCAGAGGGCTCAAAGGCCGCGAATTCAAACACGCTTCGATCTCAACTAGCAGAGTGGATAATTCGGAGAAAGTAAACGTGCGATCTCCGATAGATCGTTTTAAATGAGTTTTAACAGACTTCACTCCGGCTTCCCACAGTCCGCCATAATGAGGAGAGGTCGGAGGAATAAATTTCCAACTGGTACCATCATTCGCAAGTTCAGTAGCTACGTCCTGATAGAAGGTGGCAGCAGCATTGAACATGGAGCGTAATTCCTTATCAGCGCCATGGAAAGTAGTGGCGTTGTCGCTAAAAAGTGTCTGGCATACACCTCGTCTTCCCGCGAATCTGCGGTAAGCTGAGATGAATGTTTCAGACTGAAGATCTTCAACTACTTCCAGATGGATAGCACGCGTAGAGAAGCACACAAACAATGCAATATAACCTTTATAAGCCTTGTGTCCTCTACCTTTCATGGCGCGAATTTGAAAGGGACCTGCATAATCTAACCCAGTGGTGGAAAAAGGACGAGCAGGTAATGTGCGCAAAGCCGGGAGATCTCCCATCATCTGATGAGCTAAGCGCGGATGAGCCCGCTGGCAGCGAACGCAACTTCGAATCTCGCTCTTCACTAAGCGGTTACGACCTATTATCCATGCACATTGGGAGATATAGCTAGAGGTAAGGGTGGGTCCGCCGTGCAGGCAATTACGATGCGCATGGCGAACGAATAGGCGACTTAATACAGATGAGTTGGGCAGAATTGGTGGATATTTACGCTGATAGCACAGATTAGAGTTTGCAAGACGGCCTCCGACTCTCAAAAGACCATCTTGTTCATCAACGAAAGGGTTTAATTTCAAAAGAGGGCGTTGGTTTGGGAAGAGATTTCCCGACTTTCAATAGTTTAATCTCACAACTAAAAAACTCTGCCTGCACTCTCTTAATAATTAAATCACGAGCTCTGTTTAATTCGGAAACTGTGAGGAAAGGTGGTAAAGAATCTAACTCTGTCTTACGTCTCCGCAACGCAGTAAGTGGTCGAAAGCAGCGAGCAACAACGCGGATAAGCCGATCAAGAGAGGAAAATCTCGTAATAAATGCCGGGTCCTCTGCTTTAGATCTAATTTGCAGAGTATTCACCGACTCCACTCTGTGAGGCCAATGGTCTGAAGACATTTTCAACCAATCAGGACCGCCACCAACCAGAGGTTAGAATCAGCAAGATCCTCGGGCTTGACTCCACGAGTCGCCAAGTCCGCTGGATTCTCCTTGGTGGGAACGTGATCCCAAATCGCAGTCGGAAGTTCAGTCTGAATAAAGACACGCGATTGGCAATAAAAGTCTTCCAAGTGCAAGGATGTTTCTTCAACCATTGGAGAACGATTTGGCTATCTGACCAAGCAAAGATCGGAAGATTTTGTAGAAATTTCAAACGCAAAAGATATCGAATGAGTTTAGTAAGCAAAGCAGCTCCGCAAAGTTCCAAATTTGGGACGCTAATGGTCTTAACTGGGGCTACCTTCGTTTTTGCAGCAAGAAGAACGGTGTGATAATCTCCGTTTCCTATATCAAATCTGATATAAACAGCTGCTGCAAAGGCCCGCGAAGAAGCGTCACAAAATCCATGTACCTGAGCAGGTAAATCGAAAGAAGTTGTAAACCAACGCTTAACCGATAACGAGGAAAGAAGAGAAAGAGAGTGGCAGTAATCAACCCACCGATCACGAATTGAGGAAGGCAAAGGGTCATCCCAGCCACATTTTGCAATCCAAAGATCCTGCATCATAATTTTAGCTACAACCGTAATAGGTGCTAACCAACCAAGAGGATCAAATAAACGAGAGATAGTAGAGAGAACTGCACGCTTCGTCGAAGCGCCCACCAACTCTGTAAATTCTATGGTTTTGAAGCGGAATTCGTCCTGAGTAGGATTCCATTGGATACCCAGAGTCTTCACAGAATCGTCGGGCTCAATCGACTTTGAAACCTCCTCATTAGAAACTATAGAAGAAGCCAAATCAGAATGATTAGCGGCCCATTTAGCCAATTCCATTCCTGCTAACTGTAGAAGAGCAATCAATTCCTGCTTTTCCTCAATTGCGTCCTCAAGGGAGTCAGCTCCAGAGAAAATATCGTCAACGTACCTATTATTTTTCAACAGGACGCTCCGAGGGGAAAGCGACGTTTTTCATCCCTAGCAAGCTGAATAAGCGTACGAATTGCCAAAAATGGCGCGCAGCTTGTTCCATAAGTCACCGTTTTGAGTCGATAATCAACTAAAGGACTTCCGGGACTACTAGACCAGACTATTCTTTGTAGATCTTGGTGTTCTGGAGCTACCATTATCTGCCGAAACATCTGACAATATCTGCTGTATAACAGAAACGATATCTACGCCAATTACATAAAATCAAGGATAAATCACTTTGAAGAGCAGGTCCCGATATCAGATGATCATTAAGACAAGTTCCTGTCACGAGTCTTCCTTGATGGTACGAAAACGACTCGCATCTTCAATTATTGCAATTCGAGAATGACTTCGTGGATGAGGCGATACCATACAGTCTGCTTTATTGATTTCCTTTGAGGTACCCGGCCTCCATGTGGACCTAGAGGACTCATACTTGAGCCATAAATCGCGATAACGTACCGCGATTCGCATCACGAAAAAACCGTTGATGAACGCGCTCAAGAGAGCTCACCGCCATCCTGCGAGTTTCATGACCAGAAACTGGAGGTGAGGACTTTAAAGGAAGCCTAACAACAAATCTGCCTAATGAATCTCTTGTATGTGTGGTTCTGAACAGTTCCTCACATGACAAGTCGCTTGGGCTAAGCAGATTCTTGGGCTCTGGGATTTCCTCAATTTGCCAAAAACTCTGCAAAGATTCATTCAACTCAGCATCAATAGAACAATGAAGAGCAGTCACGGATGACGAAGGAAAAGTCTCCGCCCGCCGTGACATTCAACTCAGCATCAATAGAACAATGAAGAGCAGTCACGGATGACGAAGGAAAAGTCTCCGCCCGCCGTGACATAACGGGGCCAGAGACAATCCAACCAAGGACCGTCTGCTGAGCAATCAAAGAGGACGAAGGGAAACGTCTCAATCCAGAAAGCAACAACTTACCATAAACGTCTGCGCCCAATATGACATCTATAGAGTCGGGAGTGTGAAATTGTGAGTCAGCCAATTCCAAATCCGAGAGAAACTCTAGGTTCAAATCTAACAGTCGACGAGACGGTAATTTTGAAGTTAATCTTGGAAGTATTAACGCCTCAGTTTCTAATTTGAAAGAAGGGTTGACT